>JACEVL010000373.1:1200000-1810760 GCA_020284085.1 Aporrectodea caliginosa
GCGAGAGGGAAGGAGACAGCAAGAGGGAAGGAGACAGCGAGAGGGAAGGAGACAGCGAGAGGGAAGGAGACAGCGAGAGGGAAGGAGACAGCGAGAGGGAAGGAGACAGCGAGAGGGAAGGAGACAGCGAGGGAGGGAAGGAGAGGGACAGCGAGAGGGAAGGAGACAGCGAGAGGGAAGGAGACAGCGAGAGGGAAGGAGACAGCGAGAGGGAAGGAGACAGCGAGAGGGAAGGAGACAGCGAGAGAGGAAGGAGACAGCGAGAGGGAAGGAGACAGCGAGAGGGGAAGGAGACAGCGAGAGGGAAGGAGACAGCGAGAGGGAAGGAGACAGCGAGAGGGAAGGAGACAGCGAGAGGGAAGGAGACAGCGAGAGGGAAGGAGACAGCGAGAGGGAAGGAGACAGCGAGAGGGAAGGAGACAGCGAGAGGGAAGGAGACAGCGAGAGGGAAGGAGACAGCGAGAGGGAAGGAGACAGCGAGAGGGAAGGAGACAGCGAGAGGGAAGGAGACAGCGAGAGGGAAGGAGACAGCGAGAGGGAAGGAGACAGCGAGAGGGAAGGAGACAGCGAGAGGGAAATCATCGTAGTAATCGAATAAATCAAGTCTTCTAATGCAGACGGATAAAACCCTTTGCCTTCCATTGATTTCCCAACGCGACGTCTGCTTTCTCCCCCATCTCACCCCTTTCTGTCCTTCTCTTCTTTTCCCTCCTCCTCCTCCTCTTCCTCCTCCTCCTCCTCCTCCTCCTCATCCTCGCAATCTCTTTATTCGCAAGAGAAGCTGGTGACGGTCGGTCGGTGGGGGTCGGTCGGTGGCCTTCCCTCTCGCTACCCCCTGCCTGGCGTCTCTTTTGCTCTGGCGATGCAGTCGTTGCCTTTCTAATCCAGAGAGTGGCTTTGACGGATTACAGAATCCAATATCGAGTGGTTTTGACAGAACATGGCATCGATCAGAAATCGACTCATGACCGTCGACACAATTGCAACGCCCGAAACCCACATGCCACCATCACCATCGCCACCTCCACATGCTCCTCTAACATCCCTGCTTTTCCCACTGTGGATTGCCTTCTCTCTCTCTCTTCTTCTTCTTATTCTTCTTCTTCCTCCTCCTCCTCTACTTCTTCTTCTTCTTCTTCTTCTTCTTCTCCTCCTCCTTCTTCTCTCTTCTTCCTCTTCTTCTTTTTCTCCTTTTCTTCTTCTTCTTCCTCCTCCTCCTCCTTTCTTTCTCCTCCTTCTTCTTCTTCCTTTCTCTCTATCTCCTCCTCCTCTTCTTTTCTTCTTCTTCTTCTCTTTCTGTTTTGTCTCTGTCTGTGTCTCTCATTCTCAACCAAATCCCTCGATCCTCCTCCATTCGTCTTTAATTCTCCTCCTCTATCTATATTAATTTTGGCGTCGTCTCACTACTGAACTATTGATACTTTCTGGCGTGCTCGACAATTTCTTCTCGCGCATTCAATTTCAACACAGTAATAACCAAAATATCATATATATATATATATATATATATATATATATATATATATATATATATATATATATATATATATACTGAATATTATATTTATCAATTAGACTAGATCTTCCTTGTTCTCCTGCTTCGCCACCATTTCGCTCCTCAGTCTTCCCACTTTTCATGTTCTCTTTCTTCCCATCGCACAGAAGCCTCTGTGACGACATCTATCATCGCCATTCAAGGCGGAAGTCAACTCTATTACTCGTCTTTTTACTTTTGTCATTTTTACCACGGCTTCTGTCATCTTCTCCTCCTTCTCCTCCTCTTTCTCCTTCTCTTTCTCCTCCTCCTTCTGCTTCTTCTTCTGCTTCTCCTCGTCATTCTCCTGCTCTTAGTCCCCCTTCTCTTGCTCCTCCTGCTTCTCCTTCTGCTTTTCCTCCTCCTCTTTCTCCTTCTCTTTCTCCTCCTCCTACTCCTTCTGCTTCTTCTTCTGCTTCTCCTCCTCATTCTCCTGCTCTTAGTCCTCCTTCTCTTGCTCCTTCTGCTTCTCCTTCTGCTTTTCCTCCTCCTCTTTCTCCTTCTCTTTCTCCTCCTCCTTCTCCTTCTGCTTCTTCTTCTGCTTCTCCTCCTCATTCTCCTGCTCTTAGTCCTCCTTCTCTTGCTCCTTCTGCTTCTCCTTCTGCTTTTCCTCCTCCTCTTTCTCCTTCTCTTTCTCCTCCTCCTTCTCCTGCGTCTTCTTCTGCTTCTCGTCGTCATTCTCCTGCTCTTAGTCCTCCTTCTCTTGCTCCTCCTGCTCCTCCTTCTGCTTCTCCTCCTCCTCGTCGTCGTCTTCGTCCTCCTCCTCCTCCTGTTTCTTCTGTGTTTGGATTAATCGCATATGGAAGGCGTCGTCCGATGCGTCGTAGGCAATTGCGTGCAGCAGATCGAAACGATCGAAATCTTTGTTGTTTGCAAGGAAGCGATGAACAACGATGTCAAAATGTCAGCCACTGAGAGTCATCTTAGGTTATATACAGTGTACAGATTAAGAAGGACGGCGCCATCCAGCCAACCGGTCATCAAAGGAAGTTAAAGCTCAGTTGACAAGTACATAGCATCTCTGGACATAACAGAGCGATGGGAAGTTGCACAAAAGTGACGCAGGCCTTGCGACACTATTATAAGTACATAATATTATATATCAGTGTGATTCTCGTTAACGATAACGATAACGAAAATGTTCGTTAACGAAAATAAAATGATTTCGTTGAAGATAACTATAACTATAACTAAAAATATCATTAACTATAACTATAACTATAACGAAAATAACAATAACGAAAATTCATCTTTATTTTCGTTAATACAAAAAATAAAAATAGGAAGTGCAATATGGACGATTCGACATAGGCCTAAATGAGAATGAAAAATGCGATATTTTTATAATGCAAGTTGTCAGTTACTTTGGAAACTCGTGTATTCATGAAGCTGAATTCACCCATGCTTCAAAGGCTTTCAAAGCTCTGAGCAAATTGTGAAACAGCGTGTTAATACGCAAAATTTTGCTTATAGCCTTAATTATTGTAACTAAGTAGTAACTAAAGTTAACTAAAATAAAAATCCATTAACTATAATTATAACTATAACTAAAAATATTACTAACTATAACTAGAACTAGAACTAAAATAAAAAACCATTAACTATAACTGTAACTATAACTAAAATAAAATCTGTAAGGAGAATCACACTGTTATATATATACATAAATATATATCTCTATTGTATTTGTTTTGGTGAATCCTTTTTCCAGCCGAACAGGTGTCCCTTCCTAGCCGAACAGACGCCCCTCCTCAGTGGAACTAACGCTTTCTCCTTGCGGAACGGACGCCCCGTCCAAGCGAAGCAGACGCCCCATCCTACCGTAACAGAGACCCTATTTTCAGTCTAACATTCGTCCCTTCCTGAGCTTCCTCTCCATATAACGTCAGTCATACGGTAATGAAACGGAAACAATCAAAAAATGGGCAAAATATTACTTCGTTGCAAGTAAAAATATTTCAATTGTTAGTATTTCCTCAGTAAAGGTAGGGGAAACATGTGTAATTTGCACCCCCTAACGCATGTTTACTTTTAAAAGGTTCAAAGAATTGGCGGAATGCCAAGCAAATTTAGCGCTAACATATATGAGGACCCTAGAATAATATGTAATGATGCAATAATTGTAAGTCTTATAGAAAACGTAGAAATTTGAAAAATATAATTTAAAAAAACTGGTCCAATATACACGAGTTTCGTGTAAATTGAGCCAGTAGGCCTATAGATAATTTTACACGACATCAAATGGTCCAATTTCAACAAATTCCATGCGGTCCATTTACACGAATGTGAGTAGCCTAGCATGCAATATTCGACTTAGAGGTATGTGACTCGAGAATTGCAAAGGCCAACGCTGACCAATAATAAGACTTTATATTGCACTTTCACTTGCCTATATCGATTTAGCTACATATTTTGAGAATTACGCATAGCTAGCATGAAGCAGATACGGCTTCAGTATATCACATCACGCTACGCAATTTCACGTAAAATTTAATTTAAAAAAAACGAAAACTCTTATTGTCATCTCCCCTAAAACACACATAAATAAAGTAACAGCGCATGCGTTCGTGGCTTCCGCTTGTTCCCTACTGCTTTGGTTTCGCTATAGGCCTACTAGGCTACTAGGGGTGTTTCAATTTACACGCTGGTCCAAAATACACATGTTTCCCCTATTTAAACTTTATTTAAGCAGAGTCAAAATTTTCTTTTACTTTGTTACTGGTGAAATCAAAACTGATGAAGTGCTAACTAAACTAATAAATGGTTTCCTCCGTTTTGCGGATGCTGTCGATTGCTTCAACCTTTGCTGTCTCCAAAACCTATATACAATATATAATCAAACAAATGCATAAACAATCCTTTCAATCACCTATATTGTATTGTATTTGACCATTTGTTAAGCGCTTCTCTCGTTTTACTCTAATTCCGACCTCATTCTCAACCAAATCCCAGCGATGAGTCCATTCGTCTTTAATTCTATAGCACTATCTATATTAATTTTGGCGTCGTCTCACTACTGAACTATTGATACTTTCTGGCGTGCTCGACAATTTCTTCTCGCGCATTCAATTTCAACACAGTAATAACCAAAATATCATATCTACACTCGAATCAATACTTATCAATTTATTTCTCCATTCAACTTCAAAGATCTTCCACTTTAGCCATGAGATCTGCAATGCCAAAGACCATCTCCTCTAACCACCCTATAGTCATACACAATTTCAAACTCATCAACTTCGACTCCTCCTCCTCTTCTTCTTCCTCCTCCTCCTCCTCCTCCACCACCTCCTCCTTCTCACCTCATCCTCATCTGTTTCGTTGCTCCTCCTCGTTGGCAAAGGCGCTAAGACAATCAACTCTGATCGATCGCCAGATGATGCTGTTCATATAATTATATAATAATATATAATATATATTATATATATATATGAGACATACAGGCAGATAGACAGGCAGGCAGGCAAACATTGTTTGTTTTCGACTGTTGATGAAATAACCAAATCCAGGATTAACAGACAGATAGACAGACAGCCAAGCAGACAGCCACACGTCTTTTCTTTGTCTGTTTGCCTGCGCAGTGCGTATGCGTTTGAAGCATTACACTGATGCGTATTTGTGACTGAATGTCATTTTATTCGCTGATTCTTTGGTGGGAAGTTTCATCAACTGGAATGTAGTGATTTCTTGCATTCAGATATATGTCACTAGCGATTGAGTAACAGATGGCACCAGAGGCTGTGCTAAAGCCAGAGGCAGGACCAGGACAGAGGCAGACAGTATGGACAGGGCCAGAGGCGGAGCTAAAGCCATGCAGGGGCAGAAACCTAGAAATGGAAATGAGCACCTTCCCTATACATCCGACTTGTTGGATATGGCACATATTACTTTACTTCTTACAATGACTGTGAATAAGCTGGTGCCCAGCGTTTAGATTTGGAAATTTGGAGTTTACGGTTGCGATTACGAATTCTAAATTACTTACATAGATACTGCTGGCATTTGTCTCTTGAAGAACTCAGCTGCGCTTTCATATAGTCTCCTCTTCTGGATTATTGCATATGTTTCATCTAATCGGTGGCTGTTGCTACTGACCATAGGCTTAGATCCGTATTTAGTTGGAATTTCTTTGCACCTTATATATCTTCACCAGTAGGTCTTTCGCAACCGGTGTTGTCCCTAATGGAATAAAAGTTGCCATAAGGAGAATCCTATTTTGGAGTCAGAGAGTAAAGAAAATGTGTAGCTTAAGTAGTTATACAGGCCAGTGTCTATAATCTCTTCCTCCTATAAAAATATGCTGAAAAGCTGATGTATGAACTTTACACGATTGTGTCATCGAAGGAAACTAATATAGGCCTACTATATCAAAACCATTTTGATTTCCAATCTAATCAGCCAGCTTCAACGGATCTTCTGGTTATGAACAAAAAGATTCTCAACTGTCAAATTACCGTTTGTATCCTTCCGTTCGTAACCGTTGATGCGATAAATCATTCAATCTTGCTGAAAAAGTCGGAATTCTATGGGATGCAATGGTACCACTCTGCTGACTTAACGGCAACTTTAGCAACAGACAACAACGGGTCTTATGTAACAAGGTTTTGTCGGAAATGAAAATTAAATTAAGTAGATTTTTCAATATGGAGTATCTCAAGGATCTATCTTATAATATTCTCTCTACTGTTATGAATATAGGGCTGCATCAACGACCTCTCGAAATCATCTTTTGCACTTCATTTTATTTACTGATGACAAAAATGTATTTGCATCTAGGCCATAATAAATCCTGATGTTTAGTTTTGGATGTTTTACTTAAGTCTGTAAACGAGGAACCTGTAGTCGCCGTCTGTATTGCTTGTTAATAGATGGCCCTAATTAAGCGATCCTACCTCTTCTACCCCAATATCTATTATCTATTCAGTCTATGTCATTTTGTACTTTAAACCAGTTGGGATCAATAAACAAAGATTATTGAATGAATTAGGCTCTACGTGGTAAACATAAATGTTTAGCACAAAGGTCCAGGCTGTAGAGGCTACTTGTGTAAGACTAGAATGGGAAGATATGTCCGTTTTCATTGTTCTTTTCCTTTGCTGCCATGCTTTCCTTGAGATGAATTCTATTTCTTTTGCAGATCTTCTTATCTTCGTCATTTCCTAAACTGTCCTTTAATTTCCGATATCCATCTGATCTGGTGATCCATTAGGCCTAACTTCATTTGCTATTGTTCATTTCTTCTGTTTATTATCTTTTTTAACTTAATTCTTGTCTACTTTATCTTCGTTTCTTATTATTGTATTTTGTTCCACTTCTTATTTCAATTGTGTTCTGTAATGTTATCGTTGCCCTTAATTTGGTCCCGCATCCCTGTACGTTGCGCTTAATAATGCCTTGCCAAACGACAATATTATCAGTCGCTGTGTTTCCCATCAAATGCGAACTGTTGATGTAAAGTATAAATAGAATGCCTATTAAAACAATATAAATAAAGTCACTCTTGTTTGCAGCCACACACTGATTTCGTATTTTACAGTGTACACAAATAGCAGTTGTTTTTGTGCTACAAATGAAGTGCTTGGTAGCCAAATATAGCCATAGTGGATGATGTCTGCGAATTGTATGGAACTATTTTGTGGATGACATAGGATCTTCCGACTACTGCGACTGGGAATGGTTCGATGCCAGCTGCCAGTCGGACCAAGTCATCGTCATCCATTCCGCCAGATACGGACGCATGCGAATGGGAAGATGTGTCACTAAGAACTACGGACACATCGGGTGCGGATCGGATGTGACGTCGCACTTTGAACGAAACTGCTCTGGGAAACATCAGTGCAAAATCAGCGTCATATCTCTTCACTCAAAGAGGATGACTTGCCCTCCAGATCTCAAATCTTATCTTGAAATCTCCTACGAATGCCTCACAGGTTCATATATATATATATATATACATATATATATATATATATATCTTCTTCTTTTTGTTTCTCTGCCTTGGTATATACGTTACAAAAACGATATTTGGACTCGGCAGAGGTAGCAACAAAATGTGACAATGCCATAAGTTGGTTGTAGAATAGAATGGCAGTTGATGTGCTTCTTTTTTCTGTGAGAAATTCTTAATTATACATTTATGCATGATCTTAGCATTTCGACTAATTTTGGTTGTTTTATAAGACACAGGAGCGAGTCCAGAAAAGGACAAGGGTATCATCGAAAGGTGATTCTATCAGAGCATGCGTATACATGCACTGTGGTGTCAGAGTCCGACTCAAAATATGAGGGGCATTTGAATCTCCGCAGCCGTATTATTGCGTTAGTTGAAGTGGGGATAAGATGACCATTGTATTTGCACGTAAGGGAATCACCATTAATTGAGAGACAGACTTTATTGACAGTGCAACAAATGGCGCTAGAAAAATAACACAAACATGCAAATACGTGCAAATAGTTTCATTTTCAGATAAATGTAGGCTACACTTGGATAAGTTTCCATAATATATGAAATGTTCCCTGCAGTGATGAATTGCACTTAGAAGACCAGGTCCTCCAGCATAAGACATGAGTTACAGTCGCAAGCAGAACTTTACGTTTGCATATCCCTTCAGCAATCACAAAAGAACGTAGCCTACTGTAGTAGGACCCGCTACCCTTAGACCGTATGTTGTGAAAGTATACATGTTACATTCTGGTTTCTTATCAAACTGCACCTGTAGCTGTATCGAGGGATCTTGGCAGCTATACTGACGAACAATAATTATTATGAAGATACCTGTCAGCGAATAATTTCTTTGGACTGTCAGAGAATCTTATGATGCAATGTGAAAGGAACTTCATAACCGGCATGTAGAAGAATTCTGTCTCCTCTGCTCCCGAGTGTCAGTGCTGTGCTCTGTGATGGATAGATGCAGTGGCAAAACGCATATCGGCCAACTTCCATGCACCAGCTCCAGTCCATCCTGAACTGTGCCGCCCTTCTATTGGCCAATTCCCTCTTATTCTCTCATATTTAGGAATATAGTCTATATGAGAGATACGCGGCACTGGCTAACTATTGAGGAAAAATCAAATTCAGGATTCTACTCCTGGGTAGATCCTCGTCGGTCGGCTCTGCCCCCGACATAAATACAAGAGTTGTTTGTGCCGGTTGGTACTCAGTCGCTTTATTAAGCTGCCTGTGGATCTCCGCTTCCATACAACAGCCATGAGAACACCGCACACTGTCCCGCATAGGCGCCTCTCTTCGGATTATAGTCTTCCTGTGAACATTTACACTGTTACTTTTAACTCATTCCGAGTAACATTCTCATCGTTTGTTAATATGCACCTATTTAAATGGTCTAGACAACCATGTTAACAGCGCTTTTGAGAGACTCTTACAAGTGCGCTATATAAGAGCCATGCAGATTCATAGGCCTACATACATTTGATGTCGTTGCTACAATATTACACAGTATTATTCTGTGTAATACTGAAGCCAAATTAAAGTGCCATGAAATAATTAATTACTGTTTGCCAGAATGTTCATTTTCTGAGTAGATCCAGCATAAGAATTGTAATAATATAAGTACGATTGTTGTTTAAGTGCTGACTAACTGTCCTGCGTCCAGGTTCAACAGTTTCTTAATTCTATATCGAGTGAACTTAGTATTTTGAGTTGTTCGTGTTAATTGTACGATTGTTGTAACTTGTTTCAGTGCTACTGTTCCTATGACTAACTGTCTGCGTTCAGGCCCAAATGATTCTACGTCAAAAATACGTTAACCACGTATCATTATAAGAATGTTCAATTTAATTTAAGCAAACAATCAAACCCAGTAGGCCTTACAGCGTAGTAAATTGCTGCAATGCTATATTGTAGGTCTATGTTATCCAGTTTAATGCACTAATGTCAGATTATACGTAGCTATGGGTCGCCGAGTAAACCATAAATAAAATTTTCGTGTATGATAGTACGCGTATTCTATTTTTGAAAGGTACGTACGTATTTTAACGTATTTTATTTTAGGGTACGCGTACCCTCGAGCTCTGGTTGTTTCAGTGCTACTGTTCCTATGACTAACTGTCTGCGTTCAGGCCCAAATGATTCTTCTATATATCGAGCAAACTTAGTATTTTGAGTAGTTTGTTTTAATCGACAGTTTTCAACAGAGTATCAACTGAATTCGACCTGGAGAACAACTGTCAGAGCCTAGCAGCCCTTCGCCTTCCTCCGCCGGTCGGCTTCATAGCGAGCATCATATCAGCTGAGATGGGACTGGGAACGACGGCCGTCTGTCCCTGGTCGATCAGTGTAGCACCCAATCAACGCATCAACATCACGATGATTGACTTCGCAGTTGAGCCTAATACCAGCGAAACTCCGAACCTTCCGGGAGTCGCCGACAAATGCATCGAATATGCAGCCATAACGGAAGGAAGGACAGCCGCGGACAATAGCAGCAGCGCCCCCGCCACGTGGCAGATCATCTGTGGCCGACGGATGAGAGAAAGCGTCGTCTATGTGTCACGGTCCAACTATGTGGAAATTCAAATAAGAACAGACAACTTAACGGAACAATTCTTACTCAAATACGAAGGTAGGCATCAACAGTTCCCTCTGTATCCGTTGTTGTCAGCGGTTGCGCAGTTTGGGCAAGAGTTCTTTGCCGAAATCTTCTGTATTTGTGTCCATCTCGCAACTGTGTTTACCTCTAATAGGAACGTCTAACTATTTGCGTATCTATAATGCTCTTTTTAAACCTTCACTGAGCAGAAGTGCAATTAAGGTGTCTATATTAAACTGCAATTAAGGGTCTACATATAAATTATATCATACTATACTATACTTACTGGTACACTCTAGGGTGACCGGCGAGATGAGTCCTATGTGACTTCACCGGTAGCCCACCACTCGGTTTGTAAAATTTTTGTATTGTCATTTTGCTTTATTTTGTGGTGAATAAACTACTTACTTACTTACACTGCCTTATTCTTACTGATACACTGCCTAATAAAATTCTGACTCGACTTGACTACTGCAACTCTATACTCTATAGTCT
This sequence comes from Aporrectodea caliginosa, assembly GCA_020284085.1. Lineage (NCBI taxonomy): Eukaryota > Metazoa > Annelida > Clitellata > Crassiclitellata > Lumbricidae > Aporrectodea > Aporrectodea caliginosa. The sequence goes on from JACEVL010000373.1 coordinate 1,210,579, forward strand.
TCCTGAATGCACACTGCCTCCTCTAACCAGAATTCTTACTTATTCTGGTTAGAGGAGGCAGTGTGCATTCAGGAAGACTATAGAGTATAGAGTTGCAGTAGTCAAGTCGAGTCAGAATTTTATTAGGCAGTGTATCAGTAAGAATTCTGGTATAATATATGAATTTGTGCATGTGTATATGTATCTATATAAAATATATACATCACCGAGTTAGCTGCCGGAAAATCCTGAGGCCCACAGTGTCGAAGCACCTATTCGAGTCAGACAGACAACAAGAGAGAGAGAGAGACAGACAGACAGAGACAGAGACAGAGGCAGACACAGAGGCAGAGACACACACGCAGTGAGAGAGAGAGAGAGCGCGCGCGAGGGCACCAAAGTATTCATAATCAAAACGTTAGGTAGTTGAAGACAGGTTGAGTCAGATGGGTCACTTTTCACTATTACTTTAAGAATAAGAGCAGTCCCCATTTAAGCTGGCCCCGACAGGCAGCCATGGATATGAATTGTTAGCAGATCCATGTTCGTAGCCAGTACACCTGATGTACGCCTCCTCGACACGATGGGTATAGACGAGTTCCACTGATAGGGATAGGATTGAAGCCCTCGTTCGACGGATGAAACGAAGTGGATTCCTCCCTCCAAATGCCTCTAACGATAGGCAATTGGCAGACGGCGCAGCAGATGACCGTCTTTTTCACAGCCATTCGATCGAACGAGATCCACGTTCTCCGAAGTCTGTTACCTCCACTCAGACAAAGCAGCCATCACCTCCGCCCCAGCTGGCCACATAACTTTACACCTCCGCCCAAAGACGATCGCAATCTTGTTTCACAAGTTCTTTATAAGGATGTATTTTGACATTATCTTCTTTTTTTATCTCCTTTCGCTTATCAGATGTTAAGAGGATGGACTTCTAATGTGACATTAGACATTTCTGTATGTAACAAGTTGCGTCTATGGCAGCTTGGATTAATGAATAGACGAATATTGATTGATTGATTGATTGATTGATTGATTGATTGATTGATTGATTGATTGATTGATTGATTGATTGATTGATTGATTGATTGATTGATTGATTGATTGATTGATTGATTGATTGATTGATTGATTGATTGATTGATTGATTGATTGATTGATTGATTGATTGATTGATTGATTGATTGATTGATTGATTGATTGATTGATTGATTGATTGATTGATTGATTGATTGATTGATTGATTGATTGATTGATTGATTGATTGATTGATTGATTGATTGATTGATTGATTGATTGATTGATTGATTGATTGATTGATTGATTGATTGATTGATTGATTGATTGATTGATTGATTGATTGATTGATTGATTGATTGATTGATTGATTGATTGATTGATTGATTGATTGATTGATTGATTGATTGATTGATTGATTGATTGATTGATTGATTGATTGATTGATTGATTGATTGATTGATTGATTGATTGATTGATTGATTGATTGATTGATTGATTGATTGATTGATTGATTAATTGAATGAGTCTTCTCCAGCATGATAGCCTAACTGCTAGACTATCGCCCACACATGACATAAACATCCACTGTGAATACTAACAGAGGAACAGATGAAGATGGAGAGCTAAAAGGCAATGACCAGAGCTCTGTCATTTATAGAAATATAGAGACTCGCATCGGAACTGTCATAATTTAATTTGTCTGCTGTGTGGTGGTTCAATAAACAGTTTCAATCAATCAATCAATCACATCAATGCTGCTGGCCCTTATACAAATACAACTAAACATATAGACCTATACACTCAACGCCTATAGCGTCATAAAATCCATAGCCTACAATGAAACTCAGAAAACATCGATTTACGTGAACTACAATGAGCTCAGACGCAAGTTGGGCTATCGGATACTACGCTTTTGCGAGTAACGTAAGGGCGACTATCCGTGTAACTAATACAAGTAGGCCTACATGTAGGCACTGTGAAGTACTGGTGGTTTTGGGCTTTAATAACTGACTAGAAGTTTTTACTTTAAGTAGTAAAATCAAATAGGCCTACTCTATAGGCCAACTAGACTGGACTATGTACTAGATAATTTCCGATTAGGCTTCACGTGCTGGAGTCGTTATGCTGCAGTCGATCTGATTAGATATATTCCGATCAGATTGGGTTGTTTAGTATAAGAGCATTTCGATTATTTCGTCATCGTTTGTTATAACAGCTTTCGGATGTGGACCGATTGTGGCTCCATCTGGTGCGTGGGTTACGCTGAGGAGCAATGAAGAAGCCATTATTCGTTGTAATGAGTCCAATCAGTCATGGCATCTGACGTGCTTTAGTCGCGAATGGATCGGTGAATATGGTCTCTGCCAATCGACCAGCAGTGTCTCACACAGTACGTATAGGCCTATAATTGCCTCGTAATCATTATAGTAATATTGCGAAACCTGCTTCGAACCATTCTCTGCAATAACAGATCTGATTTATTGTCAATGCTGATTCGTCAATAATGCAAATGTTCTCAGGTGTAGATGGGAAGGCAACTCTTGTCTTATCTAATCTGCATAAATGTGGATAAAATCACGACATATTCGGAAACATTGCAATGCAATACAATTATATAGGATGGGGCAGTTCCCACTCTATAGGCTATTTCGCATGAAAGTTAAAATCTTAAATTCAGTGCGTTGAGGGATAGGTAACCAGAGAAGAGTGTCTCGTATCTAGGCGGAGATATGGCCAAATTGTGGGATGCCACCTATCAGATGAGCAGAAGCATTTAAAACAGAGCTAGTGCTATTTGTTAGCTCTTTCCACCTTTCAGGTCTATTCTACGCCGTATGATGCGAAATTTGAGGATTCGCCCGTACGTTTACTCCTTCCTTCCATCTATTCTGACGGTTTTCTTACCTGTTTTCGGAGACTTTCTGGCTGGAATGGCATTCGTTGGTCTTATTTTTAACCCATCTAAAACCAAAATCCTTTCGAGGTTCAACCAGCAGCTGCACTGGCGCAATGGCACTCACTTGAGTGAAGTGGTTCCCAATCGTATTAGGTCATCACACAATTTAAGCGTCATATTATTTTGATTCCAATATGTCTCTCTGATGCACATGTTCAGACCATTTGAGACCGTCATACACTTTGAACAAATGGAGCCCATATTAGAATATTTGTCATATCCTAACCATATCTTATACGTATACGATTTCGTTGTTGCAACTAAGCCCCGCAAGCATTTAAGCCCTGGTGGAAGCGCATATTTATCTTGGACTTTAGGTTAGAGAAACCTAAACATGTCCAAGCAAATTCATATAACAGCTAGAAGAAATGTATCAACCATTGTCGCACTTGAAAGTCACTTCTTTTTCAATTTTGAAGTTTTTGGATTGAAGAAACTGTCAGCTAGATTCTACTAGACCACAAGTAAGAGCGTCGTCATAAGCGATAGGACGGACGGGTGACGCGTGTCACATCAAGACGCCATCCGTTGAATTGAACTAATTTTTCACTAAATCTAATCACTATGCTTTAGTGATGCCGTTCAACAGATAGATCCCAATAGGCAATGCTGTAGTTCTACAGATGTGATGCGTAGATGAACATATTTAATATAGGCGTTGTGATGCTGGGCTGATGTTACAGAGGATGCTGCTGCAGAAGAAGACACCTGGGCGGCCGTCGATCGAACGACAGGCAGCGACGGTGATATGCTCTTCGGTGAGGTGACCGGTTATCATATCTCTATCTTACATTCAACGTCACGTGATCGTCATATCGCTCAGAGTTCAATTCTTGTTCATTACATTTCCACAAAGTCTCATCCTTTTTTCAACATCTTTCCCACCATTTTATCACTACATGTATTTCACGTTTATTCTAGAAGAGCAAACAGTAGGCCTACTAGGCTAATTTTCAGACAGAAAAACATAGAACAACAGTGGATATCAGATGAAAATTAAGGAGAGGAAACTCCTGGACTATTTAGAGTTCAATATTCTGTTGTCTTCCTCATTGCCTCCAATATGACTCCTTAAGGTTTAAATCAATTGCGTACAGCTGTTCGCGTTGTTCTCTGGCTTCTTGCATGCATGGTCTCCATTCTTAGACTTAATGTATTCAAAATTACACATTGTAATGCATTGTTCGTAAACGTGGTTGCACTAGCGGTCAGTACCCTGCTTTGATTGCCTCGCTCCTCTTCTGCCCTAACACTACTACGCCCTGCTGTCAACTCATCAGTGCCCACTGAAATTTGCAAATCGATCCATAGTCATAGCTGTTCCACCTCTCTGAAAAAACTCCTGCCAGTATTACGACAATATCTTACCCATCCTTCGAAATCACCAAAACCTCACCTTTTGCTATCTCTCCACAAGTCTTTCACTCAAAACTGAAAACACTGCTTCTTCACAAAATTCTACCTTGATTCCTCCGCTTCCCGGCACCTCCCTCGCCGTTTCAACTCGAAACACAATCCACCTTAGTCGTGTGACTGTCTGCCTGTCTGACCTTTTGGATCTTGACCCTCTGCCTATCTATTCTGTTTAGATTAAGCGCCTGTGAATAAGCTGGCTCCTGCAACTTCGCTTTTTTGGGTGCACGCTGTAGAAATTTCGAGATTACGATTGCCGATTATCACAGTAATTTTGGTGACATGATTTCATGTGAGTTGTTAATTTAGTTAGAAACAGATTGTAGGTACGTGGCATTAGATTATACACAGTTGAAACATCTGACACTGGATCAGATACAGCTGCTAAGAGCTGCTAGACTCTAAAGAAGTTGCATCTGGGTTGATATAAAAGGCAACTGCAAGCGATACGATAAATCACAGCAGTGCATTGATACTGGACTCAGAGTGGACTTCAGAACAGAACTACATTTTTTACAGATGACCGAAAAGAATGGAGATCAGTCATTTGCACAGATCGACGTCCAGTGCAAAACTGGTAAAGTGGCTGGCATCAGGAACTGATGATGCGGCGATGATGAGATATGATAAGGAATACATAAGAATATGATTATGGTGCAAGTTATGGTTCAGTTGATACGCAGTATTAATGATGATGTGGTTCTGTAGTATACAGTATACACTGATCGAAAAGCGACCTTTATGTACGCTTTCCAAAGCTTCCAGTTTTGCATTCTCTGATACGAACAGAGTTATGAAGCGTCCATATTTCCTGCAATCTTTTTGCTTCATTAATTCTATTCAGGCACTGGATGTCCGGAGCTTAAGTATACTTATATGGCTTTAAGGTCGCAACAATAATTCAGACAGTTTTATTTAACCATTAGTGTAAATCATTTGAACAAGAGCAGGGATGAAGCCATACGTTGGCTAGAGAAATATCAAATACAACGTAATCGACTTTTCTCCAGACATGTTCTTTTTGTTGTTATACTGTTAAGGTGTTCTGGTGATCGTATCGTTTGGAATTATCGTTGGTGTCATTGTTGGAGTCTTTCTGCTCGTTTCTGTTCTCCTCTATCAGAAAAGGTCAAAGTTCATCTAATTTAATGCAATCTGAATAATCTACGTCTTAATGACGGTCGCTAATATTAATTAATTAATTAGCATCTTCTATCGTGCCGGTATCTAATGCACACAGCATCAAGCGATGGCTCATCAAAACCAAGCCATAAACAGATCAATATCCATGCAGAAGGTCAGTCCGTTAGACAGAGAGAGAGGCAACCTATGGTGGATATGCAATTTGATAGAGACAAGTCTTAAGTCAAGAACGAAATGACTTACAAGCGATTGAGCAGAGCGAAGTGATACAGGGAAGCAGTTGTAGAAACCAGGTCCAGCAACTGAAAAAGCTCGTTCACCAAGAACAGTTCCTGTTTTAGGTATGATCAGAGAAAGATAAACAAGATGATCTTGTTGAAAACGATAAGTCTGGAGAATGAGGACTGATTTTAATTGAGTATTGTGTTAGGCAAGAGTTCAGAGTTTTATAAACGACGTGACCAAATTTGAACGTTGTACGTTCATATTTTGACGTATTAGTTATGGCTCTAGCCAAAGAGTTCTGAACTATTCTGCAGCTTCAACATGTTTGACTTATTTATACCAGTAAGAAGTGAGTTACGGTAACCTAGTTACCTAGGCGACTTGAAACATTGCATTTGCCAGAGTTATTCTTGCAGACATGAGTACATAACGCTTAATTCTGCATATGTCACGAATGAACATAATATTATGACGACTTACAAACACTAGGCCTATATGTATTACTACATGGTCAGTGAGAGACATGCTAGAATTGAAAGCAACGCCTAAGTTACGAGCAGCGTCTGCCAGGAGCTCAACAGTTGAATAACTCAGTTTCAAACATTAAACTAATCAACTTAAACATCCAGAACTGCATCTCATCAAACTTAGGCAGCGGACAACAGCAGCTGCATAGACGAGTCACACGACGGACTGTCAAATGAAATGTAGATTTGAGTATCGTCAGCATAGAAATGATATCATAACGAGTAGCAAATGTTTCTCCAGCAATGTTCCTAGTGATGTGATGCATAATGTAAAGAAAAGTGGACCAAGCACAGAGCCCTGTGGAACACAATATGCCAGCAGAGCACTAGATGAATAATTACCATTTAAATACACTGATTGCGTGCATGGATTAGGATATGAACTAAATTAATTTAGTGCATGGCCAGAGATTCCAAACGAGTGCTTGAGACGATGATGAAGAGAATGGTCCACAGTATCAAAAGCAGCAGACAAGTCAAGAAGAACAAGTGTTGTCACCATACCATTGTAGTACGTGCTATAGACTTCACAGTTCAAGAACGAGTGTTAACGGCAACACAGTATCAGTGCGAATAATACATTGTAAACGAAACAACCAGTTAAGCAATATTTGGCGTCTGTACCAACAGAGTTGTGAAGCGTCGATATTTTTAGCAATCTCTTCTGCTCATATTTATATGGAGGCTTTAAGGTCAAAACAATAACTCACGCAGCTGTATTTAGCCACTGGTGTAAATCATTTGAATAAGAACAGGAGGATTCAATCTATAGGGTTTCATGAGAACACGTCACATACAACACATGATTAATCCTTCAAACCTCACCTGTGACCAAACTTCATTATTATTTTTCTCAATTTTTCTGCTCTGTAGGCAGTGACCGGGTCTCCAGACCATGGTCTTGAGACAGCCTAGAAACCAGAAAATACGGCCTTGGTCTTGGTATTGGTCTTGAACCCTAGGTGGTCTTGGTCTCGGTCATAATACTCCAGTGCTGGGTTTGCTGTCGGTCTTGGGCCTTTTGTCTTGATCTTGAGACTTTGGTTCTTGGTCTTAAAACCTTTGGTCTTGGTCTTGTGTGCGTGGCTGCTGACATGTCTCTCTCTTTGTCTCTCTCCTCTGTCTCTCTCTCTTTCTTTTAGTCTACCGCTACATGTCAGCAGCCACGCACACAAGACTAAAGAGAGAAAGAGGGAGTGAGACCAAGAGAGAGAGAGAGAGAGAGAGAGAAGGATACGGAGAGAGAGAGATATGGAGATAGAGGGACTGAGCGAGACGAAGGAGGATGTGTGCAGAGGCAGGCTGGCTTGAGCGCAAGTGACTAAGATAGAAACGCAGGAAGAGAAGAATTTTTGTGCCCATAAAACTGAGGCTACCATACAGCGTCATGTTTCAATTGGCGGCCGAGTCTAAAGAATCTTATACAAAGCGTTGTCTGTTAGCCTGTACAACCCTGGATGAAGGATGAGGGCGGTGCTAATCCTCTTTGACATTATCACACAGCGGGGGGGCTACCTCTCTATGTTACAGACGTATCAGTTTATTTGAGAATTTTTATAAAATTTTTGAAAAATGTCATTTGCTATGGAGTCTGCTATTTATAAATTCGCATTCAAAAATTAGTTCTCTTCTTCGAAATTAGCTGTAGTGAACTCTTTCTAAGACCTCACAGAGGAAAACTCAAAGACAGAACCCCGTGTGATTCAGTGTCTGTAGGATACAGCAACCATCTAATTTAAATAGTGTCACTTACTTTACTTATTTTTTGCAACCACTGAGCTCTTGTGTTTCAGAAACTGCATGTATTGCCGTAAATTAAGAATAACAAAGCCGTGAATTCCGCAAGACTTATGTATGTATGTATGTATGTATGTATGTATGTATGTATGTATGTATGTATGTATGTATGAGAACTTGTTATAGCGCCCCTTCAAGATTTCTACTCAGAGGCGCTCCCGACTACAGCGCGGACACTGAATCGGAGTTTCACGCCAAAGCGCATGAGCAATTGCGAGTGAAGGGTCAGGGTCAGAGTCAGGGTCAGGGTCAGGGCCAGGGTCCCTACGCTGCGGTTTGAAGTGGATTCGAACCCGCAACCCTCCGGCTGCAAGGCACCAAACATACCCCTACACCACCACGCCCCACATTACTTATGGTATTGGTCTTGGATGCTCGGTCTTGGTCTTGAAGTTAAATCATTCGTCTTGGTCTTAAAATATCCTGTGGCCTTTGTCTTAAAATGTTGGTCTTGCTTACAACGCTGTATGTAGATTACATACCTCGGAGCACCTAGCTCAGATTTGTACTACATCTCCTTAAAATGTCTGTTCTTTGTAACTTACATGTATATTTTCCAGTGGCGTCTGGCAAATTAAAATCGCTTTGTCTTTTTCCAACAAGCTTACCGTAAATAAGTCTTCATCTAAACAGCGCTATACTTGCTCTCAGTGATCAGATACGTAATCTATTTTATGGACAAGAAAAAGTTACTTCTTTCATTCGCCTCGACCTTATATACAAGCCGTTGATGCTGTCAAATATTTCACATTGTAGGCCTGCATGTTATCGGCTTAATCCACGTAGTACCAAACTGAAGTGCATTGATCATACCCTAAACGTAGGCTGATCCGTTCTACTTTTACAGGAATAAGTTTCTACTGGAGGAGCATTATATGAGAAGGTGGGAGATGCGACATTTAAACTGTTTGCATGTTCATAATTGTTGCATCCTAATATATATATATATATATATATATATATATATATATATATATATATATATATATATTGTTGGGAGACCTTCCCAACCGAGACACTGTTTACGGTACTTTGTCCTAGATTGAAGAGACATTCTGGATAAAGCTAAATATATTTAGTATTGAACTGAACTATATATAAAAAGTAGGCGTGATGTTATGCGTACTCTAAATATACGAATATCGTTACTGTAACAGAGACAGAAAGTAGGATAGATGATGAAATATATCATGTATAGTTTAGAAGGAGTGTTCTCTCCTATTTAAACCAATGTGAAAGAATCGTCGTCGAAGCTTGGCAGTTTTCGTTAGGCCTGTTGCCGTGTGGTGTCGAATTTTCAGTAGAACTGACCAAGACTTCTATGTACTAGATAAGTCTAGTTAACTAGTTAAAACTGTTGGTTTCGTGTCCGCTGTGGCCAACCAAGTTGTTTGTTTGCTGTGCAACGTTCTCGAGACCTGGAGACGTGTGGAGCTGATGTTCTTCGATAAGGTTGTATGTGTGTTACTATTACGGATTTTGTTTTATAATATACATTCTTTTTTACCCTAGAAACGAGTTGTCTTCATTCGTATAGTAGCACCTTACAATATATATATATATATATATATATATATATATATATATATATATATATATATATATATATAACCGCAATGTCTTCGTATATATAAGATATTATTAATGATGGTGATGATGACGATGATCTTGCTTATTTCTTGCACCAGATATCGCCAAAGAAAAATCCGTTGTCGTTTTACCTACATGACAAAGAAAGATCTTTGCAGTGGACCTGTTCCAGCAATTCACGATTACCCAAACGTAATGGAAAGCGGTGGCAGTGGCAAAGTCGTTCGTAAACCATCGCCTTGTAAACTTCCTCCTATCCCAGTCGACCACCAGACACTGCAGGAGACGAGATGCGGTAGCCTTGGCAGCAGCAGCGTCAGCAGCAGCAGCCAAGCGCAGGAGATGATCGATAGAAATCTGCTTCCGTTGCCTCCTCATCCTCTCTCATCCGTCAGCTTTGCATCAAACCGTACGAACCACGAACGCCTTCTCGTAGACTGCAACATTAAATACGCTTCAGAGGAAGAAAAGAAATCGACGTCGTTCAAACCCTGCGAACACAACGCCAACGACATTCAGGTGGACTATTATTCCTTGGAAGGATTTGGCGGGAAAAGAAGGCATGGAATAGAAGGCCATCACAGCCAATGTAGCATCGTCGATAGGGTTTCCACGAGGTATGACTCGGCTGATGATGCAGGACTCGATGGACTGAGGCGTCAGACTGATAATGACGTCGATCGGAGACACATGGAGATTGGTAACTGGGGGAAAACGAAATCCGGGTCCTGTAGGAAACCGCTGCAGAGTCCAGCAACTGATGGAGGAGCGCCGTATTATTTCAAACTGGATCCGTCGTCACCGTCGTCGTCGTCATTTATTTTGACTCCTGCTTCTGGTCATAAAGACTCAGAACCAACTGAAGACGACGACGACAGATTTACGAACAGCATCGAAGTAAACTCAGAACATTGTTAAGTATGCGACGAAGTAAGTAAAGTGGCCGTAATTGTGCTTTGGGTCTTAAGGCCCCTCCCCAAACGGAGCTGATGCCCCCCCGCCAATAAATTAATCAAATCGCTTTTTGCTTACGGCTGTATTCATGTTTCCGATTTACTTTCAGAGCGTTTTGAACCGGATGTTACTAATGATGACGTAATGTCCCATACAATGATAGAGTGATATACTCTGCTTAACGAATAAAGCAATCGACTAATCGTAACACAAACACGACATATGACATCTGTATATTAAAATCTAGTCAGTTAAGTTAACAATAATTGTTAAACAATAATCATTAATAAATTAGATTATGTCTAGTCATTCCCTCGGTGCCAGTGGTCCCCGCCGTAGAAAGGCTTCGACAAAGTATACTGACTCTGATTTTATTCACGCATTTATGAAAGTGTTCAGAATGAGTTGGAGACATTTTAATGGATATCATATCGCCTGATTTCGTTCCAAATGTATGATCGATCATCAAACTGTACAATCAAAAATAATTATCATACTATGCAGGAGAATTATACAACTGTTACCGGTATCAAATCTGCTCACAAATTTTGTTTCATACCGGGTAATGCTATAATCTCGTCATCTGCAGGGGGCGAAACCCCTCTGACCCCTGACCAAAGGCTTTGACCCTGGACCCCACTCAGGGCATAGCCTCCTGCCGGGGCGGCCCCTCTATAGGCTAGTACTACGTACCGCACTCGCCATGCTCAAGGCTTAAGCCCCCCAAACGAAAAGTCCTAGTTACGTAAGTAAGTAAGTATATTCTTTATTAAACCGGTCGCAGAAGAGCGGCATTCTGGTGTAGAGACATTGTAAACAAATACAAAATCAATAGTAGTACAGCATTCTTCCTATAAATGTTTTCCTCGTGTCATTGTCAATACGACTCAAGACCCTGTCATGAGACTGTGGGCGTAGGTCATAGGTAGTAAATTTCCTTATTAATGGGAGCAACTTATGTAGCACATGCCCCGGGTTTATTAGAACGGCTGTGAAGAGACCGGTATCAGCCTGCCGGTATAAGCTGATCAAAGGCTGGGCGGTCAGAGGGTAGATAGGATATGATGAATGAACTGGATCCTGTTTAGTTCTGATGACGAGCAAACCCCACCATGCTGGGCTGGCGAACAGCAGGCGGGCCACAGTCAGTGGTGGCACGAACCACGTCAGAAAGGTTTGGGCCCTTGAGGCCATGAGCAATAATAAAACTGCGTAATGCATAAAATATATGGACTGTCTAGCCTTGCTGCATATTCGACGTATATGCGCTTCAAAATTAAGGGTTTCTGTTAGCTGTACCCCTAAGACAATCAGTTCATCCACTCCAGATACCTTTGGTATGACAGAGGGGGCATCCGCTGCTCCGCCCTAACCCCTCTCTGCCCAATCAGCATCTCAGAAGTCTCATTCTGATTCGGTTTAAGGTTACGCGTCTCAGCCCATATATATACGTGACATAATTTCTTCCGGAATTCAAATGGACGAATTTTCTGGTAATTTTACTTTAAACACAAGATCTATTGCTACCGTTTGCAATCGCAAATAATTCCAGCTGCGCCAAATAGGCTACTCACAAACACTGAGACTAGTTTTCACAACATTAGTGGTTCATAGCATTAGCAGAACCTAAGGGCAATATTCCAACTTTTCCTTACATGTAATCAAAAGTATGTTTCGTGGAATCCTATCTTTGTTGGCCATTCCGGACAACTCGATCATCTGGCACTAAGTAGAAAAATCAGTGGCGTAACTTCAAAATGTGGACTACCTGCAGACAGCAGATTTTAGTGATGAGGTGACTTGAGAGCGAAGAGGTGCTAGGACGAAAGAGAGTGGGTTGCGTGAAGTCGTTGTATAGTGAATAACTGACGACGTTATGAGGAGCCTGGAGAATTGAAGTGTGTAATTGTAGGTAAGTGTTAGGATTATGTATTTTTTAGTTCCGGTATTTTAATCCAGTGGAGTGTTTTGAAAGCAGGAGTGATGTGATGGACGGTGTTTGGGGCTTTAGTGACAACACGAACGAGAGCATTCTTGACAGGTTTAAGGCCTTTATTGGGGGGTGTCTATTTTCAGAGACAGTGAATTGCAGCAGTCTAGTTTAGCGTGGACTATGGATGTAGCGATAGTAGATGCTTTTTAGAGTCAAGCAGATTCTGCGAAGGTCACGTATATGCATGAAACAAGAGCGGTAAAGATGAATGACATTATGATAAGAATAAGATAAGGTTTTGGTCGAAAATAACATCGAAGTTGCAGACAGGAGAATTTTTGGCAGTGAATGTGTGGGTGAATGCAGAGTCTTGAGGGAAATAGAAGGATATGGAATTTTCTTGAGTTGGTCACGCAGGTCTATAATCAGTCCCGGTCAAAAAAGAAAGTCTTAAGTTGTTTATAAAAGGCACCAGAGCGGTCTGACGGGAGAGGACGCAGGTCAGAGGGGAGGTTATTCCAAAGAGAATGACCCACGATCGAGAGTGCCCGACGCTGTCTAGTGGCAGATCGAGCATGCGGAACCATAAAGTCACCTCTAGAGGCCGAGCGCAGAGTTCGTCGACCGGAGCAAGCCGAGGTCAAAGTAAAGAGCTCCCGGAGATAGACAGGCAGAGCCCAGAGCACAGTGCCAGACGATAGAGTATGAATTCAGTTTTAGACGGGTTAAAGCACAGAAGATTAGATGTCATTCAGAAGATTTGGGTAGTCATGCACTTGAAGAAGATAATTTTATGGAGTTGGAGAAGCGGTTTGGAGAGAACGAGATGAATAATTAGGTGTCGTCGGCATATTGGTGATGGCCAGAGAGAAGTCAGCTTGAAGAGAGAGGCGAAGGGTGGTAAGTTTGCCCGAAAGGAAAGAACAGAACGACTGGCTATTGAAGAAGATGAAAAAGAGTTGGAAAGTGGGCTGGAGGAATTTCGATGGAGGATTTGTTCTAAGGTTTCCAGAGGTGAGGATTAGAGGATCAGAGATTAAACAATGAGGATTCAACTCCCTTTTTAGCCGTAGCTAGAAGGTGGTGGTATTTATTTGTGGCAGATTTTACGGCAGAGAGCAACTGAGGATCCCGTGTGCTTTATAAGCGCGCTCAGGGTGTCGACAGAAAGATTTGAAAACTTGGAGATAGGAATTGTAACAAGGATTGTACATGTAGCCTAAGAGTGACAGCAGGATTTGGTAATAATAGGAGCGTGTTTATGAAGGAGCATGGAGAGAGTAGTGTTGTAGGAAGGTCATCAAGAGAAGATGGGGAATTTTAATCTTGGGATACTTGATTAACTTTCACTGGACAGAAGTATCCATTGTGGCTGACGACGAAGCTACCTTAGAGTGAGAATGTAGTTCGTCGAAGCAATGCTTAATCACTCCAAATACGAGATCATCATATCGCATTATTCTTTGCCAATGATCCTCGTGAACTCTTCGATCGGTTCTCGACATTTAGGCCAGAAACGACCTTCTTGCTGGGCGCTTCATTATGCAAAGCAACCTATATAGCTTCAATCTCAATGTATGGAACTGACTTTAGCAATTGCTAGATTAAAAGCATCGCCAAACACGATGCTCTGTTCCTTCACTCGGTTCTGATATATAGTATTGCATTGCTACGATGCAGCTCATGCGCTGATCACCATCTCTTCTCGATGCATTGACCACCCTCTCCACTCGATAGATACCACTCTCTCCTACTTGAAGGCCTTTGCTTAATTCTGATTCTTGACTTCTCGGTCGACCAATGGCATCAGGTTGCTCCTTCGGTCAAGGTTTGGTGGATGGGCCATTCATCGCATGGCCTTGCTTGCACGTCCTTTCTGGCTTGTACTGCGACCACCCGAGCTATCCAATCCTTCATGCTGCACAGTCCAATAATTAGGCACAGTTTGAGCGACGAAAGCTAAATTTTGCACCCAGACAGTTGCATGGCTATTGTCCGTAAGCAATCCTTTTTTAATAGGCCCATAAATAATCTTTTTTTGAAATGGGCTCATAAACAACCCTTTTTGAATAGGCCACTAATTCAGAGTGTATAACCACTTCTGGCGCCCCATATACCGATATCTACAATCAAGTTCGTTTAAATACGGGCTCCGCACCCCTCGCAGCGACTGGCCCCCCTTTTCTGTCCCAATAACGACCTGTGGTTTACGAATGGACGACAAGGCCGTAAGAGCTGCAGCTGCCCGTCTTCGTCTTGCGACAGGTATAGGTGTGCCGCATGACTACCCATGCAGATGACTAGTGACATCGGACTCTCTTGAAGTCTTGGCCTTGCCGAGCATCCAGACATGTTGTACTAAATGACACGCTATGTGGGACTTTCATAAATGTCATGCCGGTGTCAGCAAATAGAGTATCTTCCTTAAAATTATATCCCCTTAGCGTAATGAAGTATCCGGCCGGATGAATCTGAACGGGAGTCTATGCCTTAACGACATTAACAAACAGCGAACAAAAACTGGGCAGATAAGGTTTATCAATTAAATGCAAAAATAGGGTAATTGCACAGAGGCATTCTTTAATTTGCTGGTGTACACCCCCACACACACACACACACACACATATATATATATATATATATATATATATATATATATATATATATATGCGAAACAACCGATATCAAGCGCGAGCCACCAAGTCACCCAATTATCTTCTTAGTCCCTTTTCATGACACTGCGTCTTAATTGCATTGAAGACGACGCACATTACGCAAGTCTGCGAATCGGATAACTTTTAGACAATATATCACAATTTGCGTAAGAGTTTACAGTATAGGCCTACAGTAGAGAGAGTGAGAGCTAGAGAGAAATGAGAGACTCATTGGCTTCAATGAATTCTTTGCCCAGATATGCCAACGATAAGTAGCCTAGCACAATTATGGCTTTACCCATGACCACGACTGACATAGTTCTAAATTGACTTAAATTGCACAGTTTGTAATTACGTTGCAGGAAGATACTTTTTGAATGAGGGATGATTTCGTACGACTCATGGGGAATGCTTTTGAACAAGGGCGGATAATCCCTCCCGTTCAGATTCATCCGGCCGGATACTTCATTACGCTAAGGGGATATAATTTGTAAGGGATAGGCTACTCTATTTCGTGAAACCGGCGATTGACAGCTGTCTCCTGGAACCCACTCGAGACCACAAACACCTTTACCATTGCCTTTCAATATTCACGCAATGATATAAAGCCGTCACATTCCGAGGCACAATTGTACAGTTAATAGCAGACGATGACATGGTGAACTTCTTGTTCCCCGTGCGCGAACTGCTCTGAGACAACATCGTGCCTTCTCTGTTGCTGGCCCCATGATTTGGAATGGGCTCCCATTAACATTACGCCTTATGCCTAGAGTTCATTCAGATGCGTTTTACTGTAGCCTTCAAACCATCCTCTTCAGCCGGGGTTGCGTCGATCGGGAGCGCTTCTGAGTAATAACCTTGAAGGGGCGCTACATAAATCTTCTGAATGAATGAATGGAATGAGTCAATGAATGACCGCTAACTCCAGAACAACTGCGCTTCTTCGGATAATTTCTAAGAGCCTGAGGGATCGTTTCTACCTCGGGCGAAAAAGAAGATAATAATAATAATAATAATAATAATAATAATAATAATAATAATAATAATAATAATAATAATAATAATAATAATAATAATAATAATAATAATAATAATACCTCTCTTGTTTGGGGGCACTCTGTTTGCTTTAAGGAAGAAATCGGGGGTCTCCGCCCCATCGCAATTGGCTACAGCTGGCGTCGTTTGGCATCAAAGTGTGCAAATGCTTTTGCTCTCTCACGTCTGTCCAACCATTTTGCACCTTTGCAGCTTGGTGTGGGTACGTCGGGGGGCGGTGAGGCTGCCACACATGCCGCCAGACGTTTCCTGGCAGATCTACCATCTGGCGCAGTCTTGGTCAAACTGGACTTTACAAATGCTTTCAATAGCCTAAGTCGCACAAGCATTCTGGCAGCCGTTTCCGAGCACATTCCTGAGCTCTACTCATACTGTCACTTGGCATACAGTAAATCTTCTAATCTCAAGTATGGTGAATTCACCCTTCAGTCACAGTCTGGGCTACAACAAGGTGCTCCTCTTGGTCCCCTTCTATTCTGTCCCCCTCTTCAACCCATCTTGTCCAGCCTCCAGTCCTCTCTTCGTATTGGCTACCTCGATGACTTGACCTTGGGTGGGACTGCATCCACAGTGGCTACAGATGTCCAGATCATTATCAGTGAAGCACGTAAAATGGGTCTGACACTTAACTTTGCAAATTGTGAGATTATAAACACCCACAAAGTCGACCTACCATCGCCCCTTGACAGTCTCACCATTACATCCTCTTGTGATGCATTCCTCCTTGGGGCACCTCTCTCGGCTGATAGAGCTCTCCATGCTGCCCTGGAGATGCGCTGTGCTGAACTTTCACTTGGCATTTCTCGATTGGCTTCTATAGCCAAGCATGATGCCCTCATTTTGTTTCGCAGCTCTCTCAGTTCACCTATTCTTCTCCATACCCTTCGCTGTTTTCCATGTGTGGGAAACCCAATCCTACTCCAGTTTGACCAGATAATGCGCACAGGTCTTGTGAACACCCTCAATCTGGCCATTGCTGATAGCAACTGGGTTCAAGCCACTCTACCTGTTAAGCATGGAGGTCTTGGCATCCGTCGCGTGTCCTCGCTGGCATTACCCGCCTTTCTGGCTTCCGCCGCAGGCACTGCGTCTTTGCAGGCCTCCATTTTGTCCAACTGTGATGCGCCCCAGGATTGCTGCCTTGCAATGGCCCAAGAACAATGGTTAACTGAATCGGGTGCACCACTCCCTGAAGCAAATCTCTCCCATAAGCAGTGTTCCTGGGATCACCCTCTCATTCTGAAAGACCTTGGGGCTTTGGAGGCCTCAGTAACAACTGATTACCACAGGGCCAGGTTGAGAGCAGTCACCTCACCACATGCGGGTGATTGGTTCCTTGCACTCCCCATAAGCGCTTGCGGACTGAGGCTAAGCGACGAGGCAGTCCGTATTGCTACAGGCCTGCGCCTTGGGGTCAATTTATGTGCTCCTCACGAATGCCCCTGTGGAGCGATGGTCCAAGAAGACGGCTTACATGGCATGTCATGCAGCCTTGGGCCGGGGCGTACTGCGAGACACGCCTCACTAAATGACATCATTTGGCGTGGCCTCACCAAAGCTGGCTTCCCGGCTACAAAGGAGCCTGCTGGACTTGCTAGGTCTGATGGGAGACGCCCAGATGGCGTGACGCTCATTCCATGGGAGGGTGGCAAAAGCCTTGCCTGGGGTGCCAGACTGTCAGTGCCACTGGCACTGTCATCGACACCCTGGCTGAATCATACCGCACCAGATCAGCTGCTGAGGTTGCGGGTGCTGCTGCCGAGATCGCAGCAGATAGAAAAACATCCAAATACACTGCCATTTTGCCATCTTACTGCTTTGTGCCCTTGGCCTTTGAAACGCTGGGTCCAATAAACCAAGAAGGCCTTGCTTTGATCAACCTTCTCGGCTACCGACTTGCCCAGACATCAGGAGACAACAGAGAGACAACTTTTCTCTTTCAGCGCTTATCAATGACTATTCAGCGCTTCAATGCAGTTGCTTTTTCTAGCACTTTTCTAACAAACCAAATCATCTGTGAAGACTAGCCATTCCAGAACAACATGCCCCCTAATTTGTGCAATCCTGAGGGATCAAAAAAAATATTGGATTGGATCCACAGTTTAACGGCAGCTTATGACAACATAGGCCGTTGCCGCCGACAAAGATTATTTTTGGCATATTACAGCTCTTACGTACGTCTGATATAGTAGATTCGTAGAAGACTAGCAATTTAGCCTAGTGATATTACAGTAAGAAAGGCAGGGGTAAATGAGTGAGTAATACGGAGTAGTATGAGTGTAAGGTGGTAGCAGATAAGTAAAACGAGATAAAATCCCAATATTCTTAGCAATTTTGGAGGAAATATTATGCTCTTTCAATTAATAGTAATAATAGCCCATCAATATAAGTGCAGACACAAAGATAATCGACCTGCGAAGAGAAGTTTCTCACTCTGTTCTTTGCTGGTCCGAAAGACAGAGATGTTCATACCTGGCGACAGCAAATCCCGTCCTTCCTTGAGGTTTTGAATCGGACAAAACTTTGTTTCCTGATCAGATCATGAATATAATTCTGACTGTGTTATTAGGTGAGGTTCACCGGACAGAAACGGTTCAAAATCCAGCTCGTGCATCGTGGCAACTTCTTCAGCCTCATCTAGGCTCATTTGTAATTGTTATTGTAATTTGGCATTTATAAAGGGACACTTTAAGAAAAACCTCGTCAGTGGCGCTTCTGACCTGAACAAGTGCAATTACTGTCGAATATTATAGACTTGATGGGCTTGCGAAACTGTGGAAGGGATGAACTGAGGAGCTCGAGCCGTAGCTGCTCTCGAATGGCTTCGGTTCTGGCAAACTATCGTCATAATATGGCATTGGTCTCATGCAAAAGGCAACTTACGGGTATTCAGTAGATTTCTTATTTTGACAGACATTGGTCAGACAGAAGTAACAGTCCGTCATGTGATCCTTCTGGATATTGTATGGGTGTTTTTTGGGCCTAATTAGTAACTTCTATCGCAGCCGTATGGGTGGAGTGTAAGGACCTGGTGTCAAGAGTGCTTTGATTTATTATGGGAATTACTATAATTATGTCATTTTTACTGGAGAAGTTGCAATATCTTTGGCGTTGAAGTGCAGTTCATTCAAGGTTTCAGAAGTGTACATGGATAATTATGTGGATTCTTGTGATAATTGACTTTAGACTGGATCACACGTGAAGCGCTTCATGTTCATGCACGTGGATCGACTACGTCATTTCCTTTCACTAACATTTCAACAACATATGGTCGGTCAGGAAATTAGTGGGACCGTCAATGTATGTGCTGAGGTAGAGTGTGAATTTGAACTCAAACTTGACGGGCATTTCTGCCGTCGGATATTCTGAGACACCTAGCAGAAGCGATTAGACCATATGATGTTTTCATAGGCAAATTGTTGTTCCCCAAATTTCTATGATGCGTCGTGCGTCATTCCACCCAAAAACTTAGGGGTCTCTGAATGTATACACCGGCAATTGTCTTACTGTTTTAAAATCGCGTGGGTCCAAAATAATTCGTGTAATGACTGTTCTGTAAAATATTGGAAGGAATGCAAAACAAGTTCCGGTCATGAGCGCAAAGTGCTGAACGCCGGTCTACAAACAATACATCACTTTCTTGGATTGTCATTGTTACACCCGTCCTACTCATCACGATCTGCAGTAGGATCGGGTGGGCTTGTGAATGAAGCCAAGACCTTAGACAGTGACCAGGACCGGAAAGGCATAGCAAAGAATCTGTACGTACTGTGTCACAGTATCTGTCCGCATGACTGACTTCTTCGGCGTTTTCCTGCAGCTATTCACGCACCAATGCGCCGTGTTATTTCAAGCTACGGAAATTGCGTCACTGTCTGTGGACGTCAAAAGCTACTTTCAGAGAACATAACTTATATTAATGTAGTTAGACAAACTGGTCATCGCGTTCCCTTTAAGCCAGTTGACTCAAGATCCTACTCATGCGTAAAACGTTTGTTTCCTTCTGTGTGATGCAGGCCTACAGGTCTGCCCAGATGAACAAAAGGGGCACAGCATTGTATAGGCCTACCCATTCTATTCTAATGCAAAAATACATGACACAAAGCACGTTTCTATAGATAGACTTACTGCTTGCAAGTAGGCCTAAGTCATGCAGGTGGCTTGGAGGCATTGAGCGCATGTGTCATATACGGAGGAGCACTGTCATCGCGGTTAACCCAGTCGTTAGGCCTATAGCCTGAAGCACAAAGGCTTCTCAGCTATGGCTGCGATGCAAAAATGACTTTGCCTCTGACATGCCTTTGACTGCAATAATATGTCTGCAGGTCTTCGCTCTTTTTCAAGAAAAGTCGTTGTGTGTGAAAGCAGCCGCCACGCTTGAGTGCCAAAGCACTGTACTATGACAGTCCATTCAGACATTCGCCTCCATCAGATGACTAAACTGTGTGCGCATGCAGACAGTTGTGTGTGACAGTGATAGCAATAAAAACCTCTGCAAGCGACGATCAGTAATCATAAAGTGTATATTAAACGTCTGGAGAAATATTCAGTTACCAGTGACTATCGTTCTACACAGAAACTGTCGAATAAACGTTTTCAACCTCGAATTTTCTAAACTTTAGGACACAAACAGTTTACATCGTTGAGTCAGGTGAGATGGAGATAATGCGACTGAAAGCGTCGACTGTTCCGTTGCTTCTGCTGTCGCTTCTGTTGCTGATTCTGATGCAGGGTTACTCTGTAAGATGTCAGAACGCGATATGTCCGAGTGTTTGCGGTCGGAATATGGACGGAACGATCGTCTACGAGATGAAGTGTCAGGGTCTCGGAGACCTCGACCACGTGCCACCCACCTGTAACGACACCCGCGAAATCAAAGTCCTCACAATTGGACCAGAGGGAACGTCGATCGCTAATATCCAGGAACGCGCATTCAGCGGTCTTCGCGTGGTTCAGCTCGTACTGGAAAAACTTAGTATACGCGATTTGGACCGAAACGCCTTCGGAGGACTGGCCACGTACCTTGAGGTTCTATATCTGAACGATAACCTCATAATTCAGTTGCCAGCAGGACTATTCTCTGGACTGGCCAAACTTACCATTCTACAGCTCCACTCAAACAGACTGAGTAGCCTCTGGTCAGTTCCGAGCAGCGTCAACAGCTTGCCATCGTTGGTGCTGTCGAGTGAAGATGGCAATCAGAGTTCCTCTGTTCTGGGTCCACTCATCAGTCTGAAGCGTCTGACCTTACATAACAACGAAATCGCAAACATATCCAACCAATTGTTTGCCCAACTCGGTAATTTAGAAACTCTGAATTTGGACAGGAATAGGATCCAGACTCTACCCATCAACGTTTTCGCCAATGTAACGAATCTGAAGAACCTCAATATGGCATCAAACGAGATCACCTTTCTGCCTGACTACCTATTCGTTTCCTGTCGAACCATCGAAAACATAGACTTTTCGGCAAACAGAATTTCTGCCATCTCGCCTAACACGTTCACTAACTTGACGAAACTAGAAAGGCTATACTTGAACGACAACGAATTAACAGAATTGAAAAACGATTATTTTCTCGGCTTAGTTAATCTGATGACGATTCGTTTGGATAACAACGCAATCAGCCAGGTGTACTCAAACTGTTTAACTGGAATGCCACTCCTGACTGAGCTTCATCTGCAGAATAACATCATCCGAACACTACCGATCGGTCTGTTCGATCCAGTCGGCAGTCTCACTCTATTGAACCTCAGCAGCAATAGCGTCAGTCGCGTGGAGAAAATGCCGTTCTCCTCTCAGAGTAACCTAGTTCAATTGGACTTAAGCAACAACACGCTAGAAGAAATACCGGCAGACTGGTTTCCATATACAAGATCTCTGAAGATACTTCGCCTCGACTACAACCAGATCTCTTCGATCAACAGCAGCAGTTTCGATCAATGGTCGACCCTGACAGAGGTCAATCTGAGGAGCAACCGAATGACCGAGACCGAGCTGCGCGGTCTCTTCACCAGATCCATGAATCTCCAATCGCTGAGACTTGACGAGAACCCGTTAGAACACGTGACACCGGAAACCTTCGGAGGTTTGCCTTCACTGACTCGACTCTATCTGAACAGTTCGTGCATTAGAAATATAGCTTTCGACTGGCGACCAGAATCCTTTCCAACTCTGCAGGAACTCTATCTCCAGAACAACTTCATCGAACGCATCTCAGCCAGCGCCCTCGTTGGTCTCACTCAGCTGCAAACCCTGGACCTCGGTTTCAACGACATCTCGGTCGTGGAAGAAGCAGCTTTTGCCTCTTCCAGCCTCCAGCTTCTGAATCTCACTCAGAACCAGTTCAACAGTTCACAGGCGGCCTCGCTATCATCCAACGCCTTTAGCCAAACTACTGTGGATCTTTCATGGAACCAGATTAAAGGCCTCGACAATTTTCCCAACTTCCATCGCATCTACCTTGCTGGAAATCCAATTGTCTGCAAATGTTCATTCTTCGGTGACTTGGTCGACTTATCATCATTCGCGGACTTTGACGCTACAACATGTTCTTTCGACGATTCGAGAAGTATTCAATCGAAGTCAGATTCACAGCTTTTGGTTTGCTATATTTTCAATGAAACAGTATGTAGCAATCGAACAACGCTTGACTTACCGAATCAACTGTGCCAATCCAAAATCATGGACTACACGGAAACTTCGTCTAAAAATAGACAACTTCGACTGAAGGAAGTGGCGCGATGTCCGTCCATAGACTCAACAGGCAACGTCACTCTAAACAAAACGCAACCAGTTCTCGTCTACATCAGCGCCACTGCCTTCCAGACCAGAATGAACATAACTTGGGCGGTGGCTGACACGTCCAGTGTGGCAGGCTTCGTTGTCACATGGGAAAACCAGAAATCAGGAAATGTCAGCAGCTACGTCATCCGGAATGCCAATCAAACGAGTCTCAGCGTCGACAACGTTCAGTCGAAGGCCAACTACACGGTCTGTGTTCAGATTATGCAGATGCAGCAGCTTAGGAACGACACATCCCTTGGTGATAGGAGATGCATGGAGGTCGTCGAATACGATGGAGATCGCTGCAGAAACAACGGCTGCGGCCAGAAACAAGACGACAACTCTCTATATCCACTGATTCTGTACATCATCATACCAGTTGCAGTCGTTGTTGTGATAATAGTCGTCGTCGTCATAATCGTTGTTGTTCGACAGAAGAAGATAGCAAACGCCAAACGGAAAGAAATGGCAGCGAGTGCACAATTACCATCGAACGATCAAGTCCTGTCGCCGACCATCTCCAAGGGAACGAGCATGGGCCTAGCAGAACAAGCTACCCTTTCACTCAACATATTCAACTACTAGCGTCCATAAATTATATAATTATACAGTATAATATATATAAGCTAACACACAGAATATTCAGTCGCACAATCGGTATTGCCATCGGTCTTGTATTGGTCTTCATACGCTGAGCATTGAAGAAAACGTATAGCCTACGGCAACAGATCGAACTCACTCTCTGCAGAATGTAGTAACATATAATGACTGTATCCTCTGTGCTTCCGTCACAATTAGGCCAAAATGCGTCGACTGACGTTGAAAGTATTTCACTGCATTGAGATATGATGGCGATAAATGAACATGCTGAGTGACCTCAGGAGTTTTTCAATGTATATATATATATATATATAATTAGGGTGGTCCTTAGAAATAAAAGTGTGAATCTATTGTTCGCCAAGGTGCCATTCGGTTCCATTCCATCCAGAAACATCACACAAAAAGTTGTATGAAAAAAATTTTAATATTTAGGACTGCCACAACACCATCAAAGTTTCACCCTTTATCAAATATAGGAGCACTCGAACAGTAAGCATAATAGTTGTAATCAAAAATGAAAAGTGAACACCTAAACCAGGAATAAATTCAACTGCCTGTAGTAGGTCCAGATTACAGCACAATTACATTTATTGCATGCCTGATTACTAGTTATTACACTGATTAGTGATTAAAATTATTTATTAGAGTTATTATTATTATTGAGGAAATGGTAAAAGTTAATAACTTCTACAAATGTGGGCATATTTTGAAAATTAACACATCATTTTATTCAGTTTTAAGAGCTCTTTCTAGCGGTATATTGAATGGCAATTAATTAGTTTTCAATTAGAATATTTTACAAGAAAACCTAAAATTTTCTCGAAAAACCCTTTGTCTCGTAACTTTGGCCCTCTGGTGGGGCGGAAGACATTAATATTTTTTTTAAATTTTGAACAGTGTTTGATCCATGCCATTAGGAAACTTTTGATTGCTATTACTTTTCGAATTTCTAAATTTTCCCTTATTTTCCACTCCACCCTTTTGTGTATGCTTGTTCGAATAGATTTGTGGTTATCGGTCTCAGGAACTCACGGATCAAATACCACTAAAATGCCAATAAAAATAAATAATAAACAATCAACGAGAACATAAACATTGTAGAAATTATTTTTTAAGTTGTGCTTAAGTAAAATCATCCAGCTTTTCTGTTGAAAACTAAACATAGGTCCAAAAATGCGAATCAAATACATTGACTCGAAATGACGAAAATTATTTGTAAAAGTCAAAATTTCAAAGCCGTTGTGGCAGTCCTAGATATTGTTCAATTCTGCTAATTTTTGGGCTACATTACTTCTAAACCAATTGGCACGGAATGCCGGGTTGGCGAAAGTAAACAAGTGACGTTGAAAATTTTCCATTAGAGATGCAACCACCCTATATATATATATATATATATATATATATATATATATATATATATATATATATATATCTACTGTGACTAGGTTGCAATATTTTAATCATGTATTTATTATTTTATGTTAGATATTATTTTAGATTAATATTTAATGCGTTATATAGGCTCAAGTTAATGTAATCTAAACTGTTGTTCATATGATACAAATATAGAAACTGAAAAAACAATTTCATCACTTAAGTTGTTATGCTCAGTTAATTGTTAGCTCGTATATTCAGTAATTAAGTGAATGCAAGAATAAGACTGGGCAACCGTAGGCAGCTGGCCCATCTTGACTTGCCCTTATTAGCTGAGACTTCCCTCACCTACTGTTCGTGACCTAGGAGTTATCTCAGACCAGGAGCTGCAGCTTTTCTCAACATATTAATCTGGTCACTGGAAGCTGCTAGTATGAGCTTCGTCAACTCTGTGTTGTGGCTCGTTCCCTTTCTCATGCTGCTACTGTTGCTGCTACTGTTCATGCTATTGTCACTAGAAGAATAGATCACTCTTCCTCGACACTTGTTGGTCTTCCACTCGGGTTGATTGGGAGCTTTGATCGCGTCCTCCGCTCTGCTGATCGTCTTATTACACGCATCCATAAGTTTGCTTATACGCGTGATGTCCTTCACTGGCTTCCTGTTTCTCAGCGCATTTCTTATAGAGTTATAGCGCTTGTCTGGGTTGTGCGGTTGTGCCCCATCTTATCCATGCGAGCTCTGTCGTTCTGTGCCAGCGAAATCTAAGCCAAAGTTCCGAGTCCAGCATTGCATAACTCTTAAGTTGTAGGCCTCATCCTGTACACCAGGGGTTCCCAAACTTTGGTGCGCGCACCTCCAGGGAGTGCGACAAGTCATTTCAGGGTGCGACAAAGAGGGAAAGTATAAATTATATAGAATGCATTGATAATAGGCCTACATTATAAATTTTGAGCTGTCATAGGATGAGTTGGGCTAGACCGTAAGATTAGAAGTTTATTTCCATATAACATTGTAGACCTATGCCTGTAACTGTAAGGCTATAGCCTAAGGCATGTTAGCACAACTTGCACAAGTTTCAACAGTAACAATTTCATGTATGCGTCTTCAAACGTGATAATACTTTTGCAGGGGGTGCGAACGTTGGTCAAACATTTCCCAGGGGTGCGGGGCATAGAAGAGATTGGGAGCCCCTGCTGTACACCAATATGACCGGGATTTGTCAGAGTAGCCTACTGCTGCAAGGAACAGACAGAAGAATAGATGGAAGCTTGCTTTGCTGATACAATCGAGGTTGGCAGGCGCAGTATAAATTAAAAGAAATGGTACCGGGTTATCGGATAACCTGGTACTCACTGAGCTCTTCGTCCTTTATTGGTCGGGACATAAGTAGGACCTATAGCAGAGCAAGAAAAGTTTAATTTCATAGAGAAGTCAGATCCCTTTGCTTCTATATGTATACAACAGAACGGATATAATTATGGAACAGGTCTGACTTGGATTGTACAATGGCCCTAGAAGTGATGTAACTTAGGCTAAGCATGTATGTATTGTATGTAGGTATGTAATTTATGCATGTTTGACGCTAAAATTTAATGTAGTGCGGCGTTTTAAGTAGGCCTACCTAACAAAGGCGCTGCACATGTGCTGGCCATCTAATTGATCTGAATAACAGCTGAAAGACAGTTTTTAATGTTTGCTGAGTTAAATGCAACAGCACTGCGCATGTGCAGCGGAAGACTGCTCCAAGAGGAATGTCCAAGACATGACAAGGCACCTTCTGCTGGAGTTGATGCACAGAAGCGCGGTACATGCATATCTCCACGATTAGCAGAGCGCAACAATCGCTCACCCGGTTGACTTGAGACAGAAACATACGGCTTCCTGACGTATGCCAGGGCGGTGCCGATCAGAGGGACCGCTCCCAGTAGGAGGAGGAGGAGGAGGAGGAGGAGGAGGAGGAGGAGGAGGAGGAGGAGGAGGAGGAGGAGGAGGAGGAGGAGGAGGAGGAGGAGGAGGAGGAGGAGGAGGAGGAGGAGGAGGAGGAGGAGGTCCTTGAACTGTATTCTCTCCTCAACGGAAGTCAGTGTCTCTCACATAATTCGAAATATGAGAATTTAGCAGATTGGTCCGTATAGTAGGACTGCGCTACAGTTGAGGACGGACTGAAGCGGACGCAGTTTGGACTCGGCGGAGGAGGGGGCCCGGGGGTGCAAGGATTCAATAACAGTAGGCGAAGGATTTTACAATGTCTGAAATATAGATTGCCCCAAATGACTCGTATCCGCCGCTGCTGACAATAGCAGGACCTATACAGAAAGCTATTGTTTAGCGCTCGTTAATAAGTTCAGCGCTCGTGAATAAGCTGGTGCCCTGCGCTTGGCTTTCGAGTGGCGTTTTAGAAGTTTGGAGATTACGATTACGATCATTTCTGCCACAATATTCTGCTTGGACGAGCTCCTGGACGGATGACTAACTATGCATGATATTAATTCGAGTCCCAAATCGCAGTCAACTTTTTTGCACCGTCTGCGTTTTTACAGGCAGCGTACGCCGGCTGCACTGAGAGACGACCGACTTGTTAGACGCATTTTACCTTTAGTCCGTCATAGTTGAGTTGCCTCATAGTGCATTGTCGTTATCTGTAGGGAGTAGGCGTGCCTCTGTTGCAACCAGACACCAACCCAAGTCCAAAATGTACAATTTAAACTTAGAAATTGCGCAGAAAGTTAACCCGCACGTATTCTGGTCACTTTAACTAAAAAATTACTAAAGTTAAGTAAATATTGCCCACTAGAAATAGCAAACACAGTATAAATTGCACGGAGTAACCATGGTTGATTAAAAACGCCTGGTAGAGCCACCACTCCTACATAATGATGGCATGGAGGCGAGAATTAAAATTGTCAACGCTCATAGTCCCCGATTTATATATATATATTATATATATATATATATATATATATATATATTCAATTCATTCAATATATCTCGACATGAAAGAGAATATGTTTTGGCTATTTCAATGCTCACAGGAGTATCATAGGGAATGAAGCGACTGTGAGTCAGAACGAATTATCATGACATGCCATTTGTAGCCTTAGTATAGTTGTGTGCAGGAAAGGTAATGAGCTGTTGTATGCCACACGTACCCTTCCAACATTATCACGAGATGCTGAAGATCAGTCAATGATTAGCTAATCAATATGAATATAAAAATCAATCATAGTAACTATTTCAGTTGGAGAGGAAATCATATACTCAAGTAGTCACTGAAACTCATACAAAATGTCAGTCAATGCGAAAGATGGTGTGCAACAAATATGCACGAACAGTAGGTCTACTTGCTTGCTACCAGAAGTGAGAGTTATAACCAGCATCTCAAATCACTTGGCTACTGGAATTGATATTGAGCTTATGCAGCGGGAGATATGATTTGAAAAGAAAAGCAAGCTCCCCACAAGTATACCATTGCAACAAGGCTCATTCAAGATGGAAAGGTTGGGGTCAGATCAGAAATGAATCCTAATAATATATCATTAGGTTGAAGCCAGGTCTCATTCATACCCAATATATGCTCGGATTCTCAAAAAGAAAATTATGCAAAACTGCAGCCATATTTCGAAGAGAACAAATGTTCAACTGATCAAAATCCAGAATTCTAACTAGACCAGTAATTATTTTAATATCGCCGACCAAAATAACCAACAGAAGGAGCTACAAAGACAAACCACAACATGCAGTTCAAGACTTTCCACACTAATTTGCCAACACAGAATGGAAATTTATGTTCTTGGTACCAGATAGCAGCAGAACATATGATAATATAATAATATTCTTCTTTATCGTTTCAAACTGACAAGTACGCAGTGTGATTACAATTCATAGTATGAAAGGATGATCACAAAGTTATTACAGGAGTCGAATTTAACTGTATGGCAGCCATGCAAGGCGCTCATCACGTCCTACTACTCATTTTACCAACGTCATCTAGCGAATGACAGGCTGAGTGGATCTTACGGAGGGTATACGGGTATTGATGCCGCTTCCTACTTGATGTTATGCTCTTCATGCCAGTGATGTTACCATTATTCTATAAATTGACTTGAAAAGACAGCCCTGGGAACCAGATAAAGTGAATGAACCTGAGCTAAGTTCAAGAATAAACCAGACTTCAGTGATACATTGGAAAACAAGTAATAAACTTGACTCCATCAGATTTTGCCATGAACAGGAACTTGAACAATAAACATGTAATATAGAAATAAGTTTTTCTTTTCAAATCATATCTCCCACTGCTGACAGTCATAATCAATGTTACATTAACCGGTAAGAAGGGTTGGCAGAGCCGGATTAATCTATAAGCGAAATAAGCCATGGCTTAGGGCCCCACAATGTTTTGAGGGGCCCCAACTGTCAGGAAATATAAAATCAGATGGTACAAGGTCCTATTTGACATAGCTTAGGGCCCCACAATGTTTTGAGGGGCCCCAACTGTCAGGAAATAATAAATCAGATGGTACAAAGGTCCTATTTGTCTGGAAAAAAGACGGAAAAGCAAAAAAAAGGTCATCAGAAATTTCTCAAAGTAATAAACATGGTTTTTCTCCAAATCTGGGGAAAAAATTTTGCATGGCTTTCCGGTTAGGGGCCCCCGGATGTCTTAACTCGGCTCCTTGGCTTAGGGCCCCCAAAGTCTTAATCCGGCCCTGAGGGTTCGGTTGGTAATCAAATTAAATCCGTTTTACATTACTTTGGCAGTTTCAATTAGCCGAGTTGTAACTCGGTTAATTGAGCTACGATTCCAAAGTTTGGTCATGTATCTAGAAGCGCTGACATCGGTTGTCTTTTGAATGACG
Source organism: Aporrectodea caliginosa (assembly GCA_020284085.1). Taxonomy (NCBI): domain Eukaryota; kingdom Metazoa; phylum Annelida; class Clitellata; order Crassiclitellata; family Lumbricidae; genus Aporrectodea; species Aporrectodea caliginosa. The sequence continues at coordinate 1,240,449 of JACEVL010000373.1, forward strand.
GGCGATTACGCTTACCCGATTCAATTATTTCTTCAGTCAATCCCTATTGACTGAAGAAATAGGCCTACATGTCGATAGTGGAGCGGCAAACGCATCGGTTTTAACCTATAGCCTGTCTGCGGATTCAATTAAAATATGAATGCTTTAAACGAGTGAAAGAGCTGACGTTGACGTTGACGTTGACGTTGGCGATCGATTGTCTACGTTTGGACAATATATTATTGTCGGCCCAATATATTATTGTCGAGCAAGTGTTGATGCGCTGGCTGGGAGCAACCGCATCAACTGCGACTAGATAGCGTTAGTCCAAAATTGTTTCCTGGCCAGAGTTACGCCTATCTAAATGGGTTTTGGTAACGGTTGTTGACATTAGTGCATGCAGAATATATATAGTCAATTGTATAGTCTATTATATTTGGTATATTATAGAATAGGCCTATATATATATATATATATATATATATATATAATATATATATATATCGGGAAACCAGGGGTCGTCTCTCTTAGTTCGTCTTCTTTGCTGAGTGGTTCAAGGCTCTACCAGGATGCCGAAACCCCAGGCCTCAACAAAGGTTGTCCGGTCCGACTCTCGTGGTCTATCGAGAGGTTTTGAATGATCAACAGCGACACACTCACACACGTAGAACACCGCTTTAATAGTTCTTCTCATCGACGATTGACAGAATCACATCAACAGGCAACTTGACATCGAGAGAGAACTGCACAGCTGCTTCGTCGTCACTCCAATCATCAAGCAGGCCCTCTAGCGACAGCGTCTCGGATGGCTGGTCCGTAGATCGACGGCAGGTCCTCTTCAGACTCCACCAAGACTGCGAGGCCGATGCAAAGCTCGAGGCCGAATCTTAAGGCGGTCTTCTCCAGACTCCTGTCCCATGGCCAACCCCTGCCTTATATACCTATCAGAGGTGCAGAAAACCCTGGTGCCCCAACACCTTTCCCATGGGGTGCAACTAGAAATGGCACCGGTGCAATATCTCAAAAGGGCACCGGAGCAATCTTACCAACCGGCGCTATGCCTAAAATGGCACCGGGGCAATCTTATGGCACCGGAGCAGTTCCATCGACTGGTGCTACATATATACCACAGGATACCTCTTAAAATGGCACCGGTGCAGTGTGCAGCTCTCTCGGTGTCAATACAGGCAATATATCAAGGCAAATCAACAGGACTGGTGTCGGTATAAAACTGCACCAACACAATTATCACAGAGGCTGATAATTAAACAATATTTCGGCGCTCCATAGAGTGTCGAATCAGCCAATCTACCTATAGCAGCTCAATAGGTGACGACTCAAAATCGCACCACGGCGCTCCATAGTGTGCCACGGCAATTAAGAATTTCGCAACAATATATATATATATATATATATATATATATATATATATATATATATATATATATATGCAGCATCATCATCATCATCATCAGGATCCATGGGCCGAAAACCCGTAGGTGTCCAATGCAAATTTCGTCATCTGTTTCCATAATCCTCTTATATATAATATATATATATATATATTATATAGTATATAGTATATATATAGTATATAATATATATATATGAGCTATGAGTAGGCTAGGCCTAAATTGCTGCCTAATTACCCCAAAATCCATGGCGATTCGTTTCAATGGTGGAAAATGTTCAGAGAACCGTGCAAAGACACTCAAAGTCGAAGATTGCCTCAAGCATAACCCGAAATTTTCAGTCGGATGTGCAGGCTTCAGCTGCTACGAGCATAGACGTATAGGAGACATAGGCCTACGTCTATCGAACAAACTCCGCAGAAACGACGTTATGAATCCATTCTCAAACAACAGATGTGGTTCCGCCTCGCGTAGCAGCATAGGCATTGGCCTTTAAGCCACTTGCTTGCTAATGGCTAAAATCAATTTTTCAGATGAACTGATTATGAGTTCTCTTTAACTGCAATGTACAAGGCCAGGCCTACGTAGCCTATGCTGCGGAACAAATCGATTGTTAATGGCATCAAAATGAGCAGTTTTGTTTGAGACAGATGTTCAGCATCTGTTATTCGAACAGTCGATCCATTCTCCTCGTCTGAAAAAACAGTCTATAGGGTTCATTTCGTCAGATATTAACCAGATTTTACTATTTAGACAATAGGAACTGTATGTTAATTGTCAAAGATTTCTGTTGATAATCGCTACAATATGTCGGTTCATTCGTGAACTGTTGTCGCCTTTCAGCTGCAGTAGCGACCTGTTCTTCATATACGACAACAGTTACTGTTGATGATGCCTCCTAATCAGATAACGCGATCCGTTCGACCGCAAAGTCGACTGACGAAGCGCCAGATCCTCCTCACAATCATCGCAACGTCCTGTGTCTGGATTGCGCTCGATTTCTGTATGTTCTACAACAGCGCTGCTTTCAGTTCACTTGCAGACAGCAAACTCCCGGTCGAGCGACGGAAAATGCACAACAGCGAAATCAAGTTTGACCCCATGAAACAGACGCAGAGTTCAAAAGATGACAAAATTATATTCCAAAACCCACAAGAAAGCACTGGAAGCTCAGAGAAGTCGCCTCATAAATTAGTTGTCGTGAGTGCATTAGCCAACACTGAAGAAATCCTGGAAAAGGCAGAGACAGTTCAAACGACAAGCTCAGTGCGGTCCTTCAAACGCGGATCTGAAATGTTAACGGACGAACACTCTCTCTTAGATGTAATGCAACATATGGCTAAAGGATCAGATATCGGTCTACATGAATTATCATCATCTGAAAGCGTTTCTTTTGCCACTTCCGTGTTTGAAGCGTCTACGGCGTCCCGCCTACGTGGAAAGCCTTCTCTGTCGCCAAATAAATATCTCTACGATGAGACTCTGACTAAAGTTCAGCAAAACAATGAACCTACGTTCATCAGTAGACCTAATTCGCCTATTTTGCAGAATACCAGAAATCATAGCACTGGCAGAGGAAGCATTCGAATAAAGAACATCGACATGCGGCTATTGGCGTTCGATTCCAAAGGTCCTGGGGAGCACGGTAAAGGAGTGAACACATTCCCGTGGGAAGAGTCAAAAGTGAAGGAAGGGTGGGCAAGGGCTTCGTTCAACGAATACGTAAGTGACAAGATATCTCTTGAACGATCCATTCCGGATTCGCGAAATCCCAGATGCAAAGCCAAAAAATACGATTATTCCACTCTTCCGAAGACGACTGTCATCATCTGCTTTACAGAGGAATCGTGGTCGACCTTACTGCGATCTCTTCATAGCGTCCTAAATCGCACTCCTCCGGAACTTCTACATGAGGTTCTGTTGGTCGATGACTTCAGTCAGACGACCTTTCAAGGAAGGTCGCTCGAAGACTACATATCAAAGTATCCTCAAGTCAGACTGATTCGCCTGTCTCATCGTCATGGTCTAGTTAAGGCAAGACTCGTCGGCATTCAGAATACAACTGGAGAAGTCATAACATTCCTTGACTCTCACATTGAATGCAATAAAGGCTGGCTTGAGCCGTTATTAGAGACCCTTCGTTCCAACAGAAAGGTAGTCGTGTCTCCCATCATAGACACTATAAGCGACCAAACATTCCAGTACCTTGGGGCACCCGATAACCTTCGTGGGGGATTCGTTTGGACTCTGGAATTTAGATGGACTTTAATCGAGAAATATCGCCCAGACCCGACTAACAACATACTTACGCCAACGATAGCCGGTGGACTGTTCTCCATAGACCGAAACTTCTTTCACGAGTTGGGACTTTACGACCCTGGACTGGAGATCTGGGGATCGGAAAACTTGGAGTTGTCCTTTAAGACGTGGATGTGCGGTGGAAAGCTGGAGATTGTTCCGTGTTCACGGGTGGGCCATGTCTTTCGCGCTACTCAGCCGTATAAATTTCCCAAAGGAAATATTGCTACTTTTCTCCACAACAACGTTCGCATCGCTGAAGTTTGGATGGACGAATACAAAGTCCATTTCTACAACGTATTTCCGAAATTGCGAAAAAGCGACGCTGGCGATATCAGCAGCAGAGTCGAAACGAGACGTCAGATGAAGTGTCAAAGTTTCCAGTGGTACCTCGAAAATATCTATCCAGAGTTAAATGTGCCAAGTCTGAAGTTGACTGCCGGCGGCGGCGGTCTGAAAAGCATCGGGCACAACCTTTGTCTCGACCGAGGCCTGGGCACCGGACCGATAACTCTGGCCACCTGCCATGGCTTTGGAGGAGGACAGCACTTTCAACTGACGCGGCGCAGTGGCATTATTGAAAGCGTAGACTTGTGTGTCGGCAGGATCGGCGCTACATTAGCCGTAGCGTTAGTGAGCTGCAAGAGTCCTGGAGTTCTACCCTTTAGGCATGATAGATCAGATGGAACACTGGTCAGCAAAGTGGATGGCAAATGCTTAAGTGTAGTCGGAGGACCAACACTTTCTGTCCAGCTGATGCCCTGTCAGCAGAACAACTCTCAGATGTGGAGCTTCCTGGAATATTTCAATGCGACCGAAAACACAATAGAGGAGTGAAATGGAGCGTGACTAATCTCCAACGACGGATAATTGTCATTCCACCAAAACCAATGTCTGCATGGTCACATTGGTCAGTGGGGTGGCACTGATCGATGCAGCAATATAGGCTACAGCGCATTTTTCTGTCTACAAACTATACAAACGTGGTTACTTTACTTATCTACGCACACGACACTAAGCCAAGACGTACGAAGCGCCAATTACGAGATTTACAGTAGGGCCTACGTGGGGCATCACAAGTGCCAGAGCCACTAGTTCTGCAGCATCTGTCGAAAATTTGTGAGACCTTTACTGTTAAACGTAGTTCCTCCTTCAACGATGGTAATGTGCGAGAAGGGTTAAAACTGAATTCCTCAAAGCAGCAAAAGCCGATGATGGCTTTAGGTCTAACTTTCAGAGTTCTATTAACATTGTCTACTTCTAAAGCTCATTTTGTGCTATTTAAACGAGGTTCTATGGATAAAGGTAGGAAGGCTAAGCTAATCATCTTCGTAATGAACAGATCTCGAGTTTGAATTGTCAAATTTTATTAACTGAGGTATACAGCCACACCCCCTACAATGTGTACTCGATCATTATACAGTTGTGTAAAAAAACTGAAGAATATTTTGCGAGTTTTATTTTCAGAAGATTTAAAGCTCTATAAAAAATCAGGACTTGATAAACACTGAAGTGTCATGAATGCAGTGGCAAGGGACTGTTCATCACGGACGATTTCATCAAGGGACTATTCAGTCCCGTTATACTTTCTCTACTACGGTCCGCGACCTTGGTGTCCTGCTGGACCAGGAGCTAACTCTTGCTCCACACATTCACCGCCTTGCCCGGGACTGCTACTATCAGCTGCGCCAGCTTCGCACCATTGCCCGTTCGCTTACCCCTAGTGCCACTACCACCCTAGTGCATTCTTTCATTACATCCCGCCTTGACTACTGCTCGTCACTCTACTTTGGCCTTCCTCTAAATCGACTTGTGTGCCTGGACCGAGTCTTGCGCTCTGCAGCGCGTCTTATTGGGCAAATCCCCAAATTTGGTCATGTCTCCAGCTATATGCTGGAGACTTTACACTGGCTCCCTACCCGGCAGCGCATTGAGTACAGGATTGCTGCCTTGGTACGACGATGTCAGCTGGGTCTAGCCCCAGCCTACCTGCGGGAACTTTGCTGCCCCTCGGGTATTCAAGGTCGCCGACCCCTCCGCTCTGCAGAGAAGGGGTGCTCTTAGTGCCATTTGCTCGAACTGCAACTATGCAGAATCGAGCCTTTTCCGTGGTGGGCCCAGTGGTCTGGAACGGGCTCCTCCAGGAGATACGCCTGCTCTCTGGGACTTTTACTGAAGCTTTCTATACTAAGCTCAAAACTGTACTTATTGGCCGTGCTGGAGTCGGGAGCGCCTCTGAGTAGTCCTCTGGAAGGGGCGCTATATAAATTTTATGAATGAATGAATGAACCTAGCTGGGGCCCTTAAGCCTGGTGCCTTTAGGCCCATTAACGAGACTAAAGAGTGAAAATAATGAGATAGGCCTAGCTAAACCACGGACACAAAATATCACTACATCGAAAAAGAAAACAGACTAATGAAAAGTTAAACTTTCTCTAGAGTGTCTCTTGCTTCTATTTATTAAATTGCCAATGAGCATACACATACCTTTTAGGCTGATCTAGGCTGATTTTGACCCCTTCACACCTTGTCAACAACTGTCAAACATTGACTGAAGCCCCCTAAATAATTATGTCAACAATCCCACCCCTTCCCCTTGTCAACAACTGTCAAACATTGACGGACCCCCCCTACAAAAAAGAAACACAATGGCTCAACCGCTCAATACATGTAGAATCATTTTTATTAAAAAATTTACACTAAAAAATGCAATCTCGAATTTCAAAATATATGAGTTTAGTTTAATACCAGGTTTTTAGTAGTATTAAACATTAAGCACTTTATACATTTTTAGCATTACTTAATGTTTTCGCTACCATTTTGAAGGGTCTGTGTTGATTAATTGAAAAAATATTTTTGACGTCAAATTGAACCAGAACCCTGTCAACAACTGTCAAACTTTCCCCGCCCCTCCCTCCCATTTTGTTGACATAATTAATGGACGACCCCATATACTTAACACCAAATGCATGGAATATGGCACATACATCTGCAAGCTGTGCAAACTCAAGTCAGGTCGCCATGTTCCTCATTTACACACTACAGCATGAAATGCCTTTATCACTTCTGCCTTAAATTTCTTCCCAGGAAGAATGAACTCCACAAGTCATTTGGTCCTAGGAAGAATCAACTCCCCCATTCAATTTGTCAAAGGAAGAATCAACTCCACAAGTCATTTGGTCCTAGGAAGAATCAACTCCCCCATTCAATTTGCCTACGATCATCAAGTACAGGTCTTCTAGCTGAGCCACGATGCAGAACAGTTATGGGCTCTCGTGCATTCCACGCCTCTGCTCCAAAGGAATGGAATCGACTACCACTTTCTCTTCGTAGCTCAACTTCACATCCTTCCTTCAAAAATAGGCTCAAAACTCACTATTTCTCCTTGGCTTTCAAAGATTTGGAGATCTAGGTGCATCTTCACCTGGCGGCTGACTATCCACGCCTCAGATTCACATTTCGGTGTGACCTTGCGAATAAAGCGTTACAAATTTATTTAATAATAATAATAATAGGAGGAATCAACTCCACAAGTCATTTGGTCCGATCTCAACAAAAACACTCCAATAGTGTTTATTCGCAAGGTGGAGTGCTTTTGTGCTAGTATCGATTAACTCTGTAGTCATTGTATACTAGGATAAAAACACTCCCGGAGTCATTTTGTCTGGGGAGTGCGTTGAGCCTCCTACACTGGGACTTGGTTTAAGAAATCAGAACTAACGGTTAGCATTAGTCACCTGCATCTGTGCAAGTGATTTCTGCAAAACTTGGAAAAGCCTTACTTAAATTGATCAGTTGTACGGTGGGCATTGAAAAAGAACGACATGTATTCAACTCCAGACTGAATCATAGTAAACTTATTGGATGCCCTAGGCCAAAAAAATAATGCTGTGTTTCCGGTAACATAGCTTTAAAAAACTGGGTAGGTAGGTTAGAAAAAATTTTTATTTTGCAAAATATTTGTGTCCAACAATTTGCTCTTACACCTTGCTAAAACAGTTTCGTGTTCTTTGAACTTATTTGTTATAGATGGATATGCTGCTATTTCAAAGTATATATTGTTGCAGATATAACAACACAACAGTTAAATTAAAAATTAAAAACCTTTAAATGAATAGCCATATTATTTGCAAATTATTTTTATACAACAATTTGCTCTTTCATCTTGCTAAAACAGTTTTGCATTCTTTAAACTTATTTGTCATAGATAGTATGCTGCTATTTTAAAGTATATGCCGGTGCCCTTCAGACCAGACCCGTTCACAAGGGCTGCAGAATGTTGCACCCTCTGAAAATGTGTCCGCACGCAAGCTATCCTGCATCTGGCATTGGCCGGTGACAGCTGTCAATCAATGTAGCACACATATTACATTTAACTAGTCTCTAGGAATCAATACCAACTTTGGAGGCTGTTTTCCCGTAGATGTTGCTGATACATTGAATACAGTGATGGGATTTGGGAAATAGCCCTTGCAAGTTACCGTGAGAAAATTAATTCCTCTGCCTGCGATGTATTACCCTCCCCACCCCTTCAACCATCGGACGCATGTTAATACTGACCATGGGAAACTTTAGCCCGTTTATTGCTCTAAGTCAGTGCTTCCCAAACTTTTCAGTGTCACGGACCGGCAGGAATTTTTCAGACAGCTGAAGGTAGTGTTGTTTAGTTTTGCCTTAAGTTTTAGTTTTAGTTATTATTAGTTTTACATGCTAGGTGTTTTAGTTATTATTAGTTTTAGTTATTTCGCCAAGTTTTAGTTTTAGTTATTATTAGTTTTACATGCTAGGGGTTTTAGTTATTATTAGTTTTAGTTATTTCACCGAATCTGGCAATATTTTTCCCGCATATAGCTTTTGCACCAAAAAGGATTCAATCGATACACTCATTTCAAATCGATACTTAAAATAGTCACATACTCCACTAATTTTAGGTCTACCACCTAAATTTAGTTCGGACATCTTATAAAATTCTAAAGATCGGAAGATTACTGAACGAAGTGCTGATTATAAAACGTGTATATCCAAAAACTTTGAATATCCTAAGATGCTAGGTTTTCGTTATGTGTTTTCGTTGTGGTTTTCGTTAAGTGTTTTCGTTATTATTAGTTTTCGACTGGTTTAGTTTTAGTTTTTATTTCGTTATCGTTATTCCTCTAGTTTTAGTTTTTTTAGTAGAGTTAACTAAAACCTTTTGTTTTCGTTAACGAAGGTTTTCGTTTTAGTTTTCGTTAACGAAAACAACACTAGCTGAAGGACCGGTGCCCAATTTATTGCTTATATATCTTCTTCGATCACCTAAGTTCTTCAAATATATATTAAAATTGATTTAAATGCATGTTTAGCCAAGTCTATGACTATATTGCTCTTTAAATGCGAGTCTAATAATTGTTTTTGTTATGACTTTTAAAAATATAATGGCTGTTATATTTTATATTAGAATGAGACTTAATTATCTGTATTATAACATTTAATAAGAATGCATAACAAATCTTGGAATTTGGTACCAAATTGTTTAGTAACATTGGCAGGAGAGGATATTGTTAGGAAAACGTAACAAATTTAAGTACAGTTCTAAGTATAAAACAAGTGTTAAACAAGTTAATGCTAGCTGAACTAAAATCATAATCAGTAACAGTGACTAGCTAGTGCGAACGGTGGACCTGTTTACTGCTTGCAAGCTTATCAAGTCGTGGTTCGATTGTGGACAGTGCTACACGCAAAGGAGAACGAATATCCATACTGTTCCTATAATTTGTCTTAATGATGCTCATGGACGAAAACCCACTCTCACACAGGTAAGTGGAAGGAAATGGGAGAAGAGCTTTCAGAGCAATATCAGCAAGTTCAGGATATTCTGCTTTGACATGAATCCAAAAAGATGCTAGTGATGGCATTGTGTTGAAAACCATCTTCAATCCTTCGTCAGCAACTAGATCCAACAATTTATCTTCCAAAGTGACAGTCAAACGAGCCTTCGATGCTATAAATGGATTTCGGATCCAACCAGTTCCTATCCGAGGATCGTCTTCGGTCGGAAAGTAAAACTCAAAACGGTCAATTAAATTAGTCAAGTGCTCACTGATGACCTTCCGTAGAGATGGGATATCAAGCGCTTCGCCTGCATCTATGATGGTTGCAGCTAAATTGTGAAACATAGACTATCGTAACAATCTTCTATTTCTGGCTCCACATTTCTATTTTTCCTCTTAAGAAACATGTCCATTGAGCCTTGCTTCGCCATCTATAAATTGGGTAAACAAAGTGAAATTACTATTTAATAGTAGCGCGGGTGTGTATATATGCTAGTGCTGTTTATTAATATATTTATTACTTTTCATTGCTATAATTTTCAAATTTATAAAATATTAGAATTGCACTTACAGTTTTGAATGTGGAAGCAGACGTGTTTATTTTCTCTTCACGGATGCACTGACCAGATTATTAAAGACGATGGACATACGTCACATCCGGTTTCTTTGGCGGTCAAAAAATCGCAAATGTTAAGAGCAAAATTTCTAGTTTTCGCTTACAATTTTGGCTGAAATACATTTACTTGTAGGATGAATCTTTTAATTTATGAAAATTTTAGGCTATATGAAAAATATGGTGGAACCATTTCTTGATTCTGAGACATTTTGACCATTGTTTTGACTCACGTCGCGGACCGGCAGCTGAGGTCTCGCGGACCGGCACCGGTCCGCGGACCACAGTTTGGGAAGCACTGCTCTAAGTAACGGTGCCCTTATTCACATACCTCTGGCAAGGAAAGCAATGTTATCAATGTCGCAAATCTGCACCTCTGGCATGCAAAGGTTAAATTCATGTGACAATAAAAAAATGTGTGAAAACAAAATTGTATAAAAAATAATTTTAAAAAAAATGTTCACAAAATTTTCCCAGTCGGGCCTAAAAAAGTGACTCGGTCGGGTTACCGGAAACACACCATTATTTTCTTTTGGCCTTATCAAACATTCTCTAACTGAATTGACAAGCATTCATGAACTATGAGTAGTGTGGTTTTGTCAACCTAGAGTTATTGATGCTAATTAAACCAAAGTGGTGTTAGTGCCCAGCAAACTGGGATAGTTAATCAAAACGTTAGTCGAACTGTAATTGGGAAGTTGGTCATAGGTAAATCAACAAGTGGATATACAAAATTTGGAGTGACATAAAAGTGGACAAACTATGGAAGAATTGTGGAAAAATAACATGTGGTAAATGATCAACTCGCACAGCAAAACGAAGTTTAGTTGAAGTCGACCATGAACGACCAAACAATTTCATCTGTCATCTACGAGTAAAAATGAAAGAATAGTCGCGCATGTGTGAGGACTCTAGGACTCGGTGAGACCCTGCTCATGCAAGTCAATTCACTGGAGGTAGTTTAACATCTAGTAATAATAGTAACAATTAAATCTGATGTTGGTAGAGTAGATTTATAGTTCTGCATCTGCTTGGTTGGTCAAACACATAAATGAACTGTCTGGATGACTGCGTACTTAAAGTCTAAGTCATTATTCTATCTAGTCTGTTGTTGTTGCTTGGGAGGTTTTGTAATATAAAGTCATATGAAAGAATCACTGTCAGTCATCACACTTACAATACTTTGCTGGTTGATTACCTAGAACAACTCTCTTTCCCCAATGTAACAGCTCTGCATCTACTGCCACACATAACTCGAAGGCGTTGATTCTAGCAACTCGTCTTCACAAAATCTGTGAGCACTCCAAGTTCTCTGTGGACATGGACCAATATACTCCCATAAATGGTTGCGTGTGTGCTATCCGAAACATGCCCACCTACATGAACTGCGTTTTAGTGGATTAAAGTTTAGCACCGAGACAGCCGAGCCGTGTATTTACACACTAATGTACAACACATGTGATGAACAATAAAATCACTACAGGAATCTTCAAAGTACTTGATTAGTGCCTTAATTAATTTGAGGGCTTGCCGCATTATTGATGGTTTAGGCTGAGTCAGTTCAATTTGGGTTGCTCCAGGAGGGAACTTCTTCATTTTCTTTAATAAAGAAAAAGTAAAAAGTTAATATCGTGAAAGGGGTTTCTTCATTTTCCAATTTTACCCATACATACACAGTACACACTTACAGCACAACTAAGCCTCAACCCCTGAACTGTTTTAAATGAAATTCTACATATACTAAGGAGCAAGTCATTTCCTGTTAACAAGTGATCAGAAATTATGCGTGACTCAATCAGTCACAATAAGTAAACTGAAGCCATTTTACAATTTCATATCGCAGTCCATTAGATGACATCCAGTTATTTTTTACGCTTCTTACACAGCTTGATTTTGTTTTTATGCTTGTGTGATGAGCAATCAATTTCTTCTTTCCGTTTCTCTAAAATTATACACAAATGAACATTTGGAAGACACCAGAAGTAACAGTCAACACATTGAAAGCATGCAGTAGAACCTGATAATCAATATTAAATTCTCGAGGGCCTCTTTGCAATCTTCGTCCCGTGGCCTTATGGTTGTCCCTTGCATGCGCTCTGCTATGGTCCACTGTAAGTGCTTTGCTCGTGTAGGACCATCTGCTTGGAACTCTCTTCCCCAGTCTCTTGAAAGTGAGAAAGCAGGACTCTACTTCAATATAAAGAAGACAAAGATCATGACAACAGAGGAGGAGGACAGTTTTGACACTTACTTAGTAGGCGGAGAGGAAATAGCATCGGTAACTAGCTTCACGTTATCCTGGGATCAGTAATAGCATAAAATCGGGAAACGTGATTCCGCCGCCTTCCAAATCCTGAGTGATCGTGCTTCTCCAAGTCTGCAATGAATCTTCCTCGCCCTCTTCTCCATCCCGATGGAGTCCAATCCAGTGCCTGCCTTAGCGTTCTCTCCTCTCCCGATCTATGTATATGCCCCAACCAACGTAACCGCATCTTCTTCAGCATGTCTTCCAGTTTCTCCATGGATGTTCTCCTTCTTACTTCTTCATTTCTGACCTTATCCCTCCAAGTGATCTTCAGTAATCTTCTCAGCCAACGATGATGTGCCGCCTCCAGTTTCTTCATATTGACTTTTGTCATAGACCATGTCTCTACCCCATACAGCAACGCTGTCAATACCAAAGCTCTGTACAATCTTGTTTTTGTTGTCAGACTGAGTCCTTTGTTCTTCCATATATTGTTCAACCTTCCAAATGTGGCATTGGCTTTTCCCAATCTGCTTCCAATCTCTTTGATCACAGCTGCCATTGCTTGAAATCATACTCCCCAGATAACAAAAGTGTTCCACCTCCTCCAGCACATCCTCTCCAACTTTGATGTTTTCAGTCACTGTCCATTTTCCTACTTTCATAATCTTTGTTTTGGTGGTATTGATCCTCAGTCCGACCAGACCCGCCTCTCTCTCCACACTGTCTGTGAGTTTTCTCATTCCTTCCCAAGACTCCTCCAGTAGCGCTATGTCGTCTGCAAAGTCTAAATCCACCAGCTTTCCCTCTCCTTCCCACTCCAGGCCACACTCCCCTTCTTTTGTGCTTCGTCTCATCACCCAATCGATCGTTAGCAGGAATAGCAATGGTGACAGAATGCAGCCCTGACGCACGCCCGTGACAATCTGGAACCACTCTCCTAGTTTCCCTTCCGTTCTCACTGCACACCTGCTTTCTGTATACATTCCTTTTATGATGTTTATAATCTTCTCTGGTATACCGTATTGTGCGAGGATATTCCACACCACAGGTCTTTGGACGCTGTCAAATGCCTTCTTAAAATCGACGAAGTTGACAAGTACATTTACATTTCCCTCTACGCACTTCTCGACAATCTGTCTCAGTATAAAGATCTGTTCGCTGCATGATCTGCCCTTTCTGAAGCCCGCCTGCTGTTGTCTCAATACGCTGTCTGCCGCTCCCTGTATTCTTCTCAAAATTATGCTGGCCAAGACCTTCCCCGGTATGGAGAGCAACGTGATTCCTCTCCAATTGTTGCAATCACTAAGATTCCCTTTCTTCGGTAGCGGTATGATGATCCCATCTCGCCAATCTCTTGGAACCTCCCCGGTCCTCCATATCATATTGCATAGGTGCGCCAGGATCTTGTTCATCTTTCTCCCTCCTTTTTTTAGCAGTTCTGGTTGAATATCATCAATTCCTGCAGATTTTCCATTCTTTAGTCTTCTCATCGCATCCTCTACCTCCTTCTCCGTGATATCGTCCAAGTTCACATCCAAAGTTTGTAAACACTGATCCTGTGAGAAGTCGTGCATAATCTCTGGCTCTGGGCAATTCAGGATTTTGTCGAAGTGTTGTCTCCATCTTTCTGCCTGTTCCTCGTGTGTTCGAAGCGTGTTTCCTGCAGCATCTCTAATTGGTAGCTTTTGCGTCATCCCTCCCGTTAACTCTTTTGTGATCTTGTATAGTGTCTTGGAGTCTCCTCTCTCTGCCGCCCTCTCTGCCTCCTCCAGACGATCCTCCGTCCACACTTTCTTATCCTCTCTGCAGCGCTTCTTTACCTCCTTATCCTTCCTACGATAGTCTTCGCATAGATCCTCTGCATATGTTCCTCTGTTGTATGCTTGTTCTCTCCTGCAGGTCAAGAGTGCTGCTAATTTCTGAGCGGCGCTATATAAATGTTCGGTTACAATTACAATTAAGCCATAATTCTTGCCTCAAAACTGTCCTTTTCAGCCGTGCTGGGGTCTGGAGCGCTCCTGAGTAGTAACCTTGAAGGAGCGCTATATGAATCTTCGTAATGAATGAATGAATGAATTGAAGAATTAAACTTGATAGTTTACTGTTGTGTTGCTTACTGTCTGATGCTGTAAAACTGCTCTGTGGAATTGTTGGTCTAACAAAAACTGATTTTCATTAACAATCTATTTGCACTGATTTCTTGGCCATTATAATGTGCTGAACAAAATGCATGATGGTGCTCATCTACCTAAAATAACTCACTGAGCTTTGAACAATCTGCATTTCTAACAACTAATACAAGCATATCTAAAAATAAGTGTTGGAATGATTACAGTTAATGAGTAAATAATACAGTGCTAAACAGCAGTGGCAGAATATCTCTTCAGCCAAATTTCATTCAGCTAAATGAAAGTGAGTGAATGATCTTGAGTTATATTGATCACTACATGACAAGTTTGATGATAAAGCTATAAAAATAGAACTCACTGTGATGACGACGTTCTTTTCTGCTGTCAGTTTCACTTTCACGACTGTCAGTATTTCTTTTCTTCTTCTTTGATTTCTTCTTCTTTTCTTTGAGCTTTCTGTAAACACAATTCAACAAACACATTCATGGTTAGCAGCATCATTTTCATCATAAATTTTATTAGACTACAGTCTGAAGTACTCAACAATTATGATACACATGGCAAGTTAGAAGTGTGAAATGCAGCAACAATACAATAAATGTAGCACTTTCTGCTGGTTTAAATTATTTTGCAGAGTCTTTGTAAGTGCTAAAAAAAGTTTCAACACCAGAAAAAATCTGCATTAGTCAACTGTTACAACACTTACACAAACAAAACTTAATATACCACCTTTAAAGAACTGTCAAAATTGCAATGTTCAGTAACTAGAAATTTACATAGTACTGCTTCACGTGAAACTAATCCGAGGCACTTATGACATTAGGAACAGAGAATTTAACAATTAGTAAACAATGCTCAGACAACTAGTAACTACACTGGACTCTTCTTATACTACCGGATTTTGAATCCATATCAAGTACCGTATTATGGCTAGGGCCACATTAAACTAAAATGGTATTTTGCAACCATGTACATGACTAAAGAACTGTGTATTTGCAGTTATGTGCTTGCATGCATTCCATGTCTCTGTCCAAGGAATGGAATTGACTGCCACTTTCTCTTTGTAGCTCAAATTCACTTCCATCCTTCAAAAAGTTGCTCAAAACTCACTATATTTCCTTGGTTTTCAAGCACTTTAATATCTAACTGCAACTGCTCCTGGCGACTGACTATATGTGACGTCGGCCGAGAAAAGAGACCACTTGTCTGGTTCTAGATCAGCCGGAAAATGGGTCTTTCATAATATCGTGATTATTGATTTTTGTGTCTTAATTACTGCAACTGAAACTAATAATCACTGTATAGCCACCTATAGTACTCCACATGATGTACTAAGGCCAAAAATCTGGTATTAACGCATCGGGTAGAGATAGTTTCAATATTTATTGGTGATTTCCCACCAAATGATATTTTATATTTTCTCTCAGAAGTTAATAAATTTTGGGCCAAACGTTCTGAAACTTTTACCCTGATTTCTGATGGCACAAGCTTTAAGCTTGTGGAAACCATTAATAAGACCATTCCCGACAAATGGTCCCTTCTCTCGGCCGACGTCACATATATTTTGAATTATTATTAATTATAACAAACGGTTCTTTTAAGACCACATAAAAGACACCACTTTATTCTAATATAAATTTTTACTTAATCAACACGTTATCTATATGCTGAAAAAATTAAGGAATTGAATAAATCCACTTGCTGTAATTGTAATGTAATAATGATCAATTGGGTAATTAACTGACCGATTCATTAAGTCACTCGCTAACTCATCAAGTCAGTCGGTAATGTATTACTGACTGAATCCAGGGACTAAGTAAATGTGCTGCACATAGAAGAAAGCAAGTATACTCCAAAACTTTTAAATTACAATTGAAGTAAATTCCATAAGCACTAGTGTTGTGAGGCGGAAAAATTGTCCGGAAAATTTCATATTTTTCCGGAAAATTTCATAGATAATATTACTAAATAAAAATTTAAATGCATAATAATATTTAAACATAACTCACTCTATACTGTCTTATGTAGTTATAACTGATATCTTGAAACTAGGGTTGTTAAAATCGGTTTTTTTGGCAATCCGAATTTCGGTTTTAGAAATCCGATTTTAAACCGAATTTCGTTTTTTATTGGCCTTCATAGAAAATTTAATATATAATTATATAACGTAAGTTATTTTATATATTAGGTATCGTAACGCACGTACACACAATGCAATGTCAACACCGAATTGTTTATTTTCTACTTAGAGATTTAAAATTTAAATGAACATAATTTAAACAGTACGTTTATATAAAAATTCTTCTATTCATTAAACAACATGAATAAAACATATTCTTAATAGTAACCATATCAACAGTATTTCTCTCCTACAAAACAAAAATAAAATTACCGATTTGCGACCATGCTTGCTATAAATATGAAAGTGGAATAAAACTATACAGATAAAAAAAGTCCATAGAAAAATCAGGACTTGTTCGATATGTAAACTGATTTGGCAAGTCCTGATTCTTATTTTAAAAACCAATGACTCCAGATGGATGTTCTGGAAAGAGCCAGTTGCATAGATCGATTTATATCAAATGCTCAGTGGCTGAAAATAATCGTCGATAGGTCTATCCGATTGCAGAACAGGCACCTGCAATGACGATGCACGGAGCGCTTACGAATACCATCTACTGCATTCAAACAAAGCAACAGTTACACAGAAACTCAGCACTAAAATTTAATAGAATGTATTTCTTTACCTATCTGAATGGGTCCTTTTGTGTTTCTTTTTCACCTCAGTCTCTGGAGAATGAGATCTTTTCTTAGATGATCGGCATTTATTCATTTGTTTTCCATTATCCTTCTCTGAATCCGAGCGAAAATCTTGAGGATACAGTTCCTTGTATCCACTATGGCCCCATCTGGATACAACAACCATTTACAAATATCATCAAAATATTTAACACTTTAACGACAAGCTGCATTGTTTTCTCAATCTCTTTTAGAACACACTCATCATTAAAACGTTAACAGGCCCACAGTTTTAAATGACAACAGAACTTGAACTTAGACAAATTCAGTGTTAATTGTTTGATATTCACAGACTAACAGTATGCAATACAATGATAATTTCCTGTACGTATCTTGCACAATGCACATGGGCATAACTCACTTTCTTTAATTACAAATTGATAAACCATTATGCCTAAACCCAAGCACGCTGTATAACTTGCACGATACAGTATATATGTAAAAAAGATAAGGATATAAAAATATCTATATAACAGAATCAATTACTGTTACAATTAAGAAAAAGTACAATCAATTTTGACAAGCAACAATAAAACAGATAAAGAAAAAATATAACCCATTGTGACAAAATGAGCTTAAGTTGCATCAAGCAACTTTCCAGAAACACAAAAGTTTTAAGTTGAAATCATCCATAAAGATGTCTTAATACATGTTTTATAAATTTTAGCCATATCCTATATGTTCTTACTTAAATCTAACTGTTTTATGCTTATAAATTCTCAAATTGAATGGCTTTAATGCAATAATTGTTAAAATAGAGTTTAGACGTTCTACTTTCTGGTCATTGTACAACTTCAGTTCAATTTCAAAAGTCTAATATAATGTAATCTACTGACTTCCACAGTGCTCTTATCAATCTGTGGCCACTTCAAGTGAAATCAAAGTCAAAATTCATTATAGATGTCACGTTGTAATCCGATGTCAGAGAAACCAGAAGTGAATCTTTTGGCAGTTGACAGCATCTTTTGAAAGCAGAAGTTGCTGAGAGATGCAACATCCATCCCAAAAATTTACAGCAATTTCATACTGGCTGCAGTAGTAATAGCTCCTACAAAATGTTTATGAGCATATTTGTAGAGTGGCATTGTTTGATGGAAACACTGTTTATCCTCCTCAAGGCCTGAACGTTTCCATCTGTGATCTAGTCAACGACTTAGTCTCTTTTCTTCTGTTGCCTTTGAAGAAAGCTATCTTGTCCAATGTGAGTGTCACAGTTCTCTAGCCATTCCACAAAATTATCCTGCATCACTTGAAGGTGCAGCAGACAAATTGGAATCAACAAGCAACTGAATAACAAACTGAACAGGATTTACAGATGTTTGATGTTACAATAAATGTGCCTCACACTGACTGGTGGTTACAGGAGAACTTTCCAGTTTCCACAGCAGAAGCTGTGATTGGATATGAAACAAACCTTGCTGGCCTACTGTAGACAGCGGTCTAATTGTCGGAGGCAAGGAAACCAAGGAGATTATCCTCTAGAACTGATGAATGCTAAATGGTGGAGAAGATGGATCTGCCAGATTGTCACTGATATGACCATCAGACCCAGAGCAGTTCAGATCAACGCAGAACAGAACACTTTCACCAGCCTCAATGTAGATGAATGAGATCAGTCATGAGCACAAAAAGCTACGAGGGCAGCAGATGTTGGTGACAGTGATGGATGATGATGACCTTCCAAGTCATACCAGCTTAACTTTACATTATAATATACACAGCCTTTCTGTCTGAGGATTGGCCTTGAATGTCTAGTGAGGACTAGTAGAGGACAGTGAGGCCACCACCCGCTATGGAGCAAATCCAAGGTTCTTTGGTGGTGGAGAACAACTGAACATGGAGAACAGAGAAACCTTCTGCAGTGATGTCTTGCTTGATGCAGTCAAGTAGGTCATTACAGATCCTTCACAAATACCACACAGTGTTAGGGTATCTACCTGATCATCTTGGGCTAGAAAAGGCAACTCCCCTCAAGATTAAGCCACAGAACTTTGCATGCCACCAAGATACTGGATTGGACTGTTGCTGATGTAAGATCCACTTATCAATGACAGATGAGAACAGTGACAACAATAGACATTTCTTTCTTACAGCACAGAACGGCAACACCAGGGGAAAAGGCTGACCCACACGAGACCATAGCAAGACCCACATGAGACCATAGCAAGACCCCTGTGACATGATGCAGGGGAAAAGGCCGACCCACACGAGACCATAGCAAGACCCCTGTGACATGATGCAGGGGAAAAGGCCGACCCACACGAGACCATAGCAAGACCCCTGTGACATGATGCAGGAGAAAAGGCCGACCCACACAAGACCATAGCAAGACCCCTGTGACATGATGCAGAGGGAAGAGGCCGACGACCCACACGAGACCATAGCAAGACCCCTGTGACATGATGCAGAGGGAAGAGGCCGACGACCCACACGAGACCATAGCAAGACCCCTGTGACATGATGCAGAGGGAAGAGGCCGATGACCCACACGAGACCATAGCAAGACCCACATGAGACCATAGCAAGACCCACATGAGACCATAGCAAGACCCACATGAGACCATAGCAAGACCCACATGAGACCATAGCAAGACCCACATGAGACCATAGCAAGACCCACATGAGACCATAGCAAGACCCACACGAGACATGATGCAGCGCAGAGTTTATGTTCCCACAAGGTGTTTATGTGTGCAGACCATGTTCACTCAGCATGAAAAATTTCTGCAAGCTGTTTCCACAATGAAATATAATGATCTCTCCTTAACTCATCGAATGACAGTTTAAACAAACTATCTCTTTGTGGCCAACAAGCCAATTTAAATGTACATCTGCCATTCTGACTTGATAACTGATGCACAATTTCGTTCAACTCAAGAACTGTCACATAGGTTGAAAGGTGAATTTAAAAGCCATAACGTATTTTGTGGAGTCCATCATTAGTTGTCTGTTGTGGAGTATGTCATTAATACTTAGGGAATCATCAAGTTTCACATAAACAATCTTATCAAAAAAATGGGAGGATACAGACAATTTTGTTGAAAAATTATTACTTCATATTAAAATTTGCTAAAAAATTTGTTTAAATGGAGCAATTAATCCTTTGACAACTTCCTCCCAAATGGCTATGAAGTTAGGGACCAAGAAGTCAGTCATCTCTTGTTGTACATGGGACCACGTTATATTAAAATCAGAGTACAGCTGCCTACATTGAAACTTATCAGTAAAAAGTTTACCTTTCTGGATCTCTTGATTCAAAATTGTCCAGTTGTCTCATCCAAAATGTGCCTGTTTTTTCTTCACGCCCTTCATAACTATGACGTTCAATGTCATCTTTGCAATCCATGTGTGCTCTCGACTTTCCAACAACTTTCCTGCTCTCATGTAACCACTTGCATTTCTTATGCATTGTATCAAAGCCATTTTTGTCAGATGAATTATGAAATTCTTTGGCTTCATTAACTCTTTGCATAGCTCGCTGCTTCCAACATTCTTCTTCTTCAATGATCTATAGTAATTTCAACATTCATGATGAGCATTATATTTAGACCAGCTGCAAAATAAAAATAATACCTTTTATCGTTGTTATTATTTTCATATTTATTTATTTTCATCAGACTGCCATTTTCTTTCAGTTCAAACTGAACATAGAGTCTACACAATCATTATTTTACAGGGCTTGCTCAAACCTCTAAGTCTTCTGCAGACTGTGCAGTTTTAGACAACATTGGTCAGACTTCTACTACTACTGTCAAAATTAACTGGCATGAGCTATGGGTCAGGCTATCGGTAATAGTCAGTGCTCCTGTATTCTATGTTATCATCCGTAGCCAACCCTGTTGGTCCAATATTGAACCACAAAGTAATATTCCACTTTCAGAAGGCATCATGGACTCTGTTTAACTGCACATGGTAAGCCACGGTCTTTGAGTCACCATTATCTGTCATTTTCCGTCAGTTGGCTTTATTCACTCTTTGTAGAGTGTCAGTGTGTCAGACAGCACCAACCTGGGTGAACTCAGACAGAGAATTTAGGGTCATCTCGGTCTGACTGGTGAAGGGTCACATATGGTCTTCCATAGGGTGCCATTCCATGACCTCTGCCTTATGTCCTCTACACTGCTGATTCAAACCTAGTTCTCTTTTCTTTGGAGTTCTCTCTTCTTTGGGAGTCGCAGCTCACCAATATGCTGATGGGAAGGAGGTTTAAGTGAATCGTAACACCTTGACACAGAGAGCAGCAGATCAGCATGGACACGGGATCGCTTCCCGCCACCCTCCCAAAGGTCCACTCAGCCTTCCAAGGCTTCCATTCACTAGGCGACTTGGTAAAATGAGTAGTAGGACACATGGGCCCCTTGGATGGCTGCCATACAGTTAAATTCGACTCCTGTAATAACTTGTAATCATCCATTCATACTGTGACTTGTAACATACTACGATGCGTCAGTTTGAATTAATAAATAAACACGACTATATGTATGCTATGATACTCAGGCATATTCATTCATTCATTCATTGAGAATTTATATAGCGCCTCTTCAAGAGACCTACTCAGAGGCGCTCCCAGCCCCGCCACAGCTACAAAAGTGTGATTTGAGATACTTATAAAAGGCAGCCGAATCTAGCCGAGGCATCAATCGCAAGTCTAGTGGGAGGCCATTCCAGATGGAGGGACCAACAATTGAAAAGGCTCGACGCTGTCTAATAGAAGTGTGAGCTCGTGGGACCAAAAGCTCCACCCTTTCTGAAGAACGCAGAGATCTACGAGCTGCGAGGTCAGAGACAAGTCGACTAAGGTCAGAAAGGTAGGATGGAGCAGACAAGAAGGCACCTCCATACAAGTGCAGCAACTCGATAGGAGATGCGCTGAGAAACAGGGAGCCAGTGAAGAACATCACGCATATAGGCAGAGACAGGAGCATATTTAGGAAGGTGGCCAATGAGGCGAGCCGCTGAACGCAGTTCTAACTCGATCAAGGCGCCCAATTAGCCCCAATGGTACACCTACAAGTACCGAACTGCCACAACCCAGCTGTCGAGGCTACCTCCTGGGTGGAGAAAATGATTCAGACATCAGAGGTACTTGGTTCCTGGATGTCGTTGAGAACCACCTTCAGCTGAATCCTAGGAAAACCCAGTTCATCTGGCTTGGTACTCATGAGAAGCACTCCAAAACTGATTTGACCCATCTGTAGCAATGCTTCCCTGGTGTCTCTTTCTCCACTCATGTGTGTGACCTGGGTGTGACCTTGTATCAGGAACTGACCTTCTCAGAGCATGTGAAGAACGTATGTCGAACATGCTTCTATCACCTGTGTCAGATTCACACAATACATTGCCTGTTTACGACTCAAGCTGCCATAACCTGCCATAACCTTGATGAATGCTCTCATGTGCTCGAGTTTACTATGGTAACGCCACTTATGCAGTCCTTACTTCTTCTTGCATCAATCAGCTGCAATCTTTATAAATACTGACTGCTTGCCTGACTCGTGGCATACCTAGGTTTGGGGATATATATATCAAAATTCATTTGGGAGGAACTGCACTTGTCACCCATGCAAAAGCACAATGAGTTTACAATCTTCATTCTTATGAATAATTGGGTGGCAGATTGTGCTCCATCTTACCTCAAAGATCTTTGAGTGTCGGTATCTTCCTTCCCCGGTTGCACATTCCCCCCCCCACCTTCCACGGTCCAGCACATAAGTTTTGCTGTGGTTGGCCAATCCCTCTGGAACAAGCTGCCTAAGAATCTGTGACACGAGCGTCTCAGTCTCTCTTTGCCTCTTTTCTGCAAATGCTTGAAGACCATTGTTCAATTGTGGATTCATTGTGTTAGGTCGGGAGTGCCTCTGATGAATCTCTCTTTAAGTGGTGCCATATAAATTTGCAATTACTGTTACCATATACGGGTGACCTCCAGATGCACTGTGCTCAAACATTAACCTTGGAATGAACTGGCATAATCTGGACTAGGTATTCTAAATAGTAAATACACATCAGCTCTGTCAAGCTAGAGGACAATCTGATCTACATGGATGGGCTAAATGTCATAGTCTTAATTAAATAAAACTAGCATTGTGCATCAGTGTTTTGTTTGGAGCAATGTTTGCAAGTTTTCATCTTTTTTCCTAGGATAACTACACTAAGAACTATGGCATATTTTCAAACAGTACCGGCAACAGATTAATTACTTAACATTTAACTATTCCATCTAAATTTTCAGTTAGAGCTTTTATTTTTTATATGTAAGTAGTATCACCATCTAGTGCTAAGGCAATAAGCAACTTTTTCTGATTTCAAGCATCAATCAATTTATCGAATTATTATATCAGCTGCTGAGGAATGCACCTTTCAGAGATTCTTAGAAGGCAATACTAGATTATATATATATATATATATATATATATATATATATATATATATGTGTGTGTGTGTGTGTGTATGTGTGTACTGTAATATATATATATATATATATATATATATATATATATATATACACACATATATAATGTCTGTCTCATAGTGACTGTTTCACAAGTGGTACTTAAGAGTTCTTAAGGCAAAAAAAAAAAATAATGGTGTGTTTCCGGTAACAGAGTTTTAAAAAACTGGGTAGGTAGGTAGGAAAATAATTTTATTTTGTTAAAATAATTTTATGGAGTGATTTCCGAAAATTAAGCCACTGCCCATTTATGCACAGCGGTACATGCTATACCAAAGTATGTATTTTCTATGCGAGTATTAAAAATGCCTATTTGCAGAATGTACCTACAAACTGCTGTAGAAAACAATCTTATTTATTTCATTTTTGTTGACATCGTTTTTCTTGCAAGGTGAAATGGAAGGGGCAGGGGTTGCTAACTGTTGCTAAGGAAGGCGGTTGCTAAAGGGGCCAAGTCTGACTTTGAAACTGGTTGCTACTTGCTAATGAGGCTGACACAGAGGCTGCTTGCTTCAAAGCTTGGTTGTTAAGAAGGCAGGTTGCTATGAAAGTAGAATGCTACGGAGGTTGTTAAGTAGGCTGATTGCTAAGGAGGCTTTACTTTTATAATGGCACGTACGATAAAAGGTATTTCTGATACAATGAATATGGCGGTCAGATTTGTGAAATAACCCTGTCAAATTACGGTGAGAAAAACCACCACTTTCGAGTCTATTACCTCCCTCTCCCCAAACTCCACACTTTAGCCCTTTTATTGCTGTAATTTACGGCACCATTCTTTCCATTGAAAGACCGCTAGTTTCCGAACGTCTCTGCTTTAGTGAATGCACCTATAATGTCGCGATTCTGCATCTCCGGCATGCAAAGGCTTAATGTATGTGAAGTTAAAAAAAAAAAAATTTTTTTGAAATTTTCCGTAAAAATTTTTTTAAAAAATTTTCCGTAAAAAAAAATTTTTTTACAAAATTTTCCGAGTCGCGGCAAAAAAGTGAGTCGGTCGCGTTACCGGAAACACACCATTATTTTGTTTTGGCCTAACTCTGCACCTCATGGCAAGCACTCAAATCATCTGGCCACTCTAGATCGCAAAAATCAGAAACCCACAGAAAACAAATATTTCGCTATTTTCTCCAAAAACATAAAACAGAGAGCAAAGCAGTTCTGTGTCTCCAGGCAAAGCTTAGTCGTAAGACAGTAAAGAGACTAGCATACTTACTCGGTTGTGTGTATCTGTATGACGAATAATATTAGCCAGCATAATCTTTGACTCCCTTGGCAACATTTTTTGTACTTGACCCTGCAGAAAGACAGAACACAATGGTACTTCTGTTGTAAAATTTCTTCAATTTCTTGCAAGCTTTATCCCACATAGTTTGAGAACCTCCGTCATTCCAGTTCAGCTCACCAATACTTCCCATCTCAAGATCAAACTGCAATTTTAACTACATATTGCAAAATTTATTACATGGAAAATTCAACAAGCTCACTGCAATTGAAACTATTTTCAGACTGTAGATTTCAAAACTTGGACATGTCCCATTATTTTTATTTTTATCTCTAGAACAGTTAAACCAAACTGGATGAAATTTTTATCAGCTGCAGTTTGTGTGTATATCACAAGAATATAATAGATATCATTGTGCATCTTACTGTACAATTCAGCTGTATTAATTCGTAATTTGCCTTCAAATTCTTTGTACATCTTAATTGGGCAATATTCAGTGATCAGTATTTCCATATGTATTAGTCGTAATGCATTCCTTTTTATATATATCCTGTGACCTGACAATTAATTGCCAACGTTTGACTTGATTAATTGTTCGTGTCCCTTGGACGCAGGTTGCCAATGTTGATCAATCTGACAATGGGGATAACAGAGAAAACAAATTGCTAAAAAATCTTTAAAATATTATTTTATGTGTTTTCTCAACAAGTATGGTTCAATAAATAAGTGGGCAGAAAATCCAAATGGTACTTTTTCAGTCCCCATACTATAAGTTTGCCGAAAAATAATTAGTTGGTGGCTTCAATGGAAGCTGGATTGATTAAAAGAATTGTTACCTAAATAGAAGCTAGACTGATGACAAGAACTCTTGCCCAAGTAGAAGTTGGACTGAAGAAACAGAATAAGGCTACAATGGGCGAATAATTTAGAACGCTAAAATACGAAATTGCCACAGAAAAGTGCTCTTGCAAATCTACTTTAAGAAATTTTTAGCTATTTCGGAACGGACTGTGTTATTTGGGAGATTGGCAATAAAATTATTAGTCCATACTAGTCCATATTGGGGTCAATCGAATCACCGAAACACGAATCCCCGAAAACGCTGAAAATACACAAAAACAGTTTTCTAGAAAGCAGCCGAACTCCAGAAAGCTATTCAGAGCTAAATTGTAAACATGACATAGAGATAGTGTTGTCTTGGTGCATAATCGATATACAGCCTACTCACATGTTTATTTGTTAATTATTTTCATTTGGTTCGGACTTAGAAAACCTATTTTGGGGATTTGGCCGAAATTCGTTTCGGGGATTCGGGTTTCGGGCCGTACCCGTCCATATTAGTTCTCGGGATTTGAAACGCTACGCAGAAAGTGTTGTCGGGTGTTGGGTTTATTTTGCCTTTTCATAACTTTCGGCCAATCGGTTTTTGGAGCTACGGGTAGACCCCTCAATCAGCAGCAAGCAGCCAGATATTGTTATATTGTGGTACAAAACTGAAATTAACACAAGACTTGGGGTCAACCCGAATCGGTAAAGTCGTAGTTTACGTTGCTAAATTATTTGATATTGTCACTTTAAAATGGAAGCTGGATTGATGAAAGAAATTGTTCCCCTAAATGGAAGTGGAATTGATGAAAACATTCCTGTGCTCAAAATTGAAGTTGGATTGATCAAAATAATTTTTACCGTAAATAGAAGATGGATGGATGAAATTAAGTTTCGATTCAATAGAAGCTGGATTGATGAAAATAATTGTTTCCGTAATTAGAAGCTGGATCCATGAGAATATATCTTTGCCTAAATTAAAGCTCCATTGATGAAAAATATTTCTTTCATCAAAAAGAAGTTGGATTGATAAAAGTAATTTTTTCCAATTAAATGGAAGTTGGATTGATGAAAAAAAAATTTCTTGATGAAATGGAAGCTGGATTGATGATAGTTAACATGCATATAGGTAGACTGCGGTAAAGGAACTCATTTGTTCATGCGCTCCAAATGCTACCAAAATGTTACCTGGTGATACTATGAATCATAGGCATTCAAGCGCACCTATTCCCGATTGGCGCTGACGCTCCTGCGATTTTATACAAATTTTTGAAAATTAGTACAATCTTTATAGTTTAACGCTCGCACTCGCCATATTTACACATTTTCTAGTGACGTCAGACGCACTGACGAAGCGCCACGAAATTTTGTAGCGCAATTACAAATAGCGTCATAGGCATTTACGGAAATATACGAACTTCTGTAGCGCAATGCGCGGTACAATTGTAGATTATGGGTCTCGCTTCAAATGTTACTTTGATAGGGGCATGTAACTATTACATTAAATTTTGCGTATGTGGACGACCCCTAACAAAGTCATTCATCTCTTGAAGTACCACTGGAAAATTATACCCTTGTATCAGTCCATCTGCATTCTGTAATGTTCTGAACAGGTTCCATGCAATCAGTTTCTTCAGAGTAAAGGTTGATGAGTCACCTCTTCTGGCGAAAGTATGATGTAGATAGGAAAGGGATATGGGAATACAAGTGTTTGATTAATTTAACAGATGTCATATATGACTAATCAATTCATTCCGTGCCTCTAATTCTATAGACAATCTAAATCTGTTAAATCTATAAATAAATCTTTAAAAATTTATATGTTACATAATTAATCATTGAGCTATAAAACATTAGACTTGTTGCGCTACCAAATAACTTAGAGCTCCGTGAACGCTTAACATCAAACTTATGACGCTAAATAGTAATTGCGCTACAAAATTTCGTGGCGCTTCGTCAGTGCGTCTGACGTCACTAGAAAACTGTAAATATGGCAAGTGCGAGCGTTAAATCATTAAGTTTCGAAATTTTTTCAAAAATTTGTAAAAAATCGTAGGAGCGTCAGCGCCAAACGGGAATAGGTGCTTTTGAATGCCCATGATTCATAGTATCACCAGGTAACATTTTGGTAGCATTTGGAGCGCATGAACAAATGAGTTCTTTTACCTAGACTGCTTACTTACCAACGTCAAGTACGGCATTGAAGACATTAGAATAATTTAGCAACGTAAACTACGACTTTACCCCCGAATCCCCGAAACCAGAATCCCTTAAAAACGCTGAAATACACAAAAGCCCGATTTCCCGAAAACAGTTTTCCAGAAAGCGGCCGAACTCCCGAACGCTATTCAGAGTTAAATTGTAAACATAACATGGACCTAGCGTGGCCTTGATATACTGCTTATTCAAATGTTTATTTGTTAATTATATTCATTCGGTTCAGACGTAGAAAATCAATTTCGCGGATCCGACCGAAATTCGTTTCGGGGATTCGGGTTTCAGAGATTCGGCCCCACCCGGGGGCCACCCCAAGACTTACCGAAGTTTATTGGTCTTCAAACATAGATGTACAGAGTTTAACGATTTACGCCAAACATAAACTTAAATTTAAAGTCCGATACTTTATTCTGAACACATCCTCAAAACAAACTTCGTATACATTTGTAGCTATTCATATTGGTTATGTTTGGTTGAGACCATTGAGCCAGAGCTATACCTACATCGTTTAGCCCAAAGATAGCCCAATCTTATTCACAGAGTTTCAAAACAAGAGGGCAAGGAATCTATAATAGCATTATCTATTCTGTGATAATAGCTTCAATTTCAATATTATTCAATTCAATTCAAGACTTTTTATTGACGCCATAGCATAAATACTTCACAACAACAAATCGAGCAATTCAGTCCAATTATCCATTATACATGCAGCAATGTTGTCTACCATAAAGCAATCAGTTTCCAGTGTCAAAGGGTTATCCTAAAGGAGCAATAATGCTCCGCTGCCAGGGAGGCCCATGCATTTTCCCTCATTTTCTGAGTTGGTTTATAAAAGATGGTCGAGTAGCAGCTATAGTGTCTCCAGTGTGTTTCTTCATCCATTACGGTTAATGCATTCCAGTTCAGTAATAGGCCTATACTGTTTAAGTTTTATTTTAGGCCTAAATATTCCACAAGTTGGCGCATTATAGTCAAAGGAATCGGCAGCGAATTCCATACACACGTACGGTCCACGATATTAAATTGAAAACGGTCGAGTTTTGGTACCGTAAGTGCATAAACTTTATGGTAGCCTACTTATTACAGGATCTGGTGTACCGTATACTATATAATAGCAGCAATGTACGTAGGCCCTGTAGGTCAGTATTCAATAGGAAGTTTAATTATGATTTAGCTAGCCCTAACATTGTTATTTAAGTAGAATTTTCTACAAGCACATGATCATAAAAATCGTCTTGCCATCAGTAGGAAATGTATAGTGGAAAGGGGGTAGCCCTGCAATAGCGGATTATGTTTATCCTTTAGGGCTGTCCTGTTGACGGCATCAGCAGATTAACTTTTGAAAATGACTGATTGTTGATTAATTGTGCTGTTGTTGAATCAATAAACGGCTG
This sequence comes from Aporrectodea caliginosa, assembly GCA_020284085.1. Classification (NCBI taxonomy): domain Eukaryota; kingdom Metazoa; phylum Annelida; class Clitellata; order Crassiclitellata; family Lumbricidae; genus Aporrectodea; species Aporrectodea caliginosa. The sequence continues at coordinate 1,269,849 of JACEVL010000373.1, forward strand.
ATTGAGTTGATAGAGTTGAGTTATTAGCAAAATTTTCTGGCAATAGCTTATGTTTAAATCTGTAGGCTTACATGAATAACCCAGCCTGCATCTTACGTATGTTTAACAACGACAATATCAGTGGAATTGAGGAGCCTTTTATTTTAACCAAGCAGATGCAATAAGCTGCGCGGCCCATGCAGTTGGAAATTACTCAGGTAAGACTGTATAGTGAAATCGAATATTATCGAATATTATCTCACGAACCATGTTGTATGTTTAAAGATATTCGGCACTGGGTTTGTCTTCTGCATAGATATTATAGGCTCTGATAGAATGATATAAGAAACCTATGTATGGTCTTCTGCGAGAAGTGTTGTGTATATTTTCTGTTTATGTGGTTGTTTTCGGGTTGTGAAGTATTTATGTAAAGCTTTTCTTGCTGTAATAAATGCATGAAGTGGCGATGAGTGAACACAAAATTGGCAACAATTTTTAAGAATATCATGCGATGACGAGTACTTAGTTCAGCTGTGCAATTTAGAACGCGGAGCGATAATAGAGGATCAGTACATTTGCATTAAAAGTTACATACAGTACTGGCTTTAGACTAGTTAGGTGTTTTGGCCTTACACCTAACTAGGTTAGGTGTAAGGCCAACGTTTATGATGGCACTTTTGCGTTGGCGGGCGGGAACGCCACATAATTTTGTTTAAGTAACACTTTTTCAATGTTCAATTACATTGGATTTTATAAGGCAAATTAAATCGACAGTAGTGTTTTCCTTAGGTGATGGTGAAACCGGTTTGTTATATAGACACTGCTAATTAGTTTGATTATTTTACGTTACATAATGGCTGCTTATTCTGTAATATGTAAAGCTCCATGGGCTCACCATGTAGACATTATGGCTGCCCCAGACTCTGATAGAAGAGTGCTACCAGCGACCTCCCACATCGCAATTCACTAAGGTAAATAAGTTATTAGTCATGATCACACTTTATTTACCATCTGGGTAATTTAGCACTATCCTTGACAGGAAACAATTTTGAGGGGGCGAACATTTAGTATCGGGGTGCGTAAGTTTACGGGTGTTGTACGGTATCTTTTGGCATGCTGCACGGAAGTCACTACTTCACACTTCCACTCGCCTTATTTTTGGTCTCCCGAAGTATTCTCACATATCTTCCTTCATTCGGGAAACTCTCCACTGGCTTCCTGTGCTCCAGCGCATTCAGTTCAAAATTCTCACACGTGCAACTCTCTGCTCGGGGTAGCTCCTTCATTCCTTCAGGCCTTATGTACATCGGTCTCTACACTCCCTGGTCGTTCTGCTCTGCGCTCGGCCGCCAGAGGCCTTCTGGTTGTCCCTCGCATGCGTGGTGCAACTGCTCAATCCAGAAGCTTTGCTTACGTCGGCCATCTAGTGCATGAAGTGCTTCTTGAGCTCCTCAGTCTTTCTCTTCCTCTGTTTTGGAAACGCCTGAAGACCATCTTATTTGTTAGAGACAGCACTGACCTGGGTCGGGAGCGCCTCTGAATCTCTGAGTGGCGCTGTACAAATGTTCAATTGCAATTCAATTACAAGGTACCATGTTTTCTCTAATGACGACAGTAACCCTAACCGACCCTCACGACACCTAACCTTACCCTAACCGACTCTCATGACGCCTCCTAACCGACACTGAGGATGCGAGAAAACCTACGCACCCCGATTCTAAATGTTTACCTTTGATGGTACTAGATAGACTGCATAAGATGGCATTAGACATGATATTTGACCACTTAAAAGTTAACATTTTGCCTTCGTTAATGTAGTGTGTTTGTCACTTACTTACTTTAATGAATTGCATTGTGGGAGGTCGCTGGTAGGTAGCAGTGCTCTATTCTATCAAAGTCTGGGGTTACCGTATTGTTCCAAAGAGACCTTCAGGCATCTTGAAATGAATTATTACCTGGATGCTTTTTCTTACAATTTGGTAAATGTCTTTCTAATTTCAGATGTTTTCCTTACGTCAGTGCATTTGGTGTGATTGACAAAAACAAGATTTAAAACGAGAATTAGAAAGCGATTGCATTTGAAGTTCGCAGCAATGGTAATGAACCTGAGCCTTCGATTATTCTGTGAGAACTTGAAAGCAACAAAGCCACCTTACAATTGTCCTGTGGAGAACTGTGGAAAACGTTATATGTCATATGCTGGAATACGGTATCATTTATATCATTTCGACCATGAACAAACGGTTGATAGCCAGTCATCTGCTCCTGCTCATCCTTCATCTCCACATGCCTCAGGTGGCAAGCATGTAAGGGACCAGTGGCATCATAGTCAGATTCATAGCTCGCTTGTGTTGCCAGAATTTCTTCAGTCCTGTGCTAAGGATGCCTTATCTCCAACTGAGTCCAAACAAGTTGTTGAGTTTAACATAAATGGAAAACTGTATCAAATCAGTCGCTGTGAACCATTGGATATTATAGATAAACGGTCACAGTCTATACCTCACTCTTGTCTGCTGCATGTGGATAAAGGTGCGTCAAAGGATGGGAATGATGTCCATGCACTTAAAATGCCAGTGGCAGACTTCAGGATTCTGGAAGAGTATGTGAGGCCAGTTGAGCGACCCACTTCACAGCAGACGGCTTATTACAGATATGTAGAAAAGACAGCAGAGGAACTAAACGAGGAGGTCGAATACGATATGGACGAAGAGGTGAGCATCTTGTCTTTACTTTAGTAGTCAGTTATTCTGATTTATTATTACAGTGCAGACCCGTTAATGCGCTGTTGTTGGGGTACAAGCCGTCCAGAGCATAAACAGGACCATGTGTAAAATTAACTGTCCAGCTGACTGTCAGTCCATCTGTCAGACCGTTCATCCGACTGTACGGCCATCATTCCGTCCGTCCGTCCGTTTGTCAGACCATTTGTCCAGCCAACTGTCGGACCCTTCATCTGACCGCCCAGCCGACCATCAGTCCATCCATCCGTCCGTCCATCTGTCGGACCATTTAGTCTGACCGACCATCAGACCCTTCAGCCGACCGTCAGACTGTTCATCTGATCATCCAGCCGATTTGACGTCTCATTAACTGATATGGCATATTAAGTTGGGAGATATAACACCACAGCATGTTGAGTGCAACAGCACGTTATCCGCAGGCACGTTAACAGGTCTATGCTGTATGAATATTTGTTGCAAATGCAAAGTCTCACTTCAATGTAAATCAGAGTCATGGGATAATTTATTAAAATGAGGAAAGCCTTTCAAGTGAAAAATGGCTAAAGAAATAGTCTCTTAAAAACTCCTACTTTACTAGAGCCAGGCTTAAAACAGACAGTCCTTAGGCCAAAACAAAATAATGTTGTGTTTCCGGTAACCCGACCGAGTCACTTTTTTAGGCCCGACTGGGAAAATTTTGTGAAAATTTTTTTTTTGAAAAAAATTATTTAAAAATTTTTTTTTAATTGACACATGAATTTAACCTTTGCGACATTGATAACATTGCTTTCCATTGCATAAAATATTTTTTTGGCCTCAGCAAAGTGAAATATGATGACGATATATTCGTTTATTATTATACAACGATGCAGCATTGCATAAAAATATTTTACAAAATAAAATTTTTTCCTACCTACCTACCCAGATTTTAAAACCACTGTTACCGGAAACACACCTATATTTTTTTTGGCCTTAGCAGAGCGGTGCCAGATTAATCGTGTATTCTGTAGGGTATGTGGACATTTTGTGTTCCCTGGGCTGTTTATTAATTCAGAACATTCATTCAGAGGACTTTTATGGTAGCACCCATTTAGGACTTCTGGTTAGAAACATTCCAACCCAACTCTGGCAGGAGATGTTTAAGCAGAAGTGTTCGAACGTTTCTTCAAGAGGTCCTGAATTTCAGATTTAATACTTATTCCTGTGATTCTACAAATTTTCGAAAGTCATCCCCGCCCAATGGAAATTTGTCTCTTTGGCCATGCTTAAGCGACATATTCTGGAAATAGTCATATGCAGATCTTTCAAAGGATGCACAGATCAAGAATTCAAGGAACTTTGTAACACAAAAAATACACAAGACATCTTAAAGACATTGCAATATATGAAGATATAGAAATCAGAAAGAGTGGAGTTAAATTTTTGAAAATTGGTAGAAATTGCAGGATCATTTCTGGAAGATGGGAACAAGAAGCACGTGAATACTTGTGGTTCTAGGCATCATTGGGTTAAATTTGGTGACATTCGGCAACAGTCCTCAAATCTAAGCCTGTACCACCCACTGAGAATTTGTGTATGAAACTCTGGTAGCTCAAATTATGGTGACATGCTAGTGTGACCTTAACCACAGATTAACTGTTTATTTTTAGGATTATGCCTGGCTGGAGTTAATGAATGATGATCGTAAAGAACAAAGCATCTGTGAAGTATCAAATGCGACTTTTGAGCTGGTGATGGATCGGTTTGAGAAAGAAGCTTTCTTTTTATCACAGTCACCTAGTAAGAAAGATCGTCTCTCTTCATCATCTGTTGATGAAGATGCTGTCTGTGTCATTTGTATGGATGGTGAATGCCAGAATAGCAACGTTATTTTGTTCTGCGATATGTGCAATTTGGCTGTACACCAGGAGTGCTACGGGGTTCCATACATTCCTGAGGGACAGTGGCTGTGTCGACGCTGTCTCCAGTCACCATCAAGGGCTGTAGACTGTTGCCTATGTCCCAACAAGGGAGGAGCTTTTAAACAGACGAGTGATGGTCGATGGGCTCATGTCGTCTGTGCTCTCTGGATTCCAGAAGTCTGTTTTGCCAACACTGTATTTCTGGAACCTATTGATAGTATTGAAAATATTCCCTCTGCTCGTTGGCGCTTGATGTGTTACATCTGTAGGCAGCGTCAGACGGGGGCCAGTATCCAATGTCATCGTCCAAGCTGTTACACGGCCTTCCATGTGACCTGTGCTCAGCAAGCAGGGCTTTACATGAAGATCATTCCAGTCACTGAAACAGATGCAAATGGAATTTCCGTTACGAATGTGTGTAAAACCGCTTTCTGTGATGTTCACTCTCCATTGGATATAAGTCCTTACCAGCCAATGATTAATCACTCATTTGGCAGTGATGACATGAATGGTGAGGACTCAAAGTCTGCAACAACACCAGCCGAAGCAAAAGCGATCTCCAGAGAGAAAATGAAGCAAGCACGCAAAATTCTGGCCGAAAAACGTAGATCTGCTCCAGCTATTTCTATTCCTGTGTTATCAAATGACACGTAAGTTGCTTCTTCCAAAATGTAATATCTGATTTGGTTTGTCGATCGTGAGCTTTGTCTGTTATGGATTGTGTTCCATTCTCTTTTGAATTGCCTCGACTGGCGTTGCTTTCTTGTAGTGTACAGCCAGAGTTGAGAAAAACCTATTTTTGCCAGGACAGTGGCAATTGTTGGTTATTGCCAGTTGTTACCTGTTTTTTCCAAAGTAAAGGCAATGAAAATCATATTTCACTGCACAGACTGCTTAGTTATAATAAATGTTTTGCGTGAGAAATTAAAACTACTGTAATAAATTTACGATGAACTTCTTCTGTGACGGAGGAAGAATACCCTCTTGGAGGGAGCGGTTACAGATAACTGAACTAAACTTCAGTCCATTCTAAACGCTGCCGCCCGCCTCATAGGGGGCACTGCAAAGTTTGACCATATCTCCTATTTTATCCGTGACTCCCTTCACTGGCTCCCCATCCGCCAGCGCATCCAATTCAAGGTCTGTTCCCTCATGCAAAGCTGTCTTGCTGGGTCTGCTCCTCACTATCTTAGGGCCTTTTGTACCCCAGTATTTTCTCTGCACAGTCGTTCCTCCCTTCGGTCCTCGGCCCGTGGTTACTTGGTTGTCCCATGGGTGCATACTTCTACGGCCCAGTCTAGGAGTTTCGCTATTGTTGGTCCCAATAGCTGGAACCAGTTACCTCAGTCCCTCAGGACTGACCTTTTTTCTATTTCTTTTGACCAGTTCCGCAAGCGCCTGAAAACCTCCCTTTACCAGTGAAGAGACTGGCTCGGATCGGGAGCGCCTCTGTTTTTGAGTGGCACTATAGAAATGCTTGATTACGATTACGATTACGAAAGGAAGAAAGACGTCGACGAATTCTTGAAGAAGGAATGTTGGAAGAGGGTCCAGGTCGCAGGTTTTAGGGGCAGAAGCAAGGATAATTCGTCGCAGTTCCTCACTGGAGATCGGATCCAGGACTGAGAGAGAGCATCCTGCAGGAGGATACGCTGATGGAGGAGAGCCAGCCGTGGCTTCGCGAACCGATCGAACCTTTGAAGTGAAGACGTCCAGATACTCAGCAGCCGTGAAGAGCGGAGTGGCCGATCGGTTCCCGGGTTGAGATCGGGAGCCGATCTTATCTTATGGACAACATGCATGTGTAGAGTCGTTAAAAACTGCTTACATATAAAGGGGTATTTGTGAAATCAGAGCTCTTGCTTTCAACTATGTTAGTCCAACTAGCTAATTCTTTGGTTTCCAGCAGACTTGACTGCTGTAACTCAAGTCTCATTGGTATCACTAAGTGAAATCTGCATAACCTAAATGTGGGGTAAAACTCTTAAGCAAAGACCACTAAATATCACCATACTATGCATATATTTCATCCATTTCAAAATCTGTCCTACAGTTCACTAAGTACTTACTTTTAGGCAACAGACATATCTCTATTCCATGCTAACACCCCCCCCCATTCAAACAGATACTGCACTTGATCAGTTGATACTTGCTGGTGCCCAGCACACCAACAATGTTGAACTCTTTGCGTTGATCAAATCCACTCAGTTTATTACATACTTAGATATAGTAAAATTTTCTTGGCAAAAATTTGTACATGCAAAACTAAGCATATATTTACACAGTTTAAAGTGTTGTCTCATTGTGTACATGGCTGCAATGTCACACATGCATGCACAATATGCATAAATGCGCATGTGTATAACACTTAAATGCATGTAGTGTCTTTTAAGGATCATACGATATTGCTTTGGATTTGTTAAAAATTTAGGCTTTTGTTATACTGGAACAAAAGAAAATGGGAACCTGTTATTGTTTCTATAGGTTGATGCAAATTGCTGGTCGAGTAAATATTAAAAATAAGGAAGATTTTTTGAATCGTCTGAAAGCCTACTGGACATTGAAGCGGCAGTCAAGAAATGGAGTACCACTGCTACGGAGACTACAGACAAATCACCTTACAAAGAACAAGGACCAGGTTTGCTCTTGGAATTAATTCAGCTCTTAGTTTGTTATCTTGCCTCTACCCTAAAGTTGAGTCACAGTCCCTACTCATTTTGTAAGAAGTGACCACAGCAGTTTATTTAGTTTGGCAAACTTGTAGTCTTGTACTGATTAATTTATTTTGTTTCTTGCAAATCCAAGGTGAAATTGAAATGAAATGACTTCCAAATTGGTGTTTAAATTTTTAATTAATGATTAAAAAAATGATCTTTTGTGTTTATTATTTATATTGTTAGTAATTGGGCTGTCTGCTGGTAACTTAAATGATCTTTCGTATTTATTACATATGTGTATCATTGTTTAGTGGTAACATAGATGGTCATAATAATATTAATCTTTGTTTATTACATGTACTTGCATTTTTCTATCTATTGGTCGTGCATGGTCTTTCATGTCTAGGGCTGTCAACGGGCCCCCGGGGGCCCGGCCCGGGCCCTTAAATCAAGGCCCGAAAACCTGTCCGAATCAGCATATTATTTTAAGTAAATTTTAAAAGCTTAAATACAGACTTTCTGTCGCCTAAAACGCTGTGGATTTGAAGATGTGTTGGCCAGCTACAGTGGTGTATTAGTCATCGGCGCGGGGTAGTTGGCAACTTGGCACCCGTACCTGTTTACTTGTCGGCTGGCTATACTAAGACCAGCCATGCGTTGCAGCGCGTTGAGGTATTACTGCTATTACCAGACCTGTGGATGATGTGCTGCTAGAGCCTTGTGCCCCTCTTCAAATCTGCCGCCTTCGCAGTATAGGCTACCCTGTATCGGCGACAGACCGCCGGCGACCATTAGGCCTGTCAATCAAAGAAGAAAGATCGCTATATCGGGAATTGGTGGTGAGTCTGGTGACACACTGGCTGTTATTGCATTCGGCTTATGAACAGAAATTGGGAAACATGCTTCCTATCGTCACTCGTCAGCCCTACCGCCCGTAGCTGACCCGCAAGCCGACGAGTGACTAACTTTTAATTTAAGCCCTAGCGCAATTTGTTAATAATACTACCATTAAGATTGGTTACTTACTGACTTACTTGGACTGTCTAGATCTTAACGCGAGATCTCGTTGTTTACCGCCAAACCGCCATTGCTGTTGCTTTCGTTTGAAATAAAGATTTAGTAGTTTATTAGAATCATTCCATTGTTTTGTGCATTTAACTGTCTAATCACGTCAGTGCAGACTGCAGGTAACTTTTAAACTTTGGGAATAAAATGTGGGCATCAGTTATTAATTATCTAGCGGACTAGCAGTTACATGTAATTTAGCGAATTATAACTTTTAGCGACTAGCAAGCTATCAGCCGCCATTTTATGTGCTGTGTACACTGTAAGGTAACGCAAGTATTTCTTGCTTTCTTTAAGTGACGGGCCGACGGGCCCCCGCTGAAACTGAGGTCGGGCCCCGGGCCGCGTTTTTCTAATATTTTGACAGCCCTATTCATGTCTATTATTTATGAAGACTTTTGGGCTGGACCAGAAATTCCAGATAAATATGTCTAGAAGATGTTTTTTTTCTGTGCCATTCTGTCCTTGATATACAACAGGTATTTGACTGATTTGGTTTAACACTAAACAAAATGACTCAACACAAAATGTTTTACTTTTGGAATATTTTACAAACTTACAAACAGTGCCACCATGCCTTGTTTATAAAGGTAAAAGCATATTAAGTGCCATTTGGTTATTGTCAAAAGGGTGTGTAGATTATAATGTATTACATGATTAGCATATTTGATAACTTGTATACATATGCTTTTGTCATGTGCTAAATAGTGAATTTCTTACTTATGTAATCGCATTGTTATTAAATATCTGCACTGAAGAATGACTAATTCTAAGTAGTACACTGATTGTAACTCTTTTGATTTTACAATTCAGCATTCTTAGAAAGGAAGTTTAATATGTTACCAGTGATCAGTAATGCAGTCCTTGGCCTACATTTTTGCATTTAATTTCAGTTGAATCTTAACTAGTGATGTAGCTTTTCCGGAAAAATATTTTGCGGAAAATTTCCTGAAATTTTCCGCCGAACCGGAAAAATACATTTAATTCATAATGTCAGATTTTTAGTATAAGACAACACTAGAAAATTTCTGGTTTTTTAAAGTTCCTTTTATTTACAGTATTTCTGTCAGTGCAGGCAACATTCACCTTAAAGGAATTAAAATAAACATTAAACAGATTTCAAAATATATTGGTCTCAGACTTCAATGGCAATGCAAATAACATTATATTTCAAAACATAAAATAATAGTAGTAAATACGTTTATTTAACGATGCCGTCATATCGACGATGATTGGCATCCATAAAATAATAGTATAATAGGCCTCATAAGAATTATTCTGTTGCAGTATTAAAATGGTGTCTATAGTTAAGGATTTGTTAAGGATTAAAAAATAGCAGAATTAACAAATTATTCGGTCTGCCACTAGAGTACAACAATGATGTAAGGGTGATCCTACTAGTCAGGACTTGTTCCCTTTAGGGTTCTCTACACCCGTTGTTTTCGTACTATCTTACTGTAATTATGATGATTGTATGCTTTGCTTCTGTTGGAAACAATAAAATTTATGGTTTATGGTTATGGTTATAGTAATCTCCAAACTTCTAAAGCGTCACTCGAAAGCCAAGCACAGGGCACCAGCTTATTCACGAGCGCTATTAGCCTACTACTGCATCAATTGCTGTTTTTGTCTCATGTTTTCATAAATGAAAAGTATTAAGAAGCCTAAATCATAAAAAATATTTCCTCTAAATTAACAGTGAAGTTTAACTGCAGTTACTTCTTAAATTGTATTGTATATTGTATTTGAACACTTGTTATAGCGCCCCTACCAGATTTCCCATTCAGAGGCGCTCCCGACTACTGCGCGAACGCTGAATCGGAGTTTCACGCCAAGCGCATGAGCAATTGCGAGTGAAGGACTTGCCCAGGGTCCCTATGCGGCGACTTTGAGGTGGATTCAAATCCGCAACCCTCCAGCTGCAAGGCACCGAATATACCCCTAAACCACCGCGCCCAGTTGTATTGTGATGTGTTGTATTGTTTGTTGTATTGTACTCCACGTTTATAATGCGACCGAGCCACCCGCAGTAAAGATCCGAGAAATTAATCTCTGATAAACCGACCCGACCGGGAAGCGAACCCGGGGCGCCGGCGTGACGAGCAGGCTACCAACCCACTCGGCCACTCAGGATCCTAAATGTATTAGTCTAGGCTTGGAATTTCAAAAGGGCTCTAGAAATCACTGTTAGAAGCAAATCATGTAACAATTTGCTAACCGGTGTTTCTAGACTAATTTGACCCTGCTGAAAACGAAAATCGCTGTTAGCAAGCTGGATTTTGAGCGGTTGCATGGGAAAACAAGATGGCGGCCAAAATGGTGGCCAATAGCTTCAAATTGCTATAAGTGAAGTTTTGTATGTGATGGAAACATGATTTTAGAGTCTAAATTAACATTTTCAGGGTCAAGGAATGTGATGGAACTAAAAACACACAAGTAGCTGTGCCAGAAAATCAAAATGGCGGACAAAATGGCGGTAATTATCTTCAAATGGCTATAAGTGAAGTATTGTATGTGATGGAAACCTGATTTTAGAGTCTAAATTAATATTTTCAGGGTCAAAGAATGGGATGGAACTAAAGACACATATGTAGCACTGCCAGAAAACCAATATGGCGGACAAAATGGCGGATAAAATGGCGGCCAGAATCTTCAGATGGCTATAAATGAAATCATGTATGTGATGGAAACCTGATTTTAGAGTCTAAATTAACATTGTCGGGGTCAAGGAATGCGATGGAACTAAAAACACATATTTAGTAGTGCCAGGAAACCAAAATGGCGGACAAAATGGCGGCCATTATCTTCAAACATAGGCTATAAGTGAAGCATAGTATGTGATGGAAACATAATTTTAGAGTCTAAATTAACATTGTTGGGGTTAAGGAATACGATGGAACTAAAGACACACAAGTAGCTCTGCCAGAAAACCAAAATGGCGGACAAAATGGCTGCCATTATCTTTAAATTGCTATAAGTGAGGTATTGTATGTGATGGTAACCTGATTTTAGAGTCTAAATTAACATTTTCGGGGTGTAGGAATGCGATGGGACTAAAGACACATAATGAAGCACTACCAGGAAACCAAAATGGCGGACAAAATGGCGGCCAGTCTGGAGTTGTTTTCTTGGTCAAAGAATACCAAAAGTAACATTCTATATGTACATTAAGGTTATTGAAGTGAAACCATCATTTTCTACATCAGAGGTTGTTAACAGAAGTTTCGCGACACACTAGTGTGCCGCGAATCGACCGGCAGTGTGTCGCATAAACATGGTGTTGTCGTTGGTCTGTCGCAAAACATTGGTGTGGCCAATTCTCACAGCATATGTCCGTTACACTGCCTTAGTTACTTTAACAGTTCAGCACTTTAGCTGTGAGAATTCGTAGCACTCTATATGTCTAGATTCTATTTTATTTTATCGCAATCTGGGGCAGCCATGATGTTTATTTTATTTTTGCATACAGAGTATACACGTTTGCGACCGATGAAAACTGTTACCCATTACTATTATAACAGACTGTAACATTCGAAATGGACAACATCCAGTTATGGCATGAAAAGCCAATATCTTTTTTCTTATTTGATCCTCCATACTTAGAGCAATTGAGTGAATTGGAATGAACTTCCGCTTTGCTGATGTTCCTGCCATCACCCACATCTTATCACATTTGAAGCGTTGATAGTGATGTAGCAACAGCAGAATCACCTCGGTATCCCATGCACAAACGACTATGGCTTTCCGGTACATGTCTGGCAAGCATGCACAATTATTCTGGTATCAGCTTTTTCGTGTGTTGCTGCCAAGGTCTATAGACAAATAAGACCCGACAGTAGACAACGCCTTATCTTCGTCCACGAAACCACAAACAACAACTGCATCTATATCGCCATATGTGACTGTTGAGCGCTGAACGGATGGGAATGCAGCTAGATCAACCTTGTTTTCAGGCATAGCAAGAAAATTCGACCAATTTTCCGGCAATGGAACACTTTGGCACTGTATGCAGTGACGGATTGGTCGTAATGTCTTCTGTCTGGTTCCACTATTTACAGACAATGCCTAGTATCGATCGAAGACAATATCGTCTCTCTTGTAGCCAATCGAAAGTTTCTTCACATGTGTAACCACTGTATCTGCCAGGTCACCAAATGTCTTTGCTTTCGCAGGTTTCCCTATTGCTTTGCTTGTACCATTGCTTGTTCATCAATAATTAAATGTGTTGCCTCTGTTAGGGAAATGCTGACCCGGACATGCTACTTTTTCAGAGAGTGTCTGCAACATCGAGGCCTTATCAAACGTTCTCATATTGCCTTCAGCATACACCAAAGCCACTGGTTTTGAGAGAAGTTTATGGCACAGTACTGTACATTGCAAGATCCACGGGACGATCGTCTTCATATGCTGTGACGAGTCGCTGCATGATATCGCGATCTCCCTTTACAATTTTGTTGGTGTTCCTTTTCTAGGTTGAAGAACACTTCTTGTACAAGTCGTGAAATGTAGGAGCATTGTTCTTCTTCAATGGATCATTGAATTTCACACGCACAGTTCCAGTGTAATTGTCACAAAGTCTATCATTAAAAAGTTTTGTAACTTTATCACGTCCATGTTTCTTTGCATTAAGAAGTGAATTGCTGATATTGCAACGTCTTTTGTTACTGCATTCCGAAGTAGTGTTCCTTTATGCAATGCTATCGTTTTGTTGAACAGACAAAGCAGTGATTCTTCATAATTTTCGTCCCATTTCTGTCAAGAGACAGTCATTTCTTTGTAAGTTTCATCAGGATGCGGTACGTCAAACAAATCTATGGGTTTCCTCTGGATATGAGAACGCAAATGGAATGACAGTGCCCATTGATGAAGTATATTATTTTCGTTTGCTAGGCCAGTTATTCCACCAACCTCCTTACAGGTGCCAACTAGCCATTCTTTTGCATGGTCTGCACCAACCTGATTGAACCTTCTATAGCTGTTCTAAACAACGAAATCGTCGTCACGGAATGCATCCTCAATTTCTTTTGGCAACAAGTGCATCTCCGCAATGCAGATGGTGACAGACTTGCGATAATTTGAACAATCGTATCAGATTCTGGTGATTTAATTATTATTACGGTTGAAATAAATTATGCAGATTAATAATTAGACAAACAAATTGCTCTCTCTCTCTCTCTCTATCCTCACTAATAAAAACATTACAATTAAAACAAAATTCTGTCGTCAAAATGTTACTTCAGGCTCTAAAATCAGACTGGCCGCCATTTTGTCCGCCATTTTGGTTTCCTGGAAGGGCTACATATGTGTCTTTAGTTCCACCATATTCCTTGACCCCGACAATGTTAATTTAGACTCTAAAATCAGGTTGCCATCACATACATGACTTCAATTATAGCCATCTGAAGATTCTGGCCGCCATTTTGTTCGCCATTTTGTCCGCCATATTGGTTTCTGGCAGAGCTACATATGTGTCTCTAGTTCTGTCGCATCCTTTGACCCTGAAAATGTTAATTTAGACTCTAAAATCAGGTTTCCATCACATACAATACCTCACTTATAGCAATTTGAAGATAATGGCCGCCATTTTGTCCGCCATTTTGGTTTTCTGGCAGAGCTACTTGTGTGTTTTTAGTTCCATCGTATTCCTTAACCCCAACAATGTTAATTTAGACTCTAAAATCATGTTTCCATCACATACAATGCTTCACTTATGGCCTATGTTTGAAGATAATGGCCGCCATTTTGTCCGCCATTTTGGTTTCCTGGCACTACTAAATATGTGTTTTTAGTTCCATCGCATTCCTTGACCCCGACAATGTTAATTTAGACTCTAAAATCAGGTTTCCATCACATACATGATTTCATTTATAGCCATCTGAAGATTCTGGCCGCCATTTTATCCGCCATTTTGTCCGCCATATTGGTTTTCTGGCAGTGCTACATATGTGTCTTTAGTTCCATCCCATTCTTTGACCCTGAAAATGTTAATTTAGACTCTAAAATCAGGTTTCCATCACATACAATGCTTCACTTATAGCCATTTGAAGATAATGACCGCCATTTTGTCCGCCATTTTGATTTTCTGGCAGAGCTACTTGTGTGTTTTTAGTTCCATCACATTCCTTGACCCTGAAAATGTTAATTTAGACTCTAAAATCATGTTTCCATCACATACAAAACTTCACTTATAGCAATTTGAAGCTATTGGCCACCATTTTGGCCGCCATCTTGTTTTCCCATGCAACCGCTCAAAATCCAGCTTGCTAACAGCGATTTTCGTTTTCAGCAGGGTCAAATTAGTCTAGAAACACCGGTTAGCAAATTGTTACATGATTTGCTTCTAACAGTGTCATTTTGAGATTCCAAGCCTAGTCTATATTGTCATTGTTGAGCCTTGTGAACACACTGAACAATAAGCACTAACAATGCCCTCTATTGAATAAAAGTATCAGTTATACCTACATAAGATAGCTTAGAGTGAGTGATGTTTAACCCTCGGGCTACCAAGGGGTGGTTGCCACCCCCTAGGTTTTTTTCATCTCACACTTTTTCCGTATGGAATAAAAATTTGACCTTTTAGGTAGCTGTAGGGGTTCATTTACACACGTTTTGAGGTAAAATGTGAGATGATATCTCACACCGTTCAAAAGTTATACCCAATATACCCGAGGTACCAGGGGGTGGATACCACCCCCCTAGATTTTCGACTATATCTTATCCGGGATATATAATGTATGGATGCAGATTTATACTATATAAACATGTGTAGGGATGATTTTGTGTATCTTTTATACATAGATTAGTTTCAAAACACACATAATCTTATATTTGTTTATCCAAAAAGTACAAAATGTACGCAATAATATACAATATTGCTAATTAATGGGTTCCGTTGTTAAAAGTGATGTAATTTCGAGGTGCATTCACATAATGTACAACTAAATACACCATTCTGTGCAGAAATGAATGCTGAATCCAATGCTATATTACAAGTTATGATATGTAAAACCAAACACGAAATCCAGGGGGTGGTAACCACCCCCCCCTTGGTAGCCAGTGTTACAAAAAAAGCTTGGTAGCCCTAGGGTTAAAACTATTACATTTAAATTGTTATTTAGTAATTTTCTATTGACGGAAAATTATTGGAAATTTTCCGGAAAAATACACTCGAAATTTTCTGGAAAATATGACATTTTCCGGACAATTTTTCCGCCTCACAACACTAATCTTAACCATAGTGATGAGAGAGAGCTGACCTTACCAATTTGCTGTTGGACTGCCATTATTTCTAAATGTTTAGTATTTGTATGTATGTTGCAGCTGATTCTAATCAGTAAAGAGAGTGGTGAAATGCCAAAGAAAATGCCTCCCACAAGCAGCGATAACGTTAAGAAGCATTCGTGTGACTCCAAGAGTCTGTCGGATACTGGTGTAAGCGATGCGACTGCTAGCAATTCTGAGGAGAGTGATTCTGATAGCAAGGGCTTTGCTGTTAAACCTGTTGACAGTAAACTTGATACAAATCTCAAAGAATTGAAGGAACTGAAAATGGAAATAAAGCCTAAGATAACTTTGCCATCAGAAGTAGGCTCTGAAGCTGCTGCTGCTGCAATGTCACCCAGTGATAGCAATGTCAGTATACGTCGATCAACAAGGGTTTTTTCTGGAGGCAAAGGAAGCCCATTGCCGCTGGTAAATTTACTTTCCATTTCAAACTCACACAAACACATATTAGTATTATATGTATGCTGTATTTGACATTTCTTTGCAGATAAACAAATTACCATTGTTGCTCTTGATGTGTGTATTTATCAAAACACTTTACCATTTGTTGTATGCCACAGGGGACAAATTGTTACATTGTAAAGGTTACCATAAGTACCACAGGTGCAAAAATTGTGACATTTTAAAGGTTTCCATGAGTACCACAGACCTGTACAAATATTGTGACATTGGACTTGAGCCTACTAAGGTGGTTGGAGGTTAGGGAGCCTTTGTTCATCATCATCATCATCATCAGGATCCATGGGCCGAAGGCCCGTAGGTGTCCAACGCTTGCATCAGATCCATGGGCCGAGGCCCGTTTGGAGTCCAATGCTTGCATTGGATTTCATACGTATTTTTTCTTTACGAACGGAGTATCTGCACCCATCCGTTCGACCTTCGCACTTCTCCCT
Source organism: Aporrectodea caliginosa (assembly GCA_020284085.1). Taxonomy (NCBI): domain Eukaryota; kingdom Metazoa; phylum Annelida; class Clitellata; order Crassiclitellata; family Lumbricidae; genus Aporrectodea; species Aporrectodea caliginosa. The sequence continues at coordinate 1,286,348 of JACEVL010000373.1, forward strand.
TAAAGAGAGTTCCAGGCTTAGGACTGGCTCTGATATCCACTATTTTGTGGTATAAGAGGCGGCGATGCCGCCCACGTTTGCCAGCTTTTCAGGGTTCCTGCTGAGCCTGTCCACCTCGCGTAGCGCCCTAGGTGGTGTTCATCCTGCATAAATAAATAAACCACTAATATGGATGATAAATGTGGCAGGCCAGACCAAAATATGTATTATGGGGGAAACTACACAATAGAGTTATAGACCAGAAACTTGGGAGACAATTTTTGTGTTTTTCGGTTTTTGCAGAATCTAATATAAAATATGTTTAAAATATTAATTTCTTATATTTTGGTAAAAAACGAGTTTAAAGCTATTTCTTAATATTTTTTATTAAACCTATTGTTTTGTTTTAATTAATTAATTAATTAAATTGGATCACTTTTTGCCTTATATCTTGAGTTAGAATAAAGGTAGAGCAATAATTTGTGTGTCATTTTGAAGCCTGATGACCTTTGAAATGATGTATCAAACTCAATATGTTGTAAAATTACCTTAATACTGGTTTTGGTGTGTGGAGCCACAAATAAGCTACAATTTTCCCAACCATGGTTATTAATACACGCGTGGGGTAGTTGCAGAGCAGTGACGGCGCCGCCTATACTTGTGGTACGGCTTTTGCCATACCATCTTAAAGAGTGGTACGGCAACAACATATGTTTGCCATACCACTTTTAATCCATTTCAAAGTGTATTTTAGATCAGTGCTTCCCAAAGTGGTGGTCCGCGGACCGGTGCCGGTCCGCGAGTCCTCTGTTGCCGGTCTGTAAAGTGAGTCATGAAACTGATCAAATTTTATTGGAATCAAGAAATGACTAATATATTTTTAAAAGTCATTACAAAAAAGACTTATTAGGCTATAATTTAAAGGACAATAGTCATATAATTAATTGGCTATTCATGCATTTAAATCAATTTTGATACACTAGATGATCAAAAATGAAAATGATAAATAATTAATAAATTTGGCACCGGTCCTCCTGCAGTGGAAAAATTCCTGCCGGTCCGTGACACTGAAAGTTAATTCCTGCCGGTTCGTGACACTGAAAAGTTTGGGAAACACTGTTTTAGATTACCACAAATGGCACAAAACACTCAATGTATGCAAAAGGGTCAGCGCTGACATTTGACTTTGAAATAAAGTATGATATAAGTGTCTAAACATGTTATTGTAGTGTTATATGTCTTGGCAAAGCAGAGTGGGGCGCGGTGGTGTAGGGGTATGTTCGGTGCCTTGCAGCCGGAGGGTTGCGGGTTCGAATCCACCTCAAGGGGGTATATTTGGTGCCTTGCAGCCGGAGGGTTGCGGGTTCGAATCTACCTCAAGCCGCCGCGTAGGGACCCTGGGCAAGTCCTTCACTCGCAATTGCTCATGCGCTCGGCGTGAAACTCCGATTCAGTGTCCGCGCTGTAGTCGGGAGCGCCTCTGAGTAGAAATCTTGAAGGGCGCTATATAAATATCTGAAATGAAATGAAATGAAATGAGAGATGAAAATTCAAGAGAAATACGCTTTACAGGACATGATTATTTTATTAAATAAACTTACTTCATCTGTTTACTTAGCGGTTCTTTATATTGCACATCAGCTAACATTGGTTAAGTTAATGGCCTTGGTTAGCATGGCTCCACTTTGCATTATGTGCAATCAATTGGGAAACTAGTGACACATAAATGCATCCACAGTGTAATACAGTATTGCTCCATTGACTGATGATGTTCCTTTCTTTCAATGTGTAGATCAAATGCAGCCATGTGATGTTTGATGGGAAAATAAAGTTGGAAGAAGATTCTTACAAACAAATAAGTTGTGAAGAAGATGTTGTGGAAGAAAAACAGGACAAAGACAAAAATAGAATCTCACTTAAGATTAAAATTCCCAAGTGCGTGAAATGGAAGAGAAAACGAGCAGGTTATCCAGTGGATCACAGCAGCCAGACTGCAAACAGTGAAGACAAGAATGCAGAAACAGTACCAAAAGAAGAACGAAAGCTGAGGAAGAAGAGAAAATTAGATGATGACTTTGCTGATGTTGTAGAAGAGGAACCTCTGATTGATGTTGAAAATACAGGTATAATAGAAGTTGAACAGGCAGAAGAGGGAATTGATATTTTAAATAATGAGGCAGCAGGAAAGAGGCTGCGCACAAGAAAGAAACGGATGGTAGAAACTGGGGATGTGAGTTCCACCTTAGAATCGTTTGAGGTCCCCAGAGAGTCACACGAGAGAAACACTGAGAAAAGAATGCCAAAGAAATCTAAAGAGCACTGGGATACTAGTGACCTAGCTGTCAAGAAAAAACGAAAAGATGGAAATGATGGAGTGAATATGAAATCGTTGGTCACCTCTGGCTGTGTAATTAAAGCTCAGAAGAATACAGAGGAGGAGGACATTACAGAACCTGGAATGGAAAGCCATGAGGAACTAAAACAACTGCAGCGACTCAGACAGAACCTCGAACGAGTTCGCTTACTTGTGGAGCTAATCCAGAAAAGGGAGAAGATGAAACTGTTAGAGGTATGTGAATGCATTCATGAGTAACTAAACGTATTTGTCAATTTTTTTACTTTTTTGTCATTTTCCTCTTAGGCTGCTTGAGGACAACCTCTTTGTGGGCTAATTAATTTTATGCTAATTAATTCTTGCTACTTGTACAGGCCACAAAGGAAGTGATTATTTCCTTCACCCGTATGCCAGCAAGGAAGATCTCGCTACAAGTAAAAGTAACTTATTGTAGATAGTCAAGTGTTACTTGAGAAATTTGATAAATTACATCAGAGGTGTTTATAAGGTGACCCCAACACATTCACCAACTTATAGTTTGATTAACTGTTAACAGGAACAGGTAAATAACTGCTTTTCTGGTTAAGAAAATATAGAGTTATAGAATTAATTACATTTATAAACATTACAGAATTACATTTACAAACATTACAGAATTTCATATTAGTATGAAATATGTTTCTAAAATTATTTCTTGTTGCTGGAACTTTGTTCTTGACTAAATGCTTTAATTTCTTGATGTGCCATGATTACCATACACCAGACCTTAGAGTTGCTTTGGTGTTGTGTATCTATGATAATGATTATGTTTTCTAACATTCAACACTTTGTAGTTGTGTTTGTCTGTTCTTATGTACATATGTAGATGTGTATGTATCAAAGCATTTATTTAGCACCTTTTGAGTACAGGTGCTGAATGCCCTTCAAAGGTGAGTGCCTTACCTTTGAGATATTGGAAACTTTGATGTAAATTTTATGTGTAAGTGTTGCATTGTTGCAGACTATTATTATTATTATACTAAATTTGTAACGCGCGCATGGTCACACCGAATTTATGTGAATCTGAGGCGTGGAGAAATGTGAGTCTGAGGTGCCGATGTATCCGTAGGCCAGTATCCAATAATGTAGGCTTACCTGTATGTAGCAACAAAACCAACAATTTGACAGCAAACATTTGCAGATTTGTGAAGTTTATACAATTATAGCTTTCTAAACGATGCATAAAAGTTTTGGAGTTTTGTTGCTCTTAATGGCATTTTAAATGTTGTCATTCTGTAAGTCTATTGTCTGCAATTAAATCAGCAGATATCTGCCAATAAAAATGATCATGTTCATATGGTATAATATTTAATGCAAATAGATCAATTGCTGGAGTGGACCAGTTTGCAGGTATAGAAAACATTGCATAGATGTTCTAACAGCTCTACTGAGATAATTTCTTTGAATATTGCAGACACGCTTGTGGGTCGCATAAAACTTGCTGCAGAACTAAGTTTATCCCTCATGGACATCATGTACATGTGGCACTTATTTTATTCTTGCAGTTGCAGTTGCTTGAGAAGTTTGTGAAGCTACGGTTGATACCATTCGCTCAGCTGCTGCATCAGACGCTTGATCGACTCCAACAGAAGGACACTCGTTGCTTCTTTGCCAAGCCAGTTTCCACGGAAGATGTAAGTCATCAGTGTTTCCAGCTTACATTTTTTTTCAGTGGTCATTATTGATCCAGTTTTTGTCCATTTTAGACCTCTTTATGAAGTGATTTGTTTTGCATCTGCGATTTTCTCTGATTATGCACTAGTTGTTGATTGCCATGGCAGCAAAAGCGATGTTATATGTGTGATTTTCAGGGAACTCTACACTTAGTGTATGCACGGAATTGACAACTCATATCAACTCCTTTTGTACAATTTGAGCAGACATTGACAGCAAAAGTAGTGGAAGAAGCTCTTTGTGTACCTTCTGGAGGTCAATGCCATCTTTGTATAGTGAACTACATCAAGGTCAATGTTTTTGATATCACAAAGCGCTATATGGATGTTTTATAAGGACTGCTTGCTGATTATGGGCGACTAGTCACCAAAGTTGGTTGCAATTCATCACAGCCACTAAGTGCACCAACAAACCCTTGCGTCCAAACTGTAGTCTGTTAAATGGCACCAGACTAACTAAACAATTTGAAAACAGAGCAAAGTACTAATGTGTGCAGTGCCTTGCTTTGGATGCTGCCACCCTCTGTGGGATTACAAAGCAAAGTGAATTACAAAGCATTATGCTTCATCGACTGGGTTTCAGGCATTGATTTAATGACATGGGTGCAACCGTTCGAATGGGTACCTGGGCCTCTGGGCACCCTTTTGACAGCCCCAGCTGATGTATTGCAGTAGCTCAACTGAGCTAAAAAGTGTTGCTGAGCACTGATTTTATTTGTGCTCAGCATACAAGTCCAAAAAACGGTATGTGTTAGGGCAATTTGAAAGTGATTTTTGTGATCAGCAGCCCAAACTCCACGAGATACAGCCAAAAGTGTTTCGAAAGCGAAATCTTCATTGTCCAGTGTAATATATATTGTAAGTTGTTTGAACAACTTCAGATAACAGTAGTGGTTTTGTATGTTTATATAAAATTTGAACACCTTGTGAAAGAACTAGTATAAACATCAGTTATGTTAGGTATTTTATGTTATGAAAATTTAACTTGAAAGCTTTTATTGTGCACTTTAAAACACTGGTGTTATTTGATGCACAACAATGATGTTTTGAGCTATGTTGCCTTTTATGACTACTGTATCTGGAGTCAGAACAAGGGCTAAAAATATCTGGTATGCAATGGGTTAAGGTTACAGCTGTAAGCAGGTACATGTCTTGCTGTATATGTTGATATTATAAGTCTACAACTGTTTTGTGAATTCAGATTGTAATTGTAAGTGCTTATTTATATGGCACCTCTTAAAAAAACTCATCAGAGGTTCTCCTAACCTGATTACACAAAACTACAGTATGGTCTTCTACCGCTTGCAAAATAGAGGCATGGAAAGTAGAAGAAGCTCATATCGCAGATTAAATGGGAGCCTTTTCCAAGAATGAGGGGCTGGTTACTGCAAAACTTTCATGTTGCATTGTGTAGGTATATGATGGGGGAACAACGAAATTAGCATGTGTTGTAGAATGAAGAGATATATGACCAGGCTTATAGGGCTGTCAATGGGGGCCCGGGTTGCCAGGCCCCCGTTCGAACGATTGAACCCGGGCCGGTAAATCAATTTTCAAACCCGCGGAAGAGGCATAATGCCTTAAACATCATTCCAATTGTTTAATTACGGTCTAAGGGCGTAATAGCTGGCAGATGGCTGAAATTATTGTAAACAGTTCTCACGCTTGCGTGTGGTCTGAGAGAAGCAAATCCAAGAAGGCCGGGGTGGACAGACAAGCCACCCCTCCACGCCTATAGACTCTGGGTGGGAGGCCTAAGCTAAATCCGCCGACAGCGGAGGGGGATTGGCTGTTTATGCCGGCGCCTTCAGACTAGACCCGTTCATGAGGGCTGCAGAATGTTGTGCCCTGGGCACTGGAAATGTGTGTCCCATGTAAGCTATCCTCCATCGGGACTGGCCTGTGACAGCTGTCAATCAATGTAGCACACATATTACGAAATTTAACTAGTTTAGCAATCAGTACCCAATTAGGAGGCTGTTTTACTGACGGGCTTAAGGGCCCCCGTTCAGATTGGTCTCGGGTACCCGGGCTGCATGTTACTAACATTTTGACAGCCCTACAGGCTTAAGGATGGAGCACAACTGGCCAGACAGCTACTTGCCAGCATAAGGCTCTTAAACTCAATGTGGCTTCACATGGACAACCAATAATGTTGAAATACACGAGAATCTAACTATGAAAGTTCATCATTATTACACAAAATCTTATACTGATATAAAATGATCACTTGCACCAAATCAGGTTTCTTCTTTAAGGATAAGTGGTTTTAATCTCAATTGTTGTTCTGATGTTTTGATTCAACGGTCTTTGCGATTGTTTATATGAGGATTTGATTTCAGGTTCCTGACTATTTGGATCACATTCATTATCCAATGGATTTTTCTACAATGAGACTTAAAATAGAAGCTCATCAGTATCAGACTGTTGGTGACTTGAAATCAGACTTTGACCTCATCATCAGCAACTGTATGACATACAATGCCAAAGGGACCATCTACTATTCTGCTGCTGTTAGGCTTCGTGACCAGGTGAGTTGCAGTTTCTGCCACAGAAGTTGACTCTGTTTCAAGTTTATGATGTCAGTTGTAATGCATGAACAGGAAAGGCTTTGATGCAGTACAACAGTCTGGAAGGAAGTCAGCATTTCGGTTCACCTGTCCCTAGCAATGAAAATGAATTATGAGAGACATACTTCAGGCAGCCTCCCCTCACACACTTACTGTGTAGGGATCTCGGTCAAGTCCTTAATTCACAATTGCTCAGTGCCATCAACTGGTGCTTAGTTATTAAATAGTGTCATTTAATAAATGCATAATAAATAAAATAATCAAGTTTGTGTAGCCCCGCTTCAACAGGAAATCCTCATAACACGACACTACAAGACCAAAATCAAAAAGAACAGTTTTTCAAGTGCTGATGGAAAGGAGGCAGAGAACTACCAAGGAATTCAAGCTCTAGGTTACTGGGTGACCTATTCCAGAAAGGAAAGCTTCAATGCTGGATTGTGAAAGTTTAGGATGGTGGGACAACTAGGACGTGGTAACCTTGTGCTATTCAATCTAATCAAATGCCTTCTATAATGCCGTCATCACTATAATGTTGAAGGCATCAACGGATGGTCATTTGAGGGTAATCATAATGAAATCATAATAATTAACCGGAGAGACAGACCCGGTTGAAATATGATAGATCAGAGAAACCAATAGCCAGGCTATTAAGTAAGTTAAAACAGATGAGTCTTAAGTTTAACCCTTTACTGACGAGAGTGTACTATGCGCTACTGCGAATATAATCCCCTTCGTCATTAAAGGATTAAACTTGAATGACTTCAAACCATAGTTGTAAAAAACGTTTTTTTCGTTTTTTATTTTTCTCCAAAAACGTCGTTTTTTTCGTTTTTTATTTCTCGTCTCGTTTTTTTCCGTTTTTTATTTTTTGTATGTAACTTCATTTAGACTATTTATTTACTGTCTGTTACTATTTGTTTAATTTTATTTTTGTTTGATATCCCTTACGTTGTTTCCGTCCTTTCAAGGATTCATCTAATTTACTTCACTATTTAGTGTCATCAGTTGAGAAATAAACAGCACATTACAGGAAATAACATTTATAAAAGTTACTTCAATTTCTAAGTTATCCAAAATGCGAAATGTCTTTGTACTCAGTAATCTCTGATTGACTGATAAACTGACGGATATTACTCCATGTCAAGTTCTTATATGTCATAATAATTGTAAGTAGGCCTAGACCTACAAATTTTAATTAAGTAAACTCTATAGCCTACTTAACAAGTTTAGTTTGTAATTGCTTAGATCTATGTCAGCATGAATCTGTGTGGACTTACGTTTATAATTTAAATTTGTAAAATTTCAATATTTTTAATTTCTCAATTTCTTTTTAAACCAAACTTATGAAAAAGAAAATAATCGTTGTAGATTACTGTTACTTGGTGTTTACTAATAAAGTTATGTTATTTGCTGATTAAAATTAAATTGTGTAAGAAAAGGTTTTTAATTTTAAAATGCAGTAAAAGATGTAGCAAAGTCAAATTATTTTCTTTTCCGTTTTTTCTCGTTTTTTCCGTTTTTTATTTTTTTCAATAAAACGACGTTTTTTTTCGTTTTTTATTTTGATTTTACCGTTTTTTACATCTATGCTTCAAACAAATGAAAGAATGAGTGCAACTGGTCAGCAAAATTCCATAGCTTTCTAACTGAGAATGCCCGCAAGTCCAACACTACTGAAGATCTGGGCACAGTAAGAGTCACAGTGTCCAATGATCAAGTGCAATGGATAAGTAATGCGTGTTAGTTTAAGATGTATGTATGTTTGTCTGAGAATGAAGTTTATTCACTTGGTTCAGTATTTTATAGAGCCAGTCCATCATGGAGGACGCGCAAAGGACGGAAGCAACTGTTGGTTATGATCCAGATACGGGGCTTCATCTTTTAGATCGACCTCAACAGAATGGTTTAACAATATCTGAAAGTCAAGGTAGGCTATGATACTTAGATCTTATATTTTTGTGTTGTATCATTCCGTTATGTTAGAGATTGAGTATCTATGCCTGAGTTCATATGTATAAAGCACATGACTCATTGTGTTTCTGTGTTGTTCCTTGTCAACTCAACCCAACCACTTCACCATCTCAGAGTTTGATCATTTTTGGCCAGAATCTAGACACATGTCTCATGAATGCCTGCAATGTTTTGGACTCCAATAGTAGGCTATCATAATGTCTAAGACTAAGAAAGTAGTCGCAATCAAATGGCATAATTCACAGGAGAAACCAGGTTGAAATCTGGTAGATCATGAAAGCTAGAAGCAGGCTATGGTGTGTATGCAAGTTGAAAGAGATGAGTCTTAAATTTTGACCTGAATGGCATCAAAGAATTGACAGAACAAAATGAACTGGACTGCAGCGAATTACAAAGCCCTTGGACCAGCGATCGCAAATGCCTGAGAGCCCAGCACTGTTCAGGTGCAGGGCACATCAAGGGTTACAGTGTCCACCGATCAAATGCAACATCTATTTGTATGAAAGGTGATCACTGAGCAGAGATAGGTCAGTTAAAATGGTTCGTTGGTTAAAGTGTAGTATTTTGTGGACTTTGAAGCATCTATATTGAAATGGATTCAGTGCTCAATGAGCAGCCGGTGCAATGAATGCAATCCGGGCGTAATATGCTGATATTTAGGGATCTTCGTTATGGCTCTTGCAAGAGAGTTTTGAGCCATTAGTCATTTCTGCAGGTTTTTGCATATTGATACTAGTGAGAAGTGAGCTACATTAGTCTAGTCTGCTGGAAACCAAGGCATTAGTCAGAGGGATTTTAAGACATTATGAGGTAGAAGACATTTGATTGTACAAATATCCAGTATGTGAAATTGAGCTGATCTGCATAATGGCCAAACATGGTTAGAAATTGACTTGGTGGAGTCAAACATCAAAGACAAACTGCATGCACAGTTTGTGTCCAGTTAACAAGTAAACCACCCAACTGAGCAGATTTAGGCCACTGAAATTTGCCAAGTTGTTGGATTCTCCCTAGAAAGAGACTTCAGGTCAGTCTTTGAATGATTCTGAAGAAGCTAGCCATCTAAGACTGAACATGGCTTAAAATAGTAGCAACCTGGGGTTGCCCAATTTTCAGCATTGCAGGTAATGCCTTGAAGTTTTTTTTATGATTTCCAGGTACCAAACCGATATCTCAGTTGCTGTTACATTTGCAAGTATGAAAATCGGCAGATAGCTAATTCTGCCTGAAGAGTACCATTAGCCATCTATCAAACTATTGCAAGAATTCCTTCCATAATACTGAGTACTAGTGTACAATAGTTATTTTTTTAAAAGACTGGCATCAAAGTCTTAAATCTGTAACATCCTGTACAATTTTAGGTAACTTCACATGACCTGGGAAGGCATGTGGGCAGGATTAACTTCATAATGTCTTTATGTCTCATACCGTCTCAATCACAGACAGTTTCAAGCCTTTTTGAGGAAGTTTGATCAGATCATGGTGATGTGACCTACTTTCATTCACTCACTCATTCATTCATTCATTTAATGCAGAAATTTGTATAGCGCTCCTTCAAGGTAACTACTCAGAAGCAATCCCGATCCATCCCCGGCTAAAAAGGACAGTCGTGGGATACAACAAAACATATAAGAAAAACCCTAGGCAGCAAACGCAAAGCGAGTGGGAGCTCATTCCAGACCATGGGGCTGGCGACAGAAAAAGCATGATTTTGCGAGATAGAGGTTTGTGTGCAGAGGGGAGACACTCACTCCGTTCAGAAGAGCGGAAAGAGCGGGGGCCCATACGCCCAAGGTGGGACAACAAAGCTTCCTCAAGTATACAGTGGCTGAGCCCAAAAGGCAGCGCCATACCAAAGTTATAGGCCCTGAAAATAATTCGTTGCGGAAGGGGGAGCTAATGGATGACATCACGCATGTAACCAGAAACATGACCAAACATTGGAATGCGTCCCACAAGGCGTGCCTCTAACTGCAAAACCCGATCGAGGCACCACAACAACCCCTCCAGGAGACATAGGTAGAATGAGCTGCAGTAGTCAATACGAGCAATGACAGAATTGTAATTGTAACCGAACATTTATATAGCACCGCTCCAAAATCAGCAGCGCTCTATAAATCAGCAGCGCTCTCTTCTACAGTAGAGTGGATTATGGTGGTAGTAGCACTGGGGTGATGGAGCAAGAAACAATGCGTAGCTGATAAAGAACTGGTGGATGTGCCAGGCAAAGGTGAGCATGACACCGAGGTCTCAAACCGTAATCGATAAAGTGAAATGAGGGAACACCCAGATCGATCTTAGCCAGCTGTTGCCGTGTACCCAACCAGATGTATTGAGTCTTAGAAGGGTTAAGCCGCAAGTGATTCAATGACATCCAAGTCACCAGAGCATCCATAGCCTGGCTCATGACCCACACTGCAGCAACAGCAGTGCAGATAAACCTGGGCATTATTGGCATATGACTGACTCAGCACAGTATGCACAGCAAGAAGTGAGCCTAGGTCACTATTAGAGGAGGGGCTCAACACAGAGCCCTGAGGCAGACCGAATGGGACAGGGACCCAAAAGGACCTTGTAGGGCCATGGACCACACAGAAAGAACGTTTGTGTAAAAGTGAATCTAACCATCCAAGGAAATTAACGGAGAGAGGCTGAAAGAAGTAGAATGCCGCCTGAGAAGAATATCATGGTCAACAGTTTCATAAGCTTCACTGACATCAAACAAGGCCAGAAGAGTAACCTGAGACCGATCTATAGCCCCATAGTTGTCTGAAAGATGGCGGACTAAGAGGGTGTCAGAAAACCAGCTTGGAAGATGTGGAGGAGGTTATTTGCTGCAAGATAAGTAGTAAGCTGGTAAGCACCAATCTTTTCAATAACTTTAGAGACAAAAGACACATTTGCAACTGGCCTATAGTTAACTGGGTCAGCTGTGGCAAGACCATCATGCTTGAGAACTGGAACCGGTGTGGACTTTTTCTGCAATGGTGGCAGGTTGCGTTCTTGCAGAGAGTGGTTGCAGAGGACAGTAAGGAATTGAAGGTAATTACAACATTTTCAAACATTACACACGTGGATACAGAAGAGGCCTCCTTCACTTACAGTAATTGCCAATGATTTGGAGATCAACTGAACGAATTGAAATGGCTACCATATGTTGTGTATGAAGTCTGTGATAAGTACAAGCTAACACTGCAGTCTCAGCCACAGTCCAGAAGTGCTGACTACATTTCCTAGGTACGGCTCAAGAACTTCAAAAGAGGAGAACCACTTGAGAGGTTTTGGACGATGATGAACAGGGAACTTTATGGCATGTAAAGTAAAGAAAGATATATATTGTTAGGCATAGCCCTATATAAATGGACTAGTGCGAGGTGGTAGCACCTAGCACGTGTGAGGAAGGTAGGATGGGTTTCCCGCGTAGCCTAGTGGGGCCTATATAAGCTCGTGGTAGGAGTCGTCGGGAGGCCAGTTCTGGTTCTCGTTTTGGTGTCGTTGACCCTCGTTGGGTTCTTCTTCTTCCGACCACCGTTTGGTCTTTCGTGCTGGTCATAGCACCTCTTGTCGATGTTTTCGGGTAGTATGCCCTTTGTCGTCTTCGGGACCGACACTTCTGTTTTCTGCACGTGTTCGGCTATAGAGGTCTTCGTTAGACCTGCTGACGTGATTCTGGTGTTGTTCTGGAGAGGTGTGCGGAGTTGCTGCCGCGCTTTAAAGGTATCATTGTGCTTTGTAAATACGCTTGTATATAGTTTTTTGCGTTAAATGTTATACTTGAATCCGGGGCTTTACTTCTTCTAGACTAGCGCATAACAATATATGCTAACACTAAAAATATATCATCTGCATCAGCTATTTGCAAACTCTTGCTATCTGAACCTATCAGTGACAATGAATGGCTTAGTAAGAGAGCTGTTTGAATTCAACATTTTTTTAATTTAGCATTAATATGGTTTGTATGAATTGATAATATTTTTGTGTATTTTAGGTGTTGTTTTGTTTTGCACTGTTTAGTTGTGTGCTTGGTGTAGTGGCTTTCTTTTGATGTAATGTTTTGCCAATGTTGCTGATTTTTTCACTGTTTGATTAATGTGCTATTATTTGAAAAGATAAATGGTGATTGAGGGTCCAGTCCACATGATTTCTCTTTGAAGATGGATAGCTTAGCATTATAGTCAAGTGACCATATTTATTTGTGCATTCTGTTTTTATGTTTCAGATTCAGAATTTATCTTTTCTGAAACTCAGAAGAATTTGCCTCTGGAAGAGCAACTGAAATTGTTGCTGGATGAAATGGAAGCAGTGGGAAGTACTAGTTTCAGTAAGTTCAGATGATCTCCTCTAGACCAAATTAGAAACTGTGAGTCTCAAAAGGTCTATTGTGGGCATACTTATTAGATAATTGCTATAATGATGACTGTGTTGCTTTTGTACTAATGCAGTGCTTCTTAACCAGTGTTCGACCGAACCCCTGGGGTTCGGTGAGCCAGTGCCAGGGGTTCGGCAGAGGTCCTCTGAAATATATACATATTCTCACATTGTTTCCAAATGGCAACAACAAAGGACACATTAAGATGCAGTTGATAGTATTGGTACGGTTAGATAACTGTTAGTAGTTCATGTATTGAATGTATTGATATTGTATCACATTTTGGTACAATTTTTTATTCCCTTTTGTTCCCATTAGTTAAAAACTTATTGTTCAAACTTGAGGGGTTCGGTGAGTGGTCATGGATTTCTCTTGGGGTTCGGCTCCCTTGAAAAGGTTAAGAACCACTGTATTAATGGATAAACATTGTATTAATGGATAAACATGATTCCATTACTCTGCTGCTGTATAGCAAGTTTGGTGACATGACTTGTGTACAGTGGGCTGAACTGCTGTTGACTATAGTTGATGCTCTGTGCTTTATAATTTTTGTGTCGGTTTTGGTTGTTGTTTCTGCCTCTTTGACATTGTAAAGGCGTTAGAAACCAGACTATTTTGAAACCAAACTAGAAAGTGAAAGCCTGAGAAAGTTCAGACAGGTTTGATTGACAGGGATGGTGGAACTTGTCCGTCCATTACTCTTATGAACCACTATTAAGCATAATTGCAGTAGTTTAATACACTGCACCTTTGGTATAACATGGGATTTTGGACCTGCATCAAGTATAGCGTTTTGGCAACTGGCATTGTAGTGAAATGGTAATATGCGACCATGTACACGTCTATGTAGTTGTGTGTTTGCATGTTGTATATGGGCTAGTGACAGCAAGAATTTGCTGTGATCATGCAAACCGAGTCTAAAACATTCTCTCACAGGCGTCATTGACTTGTAAAGGTGGCTACAAATTCTGTTTAATTCTAAATGGCATTTTGGAATGGAGGTTATTTTTTAAATAAATGAGTTGATTGCTTTGTATTCTTTGTTTTAATTTTCTGCAAGGTCAACACTGGAATGAGTAGGGAAAGAGCGCACTTGTTTGTGTGAGCTCTGGCTCTTAGTTGCTTCAGATTTATCAGGATTTATTGCAAAACTATTGAAGCAGAACCATGAATGCACTGAAAGAAGGCACTCTTCAGGTTTTGCTTTTTCAGACTGATTCATTGGTGACAGAGGCAATATAAAGCGGAGTATCATCAGCATACTTCTGGAACTGGATTCTAAAGTGATTGGCTATGTGGCTGATCAATGGTGAAGTGAGCATTGTAAATACCGATTGGGGCCGATTGATCTTTTATTGATTGTAATTGTAATCCCAGATTTATGTAGCACCTCTTCAAAAGAGACTCAGTAGAGGCTCTCTCGACCTAATGATGGAAAACCAGGATAGAACAAAAATGTGCTTATGGGATAGAGGGTAAAGAAAGACCAATCAGCATCTTATGACATGAGCATGTCATAAGATGCTGATTAACAGATTCTGGAAAGTTGGACCGACCACAGTGAAGCTTCTGTGATTCTGCAATGGTTGGAAACATCTGCGTCAATGAAGTTGATTTTATCTCTGACCAGTCTCTTCAGTGCTGCTGTGACCATGGATACATCCAGCCATCCAGTTGCATTTTCATATCACCCAGTCAAGGAGATCAACATAGCTGAGTTTGAGCAGATGCTAATCAACGCAGAGCTGCTGAGGGAGTTGGATAAAGTTGCACCTGCTTTAGTAGGCCTTTGAAACCAGTCACAAAATAGCTTTCTGCTGAGGCAAAGCAAGCAGCCATCCGAGGTCATCATCTGGAATGACGTTGGAAGAACACTCAACAGGAAACTGACAGAATTGCCTACCAAAGAACACACAAGCTGTCAAACTAATCACAACATTCTACAGCATGTCTGCATTTCACACATTTGTGAACAATTTGATGCTAAAAATGTTTTCCTGGCTTAAATATATTGGCCGAGTTATGAACAGTACAACATGATAATGTTTAGGAATAACTGTATAAAAATTGAGTCTTTCAACATCCTGACATTAATTAAACTGGACTTTACACACAGGGCTTTAAAATTAAATTCAGACTTGATTGGGTTAAACCATATTACAAACTTCTAGCCTCGGGAAATTATCAGATCTTTCAGTTTATATGTTTGGAAAATTTTGTAGGTCGCCGTTCTCGCATTTTATGCCACTTAAAGAAGGAAATTGCAAAAGTTCGTAAGCAACTTGTTGCACCACAGTCAAATTGCTTTACATCTTGCATCGACCACGAGACAACATTTTTGCCTGTTGTGACTCGTTGTATGGTCAATCAAATGAGTGCAGGTAATGTGTTGTTTATAAGAATCTGAACTCATATAATTTCTCTGGTACTGACTTGCAATGGACAAAGCATCCACTGATTATCAACAAATACGTACATGGCCTTAAGACCAGTAAATCCATTTAACATAGGGTTATGCATGCATCTCTTATATTTGGATGAGAATTACACCTGGATTTAAAATGAATAAACAATTTAGGAAGTAGTACTACCTTTGCTAAAAAATCTCTATCTATAAAAGGGAAATGTAAGAGAACCATGGATGATTCAGGAAAAGCCATGCTTAGTGTAGACTACACAACATCATATCACCAATGCAGGTGCAAAGTCTTGTAGCATCTGCTCTTCATTTAGCCCAGGGGTGTCAAACAGCCGGCCCGTGAGCCATTTCTGGCCCGCCAACAATGTTTTTCTGGCCCGCGGAGCCTTGCCTAAATGTTTGCTAAGAATGCACCATTTAAGATATAGTTTTGTAAAACTTTTCTGGGGACGTGCTCTCACCGAGGCCATCCCAGACCCTCTACACCAATTTTGCTCAGGTGCCTTGGACACCCTGGCCCACCGCTTGCTGGAAAATATTTTCACTGGCCCACTATTAAAAAAGATTTGAAACCTCTGATTTAGCCGGAGATGTACATAGATTTGGGTATCATAGACAAAGCTGGATTTCTATGCCATGACAAGAAGGCAATGGTTCCTAGATAAAGGAGGTCCTGGAAGAGGTCCTGGGTGAAGGCAACAGTGCGGAGGCATGGGGGATGAACAGCAGGAGTGACATAGTCAAGGGTTGACAGTGAAGCTATAGTAAAGATAGGTATCTCAGGAGGAGGAGGAGAGTTTACAGTGCTATCTGCAACACTGTTAACTTCGTGTAGGAAAAAAATTTAACAACTCATCTGGTGTGCCAGCTTGGCAGTCTGGAGGATCTGGATTGAGAAGAGAATTCAGGATGTTCCAGGGGTTTTACTTCCCTGTGCCTTGCTAAATTGTCTGTGTATGAATTCAGCACGCTTGTTCTGGTAGAGGTGTTGCTGTTGACTTGCCAGGCTTCTTGAGTTTCAACTGTTCCCACACAACAATACAACTTTTGAGTCTCCTGGTTAACCTCTTAGACTTCAAGCATTCTCTCCGTCAAACCTGGGCGTAATGTCACCTCTTAGTCGTGTGTTGATGGTGCGCAGATGAATGTGACAATCCAGAAGATTTTGCTGTGTTGAATCGTAGAGTAAAAAGGCTTGCTCAGGGTCAGGCAAAAGGTTGAGGCTATTTGGAAGAGTTCAGTGCAGAGCTTGAGGGTACGCGTACCCTAAAATAGAATACGTTAAAATACGTACGTACCTTTCAAAAAATAGAATACGCGTATGGTACGTATCATACACGAAAATTTTATTTATGGTTTGTTTGCTTAAATTAAATTGAACATTCTTGTAATGAGCAATGACGTGGTTAACGTATTTTTGTATTGTTTACGTACCCTAAAATAGGGTACGTTAAAAAACGTACGTACCTTTAAAAAAATAGAATACGTATGGTATGTACCCTCAAGCTTTGGTTCAGTGGCAAGGAGGTCCAAGTTGAAGTTTGCGAAGCATCGGCGCTTCACAACATCACGAGTTGATGACAATGTTTGTTGATCAATGCTGATGAGAGAGTGATCTGAGAGGCTGGTTGTATGGACACATCTGTAGATGTGGTGAGTATGTCATCTGTTATGTGTGGGCACAGATTTGTGCTGTACAAAAGAGAGAGAATTGAGAAGATGTGTGATGGTTGTGGTGTCAGAAAGATCAGCATTGTTGAGGGATATTTTGAGTTATTTTATCAAAAGTTGTGTAGGCCACAATTTCATCAAATAAAACAGACTTTTGAATAGCTCTTAATCATAGACCAAATGAATGTCTGGGATATCATTCAACAAGTCTGTTTCTTGTGAGTTGGTTGAGGTCACGTAGTCATTGTATCATTATTCATGCATGCAATTCGTACGGCTCATTGTTTACAGACACTTGTTTTATCAGTTTACCTAGAAGTTTTTCAGTAATTGGTGTTTCAAATTGAAGTCACTGTATGTAATTCAGAAAGAGACTAGCAAGACATTTAATAAAAGCACCCTGGTAAAATGTTTGTTGAAGCTGAGAATAGTCTTGACCCTATTTATTGCCAGAATCAGCAACAGAACCTGCTGATGTTAGATACTGCTACTACCCATTGTTGTTAGGGTTCTGACTACAATTGAAGGGGAAGGGACTTACCATATATATATATATATATTGGTTCTTATTCCAATGTTGCTGGTATTTTCCAGATGGCGCCCCTTGATTCTTCACCTCGTCTAACACGGAGTGCATCTGCTCGTAAGACTGACTTGAGACATGACATGTGTGAGTCTGTTGTTCCATGTCATACATCACCTCCACTGCAGGCTGTTACCCAGGAAGTGAATGATACTAAAGGTATGCCAGTCACTCTGAAGATGGCTTCTGCATTAAAATCAAATTTGCAAAAAATGGGTCAAGAATGATGGTGAAATATAACAAAGTCAAGTAAATATATATATATATATATATATATATATATTCGTTTATTGAGAAAAACAATCTGACAAAAACGCACAAATGCTTACATGAGTGATAATGGATAATTAAAGTCAATTAGATAATTTTAGAATAAACTAGTAAATATTTTTATATAAGGATTTGGGAATAAATTGAGAGTTGTCTTTGGGTGGGAGAGAAATTCAGAGAATAGTTGTGTGCTCTAGGTCTTAATTGGTGAAAGGATAGGGGTCGGAGTGGATGTAGGAGTTGGTGAAGTACATGCTTGGGGTTGTGTAATATGGAGAAAAGGAGTTTCGCATTGGCTATATTGGCAAGTTCAGAGACTGTTGGAAAGGATTGCTCTAGGTAACCTAGGCGTTTGGCTCTTTTTAGGAGTTTTTCCAGGCGTTCTTTATCGGAAGCCAGGGTAAGACCCCACCGGGTTGGGAAGGCATAAAGAAGTTTAGCAATGGTAGTCACTTTGGTTACATTATGTATGGATGAGGAAGATAGCACCATGCGTTTTGAGTTTTCTGATAGCATAAAAATAGGAGGAGCAAGTTGCTGTGAGGTGGTCTATATGGGCTGTGAGTTTAAAGTGCTCCAGTCTCCTTTGTTTGGCCTCTTCTCAATCTATTCTCAAGTGTTCCAGCTCTATTTCAGACTATTGCCTTTGCTCGAGTTCTGCTTTACGCTCTGCTGTTCTTCTTTCTCTGTCTTAATACGCAATTCTTGTCTTATGCGTTTTGCATTTCCTTTTTCTCCCTTTCCTCTTGTCTTTGTTTCTCCTCCATTTCTTCCTCCTCTTGTCTAGTCATCCATTATCGTTTGCATAAGCATCTTATGGCCTAATCGGTGTTTCTAGTTCTTTTTCTATAGCACCTCCCACAGCACCTTCTTCCTTTTCTTTCAACCATAGACCTGTCTGAGAGCTGCCATCATAGCCTCTGTTGACACTTCTTCTAAAATTTGTCTTACTTCATGACCAGCCTTTAGTAGGTGGGGCTTGTTTTTCTTTCCGACGTCAGTTGCTTTATTTCTAAGTGTTTGGGACCACTTAATCGGTCCGTCTTACTTCTTTGCTTGAGTGATTTTCTTTGCAGAAATTGCTGTTTTTGCATGTGAATTCTCAAAGAAATTTCTCTTTACCTTTGTTTGGAACAAACGAGTTTACGCCTTTTAACCAGACTTGTTCTATAGATGCACCTGCTCTCATTGTATTTTCACATTACGTAGATTCGTCTTTGTCGCAACTCCATAGTCTTTGTGTTCTTTGTAGCTTTGGATTCTTTTGCAGGTCTGTATTATTTGTAGTGTTGGTGTCTTTAGTATTCTTTGTAGTTCTGACTCTCCACTCAATCTGCCAATATGCGATTCCACACTCTTGTTTGCAGTTCAACTCCCAGCCTCCATTGTACATAAATTATAGATCCTTACTTTAACATCTCCAACATCCAGTTCATTTGGTTTGGCATCCCCAACAGTTTATGAAAATTGATTTTGTTCTCATCACAGAAATATTCCTGCACTACTGCTTTTCTTCAACTGTACGTGATCTGGGTGTTATGCTAGGTAGCTCCCTTTCTTTTAACCCTTTAATGACTAGCTGCATTGGTTTCCCATACATTTTAGTAGGGCCTACACACTCATCATTAAAGGGTTAAAGACCATATCTGTAACCTTACACGTTCTTCGTATTTTCATTTGAAGCGTCTCAGGGCTGTTTGGCATTCTCTCTCATTTTGTGTTTTCACCACGCTGGTTCGCGCTTTAATATGCTTCCGAATTGACTACTATAATTCCTTTTTAATATCTGTTAATACCAGAAACACCGCTTTTCTAAACTTCTGGTTGATTAACCATTTAACATTGACTCAACAAAAACAATTATGGAAGTACTGAACAAATATTCTGAGATTTTCTGAAAAGCCTAAAGATTGGTTGAACATGAAATCGAACTGAAACCGGAATTTCGTGAAAAAGAATTTATGGCTTACCGTATTCCACTCACCTATCGAGCAGAAGTTGAACGACAAATTAAAGAAATGCTTCAAGCCAACATTATCAAAACCATCTTCGAGCAGAATGGCAAGTCCGTTGGTAATTGTTAAAAAGAAAGACGGTTCTCTGAGACTTGCCTGCGACTACAGATACATTAACTCGTTCACTGTGGATTGTAAATATCCAATGCCGATTGTAAAAGATGTTTTGCACAAAGTTGGAAAATCAAATGTGATCTCGATTTTTGATTGTCGAAGTGCTTACTGGACTTGTCCTGTTAAGCAAACTGATCAATGGAAAACTGCTTTTGTTACTCACAATGGACTGTACGAGTTTACTCGTGTTCCTTTCGGAATGATCAACTCAGGAAGAACATTTGTTAAAGCAATTAACATGGTTTTACAGCCTATAAATGAATTTGCTGAGCCCTATGTAGATGACATTGCTGTGCATTCAGATGACTGGAAGATTCATTTACAGCATTTAGATGCATATTTAATGCAAATGAGACTGCATAACATTGTTGAACTTAAAGAAATGTATCTTTGGTAAGAGTGAGGTAAAGTTCATCGGTCATGTGGTTGGTTCTGGAACGATTCAAATGAATCCAGATAGAATTGAAAGTTTAATTAATTTGAAAACCCCAGAAACGAAGAAACAAGTTAAGCAATTGCTGGGATTTTTTGGTTACTATAGACAGTTTATCAAAGATTTTGCACAGATTGCGAAGCCTCTATCTGATTTGACAAGCAAACATGTTCCAGATAAGATTGATTGGACTGATAGACATCAACAGGCATTTAATTTACTTAAAGATGCTGTACGCTCTAAAGTTGTTTTATATGTTTTTGATGTTGGAAAACCTTTTAATTTGTACTGTGATAGTAGTGATTTTGCAGTAGGAGCTGTTTTAACACAGATGGATGATAAGGGAATAGAACGCTCCTGTATCATTTATAAGTCAGAAATTGACTGACACTCAGAAGAGATGGGCAACTGTAGAGAAAGAAGCCTATGCTATTGTTTGGGCTCTAAATAAGTTGAAAGAGATAATAATTGGATTCTAAAGTTCACATCTTTACCGATCACAATCCCTTTAACTTATCTGACTGAATCTATGTCTAAGTCTGCTAAACTGGTGCGTTGGGCTTTAGCACTGCAAACTTTTGATGTAGAAGTTAATTATAAGAAAGGACGATTAAATGTTGTAGCAGATTGTTTATCTAGATTATAAGATTGTTTATTTTACTGTATTTATAGTATTAAGTTTATTGCATAATTTAGTACCTGATGATTTCGCAAATTTTTAAGTTTAATTTGCTCAATCCAAAGAAAGGGAAGGAGGTAATGTGAACTAATGTTTTGCATATATAATGAGCACAGGTGTTCCTTAGGTTGATATATATATATATATAATGTGTATCGATTGTTAAGCGTTTTAGTCTTAGGCCTTAGTTGCGCTGTCGGCTCGTGGGCGCTTGGCCTAAAGTAGCCTAAACTTTGGCTGACGATAGATTCTCTACACGTGCAGTTAGCGCGCCAAACTTAGAAATTGCTGATGAAAGTGAATTTGAACTATACAGTGTAGTAGATGTTTTAATGCAGTAGAGAGCTGTATGTTAGAAGTTACAGTTGAGCTGTATTGATAAGAACTTTGATTGTACGTTTGAAATAACTGTGTTAAAAGAAAGGAGAAACATTCAAAGAACTGTGTCAATTTAATTCTTAAACAGTTAGAAGTCGTTGAGCAATTTATATGTAGAGATAAGGAAAGTTCTTGAGGTAGGTCACAACTAAGAAAGAAAAGAGTTGGTGACACCAAGGTTCGTCTTTCACCTTTGCAATCGGTCCTAAAAGTTACTGCCAAATTAAAAGCACGTCTACCACGCTACTCTCACATTTCTACCTTCATGTTTGAACAACTGCACTGGCTCCTCTCTACACGCATTAAATTCAAAATCCTCAATCTGGTCTTCAAGGCACAACGGGGTCTTGCCCCAAAATATCTCGCTGATGTATTACTCCGGACAGCCTCTTTCAGCCTCCTCGCATCATCCACTCTGCTCTTCCCACAGACTTGATCTTCTAGTTCCTCATACTAGAATAGCTATGGCTCAGTCTTGGTTCTGTACCTCAATTGGTCCCTCTTGTAATGCACTGACTCCATCTACTCGCTCTCAAATTCTTTTGATTTTTTCTAAACCTATTTCATCTCTCATGACCTTGCACACTGGGAGCACCTCTGAACGGTTCACCCTACTAGAGGCACTTTATAAATGCTTTAATACAATACAATATATATATATATATATATGCCCGATAGCGCATTGGATAACATCTGGCACAGAGAGCGAGAGGTACTGAGTTCGAGCCCCGTTGGACGGATATGCTTTGTAGGCTGCTATTAGCGCCGTTGTATTGCAGGCTGTCTGTTCTGTTAGTAGTTAAGATTTAAATTGCATAACATGTAAATGTACAGCGCAGTGCATTTGTCAGGCGCTTAATAAAGAAAAGTTTATTATTATTATTATTATTATAATCTACAGATTACTTCAGTCAATCAGTGAGTCACATGCGCATATTTATTAATGCGCCTGTCATGAGCTCTGCCCATCTTCGATTTGTTCTGCGTTGGCAAAATAAACACTCACACACTGATAAATAGGCAGCATATGAATGCATCCACATTGTATTAAGTAGTTTGCAGTAAAGTTAGTAGTTGAACACTTTTATGTAAATCATAGCATTCTCATAAACATCAAACACTGAACACTTGAAGATCTCGCTTCATCTAAAGTTTCGTGATACACCACAAAAGCCTTGCCTTCATGGAATAGTACCGTAGGTTAAGAATAGTACCATAGGTTAATCATTGTAAATGTTGCTAGAACTCCTCATAATTGAAAATTTTAATTATTATTTGTGCCGTTTCAAATGAAATCTGTTTTTCTCATGATTTTCTTTCCATCTGACTTTTTAGAAATTAAAGAATTCACTGAAAACTCAGATGACAGTTTAAAAAGAAGAAGAGATCTCTGTCAGACTGACTGGAAAACCATTCCAATGCCCCATAGCAGTAGTCAGGCAACTCGTGCCACAGGGAAATATGGAAGAAAGGAAATTCTGAATGCACATGAAAATAGTTTCACTGCAGAATCTAATGCAATGAATGAAACCTCAGAACATTTACCGATCAGTCCAATGAACCTGCTTTCCAGTTCTTCAGTCTTTGATTCGGAAGTGAAGAATTGGTGCCCTGAAAGGGATTCAATGAATTCTATGGAACCAGAGTATGCTCAACTAATTTCTGTGGAGCCGGAATCCATATTGCCAATGAAGCAGCACCAACTTGTTGATTTAACTCCGTTTGAACAGCCATTGCTTCAGCCATGTACAACATTAGCATTGATTGAATCATCACCACTGGTTGAGCAAGCATCTATCAAACCAGTCGCCACTGAGCCACTGCGACCAGGACCCTTGCCCGCTGCTGCATCGGTTGCCGAATCAGAATCATCAGTTCTTGAGCCAATGTTGTTGAAGCAGTCTGGTGTACTTCCAAGTGCCCACAGGAGAAAAGAGGCAGCAGGAGGTCTTTTAGAACTGATGGAAGATGTTGTGTCTATTTCAGTTCAAGGAGTTGAGTGTGATGTTGAACATAGGCCTATGAGTCCAATGGCAGAAACAGTTTCTCTCACAAGAGTAGAACCAGGTTACATGATGCAGTCTTCTCAAGAAACTATGTCTAAACAGTGCAGAGGACACTATCAATCTGCAGAGTTGGACCGATGGAAACATTTGGAAGAGAAAGAAGTTCTCAGAGAAACAGCTGAAGACTCCTCTGATTCTCAAGAACCCATTGAAGTGGAACGAGCATCCATTAGAGAAATGGCTTTGCCTGCAGTGACTGAACTAGACCCAAATGAATCATCAGTACACATAGTGGAAAAGTCAGCATGTTACAAATCAATGTCATTAGAAATTAGTGAAGACTCCTCACTTAAATCACCTGGCTGCTTGATCAGTGCTCCTGCTTCAGAATCGATCTCCACAACCATTCAGTGTAATGCAGGGAACCAGAATAGCGACCAGCTCAGTGCAGACATTGCTGTGGACAGAGAGTCAGATAGTTACCAGTCATCTACGGTACCAGTGTGCTACCCAATCTTACAGGGTCCTAACAGTGGACCATCTTCACCCGACAGTGAATCACTGGCATTTACTTCTGCAGATTCTAGGCAGGAGTGCTATGAGAAGCCCAACACCAACTTCACTTAAAGACAAATTTGGCAGAAGTGCAAGGTATTCTATATGTCTGACTTGATGTGTTTCTTTACATTCTGTCAGTCGTCTTTCTGTCTCATCCTGTTGTTCTGTAGCAAGAAAAAGCATCACATGTAATGTAACCTACTCTCAGAACTTCTACAGTTCCACTGAAATTCTAATTCTGCTTTCACAGATATTCAGTATTTGAGATTGAGCTAATTTACTTAAAACGTGACTACTGACATGCGAGGAATGCCATTTCACTAATGCCTTAGATTAATGGTCAACTCCTTTCCCTTGTAACAGCTTCTCCTCAGATGAATGGAATAGAGTTATATAGTGAAGTTCGAAAAGGCTCCATTTTTGGGTGCATTTAGGGCCATCCATTTAGTACGTACGCAAAAATCGGGGAAAAATTGACCACCTCCACCTCCCCATACGCATGTGTACTTTTAGCACCCCCTCCCATCTGCGTATGTACGCTTGACACTCGGCCCCCGTATCCTATAGAATGGTCTATATCCTGACTGAATAGGGCAGGCGGCCAAACTGCCGGGACTCGGCGCACAGCTGCAAGACAGTTAATAGCAATCACAGGCAACGGGCAGGCAAGTCTGTGATCCTTTCCCACAGCCCTGCTTAGCCCTATAGTAATTGCCTGATCGCTGAACTGTGACTCATTTGAAGGAAGGCCAATATAGACGAAAGTATTATCGAGGTTTTACCCCCCCCTACACGTACGCAATCAGATGCATTTGGGTTACCCCCCCCCCTCTATGCATACGTACTAAATGGATGGCCCCTTACCAGTATATTCCTAATAATATGTGTATATTAATGACAATGCTAGTAATCCAGCTTGTTTATTCTTTCTTATATTTGCTGATGTTAGTGACTGAACAGCTACAAAAAGGAAAATTGTGAACTGAAAGTAGTTTCTGAATGGTTCAGAGCTAATAAATTATTGTTAAATTTAGGTAAGCATTTCACCTTTCTATTTGCCGTTGCCCTGGCATAAATATTTAGTGTATTGGTTGTTTTAGTACCTGCTGACTGAACCGGTTTAAAGAAGAGTGGATGATGGAGAGTGGACGGAGGACTGCCCTCCGACTGTTGCAATGTGCCTATCTTCAGTACCATCTGAAATGATGAGTTTGTAAATGTCCAGGTCATAATTCAGGTTAAAGCCAATAAGACAGTAGCTGATTCTTTTAACATAGTGAAGCTTCATGCTGGGCCATGGTTCAGGTTCAGAAAGTGTTCACGTAACTATAAGTAACTATTTGTTAAATAAACAGTTTTTCATATTTGTTTCATATCAGGGAAACAGAAGAGGTTTGTCTTGTAACCACAGCTAGCAATGCCAGCTGCCTAATAAGACTTTGCTTCTGTCTAGACCTGCTGCTCCCCAGGCACTGACCATGCATGTGTGCTGATTTGTTGATTGTACAGTGCATATTGCTTAACATGAGCTGCAGGGGACTAGTGTGAACAATTTCATGTTAACCGAATTTCATCTTACCTGTTTTTTCACTTCCAGCATTTAAACTTTGATATAAACAGGTACTGTAGCCTAGTGCATTATTATTCTTATTAATCAGATACATGTACTTATATCTCGCTAATTTATTAATTCACCTCTAAGGCGTTTGTAGCATAGGAATAGTTAAGTTTTGAATCATTTACAAAATGAAATTAGAGAAACAGAAGTGTTCCTCTAAGCTGTTGGCAGTGCATTCCGTCAGCAACATTAAAATGGACCCAAATGTATCCAGTGATTGTTGGGTACGCTCATAATGGAATGCATGCGCAATACTAAACAAGTTCATTTGTGTCATGGTAATTAATTAAAAGATAATAAACATATATGTATAAATTATAAATGCTATATCAAACATTCTATTCTACGCTAAAAGTATTTACCCAAGCACTGGTAATCATCAATTCTGTGAGCTGTCAGGTTATAAATGGTAACTTAACCTAACTATTGCAGCACTGTAACAAATGTCTCGAGCGCCACGAGCAGCAGAGGGCTACTTGAAACGAAATACCCCACTTCACATTATTTGAGCAGAGCACGATGTGAAAATAAACCAACATTTCATGTTATCCAAGGTTTTGTATTGCATTTCTTCCATGGGACTGATCTTTTTTTATGTTAAGCAATACTTTCATGTTACTTTGGTTTGTGATAAAGGAACTAATTTACATTACAAACCATTGATGTTGGAACCAACTGAGCATGCTTTTCATGTTAAATGATATTTCATGTTAAACGTTTTGTGTCAAGTGTTTTCCACTGTATTTTTAGATTTGTATAATTTATGGCAGCAATTTGTTCAACTGTATGGTTGCTATGATTTCTGATGGAACTTGCATGGAACAGAGTTACATTTTGTGGTGTTGGCTTTTCCCTTTGTTTGACCCATCAAGGCTCCAACTATCATAGTTTACTTCGATCTTTTTACTCTACACCTGGACAGATGTGTTTTAGACACTGACTGTTGTTAGTCTCATTGTTCATAGATTTAATGTACTAAGCCAGTTAATGATGGTATTTCCTGTTAGTATTGTTTTAGTCTGTAAATCTATAATTTAGAGCTATTGTCTTTCTGTTTTGCAGTTCTGAAAAAGTTTTAAAAATGCTTAAAACAAATTATTTTGAAAATAAATTATGCTCATATTAGCAGATATCATATTTACTTTATAATCTTCACTTAAACTCTGTAAGCTTATTTTATTCTGAGTGAATATATTTCCAAATACCTGTAGCAGATCATAATTGTTTCATTATCAATAGCCCTCTGATGAACTTATTCTATTTTTGTATGCTTGAATTAAACTGCAAGCTTGTTATTGGGTTTCTTCTGTATTATAGGATTAAGAGTGCTAGTACCTGGTACTGTTCTTGCCTAAATGCTTCAAATCTGCCTGTGTTACGTTTACATACTTCTCTCTCACCTTCTGTGCTGGCTCAACTGGATTGCCTTACAACAACGTATATTCTGTGGTTGTACCTGGACATGTAGACAGTACCTAGACCTGGGAGTCGACCCCAATAAGTCGACCCTAGTCGACTTGAGCATCCCAAGTCGAGTCGAGTCGTTTCTGCTTAGCGCAACTGACCCCCAAGTCGAATTTGTACAGAAAAGTAACCTCAAGTTGTTTTCTACAGAAGTCGACTTAAACCGACTTGGGACACAAACAAATCTAAATTTATCTAGCCACACTAATGATCGTGAGGCCACGATGGCGTTTAAGCAGTTGTATAGTGTTTTTAGTGTGAACAAGCGTTTTTAAGACCTATTCTGTGTTAGGGTTGTGTCATGACAATACACCTGTATGTATATGTATAGGCCCTAAACATGATCTAGTTGAGCGGGCGGTCAGCGCCGCTTGTCTTACGTAAACATTGACTGAATATAGCTTGTATACTGAGCACGTACTAATAGCGCGGGAAAGGTTCGAAATTGCTGATTACAGTCAATTTGAATAATGCAATTGTACGGGGTATGAACACCTTTATTGTTGTATTAGACAATGATCGACTTTATTGTCGCCGTATTTGTCGGTGAGTGGTAGTACTGTGGGATGATACTCATGCATTGCTATTTGAATGAAGTTAGTGGCCAAATAATCATGACAACAGAATTAAACTGTGTCATTATAACGCGCCATCCAGTGCAACCAGTCCGCGGTCCGCTGCAGATTCTTCTGTTAACCCATTAAAGCATTACAAAATTGTTCAAGAACAAACACAAACAGCTTAAAATAGGCCTAATAAGCAATTTTATTCATCAGGTGTTGAGATTTCATTACTCATTAGTATAAGAAATTAATGCTTGCCAGGCAAATTGGCATGACATTTTTGTATTATTAGCCGTACGTAATCGTAATTACCATGTCAGAAGTCGACCAGAGCCGGCTTTAGGTATAGGCGATATAGGCGGCTGCCTAGAGCGGCATCTTTCAAGGGGCGGCAAATTCCGGCAAAATAAAAAAATAGATAAAACGAGAAAGAAAAGAAATGTTTTGTTCGTACTTCGTGTTGATTTTATGACGCCTCTATCGCCCCATGAATTTATCAGTTTAGAAGAATAGCCTATGCATGTGTCCCATTATGCATAACCACCATACTCAGAAATGGCGGCAACAAATTCAAATTTTCAAAGTCTAAAATGTAACGTATAGAGTTCTTTCTTTGTAATATGGAATTCAGTCGTATCGGCTAATTGGTTTTACCAGCAGATTTAGTGTTTTCTTTAGCCGATGGCAGACAGATAACAGCTAGGGCCGGCCGACCCGTGAACCGCGTAGTCAGGACGTTATATTATAGCCTATGTATATAATTATACACACACAAATATATATATAATATAAACATAATATTATATATAATTGACTGGCTGGAGCGACAGTCCATGACCAAGTAATCAGCTTCCTCCGTGTCCTGAAACTGAAACTGAAACTTCTACTGCAACACTTTATTATGAGTCAATCTGGCAGTGTCACAGGAACTGAGAAAACGAACACTTCTGAATAGGTCAATTTCGTAGGAACTGTGAGGGTCGACTGCGCTGAGGGTAGAAAAACTTGGTAGGCCTAGGAACGGAACAGACATGTCAAGATTCTTTTTTCGCTCGAACAGGCGTTCCCTAGTCGGCCAGATATACCAAAGAAAAGGGACGAATGTTCTTGTTGTATTCAAACCGTGACGTTCTTGGGGAAGTTTCTTTCGTTGTTTGACGTGTACGTTCTCTTGAAAATGAGCGCTGAAGAAAGTCTATCTACGTAGCCGTTTCACGTGACATGTCTGTCCCTAAACGAAGCCGATTCCGCCTTCGACTGGGAGGTAGGTTTGCTCGTATTAGGCCTACTTTGAGGGATGGAAAATAGAGTGAGCTCAGTAAGGGATCGGAATATTTGCGCAAACTGTATTCCAAATAGGAAGCTGGTTGTTATAGGCCCTTTAGTCCTTTACTTATCAAAATAATGACAGCTATAGCTTCTTTTATAATGAGCTGAGAGCTCACTGAGTATTATGATAAAATTGATAGTGCGCCTGTGTTTAAATTCCACATTCAGTTTCGTGGTAATTAGGCTAATATAATAATATAATTATTAACTAACGTTTTTTGTTCTTTTGCGGTGGCCACATGTGCATGCCAAATAATACATAGCCCAGTGATTTTGATTTTAAAAATCAATTGAACAATTGAATGCAGCTAAAAATAATGCTCCAGAATTACAGAACAGATGAAGGTTTGCTAAGGCAATTACAACAGTCAACAGCTAAATCGTTGGCAGAAGAACTTGGTATTGAGTGCAATTTCCCCCAGGATAAACAGATAAGACCTCGACGAAAGAAGAGACAATTTCACTATGAAGTTCCAGACGATCCAGTTCTTGATCCAGAAAATAATTTTAGAGTGAATTTTTAACCAGATATTGGATACCGCACTTCAATCAATTAATGATCGATTTTTTCCGTTATCATCTCAGAGTGACTTATTTGGATTTTTGTAAGGGGCGGCATTTTTGTCCTTGCCTATAGCACAAAACTGTCAAAGGCCGACTGTCAGAAGTCGACTTTAAGTCGGAAGTTGGTTGTTTTTCTGCCAAGTCGGGTCAAGTCGTTTTGACTCCAAGTTGTCGACTTCAAGTCGACCTCAAGTCACTTTAGGGTCAAGTGGGGTCAGATTGGCTGACCAAAGTACCTCCCAGGTGTAGCAGTACCTCCTAGAACCCCTGGAACAAGTTCTAGCCAACCTAATCATGTTCCTTGATACAGATGATCAGTTCATTCCCAGCTTGAATAGCCACAAAAGTCCCATTGCCAGGCTTTTGCCAGGGCTGTTAACAATACTGGAAAAAAGTATTGGCAATACCAATACCAATACTTCATAATAAAAGTATTGCAATACCAATACCAATACTATTTCTTAAAAGTATTACAATAGCGATACCAATACTGTTACCAATACTTTTCGATAAGTTAGTTTACGTTTAATCACGTACAATAGATTCTTTCCATTCACATCAACGCATAGGCGTAAACTTATCAAAAATATTGGGGGCCCGTTGCCCGCCTTTCCCTCCCACTCCCATATGTTCGGTGTCAGTTTCGGTCTTGGAGCCAATGCAGTATGTCCTGGAGCGGCGTGTATGGGACAGACGTAAAAAGGTCGTAGCGCTAGGCCGGGCTAGATTTGGCTCTAAGCCGGCCTTGCCGATTAAATCGGTGTGCATGAAGACGTCGTAACCCGCTCTGCACCCGACTACGGCTACGCCTGCCAACAACCAGGCGTAAATTGGCTAGGCCGGCTCTGTAAACGAACAAGTAAATGGCGGCTGTTTCGGCGATTCGTCGGTTTAACAAAATTTTAAGACGCCAAAGAGCGTTTAGGGATCGCCGAAATCCACCCGCATCTGATAACGTATGCTTGCGTCGCATAGGAAAGGGGGCGGGGGAGTTAACCTCAATAATACTTTGTCTATATTGACGTTACTTCAAATGAGTTACAGTTCAGCTATCAGGTAATTACTACGAGTAGAACTGTAGAAAGAAGTAGTGGTGTGGACCGTGTGAGAGAGGTAGTATCATACGCTTGTATGCCCTTTACCTCTGACTGCTATGAACTTTAATTATCCATTATTACTCATGTTAGCATTTCTGCGTTTTTGTCAGATTGTTTTTCTCAATTAAACGAATATATAATTATATATTATAGGCTATATATGTTTATATATATATATATATATATATATATATATATATATAGGGAGAATGGTAGGGAAAAGAGGGAGGGAAAGACCGAGGCAGATGATACTGGGATGGATGGCCGACGGATACAGCGAATTAAAGGAAAAAGCACAGCACAGAGAAGAGTGGCGTCATTGGAAGTTGGAACCTGCCGAAGGGCAGAGAAGTAAGTAAGAAAGTTAAAGAAGAAGAAGAAGAAGAAGCCAAAGAAGAACTAAAGAAGAAGAAGAAGAAGAAGAAGAAGAAGAAGAAGAAGAAGAAGAAGAAGAAGAAGAAGAAGAAGAAGAAGAAGAAGAAGTTAAAGAAGAAGAAGAAGAAGAAGAAGAAGAAGAAGAAGAAGAAGAAGAAGAAGAAGAAGAAGAAGAAGAAGAAGAAGAAGAAGAAGAAGAAGAAGAAGAAGAAGAAGAAGAAGAAGAAGAAGAAGAAGAAGAAGAAGAATGCGAAGAAGAAGAAAGAAGAAGAAGAAGAAGAAGAAGAAGAAGAAGAAGAAGAAGAAGAAGAAGAAGAAGTAAAGAAGAAGAAGAAGAAGAAGAAGAAAGAAGAAGAATGAAGAAGAAGAATGAAAGAAGAAGAATGCAGAAGAAGACGTGCGAAGAAGAATGAAGAAGAAGAATGCGAAGAAGATAAAGAAGAAGAAGAAGAAGAAGAAGAAGAAGAAGAAGAAGAAGAAGAAGAAGAAGAAGAAGAAGAAGAAGAAGAAGAAAGAAGAAGAAGAAGAATGAGAAGAAGAAGAAGAAGAAGAAGAAGAAGAAGAAGAAGAAGAAGAAGAAGAAGAAGAAGAAGAAGAAGAAGAAGAAGAAGAAGAAGAAGAAGAAGAAGAAGAAGAAGAAGAAGAAGAAGAAGAAGAAGAAGAAGAAGAAGAAGAAGAAGAAGAAGAAGAAGAAGAAGAAGAAGAAGAAGAAGAAGAAGAAGAAGAAGAAGAAGAAGAAGAAAGAAGAAGAAGAAGAAGAAGAAGAAGAAGAAGAAGAAGAAGAAGAAGAAGAAGAAGAAGAAGAAGAAGAAGAAGAAGAAGAAGAAGAAGAAGAAGAAGAAGAAGAAGAAGAAGAAGAAGAAGAAGAAGAAGAAGAAGAAGAAGAAGAAGAAGAAGAAGAAGAAGAAGAAGAAGAAGAAGAAGAAGAAGAAGAAGAAGAAGAAGAAGAAGAAGATATATATATATAGGCTAACTACATGTATCATGCAGTTGCAGTGATTCCCACAGCGTTTGACCGACTGCCCCATCCTTCATTCTGACGTAAACTACAGACCCAAGATTGGAACTGCCGAGGTGCTAGTCTATACATTGGTCTATTGTTTTTCAGAGGACACATTATATAGGCCCTAGAGACTAGCTCACCATATTAATTGTGTTGATTTCTGCGTACGTAGGCTACCAATTAATGGATGTCCCCATCACGCCGTTCTTAGAGGGTTAGACCTAACACTGAAGTTGTATTGGATATTGGTCGTTCAAAATTACATGTATTACCATCAGAAGTTTCAGGCCAGCTTACTAGCTATGCTAGCATTCATTCATTCATTCATTTCGGATATTTATATAGCGCCCCTTCAAGATTTCTACTCAGAGGCGCTTCCCGACTACAGCGCGGACACTGAATCGGAGTTTCACGCCGAAGCGCATGAGCAATTGCGAGTGAAGGACTTGCCCAGGGTCCCTACGCGGCGGGCAACAATGCATGGGAAATTGGGAATACGTCTAACTATATAACTGTACTGGATTCCTTCTATGCGATTCTTGCTGCGATTTAGCCCTACAACTGGTTTCAACTGGTAGGCCTACTCATTCATTCCAAACATTGATATAGCGCCCTTTCTAGATATTTAGGCTACTCAGAGGCGCTTCCTGTTCTATCCTAAACGATGTTTAGAGTCAATATGACTAGACAGTCAGTCGCAAACGAACACAGCTCAGATAACAGATGACTAGAAGAGTCACCACTGGCAACTGGCAAGGTCCCGCAAACACGGAGAGCCCAGTCAACGGATTCTCGTCCAGAGTTGATGGTTGGCACGTTTTTCGAAGTTGCTGGTCGCGGTAGCATCGACGAGGAGAAATGACAGATGACGAGGGTCGGAACACACTCACCTCGACACCACGGCAGTTCCTCTCAGACGGTAGAAGACGTTGCGTCCGGGCATCCCTCTGACACTGGATCTGCAGAGGACGACATTCTTAGTAGCCGGCAAATTGTCGAATAGTGTCACCGAAGACTTTGTTGTACATGTAGGCCCTATCAACCGGAAAACCCCCTCAGTGGTTGCAACCATTCTGTCGGTCAGCCGGTAGGCCTATATATCGTTAGGCTATATACAAGACAACGTGTGCTTTCCAGTGCGTGTATTATGCAACTGAGGCCTAAAGCGCGATGGCAACCGCGTTTGCCCGTTGGCGTCGCCGTCCTAAGCGTCAATCATGGGAATGGTGAAGCCTTGGGATTGAAGAGATGCTGTCCTCGTGAACGTAGTGAACGTGGTAACGCGAAGGTGTGCAACGTAGAAGAATCGAGTTGTTCGTCGTCCGGCTAAAAGAAGAGCGGCGAAGGAGAGTTCCGATCTCCTGTGAGTGATTATTGTGATCCAAAGGGCGCCTTGTCGTTTCGCGCGCAGGACGTTTGCGCGCCGTCGTTTGCGCGCCGTCATTTGCGCGCAGTCGGTTGAGCGCAGCAAGAAATGCCCGTCATTTGCGCGCGGGACGTTTGCGCGCGCGCAGTGTGGATTGACTTGTACTATTATGTCTGCCATCTTCGTATGATCAAACAGCGAACTCCTGTATGATGGGTCGGCCTATTTTACCTGTCGTCTTCGTTTGATGTGTACTCCTGTATCCTGGGTCGCCTATTTGAAAGCACTTTGATGTGTACTCCAGAGGTTCTATGTGTAAAATTCCAAAGTATGTATCAATGTCTTGTTTTTCAAACGATTGGAGACGTTTTGATTTCCAAGAGGGAAAAAGAACATATTCGTATGCGGAAACCCCTCTCTGTCGTCTCACCCGGTAAGACGATTCGAACCCTTCTTCGTGGTGCGAAGGCAGAGGTGTTCTGCTCAGGAGGCAAATAGTCTCGCGCGTCGCTCGAAAGAGCGCAAGTCCGGCGTCTGGAGTATAGCAGACGGCTTAAGGCGCTCGCCGTTGGCGACGTTCTCAAACCAACCAAGACAAGTCAAAGTCACTAGGTTTTGAACCCTTGTATTGCTGCCAAATCGTCAGCCAACTCTATCACGGTCACACAGACCAGCAACGGCAGACAGGTTTCGTCAATCAAATCGAACACCAGGACACCAAGTCAGAGCACACGTCTCAACAATGCACCAGCGCAAGTTAATCTCTACATTGTTTCGGCTGTAACGACACTTTTTCAGAAGGCACGAAGATGATTAGTGTCGGAGGCAGAAAGCAAGAGCCACATTTAAATTGCGCACCGAGCCACGGGCAAAGTAAAGCAAGGCCCGGCGGGCTGATAAACAAGACCCGACGGGCAAAGCGAACCGGCGGGCAAAATGAGCAAGGCCCGGCGGGCAAAGTGAGCAAGCGCCAACCAGGACCACACATACAGGCACACTGACAAGGCATCGGACATACACATAGGAACGTTCTCAAAGCATCGGACATACACATAGGCACAGTGTCAAAGCATGCCAGTCCCACTTCCGAGGAGGGCAACCCCAAAAACCGTAACGTATAATGAAACAGCGAACTCCTGTGTTATGTGTACGATATAGGCGCGTTGATGTGTTCATTATAAGTTCTTAAACTATGAATAGTAATAGTAATCTTATTCGTATCCTAAGCTAGAAATATTTCAAGACCAGGGTTAATATAGGGCGACATCAAAGTTCGTATTGGTGCAGTATATGATATGAGAAAGGTTTAAATACCAGAGGTTCTTTGTGAAAATTCCAAAGCTGTTTATATCTTGTTAAACGATGGAGACGACTGAATCCAAGAGGGAAAAAGAACATATCATAACAGATGGATATCGATATAGGAGAGATCGAGTTAATGCGGACGGCAGTGCATCCTGGAGATGCTTTAAGCGTGACTGTAAAGGTCGAATTAAAGTGATAACAGGAGCTGCATGTACCGTGATCGCTGACCACAGCCATGCTCCAGCTCCGGAAGACAACGAAGCAAAGAAGGTAGTTACAGAAATCCGTCGAAGAGCATTGAACACGGTTGAGAGACCAAGGCAAATAATCCAGCAAAGCTCTGCCGGAGTTTCGTTGCAGGCAGCGAGTATGTTGCCATCGTATGCTGCGTCGCAGAGGGCGATCCTACGACAGAGAAAGAGAAGGGACCTACCATACGCCAACGTTACTTCGCTCAACGATATTGCTATTCCAGAGGTACCATTGTTGGAATATCTGAAAGGAATTGCGCATAACATTTCAATTTGTTATTGAAGACACAAACACTATGTTGGACTTTTATGTAGTCATTTCGTAGAAAACATTTATACCTAACCCTCACTTCGTAGAAAAACATAGATACCTAGCTGAACTTACTGCTAAATTACAGTAGTCATTTCGTAGAAAGAAAAACATTGATAGGTTGCTGAACTTACAGCTAAATAAAAGTAGTTATTTTGTAGAAAACCAATACAGATTTTTTGATATGATTAAAGTGGTTATTTCGTAGATTCTTTTGTTTGCATATTGTGACGGCGCGCGCGCAAATGACGGCGCGCAAACGTCCAACGCGCAAATGACGGTGCGCGCAAATGACTGCGCGCAAACGACGGCGCGCAAACGTCTTGCGCGCAAATGGCTGGACACCGATTCAAAGTGAACGAGGAAGGATAAAATAGCCTCGCGTGTCTAATGTAGAAAGAGTCAAGAAGAATCGGTCTAGGCCTATGTGTAACGAAGTTGTGGAGATTTGGCTGCGTTATTGGAGGATCGACTGAAAAGTGATACCAGTCCTGCCTGATCTGTCATCATCTGTGAATATCCGAGCGGAGGTAAAGATTGTGACGACTGAAGCATGGTATATACCTCGTCGTGTTGCGTGCCAGAACTGGAGAGGAAGATGATGGCGATCGAAAGCACCGATCCATCCTTTTGAGAAGCAGGGACACTGATTAAACTTCGGAGGGAAGGTAATTAGAGCCTCTATCCATATCATTAAGATAAGCGTTGATTAATCCTTCGTCGTAGACACACGTTGGTTCCGTAGTATGAATGGATGTTTATGTGATGAGATTGACTGCATGAGGTGCGTTCTTTTAGCCATTGTGTAATGATGATTGTAGTGCGTAACTTGTTATGAATATAATCACTTAAAGAAGCGAATGTCTTTCCAATTAGATTAGAGGTAACAGAGTAAGGTCAGAGTATGAGAGGTCTGGTAAGGGGCAGACCAGGTTTCGGATTGTTTCGAACCCACAGGTGAGCCAGACCACCACCTACATGGGGAACGGACATTGTCCCCTGGACATTGTCCCCCCGGACATTGTCCCCCCGGACATTGTCCCCCTGGACATTGTCCCCCCCGATTTTGCGTAGGACATTATCCCCCCGGACATTATCCCCCCCTCTGTGTAAATAGCCTATAGTCTGCATGTAATTGATAAACCTTAGTTGCCGTTTTTGTTGCAGTTTTTGTTGGCTATTTCATTCAGGTGTAGGCCTAAACTTAACCCTT
The DNA here is from genome assembly GCA_020284085.1 of Aporrectodea caliginosa. Classification (NCBI taxonomy): domain Eukaryota; kingdom Metazoa; phylum Annelida; class Clitellata; order Crassiclitellata; family Lumbricidae; genus Aporrectodea; species Aporrectodea caliginosa. The sequence goes on from JACEVL010000373.1 coordinate 1,322,868, forward strand.
AAACCGCCGCATACTATGTGGGGTTTATATATATATATTATATATATATATATATATATATATTGTGGCGCTTCGCTCGCCCGGGGAGGACCTAGGTCCGGACGGGGTTTCACCAGCCAGGCCAGGATCGAACTCAGGGGACCTATTCCTGTCACTGCAGCTAGGAAGGGAGGTAACCGGCGGTAAAGGCTCGTTCTTCATGCGGGTCAAAAGGAGTGCAACCTCTAATTCGTCTAAATCTGTGTCAGGTACCAGGATGGAGCCAAGGGGGTCCGTGACCCTCGGTTGGAGGGTAACCATCGATTGATTTGATAGCTCTGGGTTTCGTGATGGGTCTCCCCTACATTGTGAATCATTTATTCTGTTTGTTTCTTTCAGGTACTCCCTACCCGGACCTCTAGGGACTTCGAACCCTGTGAACGAATCACGGTCGTCAACCTCCCTTTCCTCCTGTGATTTACTACATTCGGAAACTATCAGCGGAAATAGTTTATCAAATTTTGTTAGGAACGCTTTGGTCAATTTCGGATCGGAATGCATCAATTGAAGACATCGGTCTAAATCAGACTCCATTGTATTGTGTAACAGTTTGACAATTAACTGCAATTGATTACAGAAATAAAATGAACTAAGAGTTTAAACTGAACTAATTGTGTTTTGTATTCTTTCTTACACTTTGAAAGAATCTGTTTAATTAATTAATCAAATCAGACAATTATTGGATCTGAGCTTTGACCTCTTGACCTAGTTACATCACTTAATTAAGCTAGACTTAATCTAACCATTAAATCCACAACGTTACTCCTCTAATTTTTACATTTAATTTCTAGGGGCGAGTAGCCAACCAAAGGGACGCTAATTTAACCTTAATTCTCCAAATACCAGGGTATCCTCACTTAATCCCTTCTTTTCTACCAAATTTCTATTCCAATCAAAATGGCCGCCGGACGCTCTTCAGCGTTACCATTAACTACGCTAATTAGGTCGGTCGTTATCTTCGCTAATTTCCTCAACCTAACTATTTCTACTGCACCCGGGGTTCACGTTTAATTAACATTTATTAACAAGGACAAGATGACTATTTTAACGCTTTTTGTCGGCACAAATCGGGGATATACTTATCCTGCGGGCCACACAAATAAATTTCATTTAAGCGCCTTGCTCGACATTTTGTACAACTCCACTATTCTCACGTCACTTCCTTCCGGTCCTCTATTGAACTTTTTGTAGCGCTATTCAATTTCGCCACAATATATATATATATAAATACCCTTTTCAGCGTTATATATATATATATATATCTTACATATATATATATACAAACATATTAACATATGCAAATATATATATATATCCATATATATCCATATATATACATATGTAAATATATATACTTATTTATATATGCATTATATATGTATACTTACACATACATATACAAAAATATATACACATATACATGTACATATATATGTATATATACATATATATCACATATATATACACAAGTTACATATATATATATTTATATATACATATATACATATATGTACATATACGTGTACATATACGCATTTATTAATAATATAAACGCACAGAAATCTCTGCGCCTGCCTGCTTGACTATGTCTGTGCATGATGTTACGCTATTTGCCTGTTAAGCTGTTTCGCCATGGACAATATGGCTTACGTCATTCTACGTCGTCATAGCAACGCGAGATAATGCACAGGACGACATGCGGATCCTTCTTCGTGTCTATAAGGGAATGGGGAGGGGAAGGGAAGGGAGGGGAGGAAAGGGGAGGAAGGGAGGGAGGAATGGGAGAGGGAAGGGAGGGAGGGAGGGAAAGGGAGGGACGAAAGGAGGGAGGGAGGGAGGGAGGGAGGGAGGTACGGACGGCCGGGAGGGACGGCAGAGAAGTAAGAGGAGGGAGAGGAAGGGGAGAGGGAGTGACTGACATTTTCATTACCCTCGGACGGACGGACGGAGGGAAAGAGGGACTGGGGGAGATAATGTCCTACCCTGGGGGGACAATGTCCAGGGGGACAATGTCCAGGGGGGACAATGTCCAGGGGGGACAATGTCCTACACTCCACCTACATGTATCCTTCTCGGATAATAAGGGAACTCACACTCGGTCCACCCACCTCTCGTCACACACCGATGGGGGCGGAAGAGGATTCGAACGGAGATCCAGTACCACTGGTTAACTGAACAATACCTTCCTTCGCCCTGGCCCACTTCGGAGTAGTATAAGACAAGTAAGGTTAATAGACGGTAACATCACAGCATAGCATAGAATCCGAAACCCGGGGCGTAGAAGCAATTGGCGACGGGGAGAAGACTTCTAAAGCGCCTGATTAGTAAGTCAAGGAGAGAGAGAGGTATAGAGAGACTACATTTCACACATCCCCACACGCCTAGGTGCACGATTCCTTCTGACTGGACTGTTGATAAAGGGCGCATCAGTCACAGGTCTCGGACACTCTTTTGATGTCTGCCGTAATCCCTGGCCAGTAGACCGTCTTTCGCCCGCAATATGATCCCGTTGACTCCCGAGTGAGCACTGTGAAGTCGCTCTAAGATGTGGGGGCGCATGCGTGGGGGGATAATTACCCGATCCGCTTTGTAGGCAAGACCACAGCTGACAGTTAATTCATCTGCGAACGTGTGGTATGGTCGTAAATCAGGTTGGTTGGTGTGTCTGGCCAGCCGACCGCGATTTGCTGCACTTCAGGTAAAGATCATCGTCTCTCGCTGCCCTGATTAGCCGCGCTACAGTACGTGTCTGCAGGAGCTATCATTTGCAATTCCGCCCTCTGTTCATCATCAGCGCGCTCTAGGGAGGCTAACCCCTCGGCGTAATTCGTCACTCGAGTTTCACCCTCCGCTTATGCCCTCAACAGCGTCTCTGCTAAAATCAAATCATAGCCACGCCTGTATTAGCTGATAGGAGTACTGCGCATGTCATCGGCCGTGTCGGTCGCTGATCGACCTCTCCGTCATTTCGACGGATTATTTCGTCTTAAAGCAGAATTTTCTCATTAACTTCAGATATGTTGGAGTTTTCTGGTGCTAGGGATTTGGACGTTTGATGGCATTTTGTTCTCAAGTAACCTTGTCGCCATGTGACTACATCAGGCCCATTCTTCTGATGTGTACAGTCGAGCGCCAGCCATACGGTGGTGTACGCCGCCTGTAGCCGAGTGTCATTGATTCGGTGGAGGACGACCGACGCGGGCCGTTGAAGTGACCTCGACCTTCAGTCGCTTCAATCGACACACGACGAAAGCCATTTCTACGTACTTCTTGGTTCTTCGATGAATAGCCGTACGTGCGCCATCTTCTACCAATGAGGACTGCTCGTCGGCATCGTCACCGTGTTTGCGAACGCTGTCACCTGTCGTCGCTCTACTCTATCGACGCAACTTGGCTCAGAGACTCTGAATATCCATGCCATCTTCAGCTGTCGACGGGAATCCGTTGGTCGGTTCCACGCGTCTGCGTGGGTCCGCCAGTTGTGATTCTTCTAGCTTGTTGTGCATTGTTTAGCTAACTGATGTAATATATTCGTTCGTTATGACACTTAACATCATAATAGGCTAGCGCAAAGAGAGCCTCTGAGTAGATGTCTTGAAGAGGCGCTATATAAATTCTAAGAATGCATGAATGAATGAAGTCTTAGCAGCAGCCGCTGGAGGCGCTTTGAAGCAGAGTAGAGGGTGGAGCAGGTACGTAGCCTAACATAGAAACCCATGTCAAACTCCACTTGCGTGAGCGGATGTCTGACTGTAGCCGTCAGCATATCGAAAGTTTTCAACTCTTGCCGGTCGAACATGCGAAGCGTAGCTCGAGGCGGACGTTGGATATTTCCGACGATTTTGGCATACACGTGCGCAGGCAGGATATTGACAGAGCTACCACAGTCTAGGAGGAGTTTCACCTTCAGTCCGTTGACGAAGACGTGGGAGTATACACGGCGGTTGTCTGCGTTCTCGATCTCCAGTAGCCATTCGTCTGATTCTTGCAGTTCTCTCACATCCGACGTCGCTCGCCTGGATCGGCACACGACGCCATAGTGGTTGGACTTGCCACATTTAGAGCAGGTTTTCAAAATGCTGCACACGCATGCTTTGAGGGTTTATGCAATTGGCCTCAATACTGGCACTGTGGTTCTGACAGCCCCCCTCTAGCGGCGGTGGTATTCCTTGTGGGAATGGTGAGAGGTGGAGAGCGGGTTTGGTGGGAACCTGTTCCTGCTGGGTCATAATTGAGGGATCGTCAAATCCTGTCTCAGTCTATTTGATTTCTGCATGAATCTCAACGGGGCATGGTAATAATTGTAATTAATTCGTTGTTTCAATGCAAGGCTTGAGCTACGCCTGGGTGGCGCCATCGATGGTACCATTTCATCATCAAAATCATTGTCAACTACCAGGTCATCAGAGTTTACTTTACAATACATTAAGTTCGCGCCTTCCGTTGGAATCGCAGCGACCTCTGGGGTGAGGTCGGGATTCGTTCCCGCCAAACCTTCTTCGTCGTCTGTTAACCACGACTGACTTCCAGCCAATACGGATCGCTTCCCAGCCAAAACGGCTGGTGTCCCTTGACTCCCTTCCTATGGCGGACCTTCACCCGCCATCATCGGAGGGTTTCTCGCCAAAACAGATGCGGTATCCGGCTTGGTTCTGTCAAGCCTGCCACGGTGGTGGGGTGACTGCCCTTCCTTCAGGAGTTCGAACCCAAATCGAGCAAACACTAGCTCTAGTCTATCGTTCTGCAAACGCTGATTTTCAGCGATAGAATTAACTAAAGCCTTCAAGTTTTCCAAATCTGTGCTTTCTGCTGATTTTTCTGACATTATTAGCAAGGTCGTGGATATAGTCACGCCCGACGTGATCCTAATACCTGGGACTAGAATCACGCCCTCTACGCTATTGGTTAATGCACGTCACATGATTTTGTGCACCTGAAAGGAGCCAGCCGATAAACTCTCCCGAATGCGGTGGAAGATTATTCACCATGTTTCTAATGACGAAACCAACCCTAACCCTGACCCTAACCGACCCTAACGACGCGTAACCTGACTCTAACCGACCCTCACTACGCATAATCTCACCCTAACCGACCCTCGCGACGCATAACCTGACTAACCGACCCTCAAGATGTCCGCCATTTCAAATTCCAAGGGAAGTAAGCAAGTTCACGTGACATGTTTTGGCCAATAACGCGACGGGCGTGAATGTAGTACTGGGGTTCCGCTAACGCCCGGGGCGTGAACGGATCCACTACGTATTAGCAATATCAATTATTACAGAATTTGAATCACTATCTATCCAACCGAATTATCAGTTAAACAAACGGTATTTTCTTATCAGAGGAAATTACAGATCAAATCAAAGAAAATGTCGATCAACTCTATCGCTACTCGATATTTGGAACTCTCATTTATAAAATCACTGAGATCTGTCTCATAAGGGGTCAATTAAATTATATATATTCGTTTATTGAGAAAAACAATCTGACAAAAACGCAGAAATGCTAACATGAGTGATAATTAAAGTTCATTAGAAAGTTTTAGAATAAACTAGTAAATATTTTTATATAATGATCTGGGAATTAATTGAGAGTTGTCCTTGGGTGGGAGAATATGGTTGTGTGCTCTAGGTCTTAATTGGTGAGAGGAAATGGGTCGGAGTGGAGGTAGGAGTTGGTGAAGTACATGCTTGGGGTTGTGCAATATGGAGAAAAGGAGTTTTGCATCGGCTATATTGGCAAGTTCAGAGACTGTTGGAAAGGATTGCTCTAGGTAACCTAGGCGTTTGGACTTTTTAGGAGTTTTTCCAGGCGTTCTTTATCGGAAGCCAGGGTGAGACCCCACCAGGATGGGGAGGCATATAGAAGTTTAGCAACGGTAGTGGCTTTGGTTACATTATGGATGGATGAGGAATAAAGGCCATGCGTTTTGAGTTTTCTGATAGGCCTAGCATAAAAAGAGGAGGAGCAAGTGGCTGTGAGGTGGTCTATATGGGCTGTGAGTTTAAAGTTATCGTGGAGGATGACACCCAGTATCTTCAAAGTTTTAACTCGGGTAATATTAGGTAATGGAGGAGGAGGGTCAAATTGGTGTCGAGGACGGAAAATGATCATTTCTTTAGATTTAGAGCTATTTAAGGTAAGGTTATTGGCAGAAGCCCAGATATAGATTAAATGCAGTTCAGATGGAATAGCATGAGCTTGAGAGGATCCAGTAAGGAGGTAAGTGTCATCTGCAAATTTGAACATAAGATTGAGGGGCTGAGCAGGGTGCAGGTCTGAACCAGTAATCGAGAAGTTGGTAGGTCCTAAGACAGAGCCTTGAACTATACTAGCATTGATTGGGAGGAGAGATGAAGAGTGACCTTTGAATATAGTGAGGTGTGAGCGTTCGAGATGATTTCAACTAGCCAGTTATATATTTGGTCTGGGATATCAAGGGTGGAGATTTTGTCAAATAGGGCAGAGTGCTTAACTGAGTCAAATGCTTTGGATAAGTCAAAGGAGATTATTCAGACATATTCATTGGTTTTAAGGAGGATTTGTGTATGATGTATGATAGATATTATGGCTGCAGAGGTGGAACCAGTGGGTCTGAAAGCAAATTGATCTGAAACCAGGGATTCAAGGGGGCTTGAGTAAGGGTAGGGTATATAAATCTCTGAACTATTTGCTTTTCAACTATTCTGGAGAGAACAGGGAGGATGGAAATTGGGCGGAAGTCAGCATTTTGAGAGGGGGAGTTGGTTTTAGCTTTTGGCCGGATGATGGCTATTTTCTATTGGGGAGGGATGAAATGGGATAGGAATTAGAGATTGATAAGGTGAGACAGAGGTAATGAAAAGAATGGGGCGGTGAGTCTAAGAAACCAAGCAGGTAGGTTGTCATATACAGTGGCAGTAGGATGCAAATGGTCGAGAATATAGAATAGTTGGTATTCTTCAATGAAGGGGTATTTGGGAGGGGCTGTGAGTCGGAAATTGGGAGGGGAGTACTTTTGGAACGACAAGAATGTTTTCTACAGTAAAATGCAAAAGAATCAGTAGTGGATGTCCCACCTCACTTTTAGCGAAAAAACGACCTAGTTCAAGAGAGACAAACTCGACACGGGTCTCAACACGTTGAGATTCAGGACTCAACTCTGCTCCACGGCGCTAAGCCGGGCTTATATAGCTAAAAAAAAGCGCGGGAAAGATTCGCGGGCTTCGGCGGGAAATTTCTACACCAATCAGCGGCCTCAGCATTTTGCCGCCATAGGGCCTACGTGACAGGAATCACGCCACCTCACGGCATGCAGTGCCGCGACATCAAGCCCTTAACGATCAGCACACAGTTTATTCGGATAGGTTTTGCGCATGTGTTGCATATCATGGCTGTCAGGATTTTGTGGCTGCAGCGCGTGAGGAGTCGGAGAGCGACGACGATGTTGGTGAGCCATGGCCTGAACGTCTTCAGGCGCCGTCATGGTCTTCAGCTGTCGCATCGTCGCATCGTCGCCTCCGACGATCGACCTATATCGACTGCTTGGGTCAGCTTGCGAGTCTGCAGCAGCTTCTTCCGTGTAGCGTCGTCACGGATGCCGAGGACAATGCGGTCACGGATGATTGACTCCTCGGCCGATCCATACTCGCAAGTTTTGATGTGTCGTCGCAGTTCGCAAAGAAAGGAATCGAATGTCTCATCTGGCTCCTGTTGTCTGCGATGTAGGACGTATACTCTCGTAAACTTCGTTCACTTCGTCAACGCAGTGCTGCTCGAACGCCTCGAGAAGCCTGACGGAGTCCTCTTTGTACGCGTCTCGCGAAGTCCAAGGTGATAAAGACCTCGTATTCATCCGACCCAATGCACGCAAGGCACGCAATGGCCGCCTGACAATCGCTCGCCTCGTGGTCCAATTTAGCTGCCTTGACATAATTTGTCCATTGCCCTCTAAACCGCTTCCAATCGCTGGCCAAGTTCGAAATCCTTAAGGGCGCTGAAGACGAATTTGAGGAGCAGCTGCCATGTTGTCGACGCTGTCGTCAATTTAATTTGCGCTTTATTTTTTTATAGTGTGAAGAAAACGGGGTTCTACGGCGTCTTCGCTTCTCTCAGGATATGGCGAGGGAAGGCGCGTGTCGCTCAGGATGGGAGCGTAGGTAAGACCTCCGTCGTTTATCGAAGGGTTTCGCGTCTGCCAGTCGATGAGCCGTAGCAAGCAATGTCAAACACCGAAGGATCAACACCAGGAACTTAAAATAACGATCTTTATTCAAGTCACAGACGTATCACGTCATCAAAGTCACTCGAACACAACAGAACACTGCTCAACCTAGCCTCTCAGAAGAACGACAACACTTAACTACAAAGAAGCGCATCTATTTATAGCTAACCCAGCCAATCAGCGGAGCCCAAAAGAGGCCAAGCCTAAGGAGGCGGAGCCTAAAAGAGGCCAAGCTAGAGAGGCCAAGCCTAAGGAGGCGGAGCCTAAAAGAGGCCAAGCTAGAGAGGCCAAGCCTAGAAGAGGCCAAGCCTAGAAGAGGCCAAGCCTAGAGAGGCCAAGCTAGGGAGGCCAAGCCTAGGCAACCCAGGGACCACCCTGGGGCGCCACAATAGTTATGCTAAGTCGTTTACTTCTGACGCCATATATCGTTAGGCTACAATCTACATACAAAATAATATAAACATAAATGTTCACTTTATGAAAGAAATTTTATGCTTAAATTAAAGCTGGATTTATGAAAGAAATTCTTTGTTTAAATAGAAATTAGATTGATGAAAGAAATTCTTTGCTTAAATAGAAGTTGGATTGATAAAAGAAGGTGTTTGCTTCAATAGAAGTTCGATTAATAACAGTTATCATGGACAATGGTAGATTATAAGTTTAATTTTCAAATGAAATTTCAACAGATGCACTCTAAACTTGTTGGCGTTCTGTATCCTGCTGAACGCACTCCTGTGTACGACGCTCATAGACCTCCAGACGGAAAGTCACGTTGAGCCCAATTGCATCTATTGTGATCTCACTCCATAATTTTCCACCACCGGTCGAAATTACACAAATCCAAACTTGGGCAGTATCTCAAATTCCTTAGTACTAATAAGTCTCAAGTAAAACTACAGGTAAGTATTTAGATTAGAATACAAGAGCAAAGAGATATTTATTTCTTTAACAATTAAGGCTGTCACGAAATCGTCCTTAGCAGAGCTATAAATTACCGCCTTAGATGAACTTCGTTCATGTAGCATAATGTACATACATAATATGTATTAAGCCTATGAGATTTGGACATGTACATTTAGTAAACGAAGGACAACTCAGATGTATAAAGAATAGAGACACTTAGTTAATACATCGATGGTCGTCGATGGCCGTCGAGTTCCGAGGGATTGCCGGGGTCACCTGCAGGGTCAATAGCGGCCGTCGAAAGAACGCATAAAAGCGAACAGAAGAACTGCATGCAGACGGTTGGTCGGCGAATGGATGTCTTACACGTACGTGTGGCTACAGATCGAAGAGAGTCTGTGAATACTAAAACGCGGACGACGCTGCTAGACGACGACGGCGGCGGCGGCGGCGGCGGCGGCGGTCGAGGGCTCGACCGACGACCGACGAAGACGTCGCCAGCAGTGACAACGGGCTCTACTGCATGCATGGGAGAGACGACTTCCACGAGGGAAGCTGCGAATCTTCGATGTCGAAGGCGGTTCGAGTGCAACACAGCAGCGGGGTCACCGCTGGAACGAGACCTTGGACGTCAACCGATGACGCCCGCAGGTCATTCTTCGGACGTCCACAGAAGGCGTCAATCTTCGAACCCAGCAGGTGCAACGATCGAGGCACCCAACCAAACCAATCGATGACGCAAGACGAAAGTTCTTCGCTGCTTCCTCCGCAGGACACTTCCACACTTCCACACTGGAAATGGCCGCCATCGGCGCCATGTCGAGGGAATTGTGAGTCCTCGACGAGTAGTTGGTTAAGGGAAGGTACGGCGATCGATTTGGGGTTTCTTTAGTTAGACGCTTTTGACTGCAAATTTTGTGTTTTAGTAATTATATCTCTTTTGACTATTCCTTTGTGAAAAAGAATATAATATTATTTGCATCGAAGTTATGTTCCGATGCACCTTTGTCCGTTTGACACAGGACATAACTCAACGAACCCATGACAAAGGCTAAATCAATTATGACTTTTACTAATCAATTATCATGTCATCAAGACACATGCGCTCATTTAGAATTGCTCTTGAGTCTTGAGAAATATTAGCGATTGTTAGCAGCGTACGTGTCACTCACATATCGATCAAAGCGGTTTTAATATTAAACTGACATAAACGAACACACGTTCAACAGATGCGCTATAACCTATGCAGCAATGCTCTAAGCGCTGGCTGGCTTTTAAAGTCTGTCAGTTTTGCTGCATTTTCAGAAGTCCGAACAATCGCCTTCCTCAAAGTTGTCGTGGCTTTTGATATTCAAATTTTCGTGTCAATTGATGGGATGTGTGGCTTTGCTGAGGATTCTGTGCTGTAGTGTAGTGATCAAATAGTCTAGAGTCTAGACGTTTTGGTGCAGGAAAACTAAATGCATGTTTCCATCCTAAAGAACTTTGGTCAAACATGTAAAGTCTCAAGTAGGCTACAAGTTCCTTGGTCTCAACTCTCAAGAACATGTACTTAGAACACAGGTGCCGACTTTTTCCTTTGTCTCTGGGTGCATGGCTTCTACCTCGGGACATTTTTTAGATTCGGCGTTGCCGTAGGTGAGTTTTAGCGCATTTTCGGAGAAAGAAAATTGTTTTCTTATCGTAATCGCAATCGAGCATTTATATAGCGCAACTCAAAAGCAGAGGCGCTCCCGACCCGGGTCAGTGTCTTCACTGGTAAAGAGAGGTTTTCAGGCGCTGTCGGAACTATCCAAGGTTACGTGGTTAAAAGGTAGTTGAAACTCACGTCAGTCACGTGACGGTGACTATTATAGTTGTGCAACATTACTGCTTACATGTTCCGAAATTTGTGTATGTAGCCTGTCTTATATAGCCTATAGGACATTTGCAAATTTATTGCACAGTAGGTCCGAATTCTTCTGGGTGCGATGCACCCAAGGCTCCCAGAGAATCGGCGCCCATGACTTAGAAACTGCTGTACTCGAGTTGTACTTTAGTACAAGTTCCAAATACAATATCTCTGGTAAGGCGCTAAACAAATTATTAGATAATTAAAATGAATTTAAAAGCTTTATAGACTACCTCGACAATTTTTTTTAAACGAATGCTTACTGAAAATAGTAGAAAATTAGACGGATTTGTACTAAAGTGCTGTTTCAATTGAAATACAGAGCTGAGTAGATTACTGGACTATTATCCCAGTGCTGTTAGCATATTATAGTTTCAATCAAATTTTACACTGACGTGGTTATGATTATTTCTTTCACAAGTTTGGTTTTAATGAACTGTCGTCACATGTGCAGTTAGATTGCATCGGGTAGCGCCTTCAAGTATGATTATTAGTTTCCCTAAATTCATGACATAACAAAATAGTATTTGCCCGTGCGTAAAGTTATTTCCAAATTGTAGTCGTGTATATGTGTGCATGTATGATTATCGTAAGCCTTAGAACCGTAGTCGTTGATGATTAGCTTAATGATTGATAATTACTTCTGATTTCCTATTATGGGGCTAATATGAAGCAGGTTCACTGCTGATCCGCAGTTCGGTCCGTAACTAGTCCTAAGCTACGCCAAAAGCAACAACGTCGGCAGAGGAATGCATGCCCTGCAGATGGCTGATGGTCTTAGTATATACTCGTATAATAATAGCATATTATATTGTTACAGGTTCCACTTGGTCGACTGTCTGAAGTTCGATGTAACGACGAAGGTCTTCAGAAGCGACCGTTTCCGCATGCGATCTGCATGTGTTTTCATGACGGCATTGGTGACTATAGTGTCGAGATATTGTCCCGGATCATGCTTCATGGCATGCCTCCATTTGGCCTCGTCCTGTCCGCGGAATTCCTCCTTTATGATCCATACGATGTGCTCAATTATAGTTGGAAGGATGTGATTTCTGAGCTCAGCGTCTCCTCGTTGCATGATCTCGCGTTTCTTGGCCTCGTCTTTGTTGTCTTCTACGAGGTCTTTCAGTTTGTAATGAATGGCCGTGTATAGACTTTGAACGACCTCTGTTGCGAAACTCTTGAGAGTGGCTTCAGCCTCCGCAGTCATCGTGGCATGGTCTATTGTCTCATCGAGATCTCCCATCGTCGACAGGAGGCTCTGAGAACTCGTCGCCTTCAGACTTTTCACATTTCCAACGGATGATTTCGCCTCCCAACTATTATATACAACTTCTAACTTAGGGTCAGATTTCATTTTCATAGACGATGATGAACTGGGTACTGATGACGTAGGCGCGGGTACCTTTCTTATAGACGATGATGAACTGGGTACTGATGACGTAGGCTCAGATACCTTTTTTATAGACGATGATGAACTGGGTACTGATGACGTAGGCTCAGATACCTTTTTTATAGACGATGATGAACTGGGTACTGATGACGTAGGCTCAGATACCTTTTTTATAGACGATGATGAACTGGGTACTGATGACGTAGGCTCAGATACCTTTTTTATAGACGATGATAAACTGGGTACTGATGACGTAGGCTCAGATTCCTGTTTCATAGATGACGATGAACTGGGTACTGATGACGTAGGCTCAGATTCCTGTTTCATAGATGACGATGAACTGAATACTGATGACGTAGGCTCAGATTCCTGTTTCATAGATGACGATGAACTGAGGTCTGATGACAGAGACTTAGGTTCCCTTATATTAGACGGTGCATCGGTACCACCGGGTACCTCTAGCCTGGACCCATATTCCTGTATTAAAGACAATGATGCACTGGGTACCAATGACATGGGCTCAATCTCCTCTTCTGTAGACGACGATGAACTGGGTTCCGACTCAGAAGCAGGAGGAGGAGGATCGGAACGATACTTGACCGCTGCCGTCTTCTTTACATAGTCATTTTTGTTGCTATTATTGATGAGCTGTTTGCGCATACCAAGCTCCTGCTTTTCCACTATCATGTCGGCTATGACATCAACTATACTGCGATAACGTCCAGTTTGAAAGTTTATGTCACTTCCTACTTCTCCTTCTTCCTTGCCTTCATCCCAAACGACGCTGCCTTCTTCGTAATCTGACGCAGCATTTGTACTGCTGGTTAGACTCGATTTATCATTGTGTGCTCCTCGATTTTCCTGTATGGATTGCTTGCTTTCGCTACGACGACCCGTTTGAAAGTCGAATGTTCTCAGCGACAGTGACGCTTTGTCACTCCTGGCAGATTTAGTCGACAGTTGTGATGGGTTTTGGAGGCCACGTTGTTGATCTCTTGTACCATCATTCTTCTCAGTTGTAGATCGATAGATGATGATCGGCTGCATATTATCGTCCTGGTTGACCAAAATCTTCGCCTGGTCTTCCACGGCTTTCAGTGTTTGTTCCTTTGCGAGGAGAGAGTGCTTCTCAATCGCTTCGTGACGTCGTCGATCTTTGCTTTCACTTGCGTCGTCTTCTTCTCTGAGATGTTTGTTGTCGTTTGTTACGCTCTTGCTTTGTTCATCTGTTTCATTACAATGTCGATATTCGACGTGTTCGTCTGCTTCGTTCTCATTCGTTGCACTTTCCAGTTCTCCAGTCCTTGGATGAGTTCCTGCATCTAGCTGTAATTTAATCTTGCAAATGAGACTTTCGATTAGCTTGCCGGCCATCTGTCGCAGCTTGACCACTGACACGTTTTTCTCAACGCCAGATGGCGGAGTGTTGTTCCAGAGTTTGCCCCACTCGGCATCAGGTGGACCCTGATTAGTGTGCTCCGTCTTCATCGCGTGGATCTCTTCTGGCAGAAGAGCTGCAGACTTAGGCATACTTAATTCTTCGCCCACATCTGTCCCTGCCTGAAGAGACTCTGTCATAATGTGAGCAACGGTCGACTGAATGTTAGTATTAATAGTGTTTTTGTGGTACACTGGAAGAGTGTCGGCGGGGCTACGGTAGCCGCTGCCTTTGCCGTGCACATTAAACCGTAGTCCAGCGCATTTGGCTGGCTGCTGCCTGGCAGGCGGAAGATTGGAAGAACACGACACATCGACATCCGGCCTCAATCGCACAGTTCCTCGTTTGCTATTCGTCCGAAACGAGGTGAACCTTCGAGCTGGTTTTATGAGTTTGCACCTCGTGTTTTCGCAGGTGACATATTTCAGCATGTCTTTGGCCACTACCATGGAACAGTAGGATGATGCGGAAGACGAGGAGGATCTGGAACTTATATCTTTCCCAGGTCGACTGTTGTAGCTTCGAGAGTGCACAGAAAACCGAGTGTGAATCGAAGGCGGCTGACCACAGCCCGTAGACCTCGTCACTTGGCTGATCGACTGAGCATGATCGGTTTCAGCCCCGTTGGCATCACATATGCTTACTTCACGCACGAGACATCGACGTGAATGAACTAGGTTTCGTTTCCATTTCATGTCGGATAAAGTTGGACCAGCTCCGGCCGCGGATCTAAACTTCACTGCAGTCTGACAGTAATAGTTATTGTCTGGTAACCAACACTCGAAAGCACACTTCTTACCGTCGGGTTTCTCATAAATAGTTATTCGGGAATCTGTAGACATACACGAATCTTTCGACGAAGGGATTGCATCCGCATGCAAACGGGAATCCTGGCAGCTTCGAGAAATCATTGTGCTGATGCAGATTAGACTATATTGTCTGTCTCTTGTACTTATTTAGCATAGTGTTTCATCTGGCAGTTTTCTCCACTTGAAACAGTTCTTTGCTGCTAGTTGTCTCTCGAAATTTGCCTCAGACGATCGATAATCGGTGGCGATCGAAGCAGTGGTCCTAAAGCAGCAGAAGAACAGTGACATTGCTCAAGTACTTCAACCAAAACAACTGAAGTCTTGCTCTAGCTTAACTACACGGCGACACACTAAATAGGCATATGTCATACAATTTTGTCTTGGCATATCTGCCTGTCATGATCTTTGCTTTGGAACAAGAACGACAACTAACCGTTAGCTCTTACTGGTTCTTGGTCGGTGTAACCGATACCAAAATAGATATGACGACATTCAGAAAAACGACTAAAACCTACGAACAGTGAAACCTCGGCATGCATATAGTTCAAGTACAAATATGTGAGTTTCCCTCATATATATATATTAGGCATATATTCTGTTCACTGAACATTCAGTAGCGTTTGTGAAATTTATATGCTGACTGATTCATATCAACTTGCTTAAGTGAATAAAGTAGCCTAGAAAGGCCTACTAGGTCTTGATGGTGAAAGTTGTGGCAACATGTTAACTGGTCCACTCCAATTTGGGAATTTCAACCACGTACATCGGTGGCTAGTAAGAGTATTTCCAAGATTGGACTAATGCAGCGGTTTGAAAATCGCTGCAGGGCTAATGTTTGTGCTCAACCATCGCTCGGTACACAGCGTGCTGAGCAATACTAGAAGTTTCTATAGAAACATTTTGCGGACGACGGATTGGCCTAACCAAGAACTAGCTGGGCAAATATTTGACACCCGATAAATTGTATGATTTGATGTTTGTAGTTTGTTGGAAGAATCGTTTCCACCAGGATCTTTGCAGTTTGTTTTAGCTAAATAGGGAACGGTCAATCCATCAATCAATCAATCAAAATTTATATAGCGCCCCTTGAAGATCTCTACTCAGAGACGCTCCCGACCCAGGCCATACGGAAGAAGGCAGTCTTCAACAGTTGATGAAACTGTGAACAGTTTGGAAGGTGTCGTAAATCTAATGTTAGCCCGTTCCAGGTTGTTGGACCAACCACAGAGAAGGAACGGCTCTGCATTGTCGCAGAGCGGGCGAATGGGACCGCCAGGTCACCGTGGACAGAGGAGCGCAGTGCTCGGCGGCCTGTGCAAGTGGAAAGAGGGCGGCATAGCTCACGCAGGGAAGAGGATGCCCAGCCTGATAAGCACCGCCACACCAAGGACGCGATCCTGTATGAGATGCGCTGTCGGAAAGGAAGCCAGTGTAATACCTCACGCATATACTGAGTTATGCGGTCGGTCTTACCAAATCCGCCGATGAGTCGAACCGCAGCCCGGTGAACACGCTCCGGCCTCTCGATTCGAACCCGCGGGAGACCAGCGTAGATGGAGGCGCAATAGTCTAGGCGGCTCAGCACAAACGCGTGAACTAGGGAGACTGCTGCTTTAAAAGTCAGGGAGCGAGCAATGACCCTGAGCTGGCGCAACTGGTAGTAGCAGCTGCGGCAAACCTGGTTAATATGAGGTGCAAAGGTGAGCTCTTGGTCCAATAGCACTCCGACGTCACGCGCCATTAGAGAAAAAGACATACGGTAGTGGGGAATTCAGCTGAGAGCGCTTTGGTCTAGCTTTGGCCAGCTGTTGCCTGGTGCCCAACCAGATGAAATGGGTTTTTTGGGCGTTGAGGCGGAGCCGGTTTGAGGACATCCAGTCTGCGAGGGCCCCCATTGCCCGCTGCTTGGTGCGGGCTGCGGGCAGCCCCGATCGCGTCGAGGGGAGCGCAATGTAGGTATGCCTGTGTGTTGTCTGCATACCGCTGGCTTAGCACACCGTAGGAAGAAGATAAGAGCGTACCAATGTCAGAAGTGTAGAGTAGATATAGTAAAGGAGCCAAGACGGAGCCTTGCGGGAGCCCAAATGGAGCCAGGGCCCAGGGGGACCTGCTTGCTCCCAAAGCCACACTACTGGACCGCCCAGCCAAGAAAGATGTGATCCAATCAAGCGGACGGTCAGCGAGTCCAAAAGAAATAGAGAGGCGTTTGATAAGGATTTCATGGTCGACTGTGTCGAAAGCTGCACTTACGTCCAAGAGGGCCAGTAGGGTTACCCGCCTCCCATCCATGGCCCCACAGCAGTCAGATAACAAGCGGAGAAGCAACGTTTCCGTGGAGTGGCCCCTACGAAAGCCCGACTGAAATTTTGGTCGACGTGTCTTTGCTCTTATGTAAATTCTATTTTATCAAATATTCGTGTGAACATTGAGTTTGCTATTTCACCTAAAGCCAGTTATGAGAAAATGCAAAGGCAGAATAATATTTATAAGAGGAAATGGAGAAGCTTTAAAAAGAGACAAGAAGTAAACAAAGACTGGAAGAAAAAAGAATTTTTTTAAAGAAGAAAGCAAATGCAAGACGTTTCATAGGTGCAAATCAAATACACATTTCAAAAAAGATTGCACATAAATTCAACCTACAAATTTTAACGTTAAAGTTTGTGCTGTTACTCCTGAAGAAAATTGATACCTAGGTTGATTCAGGCTGACAGCTAGAGAATGTCTGAATGAAATGGAACAAGCACTGTCCAGATATGAGCTAAGAAGACACCAATCGACTGAAAGTAAAGTAAGGTAAACGCAGAACTCAAAGGCCCCATGTTGAAAACGGGAAATTCAGAACATACTGGATTAGAAATAGCAAGTCAGCTAGAAGAAAAGGAATGTCCAGGAACTTGGGAAGAGTATTTTGGTGTTACCTAAAGAAAGACATAGATCCGTGTAGGCTAATGATGTCTAGGCTATTCAGTGGCGTAGCCAGGTTTTAGAACCAGAGGGAGCGAGCACATAAAAAGGCCCCTACTTTCCAAAATAAATAATTTCAATTAATTACATTCATTTTGATTATACGTATTTATCTTCGTATTTAAATAGATACAATGAAACACCCAAAAGGTGACAAAAGCAATATGTACAGTGAATTAATATATTATATTATAACATAACAGTACAAACACTAACCAATTACTACTGCTACTCATAGGCGTAACGTTCTAACGGTGGTGTCTGGTCACCACCATTACCACCACTTTTGGTTCTGCAATGCAATATATTTCCTGCAATGAAATATATTTTTAACATGAACAAACATGTCTAATCGCAATGGCGGCAATTAGACTAGCTCCAGTGTGTCCACACTACCTTACTTACATATGTTTGGTTTCATAATTTGGTTACGTCATCAATTTTGTTTCTATAAAAGGTTAAATTATCAAATTCATATGGAAGAAGTGATTGATTCATTGTAAAGAGACCGCGAAAGGTTATAGGGCTATAGGCCACTGTGCATGCAATGTATCATGCTTCCGTGGTAATTCAACTTAATTGTAGGCCTAAGCTCTTACTGCAAGTCTAAGGCAATTTAGCGGGTAAAGCCGTAGTTTAGGCTGTATATTTAATATCGTCAATTTAAAATGGAAGCCGATGAAAATAATTGTTGGCCTAAATGGAAGTTGGAGTGAAGCATAATTATGTCCGTAAATAGAAGCTGGATTGATTAAGCTAAGTCTTTGCTTTAATAGAAGCTGAATCGATTAAGTTTTTTGCTTTAATAGAAGTGGGATTGACGAAAATAATTCTTGCCTAAAGAGAAGTTTGATTGATAAAAAAATTGTTGGTTAAGTAGAATTTGGATTTATGACAATAATTCTTGCTTTAGCAGAAGGTCGATTAATGAATTTTTTTATCGTAAATGGAGGCTAGATTGATGACAGTTATCATGGACATTGGTAGACTGCATACTTATCAGCGTCAAGACGTTAAAATGATTTACCAGCCTAAACTACGGGATAACCATTTAGCGTTGATAATGACTATTGATACATTAACGTCGATAATTATCATTAGCAGTTACTGTACAGTAGTAGCCTAACGATATTCATCGAAAAGCCGCAGTAGCAGCCGGACAATGCGTAGCGTGTCTCTGAGGCTTCGACGCTGTCTCCTTCGCATCTGGACTTGCAGCACCATCGAAAATTGTCTGGACAACCATCTGACTTAGCGCAGCGCTTGTGAATAAGCTGGTGTCTTGTGCTTAGCTAGCGTTCCAATAGTACGTTAAAAATTAGGAGGAGTCCGAGGAGGGGATTGGTCACCACCACTTTCTGGGGCAAAGTTACGCCCTTGCACTGCTACTATCAGCTGCGCCAGCTTCGCACCATTGCCCGTTCGCTTACACCTAGTGCCACCACCACCCTAGTGCATTCTTTCATTACATCCCGCCTTGACTACTGCTCGTCACTCTACTTTGGCCTTCCTCTAAATCGACTTGTGTGCCTGGACCGAGTCTTGCGCTCTGCAGCGCGTCTTATTGGGAAAATCCCCAAATTTGGTCATGTCTCCAGCTATATGCTGGAGACTTTACACTGGCTCCCTATCCGGCAGCGCATTGAGTACAGGATTGCTGCCTTGGTACGACGATGTCAGCTGGGTCTAGCCCCAGTCTACCTGCGGGAGCTTTGCTGCCCCTCGGGTATTCAAGGTCGCCGCCCCCTCCGCTCTGCAGAGAAGGGGGTGCTCTGCTCTTAGTCCCATTTGCTCGAACTGCAACTATGCAGAATCGAGCCTTTTCCGTGGTGGGCCCAGTGGTCTGGAGCGGGCTCCCCCAGGAGATACGCCTGCTCCCTGGGACTTTTACTGAAGCTTTCTTTACTAAGCTCAAAACTGTCCTTTTTGACCGTGCTGGAGTCGGGAGCGCCTCTGAGTAGTCCTCTGGAAGGGGCGCTATATAAATTTATGAATGAATTACAACAGCCTTTTTTTGTCTAGGCTTCATTTTAGCAAAGTTGTCGATTACTTCGTTATAATAATATGCACGGTACCTACTACCTAGTTCATACTACTAGTCTTAACTCTATAGGGAGAGGCAGCACATGCATGATATATTAAATCGAACAACTTATGATCCAACGGGATTTCTGATTTGGCACGCCTAAATAACTGCATAAACTGAAATTGGTCATTTAATCAAATTTTAATAATTATATTATTAATAATTTATCACAGCTGTAACAACATTAATTATTAATAATACAATAATAAGTTAGTCCTGGGGTCGTAGTGGCAATCAAGAGGTGCCCGTATGGATATAAGAACCATCACAGAGCGGTCATACAATGAATGCTGTAGGCCTATACTGAAAGCATAATTCCCTCGCCCCATTCTCCATCTTTAGATATATATACTGTAGGCCCTAAGTATCTTTCAAAGCTTTTGCCCAGCACATCGTCCGTGAGTACATTTGCAAATATTTCTCTGTGACATCGAACATTATAGTTGACCAAGTCACAGCTAACGTCTATAGCTGATAATGCCTTCTGAGCTTTATATTCGTCAGAAAGCTGTTTACTATGGATTCAAACATGCAGTTTCCTGTTGCCGGAACGTGGATTGCCTTGAAACCAGGAAAATTCCATTTATCATGAACATCGACTATTAAAAATGGAGTTACAGTTAACATACTTTTTCATACAAGACTCAGTTCACATTGGAAACTATGCGTGTAAACTGTTCCAGTATAGTCGCAGTTTTTGTAAGTAGATTAAAGCGTTATCAGAAGCCAAAATGGCTTTAGACTTGCTTCAAACATACTAGGCTGTTATAGCGCGTTAAGATCTGTGTAGGCCTATAATAATGATTTGGTTTAACATCACTGCTAAGAAAGTTAGGCTATAGAAACATATTTACCTGTTTCAAGTTTCCTCTGTCTATTTCTGTATCCGGTACATATACTTGGGTTAAAGCCGAATGCACCAGAAATTTAATCGAGCCCTATAGGCCTACAAGGGCTCCGATATAAGCCAGGGGTCCGTATACCCTAAACCACAAACTCTAGGAGCATGACAAGACGAATGTGTGCTAATTCGATGATGGATATGTTTAAGGCTGAAACTAGCTATGTTGGGACTTTGAAAGAGGCTGAGAGTATCATGTATAGCGGATGACTCATTGACTGTGCATGCGTTTTGTAGCCTATGACTTTGTTGGACTTTAGAACTTATAGCCTGCATCCTGAGAGATAGAGACACGTCGCTCACTCGAATCAGTGCTGTCTGTCTCTACTCCTTCGGTCCGTCCATATAATTATACTTAGACATAACAGCAACATAGACAGAACAGCAATACTTGGGGAAGCTCCGTTAACTGTAGACCAATCAGAAAATTTAATAGCGCGAAAACAGATCGGTACGCCACTCTTAGGCGCCTTTTGACTTGCATGCCGTCGAAACCCGGTATGTTTTTGGGCCATAAATAAATTGCGAAAAGGCCCCACATTTTGCCAAAATGGTCTTAGGGGAGCTGCCGCTCCCCCTGCTCCCTCTGGCTACGCTACTGATCTGAGGCTATTCGGTGCCAATTATAAAGCTAGGTCTATAAGAGGTAGCCTAATGCCGTGTGCGGCAGGAAAACCAGTTCCACCAAAGTTGGTCAAACTCGATAATGATGTCTACTGATGAAGTATAAAAGGATTGAAAATCAATAAATTTTGGTTCTTATTTATCTTTATTATGCACAATTTTTGAACATTTGGGTGGTAAAGAAGATCTTCTGTTACACGCTGAAACAATTAAAGAATTAACGTTACATCAATCGATGGTGGCCAAAGCCGAAATTCGTCTAGCGTTTGCAATTAGCACAAACTACGGAGTTAGAACTTAGAGGAGAGTAATTTCATTGAGAAAATTAAAGCTCAGATGTAGGAAGTAGGAGTTAAGACAGATTAATTACTAGAACATAGTTATGAAGAGGAAGTTGTGGAAGAAAATGAAGACTTAATTAACAGCTCTTCTTCTTCTTACAGCCCGATTGCATCAATGTTATATAGGCCTACTCAAAACTCATACGTAGGCTACTCATACTTAGCTGATTTATTACAATGTGTGTTGGAATAATGGGTATTGTAATGTGTTTGGATTTCATGTATGGGAGCCAGTCTTAATTGGAGGTTTCGTCTCCATTGGCTCGGCCACCCGAAGAAGTATCAGGATCAAATTTTAAACGACACCGTCTTCCAGCAGTTTCAGCCAATGCTAAGGACCCAAAACTCTGTAAGTTTTTGTGGACAGAAACATGTTATGCTCAAATCAATGTGTCCAGCCTGGGGAAAAATCTGCAATCACTTAAGAATCACGTTTTTTGTTAAAGCTGATCTCTCCTCTGGTTTCTGGGCATTCTGGCATGTTGAACTTGATTATGAATCTAGTTTTTGACAACCTTTCAGACGTGCTTTGGACATTACAGATGGTTGCGTCTGCCTTTTGGCATCTCTGTGTCATCTGAGATACTTGGAAAGATACTACGTGAATTTCTTCCTCATCTATCCTCCCTCACAGAACCACTGAGAAACCTGACAAAAAGGGCGTTCCGTGGAATTGGTCAGTTTCACAAAAGGCTGCGTTTCAGACGCAGGAAGCAGAAGGTCACAGACAGAAACAGAATCAAGAAAATTGCTAAAAATCTCCAGCTTCATTGTCGCTAAGGCTGACGCGGGAACGGCACTTTCTGGAACTGAATCGGTACCGATAACAGACTGTACAGACATCAAAGATGTCAATGACTATAATGATGGTGATGGTGCTGGAGGACATGACTTATCTGTGGATCATGCATGACCTAGGTAGGCTACTTAGGCTAGACAAGTACTACTATAATACTACTATTTCATTAACCGCCCTTCCTATGCAAAGGGCGTGCCTATATATGCTATCGTCATAGGATAGGTACGATGTCTGTCTGTCCATCTGTCACGTTCGTTTACATAGACCTATTGTGATTAAACAGTGCGTCGCAGAGATGTTATACTTGGCACAGGCATTCATTCATTCATTCCGAAGATTTATATAGCGCCCCTTCAATGTTACTACTCAGGAGCGCTCCCGA
Organism: Aporrectodea caliginosa; assembly: GCA_020284085.1. Classification (NCBI taxonomy): domain Eukaryota; kingdom Metazoa; phylum Annelida; class Clitellata; order Crassiclitellata; family Lumbricidae; genus Aporrectodea; species Aporrectodea caliginosa. The sequence continues at coordinate 1,345,641 of JACEVL010000373.1, forward strand.
CCCAACCCCGGCTGAAGAGGATGGTTTTAAGGCTACAGTAAAACGCATCTGAAAGAACTCTAGGCATAAGGCGTAATGTTAATGGGAGCCCATTCCAAAACATGGGGCCCGCAACAGAGAAGGCACAATCGATGCTGTCTAAGAGCAGTTCGCGCACGGGGAACAAGAAGTTCACCATGCGTGGAGGAGCGGAGAGCTCTAATCGTAATCGTAATCGTAAACTCGATATTTCTAGAGCGCCCACAAAAACGAAGTCGCGGGAACCAGCTTATTCACAGGCGCTTAATCAAAACAGGATCGATAGGCAGGGGTCAAAATCCAGAGAGTCAGGTAGGCGAGACAGTCAGCCGGCTAAGGTGGATGATGTCTAGAGTTGAAATGGCGAGGAAGGTGAGGGGAGGAGAAGGAATCGGGATAGGATTTGTGATAGGATTTCTACGTCCCTGCACACCCAGAGTAGAGCGACAGTAAATACACAGGAGCGGAACCTAAGAGGCACCTAAGAGCCACACCAAAGCAGAAAGCCGGTGCATGTTCAAACATTCCCGTCATCTGCTGGATATGGTGATGGTGGTGACCTGACTGAATAACTAAGTCTTAATTCTGATTATTGATGGTTGATTTGTCTGTATGGTAGCGAAATATTACGCAATTTTATTACTGTGACCTAAGACCTTGATTAAGGCATTAGGCTAGGTGGCGGATGGCATCATGGCACACATAATTAAGTCCACAAGGACCATGGCAATTCATTCAGTATTCATGCATTATGGAGATTTATATATTAGCCCTTCAAGAAATCTACTCAGGAGCGCTCCCAGCCCAGCCACGGCAAAAGAAAAAAGACTTGTGATTTATAACAAAGTTTGGTTGGTCAACGGCAGCAAAAGCAGCTCCGATGGTAGGTCATTCCAGATGTAGGGACCTGCGACCGAGAAAGCTCGGCGCTGCCTTGCAGTCAAGCGAGTCCGTGGAACTAAGAGTTGCTCCTTTGTTGCGGAGCGAAGCGCCCGACGCGCTACAACGTTGGACACTGGGCGGCAGAGGTCGCGCAGGTAAGATGGAGTACAGCCAAGGATGCAGCGTGAATCCAAAGCAGCAATCCGGTATGAGATCCGTTGGGCCACAGGCAGCCAGTGCAACACACCGCGCATGTAGGCAGAGACAGAGGCAAATTTGGGGATTCGCCTAATGAGCCGAGCAGTCGAGCGCAGATCTCGATCTAGTCGCCCCAGAACCCCAAGGGGGAGACCAACGAGGATCGGGCAACAGTGGTCAATTCGACTAGTAACAAAAGCATGCATATTAAAGAACCACTAGTGCGTCATGAGATAGGCAGCTTCGAGAGACCAAGTTCACATGTTGGGAAAAACTAAGTTCCTGGTCAAGGGATCACCAGGACTCGGATATTACAGTTTTCAGTCGTGACTCGTCAGACTATGCAAAACTACTATAGGAATAATTTCATCTATTTACTTTAGAAAGAGTGCTTGACAGGTCTGGATTAACGACGGGTCCAGTGGGTCCGCGGTCCCAGGTCCTCTAAATATTTCGCAAATAAGGGGTCTGCCATTAGAATGCTACGTTAGAAAGAGTGCTTGATCGCCACTTATTCGGAAAAATTCACATGGCAAATAATCCATGTTGCTCATAAGCAGCTGTTACCTTCTAAACAGTGTCAATAAATCAAAAATGAACGTCCGTTAAAATTTTACTTTTTCACATTCTGCCCATGTTTGCATTCATTCTGATGTAACGTTCTTTTTCTAACGTTGTCGGGAAACATTTACTAAACGCTGTTTAGTCAGTTAAGTTTAGGCAACTAAATTGTTCAGCATACAAACTTTGTAAAACAGTATAAACATCTTTACTGCAACATGATCCAACATCTATCGGAAACGTAGCATGACATCAAATTTAAAGTAGGTCCCTAATCGATGTTTGTACAATTTGAGATTGTTTAATAGCCTGAAATCATGCTAGAACGATTGGTACTAACCGGTAGGTTTAAGTCATGAGAACGGACGACATTCTCGATAGAATGTAGCCAAGAAGAAAATCAGTTGGAGGTAAATTGGAAAATTGGCATCATCTTTGGTCTTTAGATAAACCGTTCTTGGTATCGTGCAGGTTCAGGTCTAAGACGCTGCAACGATCGTATTATGACGTAATAATAGTGGCGTTAGTCTTTAAGAATCTTTAAGAATCTGGGAAGAAATAGAAGCTAGCGTATACTATACAGACACATCATGAGGAAAGAAGAGAGATGCTCAGAGAAGGAGATAATTCAAGGCACAATGGCATGGATTGAACTTTCAGTGGCGAAACTGATAAGGAAGGTTGTGAACAGACAACAATGGAGAATGATTGTGCATGACGCGGCCAACCCACGTTTCGAGGACGGCCGAGGAGGACAGGACAGTCTTTGTCTTTAACGAAGATGAAAAATTGCATACTGTATAATAGTGAAGCATACTGAAGTCGGCGAATTATATCATTTTAGGGACATTCTATTATATGACGTAGTAGTGATTATGATGATGATACTGAGGGGGTCCGGTGGCGCGTTGGATAACATCTGGCCAAGAGAGCGAGAGGTACCGAGTTCGAGCCCCGTTAGGGCGGATATGCTTTGTAGCCTTTGTAGGCTGCTATTAGCGCCGTGTATTGCAGGCTGTCTGTTCTGTTAGTAGTTAACTAGTTAAGATTGTTTCAATTGCATAACATGTAAATGTACAGCGCAGTGCGTTTGTCAGGCGCTCAATTAAAGAAAAGATATTATTATAACGATGATGATAATTTTGGCGGTCGCCTTAGAGATTGACGGCGCATGGAGCAAGGAAGCATGGGAGTTTGTCAACAATATATGTAGCAGACAAGCAGACGCAACATATTATTATTATTAGACTGTTATTTATAGCGCGCCTAAACAAAATTGGAATCTTGCACAAAGGCGCGTAACAGAAAAATCAATCATAGTAAATCTTAAACAGATGTGTTTTAAGGTTAGTTTTAAAAATCGATAAATTTGGGGATTTGCGGATAAAGACAGGGAGTTTGTTCCATTCAGCCGGGCCGGCTAGCGCAAATGCCCTGTTACCAAGTTTTTTGAGTGATCGTGTCACAACAAAATCACCTTGAGATGATGAACGTAGCCCTCGTCTGGATTGGAGAGAGGAACAGGGTGTAACAAGTGAAGAAAGGTATGCAGGAGAACAGTTTGTGTAGATTCTGTACATTAGAAGACAGATTTTGAAATTGATGCGAGCTTGTATGGGAAGCCAGTGTAGTTCACGGAGGGTCGGTGTGACATGATCCCGAGGATTTATATAACAGCATTTCAGCAGCTGTTCAACGAGAAAACACCATCTGTTCAACCAATAGCTGGAAGAAAACAAGGCGGCTTCGATGTGCTCAATGCTTTGCGAGGTAGCCTACATGTACCAGAAATGCGCTCTATTATGATATTGAGCCACACAGTGACATATACAGGTGGCTTTGCAGTGTTTCCATATATATATATATATATATATATATATATATATATATATATATATATATATATATAATGGCAAAATTAATAATATAAACGCACAGAAATCTCTCTGCATGCGTGCCTGCATCTGTGGTGTAACGCTATTTCGACAATAATGGCTTACGTCATTCTACGTCATCGCAATAACCGTATACAGACGTTGTCATAGCAACGCTAGATTATGCAACACGACATATGGGTCCTTATACATTTCTATAAGGGAATGGGGAGGGAAGGAGCGGGTCTGCCACACACGGGGAGGGAGGGACGGAGGGAGGGACGGAGGGAGGAACGGAGGGAGAGAGGCAGGGGGAGGAGGGAGAAGACTTATGAGGGAGGAGGGAGGGAGGGACGGACGGACGGAGGGACGGACGGACGGACGGACGGACCGAGGGAGGGACGGAGGGAGAGGGACGGCCGGACGGACGGACGGACGGAGGCAGGGCCGGATTAAGACTTTCGGGGGCCCTAAGCCAAGGAGCCGGGTTAAGACATCCGGGGCCCTAACCGGAAAGCCATGCAAAATTTTTTCCCCAGATTTGGAGAAAAACCATGTTTATTACTTTGAGAAATTTCTGATGACCTTTTTTTTGCTTTTCCATCTTTTTTCCAGACAAATAGGACCTTTGTACCATCTGATTTATTATTTCCTGACAGTTGGGGCCCCTCAAAACATTGTGGGGCCCTAAGCTATGTCAAATAGGACCTTTGTACCATCTGATTTTATATTTCCTGACAGTTGGGGCCCTCAAAACATTGTGGGGCCCTAAGCCATGGCTTATTTCGCTTATAGGTTAATCCGGCTCTGGACGGAGGGGAGGGAGAAGACACGCACATCGCCGCCAGAGACGTTGGGATGGACGACGGACGTTGAAGGGAGGGAAGGAGGTATGGCCGGCAGAAAACAAGGGGAGGGAGGGAGGAGGGAGGGAGGGAGAGGGAGAAGACAACGCTGTTTCGACAATAATGGCTTACGTCATTCCACGTTGTCATAGCAACACGATATAATGCAACACGACATGTGGGGCGAGAGATGTGGTGGAGGGACGGACGGACGTTGAAGGGAGGAAGGAGGTACGGACAGCCGGGACAGACGGCAGAGAAGTACGGGGATGGAGGGAGGGTACGGAGGATAGAGGTGGGAGGGACGGACGGACGGACGGACGTAGAAGACACGCAGGATCGCCGCGAGAGACGTGGGTAAGGGCGGAACGGACGTTGAAGGAGGGAAGGAGGTACGGACGGCCGTCGGCCAGGACGGACTGCAGAGAAGTAGTACGGGGAGGGAGGGAGGGTACGGGGATGGAGGGAGGGAGGGAGAAGACACGCAGGATCGCCGCGAGAGACGTGGGCAAGGGCGGAACGGACGTTGAAGGGAGGGAAGGAGGTACGGACGGCCGTCGGCCAGGACGGACTGCAGAGAAGTAGTACGGGGAGGGAGGGTACGGGGATGGAGGGAGGGAGGGAGGAACGGAGGGACGGACGGACAGTCGGACGGACGGACGGAGAGAGAAAGGGTTGGAAGGGAGGTAGGGAGGGAAGGGGAGGGAGGGAGAGGTTGAAGACTTATGCCAATCATAGCACGAGAAGACGCAACCCTTGACATTTTCAAATTGTTTTTAACCGTCTTAGGACGGGCAAACATCTAGTATATAAATATATCACTAGAGCATCTATGTTTGAGGCTGCCGATTCGGAACGGCCTTCGCCCTTAAGCTAGCCAAAATGAGCGTTGACTGACGTCATAATCGAGAAATCGACGTCATCATCGACGTGTAATGCGTGGACACGTCACCAATTATGTTAATGAGCGCTGGCTGACGTCATGCAAGCTTCATTTCACAGTACAACTTATGTGATAGGCTACACAAAAAAGTAAACATCGATATCTATATTTAGAATTCCTAGCTTGCGGGTCAAGGTCACTAAGCGATTGTGACTTCACCGCGACCTGAAGGAAACATACGTCATACGGTCTCTAGCGCTTATAATATCATTTGTGTTTAACCCAGGGGTGCAAAAAACCATGTTTTTTTCAAAATTAATATTTTTTTATTTTTTTATTTCCCTATTTCGGATCATAAAACTCATAAAAATGGCATGAATACCGTTCAAATTAATCAGATGTATAAAACAACTATAAATGAAGTTAACTAAAACAGTAGATTGAGTAGAACCATAGAACAGCATGTAACGAAAATAACAAAGACGTTACAAAAATTATACAACAATTGCCCAGAGAGTTTAACCCTTTGACTTGCCCTATTTCTTCCCGAAAAGGTAAATGTGTATGTGTGTATGTATGTATGTATATATGTATGTATGTATATATGTATATATGTATGTATGTATATATGTATGTATGTATGAACGTATATATGTATGTATATATGTATGTATATATATATATGTATGTATGTATATATGTATGTATGTATATATAAATGTATGTATATATATATACGTATATATATAGGTATGTATATATAAATGTATGTATATATATATATATATACGTATATATATATGTATGTATATATATATGTATGTATATATATATGAATGTATATATATATAATATGTATGTATATATATGTATATATATATGTATGTATATATGTATGTATATATATGTATATATATATGTATGTATATATATGTATATATATATGTAGGTATATATGCATATATATATGTATATATATGTATGTATATATATATGTATATATATGTATATATATGTATGTATATATATGTATGTATATATATGTATGTATGTATATATGTATGTATATATATATGTATATATATATGTATGTATATATATATGTATGTATATATATATATGTATGTATGTATATATGTATGTATGTATATATGTATGTATGTATGTATGTATGTATGTATGTATGTATGTATTAGCTCAGTTTCTTGTTTAGCCTAGGCCTATATAGGAGGAGGAGGAGGAGGAGGAGGAGGAGGAGGAGGAGGAGGAGGAGGAGGAGAAGGAGGAGAAGGAGGAGCGCTGATGCATGCATTGGATGCGGCGGATGATGATTGGTCGGATGAAAGTAATGGCGGTGCAGACAGGGATTAAAACAAACAAAAGGTTCAAACAGGAGGTAAAATGTCGACATTTAGCCTTGGCCATTGAGACAGATTAGAATAAAATACAGCCCGTAAAACAAAGTTTTTTACTATATCCATCTACTATCCTATAATGCGTCTTATGAAGCAGTTACCTCTACAAATATATAGTCCGCGTTCATTTTACGACATAGCGTCCGTTTAATGAGGCAGCGCGCCCGTTTCTGTTGCGGCCAATGGCAACGCTGGCCAATGGCAACGCTGCGTATCGGAAAAGGGATTCCCCGATTCGAAAAGTTGAGTCCCCCATTCTATAAGCTAGCCTTTTGGGGAGCTGAAATTTTGATAGAATGAAGTGTCTGCGAGGGCGAGTCTATCTGCCAAGTTTCAGGACGATTGAATGATTGTAAGTGATCGAATTAGTCGTCGCAAGATTTGACTTTTTAGCCTGTGGCTCAAGATTCCCGCAAGTTAAAGTAGATGGATAAAAATCGTAACGGACGCACCAACTCCAGGAACAGATCCATACCGAAAACCAGGATCGGCATCTCATAGAAGACGCCAAAAGTAAGAACAAAAAGCGCTGTGCTTTTGTTGGCTCCATGGGTGCCCACACATAGGGGCCACTTGCCCCCCGACCCCTGGAAAATTGACATCTGTTTTTGTAACTAGGCCTACTACTTTTTGGTTTTTAACAATTATGATGATATATATGTTATGACGTCGTGCTGATCGGAGGATTCCTCCCATCAAACCTCATTGGAATTTGGAACAGGCCTGCAATAAGCTAGTTCAGCATTACCAGTGCGCATGCGCAGCCAGTTTACTTTTACTTCCGGTCATAGGTCACCGTTCGTAAACAAACCGAATGGTGCCGGTAGCGATGTTGCTATGATAGGGTGACCATACGTCCCGGTTTTCCGGGACATGTCCCGGTTTTATATGGTGTGTCCCGGTGTCCCGACGACTTGTGCTAAAGAGCAAAATTGTCCCGGTTTCTGACACAACCAGCTGACACTGTTCAGTGTTGCAGTTTTACACATTGAAGGCGATAATGCATCAGTATGAAAGTTAAGTCAAAGGTTAAGCCGTAGTTTACGTTGCTATTTTTAATACCGTGTTTTCAATCCCCTACTTTACGTTGCTAGATTAATATGATGGTTTTAATTCCATGAAAGCAGAAGTTGGATTTATAAGAATAGTTTTTTTAGAAACTTGAAGTTGCATTGATTAGAATAATATTGGCGTAAATAGAAGTTGAATTGATGACAGTTATTATGGAAATTGGCATTAAAATGTCATGTACGTAAAACGAATAAACGATATGTTCCATACATAATGAAGAACGCTGAAAATATGATAAATTACCATTTTTTGCATAAAAATGGAAATTGAATTTATGAAAAAAATTCTTTGCGTAAATTTTGTCCCCCAAAATGCAAAAATCCGGCCCACAAAAATTCTGTCCCCCAAAGTTATGTAAACTTTTTTTACTATAGCCTACTATAGTAGGCCTATACTACTATAGCCTATAGTAACTGTTGACTATAGGGAGTAGGCCTATAGGGCTAGGCCCTCCTATAGTCCTATAGGCCTACTTAGGCTATGTAATTACAACTGTTCCTAAAACTGTCCCGGTTTTTGATGGCCAGTAAATGGTCGATGTTGCTATGATCTACTTTGACGCAAATATTAGAAGATATTTGTTTGCCACGAGTTCATGTTTAACTCGATGAAGTTGTCTTGTGACATCTTTCTGTTATAAATTTCTTCAAATCAACTACATTCCATCGATTAAAGTCGTCCACATTGAACGATTCGTCTAAGCTATCCGCCATGTTTCGCTTTATTTATGAACGGGGAACTATCACCTTTCCCGTCATGCACTGCGGGTTTCGCTTTGTTTATGAATGGGGAACTATCACCTTTCCCGTCATGCACTGCGGGAAAATTAATGCTGAACTAGCTTATTCCCTGTTAGCCATATATCTAGATGTATAATATATAAATATATCACTAGAGCATCTATGTTTGAGGCTGCCGATTCGGAACGGCCTTCGCCCTTAAGCTAGCCAAAATGAGCGTTGACTGACGTCATAATCGAGAAATCGACGTCATCATCGACGTGTATTGCGTGGACACGTCACCAATTATGTTAATGAGCGCTGGCTGACGTCATGCAAGCTTCATTTCACAGTACAACTTATGTGATAGGCTACACAAAAAAGTAAACATCGATATCTATATTTAGAATTCCTAGCTTGCGGGTCAAGGTCACTAAGCGATTGTGACTTCACCGCGACCTGAAGGAAACATACGTCATACGGTCTCTAGCGCTTATAATATCATTTGTGTTTAACCCAGGGGTGCAAAAAACCATGTTTTTTTCAAAATTAATATTTTTTTATTTTTTTATTTCCCTATTTCGGATCATAAAACTCATAAAAATGGCATGAATACCGTTCAAATTAATCAGATGTATAAAACAACTATAAATGAAGTTAACTAAAACAGTAGATTGAGTAGAACCATAGAACAGCATGTAACGAAAATAACAAAGACGTTACAAAAATTATACAACAATTGCCCAGAGAGTTTAACCCTTTGACTTGCCCTATTTTTCCCGATAAAAGGTAAATGTGTATGTGTGTATGTATGTATGTATATATGTATGTATGTATATATGTATATATGTATGTATGTATGAACGTAAATATGTATGTATATATGTATGTATATATATATGTATGTATGTATATATGTATGTATGTATATATAAATGTATGTATATATATATATACGTATATATATAGGTATGTATATATAAATGTATGTATATATATATGTATGTATGTAATATGAATAGATTAAATCTGTTATAAAGATTTTATTTGATTTTATTTTAATTTTGTTGTTGTTTGTTTGTTTTTGTTTTTTTTAAACAGCATGTATGTAGCCTATATTATTATGTTAATATGGTTTGTTTTTTGTATTGATTGATTCCTTATGTAAACATTGGTAATTAAAGTAAGAATCTCATGTCAACATTACATGTATAATAAATAACCATTAAGCTTTATTAACAATTAAAAGTAAGAAATTAAGAAAATCTGGTGAAATTACTCTTTTATATTCATGTCTGTAGCATAATTATGATAAAGAACTGTGATTTTAAATCTGTGACTATACATGTATTTCTTTAGTAATATTTGATTGCAATGCTTGAAAATTCAAAGTAGAATAGAAATAAATTGTTTATGATATTTTCTGCAAAGCATTGTATAACTTACCTGCAAGTATCATAGATATTAATAGCTGAGTTATATTATGATGTCAAACAATGAATATAACATATAACATATGATAAAGAACTGTGATTTTTTAATCTGTGACTATGCATGTATTTCTTTAATAATATTTGATTGCAATGTTTGAAAATTCAAAGTAGAATAGAAATAAATTGTTTATGATATTTCTGCAAAGCATTGTAGGCCTATAGCTTGCCTGCAAGTATCATAGATATTAATAGCTGAGTTGTATTATGATGTCAAACAATGAATATCAGTGACATTGTAAAATACTGTTTAGACGCCTTTAAATGGTGTCATTTGAACTCTATTAATTCTTTGGTTTTTTTTTTTAAAATTGTATTGTACATAATTTTGAATTGTCGTCAACGGCCTTTGATGTCATATGATGACGGTAAACTTGTGAATTAAAAAAATGTATATATATATACGTATATATATATGTATGTATATATATATGTATGTATATATATATGAATGTATATATATATAATATGTATGTATATATGTATATATATATGTATGTATATATATATGTAGATATATATTCATTCATTCCGGATATATATATATGTATGTATATATATGTATATATATATGTATTATATATATGTATGTATATATATGTATATATATATGTAGGTATATATATGCATATATATGTATATATATGTATGTATATATATATATATATATATGTATATATATGTATATATATGTATGTATATATATATGTATATATATATGTATGTATATATATATATGTATATATATGTATATATATGTATGTATATATGTATGTATATATATATATGCATATATATATATATATGTATATATGTATATATGTATGTATGTATGTATGTATGTATGTATGTATACATGTATGTATGTATGTATACATGTATGTATGTATGTATGTATAATGTATGTATGTATGTATGTGCGCTTTTAAAGCGCGGTTGCCAGTCAAAGGGTTAAGAGATGCCATTTTGGCATTTATGACTTCAAAATTTATTTTTTTAAACCAAAACCAAATTTTGTGGTTTTAAAAAACCAAACCTTTTGCAGCCCTGGTTTAACCATGACCAGTCTTTGCCCCTCTCCTTTAAGAAAATCTGTGGGCACCCATGGCTGGCTCCCATATTACGATCTCTTCATTTTGTTTTGTATCATTTTAGTGAAAACTGTTCCCGGAATGTTCTGTAGGCTAATGCCTCTCCTTTTCTTTTGTAGGCCTATATAGGGACGATTGTCGATTTTGCCCAGTCTTCTGGTATTTCTTCCTCTTGTAGAACCTTTCTAATAATAGCTTTAACAAATTTTTCTCCTCCTTTTAAGTAGTTCTGTATTGATCTCATCTATGCCGCGTGCTTTATCCTGTTTCATTTTGTTACCTTCTCCTGTGTCGACATTTAGTAGTTTATTGGTGCAAAGGATTTCAGTACCGAGCCAATCATCTTTTAAAAACATTACAACCACTCTTGTTGAGATGAGGATGAATAACTGCCCTCTTCTGAGATTTAGGAAGTACGCCAGTAGAGAGAAAGGTTAATAAGGACAAGAAGTGAAGTTGAGATTTTATAAGCCACATAGGCACAGGGTACAACCGTACAGTGTTTGGATGTAGATTTCAAAGAAATAGCTGCATATCATCAGCAAACGAATGGTAGTCAAGAACAATGCCAGACTGTAGGGAGCCCACTGGATGGTATATAATGTAAACAGCAGTGGACGCTGACCTGTGCCCAGTGAATTTTGGGTTGCACATGGTCTGGGGTCGAGTCCAGAACAAACATGGTTGCCTGCATGTCACGTAAACAGCTATGCTTCACAGAGGAGCACTCAAGAGATTGTGATAAGGGGAAGCAGAACCAGTGTACAGAACCTTGTGGTACACCACAATTAAGACAGTGGGCGCAGACATGCACTGCAGGTTTATACGAGTATGGGGCGAAGGTAAGGTGCTAAACCAACGGACAGTGGTGCCAGACAGACCAAACCAGTATTCAAGGCAGTGAAAAGAGTATTTTGTAATCAACAGTGAATTATCCTGCATGCTTGAGGTTGTGAAATCCAGAATGACTGAAAGACAATTTTACAGTGTCTGATTCATTTTTTTCGTTTATTAATTCAAACTGACAAGCATGCAGTAAGATTACATGATATACATATAGTAGTAACATAAGACAACAAGTTTAACAGAAGTCGAATTTAGCTATAGGCCTGCAAAACGTGTCCATCTGTCCTACTGCTTATTTTAGTTATCCCCTAAGGAGTGGAAGGCTGAGTCAACCTTATGGGGCCAGCGGGTATCGAACCCGTGTCCTTTTGATCTTTGTGCCAGTGTATTCCCATTCAACTATCTCCCACCTCCTGTCAGCACCTCAAACTGCCATCTACCAAACTCAGCTTTAATGTAACTTGAAAATGAGTACAAGCTGCAAAGTGGGCATAAGATTAATGGAAGGCAAGGCATTGAGTGAGGAGAGGTCAGACTCACTCTTAAACCTGATAATAATAATAATAATAATAATATTACCGGTAATAATCTTTTCTTTATTGAAGCGCCTGACAAACGCACTGCACTGTACATTTACATGTTATGCAATTTAAATCTTAACTACTAACAGAACAGACAGCCTGCAATACACGGCGCTAATAGCAGCCTACAAAGCATGTCCGCCCTACGGAACTCGAACTCGGTACCTCTCGCTCTCTGTGCCAGTGTGTTATCCAATGCGCTATCGGGATTGTTGTGAAAATGACATCACCAGTAGCTCATGACAGTCACCTCCTGTCTGTCTGTTGTATGGCTCAGGGAACTGTGGATTCAGATGACCAGGACTTGAATCTGGATCATTAGATGGTATTCAATATTCGCTACCATACTTTGACTGAACTTCACACACCTACATATTCTGCCATATGAAGCTGTCATGGTGCACTGTTAAAGAGGATAACACACACCTGTGTGATTTTAACAACATGAAGATTTGTTTTGTTTTCACAGTGCATATTATGCACATAGTGTTATAAATTCAAAAGACATTCTCTTTAAGATTAAAGACAACAGGCCTTTAACAATTGACAAACACACGCACAGTGTCTACACAACAATGAATGATTATGGATCTTCTTTTATAAAGATACGGAACTGTGGCCCAACTAATCTGGTGCAAACTGTCTTCAGAATTCTGGGCTGACTGAAGGCAGCAAATGACATGGCAAGGACTGACCATCTGAAATGACCCGAAACTGAAACTCTGAAATTTCTGCCGGATACAGACCGCTCAAGAACATGATCTGCTTCTCTTAATTTGTTTCGTGCAGAACTGTTGGCCAACCATTTTAAGTGCCTCTGAGAGTTCTTAACACAGGCAGTAGGTAAATGCGTTGATGCACACAGCCTAATGTCAGAATCTGCGAATTTATAAAAAGTTGCAAGACTAGTTGCAGTGGTTCTGCTTAGAGCCAGAATGATCATGTGTCGGCATTCCAATGGCAAAAATCTGAGCAGTCATCTACAATGCACCCAACTGAATCCAACTGTATGCCTGTGAAAAGCAATGATGACATTCAGCTGGACAATATGGCGCATTAGAAATTATATAAAACATTCAAAGGAATCTCAAAACAAGACATATTTCGATCCATTTATCATCTCAATGCAACACAGTTTTGGTCTCGTGACTTCTACCATAAGTGAATGAAATTGAATGAACATTGCCTAAAATAAAACTTTGCATTACCAAGTAGGCCTACAAATGGACTACTTTTAGATTACAAAGAGATGTTGGCAGTTCCGTGGTTGGGTCTAAAGCGGCTCTGAGATTAGATAAGTTTCTCCACCAGATGTGCCTGTCATAAAATTATACACAGTGCCTGCAATAAAATTATACACATCTCAAAAACATTTGGCGATATAGACTTTATGGAAAAGCAAAGACTAAGTTTAGAAAATCAGATGCCAAGTAAGTCTTATGAAACCGTGCAGCTGGACTTGTTCTCTGCAGCAGGTTTGGCTGTTACTTTGAGGCTAGGGCTTGAACCTGGTGACTTGTGGTAAAATGCACGTTCGTTACTGCAGCCCTTGATTACATCAGTCTGTATCTTAACAAAGCTTTGACTCTGTGAGCATATTGGATCTACTGATGAACTTCCTGCAAAGCTGCTTTCAGCCAACTCTACTGCACCTTCGGGCTTGGATTTCTCCTCATTAGAGCTTGGGACTTCACACACCACATCCTCTGGTTTTCTATGTGTTTCATCTTTTTCTACCCTTGTTTTCAGCACCACTGAGCTGGTACATGCTTGAGCTGAATTTAAAACTAGTTTCAAACTGGTTTCCTGTCCTGCAACTGTTACAGCCTCTTGGTATTTTTCATTAGCTACTGTCAATGTCTTTCTATTATTAAAGTCCATGCCAGTATGTGTTACATTTGTTTCTGCATTCACAGGTCTTGCACTTTTTCCATGATAAGGAGACTTTAATGTAGTTTCTTCCTCCTCCTCCTTGGCACCCCAGGGCATCTTCAGCCTCATTTCCTCTCCCTGCTCATCATCACTTGGCTCTGGTAATGATTTCTGACGAATGGGTGTTACAGCTGCCATCGGTCGCACTGGCTGATCGCTTAAAAAGCTTTGAGGTGTAGTAAATCCTTGCAAGGAATTACCAGCATCCACCACATTTGTTCCAGATGACATTGGATTCTGAGTGGCCCTGCTGTTGCCTGTAGCTGAACAACTTTTCCCAGGAGGTAAATCAGTCCCATGAGCATGCCAACAATGTGAAAGCATGTTTCGTGCGCCCTTTAACACAGGCAGAGACTGAGGACGGTCAACTTCTGGGGAACGTTCTTCTTCAGTAGACATCTCATCTTTCTCCAGATGCATCGACTTTGAAGAGGAAGACAGAGCCAAGGCTTGACCAACATCAGAACACCTATAAAATTCACCCAGCCACACATATATCACTCAGTTCACCGAGCATGTAAGATATGGTCTACACAACAGTTTGTTATAGTGCAAACCCAGTATTATGTTAATCAAAATCATCATGACCACATGTTAACAGAACACTTACTACAATCATTCTGAATTACTGCAAAAGCAAAGCCAGATCTATAGTACACTACATAACATACTACAAGTTTCCAGTGGTTCAGAAGATATTGCGTTAAAACCACTGTAAAAATACAGGGTATGTTCAAAAGCCTATTGTGCCTGTTGTGCCAAGCATATCTTCTTATCTTTCCTCTTGAAAGATAAGATGCTCATTGCAACAGTGCTATCATCCTGATGGCTCTTGTAGTGCTACTATTGCTTCTGGAGTCCATCTAGTCCTTGAGGAGAAAATACATCACAGTGACCAATACTGCTAACTTTCCTATTTTTGGAACAGTTCACTATCAAAAACACTGTAATGTTTTGAAATGACTGTTGTTCATTCACTTTTTACTTGAGCAACAATCTGAACAACATTCTTTTTGGAAGCAAAGTGGTTTGCCTTGTGTTTCTTCAGGGGTTTTCATTATGTTCTTTTCAGTCATTCAAACTAGTATTGCACACATTTCTTTTGTATTATTAGAAGTCCAAGCGATATTACAGTACAAAAGATAAGGATAAATCATGGGATAGTAAAGCTGAAATTATCTTTTGTTGGTATAAATAGGCAACATGGGTTAATATCCCAGTGGTTTTGAAGTTTATTGCAATATGAACTATGCAGTCTTTCCAATGTAAGCAGTTGATCCAGTGATTCGCATGCAAACTTGTCTATTTTTCAACTCGTTTAGCTCACCATTTTAGTAAGTACACCATTAGTTTCATTCAACAGAATCTGCACTTCCTGCTGTTCCTAATGACATCAATGCACTTAATTAAAAGAGTGCCAGCCAATAGTAGTTTGAACTTAAAAACCATAAAATTAAGAAACTGTGGTTAGAAGCTCACTGTACCCTTCCAGGCAATGAGGTACATCAAGCATATATCAAACTTTTGTAAATCTTGTTTCTATCACATCACGGCAATACATCACATCAGGACGGCTCTGACTAAAGAATATGTCACAAACCATAGACTGTCCCCTTGTCTCCTCATGCCTTGATTATGCTAATTCGGTTTTTTTGGGTCTCTCAACTCAACAGGCTGCAACGCATCCAAAACTCTTTAGCTCGCATAGTGCTTCCTGTTCCACTATGAACAGGATCCTCAGTCCTACTCCATCAGCTGCACTGGCTTCCTGTCGAATTCAGAATAAAGTTTCAATTGGGCCTGCTGTTTGACCTACAAAGTGCTCAGCTGCAGCACCAGCACACTTTCCTATCTTCAGCCACTACTAATTCCTTACATTCCTCCTCATTGCCTGTGAAAAGTTAGTTATAATATTCAACATTTTTAAATACATGTAGATCCTACTTCTGTCTAGTTGTTACTTCTGCCCAGCTCTGTCGTCACCCTCTGTTCATACTCGTATTCTAATTTGAATAGTGTGGTCAATAATGCGTATTCGACTGAATAGTACAAAATCCTATTTGGTAGAGCTCTAATCTGAACCAACCAACCTAAAGTCTTTCTTTCATGCTCAACCCTCATTACAAATTGACATCGAACACGATCAATGGATGATGTGACTCACTCGAACAATGTTTGGCTTTTGAGTATTTACTGTTGCTGGTCCAAAGCTCTTTTGGAATATGCTGCCCATTTCAGGTTAGGGGCCGTCTATAAATGACGTCACGCTCCTAGGGGGAGGGGGTCGGAAATTTGTGACGATGTGTGACATGGGGGTGGGGGGTCTGAAGTGTGACGTCACACCAGGTCTATGTTATTAAATTTAACAATTAACAACAATTTAATTTTAATAACAACAGCACTAATTTTGAGGATTAAATTTTCATTATTTTTTAATTATTTTAATATATACGGGCACTATTATTAATAATTTTCTAATTTTTTAAATATTTGGTCACCGTTAGAATTTAAAATATTCATGCTTTTCGCTATTTGTTCCATGAAAGAGCATTTTGCTTCGCCATGGAAATTGGTTTTAGGGGGTCAGAGCTTTGTGACGTCATTTTCAGCGGGGTCTTACTTTTTGTGACGAAGTGTGACGAGGGGAGGGGGTTAAAATCGGCCAAAATAGCGTGACGTCATTTATGGACGGCCCCTTATTCTGTTAAATTCTGTCAAAGGGCTAGGGTTAGGGATTAGGGTTAGGGATTCAAATTCTCTTATGTAAACTTAAGACTTATCTTTTTCAACTTGTCTGACTTCTGGTTTTCCTGATCTGACGGATTTGAACATGGTTTCTCCAAGGGTTTTGGACTTTTCAACTGTGATTCTACTCAAAATGACCTCAACTGATTTCTTCTTACTATGACAACGATTCTATAGAAGTCAATAGATTACATTAGATTTGCTTTTAAGCATATGTAAAATTGTATTCATAATATTTAAAAACATCTCAGATTATAAGAGGCACTATACAAACAACCACACGGATTCAATCGGACCCGGTTCGATTAGCTGATGCCTTCATTCCCTAGGTGGCAGCAAAAGTACAATCAGCTTGCGCCTTGCATGGCTGCAACTTTGTTGATTTATGTCTTCTGTAATTTGTGTTCCTGTGATTTGTTTAATCGCCATAACATGTAAATGTACAGTGCAGTGCGTTTGTCAGGCGCTTCATTAAAGAATAAATATTATTATTATTATTATGTATGTATGCTGACGAACATTCTGACATGAATCACAGTGACTGTTGAATGAATACTAAATAAGATAATGATATAAATTTAGTCTAATAATGTGTACAAATGCTGAGATGTTGGTCATTTCTCAAGCAGCAAGTGTAAAATTCTAAATAAAATAGCAAATAGTAATCTGCTAACTCAGTTAAGACTGACAACTATGTATTAGACATCCCAATACTTACAAAACTGCAGTTGGTCTCTGTTCAGCCAACATTCCCTCCAAGCTATCATCACATTCAGCAGCTACAGAAGCAGATCTACTGACAGGCGTAGTCTCAAGGCCAGCATCTGTCAAATCATACAGATCTATGACCCAGCTGTCTCACGGTCCATGACCACAAACCAACAGAAACTTCACAAAGATTTTCACATATCTTGTAAATAGCATAAAATCTGTTACCTTAAGAAATGCATAAGAGAAACAGCACGAGTAATTTGCCTGTAAAGTAAATGCAAGTCTCCAAAATTTCTCAATGCCGCACAAAAGCTCCGTCAGGGAGACCAGCTAATTCAGTCGCTCTATACCAGGGGTGCGCAACCTTTTCCTTAATGTCGGCCGCATTGAAGGCTTATATTCTCATCACGGCCGCCAAGATATTTGCTATTATAGGTATATACATATGGGTGATGTCCAGAAATAACATGCTTACTGTTAGCCTACAAATAACGTTTTTTCTTAAGGCCATTTCTTATCCACGAACTTCAGTAGGCCTACCATATCTTTTCCATCATAAATGAATAAAGACAATAAAAAGAACATTCAATTATATCTTCATCTTCTATCCTACTCGAATCTGTAGCTAATGTAACTAAGACCACAACAATGATGATGATCCAAATTAATTATTAGCCAATACGCATGAGAAACTTGAGACTCGCTGGAGACCTTTAGACGTATTCCAGACTCCAGGCTATTGTCCATCAATCGAGTTCTGTACTTGTTTTTCAAACAATTCATCTGCCTCACATACACAGGTGCTTCCGCAGATGACCAGGGTGTTTCTAGTCAGTTCTCAAAGTTTAGGGTATTCCACCGCCAACTTCCACACACCCCTAGTAAATCGGTTGTATCCTCTTCATTTGTCAACTTCTTTATGAGTTGTTCGCCATTTTAAACTCCACCAATTCCATTTTTCTATCTCCACCAGATGTGTAGAAGCAACGAGTCGCAGTGCTGGCAAAATCTTATTAAAGTCATTGAATCGTTCAGTGAATTCATGTAGCAAGGCAGCAAGGACAGCGGTAAAGGACGTGCATGTAGTAGGAATGTCGTCCGTTGCATTTGTACACTATAACTTTCATTGGCCACTCTCTAGAATCTAGATGTAGTGGTTGGCTGTACAAGGCTAGACATGAATATTATTAGACTGATTTTGCATTCTCAAAGGGTGTGAGTGTGTTAGTGTTGGTGTGTGTGGTGTGTGCATACAACTATGAATATTGTACTTGTTAAATAAAGCGCACTAATGCAGGGAAAAATAGGCTTACAACTAACTGATTTACACTACCTCAGTTTTAGTGCAGAGGAATAAAAATATTTATGAATTAATATAGGCCTACACACGGCCGCCAATACATTACAATTAGATCACACGACCACGGCCGCCAATTCTCCTCTCACGGCCGCATGCGGCCGTACGGCCGCAGGTTGCGCACCCCTGCTCTATACCAAATACCAAATCAATCCTGGAGATTGTTTCACAAAGTTGACACAGCGTAGATTAAGCAGCAGTTGCAGAATTTGAGGGTAAAGGAGATGAAGGTCGAGATAGAGAAAGGTATGACAACAAGTAAGTAAGCAAGCAAGTATATCATTTATTTAACCAATTGCTACCTGCACTTTGATGTACATAATGTCATTAGTTAAGAATAAATCATTCTTACAACAAATGTCTTACAACCCAAACTGTCTGTGGTAGATCTGGTAGTTTGCATAGTGAATGCATTGTAGTGAATGCAACAGGGTTGAGAAGTTTGAAAAGAATTATATATAAGATATACAAATTTGTAATGAATGTGCTAAGGGACATTACGCCTATGAAATGATTTATGAACTGGGGTTTGAGAGTTTTCACGACGACAAGTCACAAGTCAGGAGCAATCTGGATATTTGTAGATGTTTCGTTTGAGATGAGGCTCAGTAACAGAAAAGGAGCTGCAGTAGTTGAGTTTGGAGTGAAAATGGAGGTCGCTATTGTTGTGCAGGCAATCAACTATGAGGCCATTACATTGACAGAGGTTGTGAATATGCATGTAGTAAGTATGTGGTAATTCATTGATGTTGTCGGCTATAGGCGGCGTACAGTCCATATGGCTCACACTCGATCGTACGTCAGAAGGATGGCCTGATGCAGTCACATAGGCCAAGGCTACTTGCGAACAAAATACCCTCAAACACACAAAATCCTTGGCAAAACTGACGAAAAAGTCTGTTATGCAAACCTAGCACCAGAAAACTTCAATATGTTCGAATTTACTGAGAAAATTCTGCACTTAGACAAAATAATCCATTGAAATGACGAAGAAGTTGATCAGCGACCGACATGGCCGATGACATGCAGTGTCAAGTCTTGACTACTCTCTCAGCTGAAATCTCTTGTAGTTTCTCACATTCTTGACTACTCCATTCAGCTGAAATCTCTGGAACTTTCTGAGGTTCTTGACTTCTCTCATCAACTGAATCCCTTTTAATTTCCTAGACATATGACTTCTCTCTTCTTCTGAAACTCTGGATTATCTGGGATTCTTGATTTCTCTTAACAGCCAAAGTCTCTAGAACTTACTGAAGTTCTTGACTTTTCTCATTCAGATAAAATCTTTCGAACCTTCTGAGATTCTTTTTTTTCAGCTGAAATCTATATAACTTTCTCAGAACAGCTCCAAAGTGCCATGAGGACCATAGGGGAGATGTTCATTTCCTTCACTGTCTCTTGAGCTGGATGAAATGCAAGGTCCTGGACTTGGAGTCAGTACATCGCAATCTTACAGAACATCGCAAGACTTGCAATTTACTTCTCAGTTTAAACAGGTACTAAATAATACTGCTTGGTGACAGAGGCATGTGTGTGCAAACAACCTGTCCATAGTCCTTACATGGAATCGAACCCACACCAAATGTGTTACTGATACACCACCATGTTGCTTCAGGTAAGGCAAGACAAATGGTCCAATTGTAAACGCCACTGTCAAACAACTGACAGTGGATATTTTGTCCGATCACTTTAACAATCAATGAACACAGACTACTATATAGAAGTAGATGGTGTATGTAGACAGTTATGAAAGATAGGCTCTTCTCAATTTATATAGAAAAATTAATGTTTAAAGTCCAATAACAAAACCTACCAAATTACACATCATCAAATCAAATCAAAGCTGTTTATTAAAGAGCAACAACTGATGATGATAATACAGAGTTGTGAAATAAATCGAGGTATTATACAGTAATGTTATGCAAGCAGATATTATATAATCATATCAGAATGAATCATTCACAGTTGAGCTCTGGGGCCGTCCATAAATGATGTCACGCAATTTTGGCCGATTTTGAACCCTCCCTCTCGTCACACTTCGTCACAAAAAGTAACACCCCCTTGAGAAATGACGTCACAAAGCTCTGACCACCCCCTAAAACCAAATTTCCATGGCGAAGCAAAATGCTCCTTCATGGAACAAATAGGGAGAGCATGCATATTTTAAAATCTAACGGTGACCAAATATTGAAATATAATTAGAAAATTATTAATAATGGTGCCCATATACATTAAAATAATCAAAAAATAATGAAAATTTAATACTCAAAATTAGTTATGTTATTATTAAAATTCAATTGTTGTTATTTAATTACTTAGACCTGATGTGACGTCACATTTCTCCAACACCCCCCACCCCCATGTCACACATCGCCACAAATTTCCGACCCCCGACCCCTAGGTGCATGACGTCATTTATGGACGGCCCCTCATTAAAATAGTTATCAAACAGTTCACCAATGACACTATTCAACAATTCCTATATTCAAAATCCCTACTTAACCAGCACCAGATTATAATTATATTAATTATCTGATATTTAAAAATACCTTCCCATAGATGATGGGAAGGTTATGTTATGTTAGGTTAGAGCAAAGTTGTCATTCATATGAGATGATGTTCTCAACGGTTCTTTCTAAGTGTTCGTTCCCTCAAAGATGAAGAATACACTTCAACAACTGACCACAGTGAAGTAAGCGCTATCCATTGCCAAGATCTTCTTTATCTCTACTTTTCTCAGAATTCATAAAATCTGTAAGTTTACCTTATTCAGACCAATTTCATCAAGATGCAAATTGTTTTATGTATTAATTCTTAGTCACTGTTCTTGCATGATTATCGATGAGCCAACGTTACTAGTGTCGATTATTACTGTTTGCAAATATATAGACCACTATGTTCTGCTTGTTTGTAGTCGGATTGACTACTGTTACAGTACCACCTCTGTATGGGCCTCCTTTTGTAAATAATAGTATCATTGGTATATATCATCATTACAAGAGTTCACTCTAGTAGGGTCAAAGTACGAAATAAATACGGTGAACCCTAAAAAAATTGCAAGAAAACGTTTTATGTTGATTTTCTGCTGTATTTGGTCTGGGGAAGAACATACCGAAAGTTGGACAAAATCGGAACACGGCAACACCCCCAAAAATGCATTTTCACCAAGATGGCGGCCAATAATGGCGCCAAAAAAAAAAACAGTATATATCAGGTCATAGGTCAGCTACAATAACAAATGAAGTATCAAATTTAACATTATCAAGGTCAAGGAATCGATTTATCATAGTGGCAATACTGTTGGAATGTAACTATCCAAAATGGCAGCCAATATGGCCGCCAAAACACAAAATATGTATATATCACTTCAGAGGTAACCTACAATAACAAATGACGTGTCGAATATAATGTTTTCATGGTCAAGAAATCGATTTAGCGTAGTGGCAATAGTATCGGAATGTAACTATCCAAGATGGTGGCCAATATGGCCGCCAAAACACAAAAATGTGCATATATCAGGTCATTGGTAAGCTACAATAACAAATGAAGTATCAAATTTAACATTATCAAGGTCAAGGAATCGATTTATCATAGTGGCAATACTGTTGGAATGCTACTATTCAAGATGGCGGCCAATATGGCCGCCAAAACACAAAAATATGTATACTTCTTGAAAACTATTGTAGCACTCACAACAGCAGAAGCAGATCCTAGGGTTTTGACTTTGAAGTTCTCTTTGTGCTTTGTTGGACTGTCGGCGAAATACAACGTTCCCGCAGGTGTTACCTTTGACCAGCCACTCTTCTGGAAAGCGTCGGAGATCATAAATGAGGTTCCTGAAGATAGTCCGATACGAGATGTTGTGTTGTTACTTGGGAGTTTCCACACACTGATGAACTTGTTGGGCGCTATAGGTACTTTAATGGACGGAAGTGGCCTCACATATATATTAGAGACGATATATGGTGAAAACCAAGTACGAAGGACAATACACATCTACGTCGAAGAAGTAGTGTTGCAAACAATGTCAATATAAGAGAAGCAACACAGTTTGTTGGGAAAATGCAAGATTTTCTTGCAAATGAGACGAATAAACAGGCCATCATCAACTTCATCGCTGACCGCTTGCGACAGATAGGCTGTCATGTCATACACGCTGAAGGAGATGCAGACGTAGATATAGTCAAAGCAGCCGTTGAAATGTCATCTTACAAGTCAACAACCCTCATAGGAGAAGATACAGACCTGTTGGTTTTGTTGTTGCATCACGCTGCAAGTGACTGCAAGGACCTTTACTTTCGGTCCGACAAAGACAAAGTGAAATCATATGTATATAACATCAAGGTTCTGAAACAGCTACTTGGTGATGATGTATGCTCTGATCTGTTGTTCGCCCATGCATTCTCTGGTTGCGACAGTACCTCAGGAATCTATGGGGTCGGCAAAAAGTCAATCTTCCAAAAAATAATCAGTGGCGATCCTGTCTTTCACAGTTGTTCGAAGATCTTCTGTGCACCAAATGCCGATCCAGTTACAGTAGAGACACAGCAATGGTATCCATGTCTAAGAGGATCCAGTCTGAATCTCTAGAGTCACTACGCCGTTCCCTCAAAGATGAAGAATACACTTCAACAACTGACCACAGTGAAGTAAGCGCTATCCATTGCCAAGATCTTCTTTATCTCTACTTTTCTCAGAATTCATAAAATCTGTAAGTTTACCTTATTCAGACCAATTTCATCAAGATGCAAATTGTTTTATGTATTAATTCTTAGTCACTGTTCTTGCATGATTATCGATGAGCCAACGTTACTAGTGTCGATTATTACTGTTTGCAAATATATAGACCACTATGTTCTGCTTGTTTGTAGTCGGATTGACTACTGTTACAGTACCACCTCTGTATGGGCCTCCTTTTGTAAATAATAGTATCATTGGTATATATCATCATTACAAGAGTTCACTCTAGTAGGGTCAAAGTACGAAATAAATATGGTGAACCCTAAAAAAATTGCAAGAAAACGTTTTATGTTGATTTTCTGCTGTATTTGGTCTGGGGAAGAACATACCGAAAGTTGGACAAAATCGGAACACGGCAACACCCCCAAAAATGCATTTTCACCAAGATGGCGGCCAATAATGGCGCCAAAACAAAAACAGTATATATCAGGTCATAGGTCAGCTACAATAACAAATGAAGTATCAAATTTAACATTATCAAGGTCAAGGAATCGATTTATCATAGTGGCAATACTGTTGGAATGTAACTATCCAAGATGGCGGCCAATATGGCCGCCAAAACACAAAAATATGTATATATCACTTCAGAGGTAACCTACAATAACAAATGACGTGTCGAATATAATGTTTTCATGGTCAAGAAATCGATTTAGCGTAGTGGCAATAGTATCGGAATGTAACTATCCAAGATGGCGGCCAATATGGCCGCCAAAACAGAAAAAATGTGCATATATCAGGTCATTGGTAAGCTACAATAACAAATGAAGTATCAAATTTAACATTATCAAGGTCAAGGAATCGATTTATCATAGTGGCAATACTGTTGGAATGCTACTATTCAAGATGGCGGCCAATATGGCCGCCAAAACACAAAAATATGTATACTTCTTGAAAACTATTGTAGCACTCACAACAGCAGAAGCAGATCCTAGGGTTTTGACTTTGAAGTTCTCTTTGTGCTTTGTTGGACTGTCGGCGAAATACAACGTTCCCGCAGTTGTTACCTTTGACCAGCCACTCTTCTGGAAAGCGTCGGAGATCATAAATGAGGTTCCTGAAGATAGTCCGATACGAGATGTTGTGTTGTTACTTGGGAGTTTCCACACACTGATGAACTTGTTGGGCGCTATAGGTACTTTAATGGACGGAAGTGGCCTCACATATATATTAGAGACGATATATGGTGAAAACCAAGTACGAAGGACAATACACATCTACGTCGAAGAAGAAGTGTTGCAAACAATGTCAATATAAGAGAAGCAACACAGTTTGTTGGGAAAATGCAAGATTTTCTTGCAAATGAGACGAATAAACAGGCCATCATCAACTTCATCGCTGACCGCTTGCGACAGATAGGCTGTCATGTCATACACGCTGAAGGAGATGCAGACGTAGATATAGTCAAAGCAGCCGTTGAAATGTCATATTACAAGTCAACAACCCTCATAGGAGAAGATACAGACCTGTTGGTTTTGTTGTTGCATCACGCTGCAAGTGACTGCAAGGACCTTTACTTTCGGTCCGACAAAGACAAAGTGAAATCATATGTATATAACATCAAGGTTCTGAAACAGCTACTTGGTGATGATGTATGCTCTGATCTGTTATTCGCCCATGCATTCTCTGGTTGCGACAGTACCTCAGGAATCTATGGGGTCGGCAAAAAGTCAATCTTCCGAAAAATAATCAGTGGCGATCCTGTCTTTCACAGTTGTTCGAAGATCTTCTGTGCACCAAATGCCGATCCAGTTACAGTAGAGACACAGCAATGGTATCCATGTCTAAGAGGATCCAGTCTGAATCTCTAGAGTCACTACGCTACAGAATCCTTTGTAGGAAGGTGTCCACTGCAAAGACCTTTGTGAAGCCCGAAAGACTGCCTCCAACACCCTCGGCCACAAAACTTCACTCTCGGTGAGTTTACTTACAAGTGATGCAGTGGTTGGGCAAGAGTGTCGATATGAATCCAACTAAGTGGAGCTGGATTATACAAGATGGAAAATTTGCTCCAGTCATAATGGATATCAGTCCGGCACCAGACAAACTGCTAAAATGATCCGATGTAGTTGCTCTGCACGATGCAACACACTGCAGTGTAGCTGCAAAAAACATGGGCTGGAATGCACCACAGCTTTTGGACAATGTCAGCATAGCTACTGCGAAAATACGACTCAAGAGCCAGTTTCAGATGAAGAGAACTTTGAGGGCTCACTGTGAAACTTTACTTGGACCAAACTCAGAGCCGGATTAACCTATAAGTGAAATAAGCCATGGCTTAGGGCCCACAACGTTTTGAGGGCCCCCAACTGTCAGGAAATATAAAATCAGATGGTACAAAGGTCCTATTTGACAATTTTCTTCTGAAAAAAATACTAAAAAAAGGTCATTAGAAATTTTTAAAAAGGACAAATGGATGGTTTTTCGCTGAATCTTAAAAAAAATTTCGCATGGCTTTCCGGTTAGGGACCCCGGATGGCCCTTGGCTTAGGGCCCCCGGAAGTCTTAATCCGGCCCTGACCAAACTATGTCCTATTTGTAATAGATGTTAAATGTAATTAATGTTATCAGCTACTTTCAAAGGTAAACTAATGAAAATTGCTTAATTTTAAAATGTGTGGTAAAATTTTATCATTTATTCCCATGCTGGCAATAGTGCAGGTATGCTACAGTCCAAGAAAGCACAAAAAGAACTTCAAAGTCAAAACCCTAGGATCTGCTTCTGCTGTTGTGAGTGCTACAATAGTTTTCAAGAAGTATACATATTTTTGTGTTTTGGCGGCCATATTGGCCGCCATCTTGAATAGTAGCATTCCAACAGTATTTCCACTATGATAAATCGATTCCTTGACCTTGATAATGTTAAATTTGATACTTCATTTGTTATTGTAGCTTACCAATGACCTGATATATGCACATTTTTCTGTTTTGGCGGCCATATTGGCCGCCATCTTGGATAGTTACATTCCGATACTATTGCCACTATGCTAAATCGATTTCTTGACCATGAAAACATTATATTCGACACGTCATTTGTTATTGTAGGTTACCTCTGAAGTGATATATACATATTTTTGTGTTTTGGCGGCCATATTGGCCGCCATCTTGGATAGTTACATTCCAACAGTATTGCCACTATGATAAATCGATTCCTTGACCTTGATAATGTTAAATTTGATACTTCATTTGTTATTGTAGCTGACCTATGACCTGATATATACTGTTTTTTTGTTTTGGCGCCATTATTGGCCGCCATCTTGGTTAAAATGCATTTTTGGGGGTGTTGCCGTGTTCCGATTTTGTCCAACTTTCGGTATGTTCTTCCCCAGACCAAATACAGCAGAAAATCAACATAAAACGTTTTCTTGCAATTTTTTTGGGGTCATGTTGTATATCTATCCGACTACTCTTACTTAGGACACATTTGTATAGTTCTAAACTAATGAAAACAGTTAACTTGGATAACCCAAAACTTTTTGCAATGTGGGCTCTAGTGGAACAAAATTTACATCAGCCATAAATGATGCAAACCTCTTCCTTTGCCCAATCACTCAAAGTGTTTTTTCATTTTAGTCAGTTGCTTTTGGAGGAATTACACTTTCAAGATTGAAACATTCACTGAATCAGTGTCATGGACCTGAAGATCTTTATGCAAGTCCAACTGTCCACACGTCAAAAACTATTTTTCATCATCAATTCAGATAGTGCCTAGCAACAAATTCTGATCTCAAATGAAAGGCTTATCAAAAAATTTAAATGACAAACATCATCAAGCAAAGAGATATATGCAGACAGTTTGGAGGTCAATAAAAGTTAACCTTGTTGCAAAGAAGTGGATGTCTCCTCCTCCTCCTGCTCCTGCTCCTCAGTTACCACAATGTATTCAATGGACTCTGGAGCATCTGTCTCCAGATTTGTTTCATCCAGTAACACATGATTAGAGTCTTCCTGTAACATAAATTCATCACATACCACATTTTAAAATCTTCCCTCAACAGAAACTAGTCAGCTAGTTACAGCTTGTGTCACACAGGCCATCGTCCACATCAGACAACTCAAAGACTAGTAACAATGCAATAGCCCTAACTTATTGTTTAATTAAGACTAATCAACTTATCGTCACAGACGGCACTGAATCTAACCACGTGCTGCTCCATTGATCCAAATACATCACACCCTGTAATCTGCTAATAGTCTAATTTCACCGGATGTATTATAAATACAATACAATATAATATAACTTTAGTTTTATAATGCTCCATTACAATACACAGAGGCACAGTTTGAACCTAGGCAAATACAAACAAAGAAAAAAGATAAGTCTTTAGCTTACATAACATAGACAACATTGGATGCAAAAGAACCTTTGGTATGTGAACCCAATCCTGCAACTCTACCTGAGGGGAATTTGAACGTGGCAAGTCAATGCAAAGTGAATGCTAGAGTTTGTCACAAACGCATCATGCCATGTTTTTCAATAGCAACATTGCCTCCTGCATCCATCATCCTACAAGGTACTCCATCAGAAAGGGTGCTGGTTCAAAAAGTGTTTCTGCAATTATTATCCACCATCGTACATGCGACCATACCTAACAAATTAATCTCATGTCACAAATGCCATAACAGAGAAATCATTAATTCAGTCATTCATTACAGAGATTTATATAGCACCCTTCAAGGCTGGCCAAGAAGATGTCGGCAACCGAGAGGTCGGCCAGGGTGGACGGGTCAGCGATGACCTGGACGTCAAGTAAGGCATCCCGATCGAGATTCCACCAACCACGAACATGTCAGGCAAGGTAAGATGGCTCATTGTGGAGACAAGGGATGGTAGCAGTGATGATGCAATGGTCAGAGATAGTTGGTGGATGGATACAGAGATTGGTCAACATTTAGGCGTAGCGTGTTATGATGACGTCAGGTCATCGTCCACGTCTGGTCAACTGGTCACGGCTCGGAAATCGGATGTGGCAGGAGAGCAGGAATCCTCAAAGTGAAGATTGAGGTAACCCGTGATGATGATCTGGATAGGGATCGGTGCAAATTGTTCAAGAAGTGTGGTAAACTCATCAACGAAGGCCAGTGATGGCAGTGTTGAACCGGGGAGGTAAAGAGCCAGGATTGTTAAAGGACCACAGGGTGATGAAACTGATGTAGCAAAGCCTCAAAAGCGGTCATAGGTGAGGAAAGGGGAATCATTCGTACACAGAGGGCAGTGCAGTGGATGATGACAATGCCACCAACCCAGGGATCGGTATCCTCAGCCCCAAGTCTTGGTTGGTCGACAAAGGCTGAAAGTCACTGAAATAGCGAGAATAACAATCTCTACAAGTGAAAATGTTATGTGATCGAAGCAGTAGGGTCCAATATGACAGTAAAATCCGAATACAGGCTAACGGAATTGAAATTTTAACGCAAAATAGGAAGAAATCATCCTGTGCTGACTGCTGAGTCGCTGTTTACATGCTGGAGTGCCGCCCATCAAATACTGTGCTAGAAGACAGCATTCTCAAAACTTACTGATTTTAATTATCTGTTACTTTTATCCATCAAGCGCTTGCATTTGTTCTACCTTTGCTGCATCCGGATAAATGAGCAACTACTGGCCAATATAAATTTCATTAGGCTCCAGACCACCTCATAAAATAATTAGTACCAATTTGTTCATCTCACAACCAGCATCAATTGCCTCAGCAACTCATGCCAACCTCCATATTTCAACAATAAGAACTAGATGATAGAGGTGTAATAATTATTGTAAGTGTAACTTCAATTATAAAATTATTTAGCACCACTTCAATGAAAACCAGAATCAGAGGCACTCTCAATGCTAGCCTAAATGATGTTCAATCAGTCAATCAGTTAACTGAACACCAATAATAACAGTTGACATTACAATTGTAGGAAACCTAGAAGGTCCTACAATTAAGTAACGGTAAATGATTACTGACGTAGATAGAGCGCCACATAATTCACCATCACTGGAAGCTTCACCATCGCTGGAAGCTTCGCCATCGCTGGAAGCTTCGCCATGTCAATCAAGAGATAGTTGGAGCCGCCTGCGCGAGCGCCAGCCAATGAGAGGAAAGAAGAGAGACGCACAGTGCATTCCAAGTATACAAGAGGATTGAGCCCTAAGGAAAGTTGACCAGACTCACACAGATGCCGGACGAGAAGGAAGAAGTGCCTAGACGTATGCAGATGCCGGAGATCTGCCTTGACGCCACAAATTGGCAGCCGAGACGAAGATGAAGTGTCCGTAACGAATAAAGAAGCCTGGGCCCATAACTAGATTTGTATATTCAGTTTTATGAACTTATCCGAAGTGTATCAGAATTAATGAAGTATATGAATTAAGTTTAAGAATTAAGTACGACGAATAGTCAATAATTCGTCGTAACTAATGTCGTGTAAAGACGAAGGAGTTCTTACAGCAACGATTACGAGGATCTTGGTGAAATAGCGCTGAATTGGAGAGGATTACGATGGAAAATAACCGCTGGTGATACCAGCGTCCAAACAAAGGAAACGGATGACGCTAGGACACCACCGTTGATGCTTCTGTATCTCTACGCGCGCTGCCACTGGAATAGACGAGAATGACGCCAGCCGACGAGTAAAGGAAATACCCATCGTCAATGTCTGGTTAAGATTGGAACCCTGGAAACCCTTAGAGTCGAAGGATGGGTAAGACATTAGAATTAGTGAACAGGTGTATTCGCATAGTCTGTGTGGATGTTGTGGAGTGAATGATTGCATTGATTGTTAGAATATTCTATTAGCTGAATATTGTTTTAGAGTTATCCTGTTAGTTGCTACTGAATATATATTGCTTGTTTAGAATATACATTGAAAATGTCAGAGTCCTCATTCCTTTTAAGACTAAATGAGGGAGATGAGATGGTAGAATTGGACTTAAACCCATCTAGAGGTGATTCTCAAATGTCGAGTAATGTGATGGCAATGAATGAGGTTTTAGAGAGAATGGAATATTTGACCGAGCCATTGGACAAAAGACTAAGCGAGGCAGATCGGAAACAAGTGCAATCAGAAAGAAGACAGTCAGATTCATACCAGATAATTATAGAAATGTTACGAAGACTGAATGAGACAGAGCAAAGACAGAATGTAACGGAACAGCGACAATTAGATTCTCTGACTACGATCATTAGTAGATTAAATTAAATGGAAGAATACAGATCAGAAGAAGACAGATTGGACGTGCGACCGAACCCAAATTGGATAAGACTCCCAATTCTGGAACCGAGTTCCATCCCCTCCACTCGTGTTACACCTCGTCAATGTATCACGTCGATGGAGCTACTGGTGGATCTGGCAATAGTGACGGGGTAGTGACTTTCCTACCACGGAGGAGCTTGAGGCTTAGGGGTCTTCCTAAGGCTGACTATCACTCCCTTCACGAAGCCAGGCCTACCTTAGTCGAGTCCACATCGAAAAACACGCAAACTAAATCTATTCAAGCTTCTGTTGGGCCAAGTGGAAAAAGTCACGTTCCAATGAAAGGGTTCTGGACTAACCGACCAGACCGCAGAGAAGAAGGACCTTCTGCGGTTGTTGGCACTGAAGCCGGGTAGTGCAGCCGTCGGCTAGACAAGGAAGGGAACCCTGCAAGTGAAGGCCAACCACAATCAGAGAATAGAGAGGAGGCAGAAGGGTCTACTATCGCTAGAGGAGGCGGTAGTAGAGATCTGTACACAGTCACTTAAGGATAGTAGTAGTACTCAGGCATTCAAATGTGAGAACAGAAGGAACAAATCCCGCTAACAGAGTTTCATATAATTCATGACGGCATTTTCAACAGTGTCACACCATAAAGTTTTGTTAAATTTATATATGTAATGTTATCTTAAATATTTTTGTAAACAAAGCACAATTAATACTTTGAATGTCATTACATTCTACAATTAATCATTTTATAAGTGTAACAGAAAAGAAAAATAACAGAAAACAGAATGAATAACATAGATGTACATTGAGTCAATGGTGTTATACATGCAAATCAAAGTCAAACTACCTGGCACGTAAATAATGTATAATGCATTTCTTAAACTGATGCACTGTGGGCATATCTTTATGTAGCCTACATAACAGAAAACAGATAATTGCATATGGTAGGTCCAGTCTATACCAAAGAAAATTGTTGGATATTATTGCGGGCAAATTCTGTATGCAATTTACCCGAGGATGTCATGTAATGGACATCTGATACATGGACGAAGTACTCATTAAAGGTTGAAGGCAGCATTTAGTAAGTGGACAGATGCATATACACTCATTTGCAGTTTGTTTAATGCAATGAAGCATCAATATTCCTAGGCTAGCAAAAGCAGGCGCTGCATTAGCATGTGGAGGTAGTCTACCGATTGTGTGTATATCCAGTTTCCGCAGTGATTAAACACTTTAAGCAAGAAGTGTATTTAGACGCTCAGCTGACTATATGAAAAGTGAATCATATTAAACATTTTTTTAAATATATGTACCAGAACTTGTGTCTAGATTTTACTCATGCCCTGCTCTGTCATCACCTAGTACATGTATTTGTATTTGTATTGCGGCCAAATAGCATGGCCAATTATTCGTATTTGGCAGAATAGTAAAAATGGCTTTTCAGTACAGCTGTAATACAAAGAAATGAGCAAAGCAGTTAAAAGCAAACAAGGCAGATATCTGCTACCTTTTCCCTGTATTGGACATTTTCACGGCCAATCTGCGAGTTGGATACTGGACCATAAATTTTGTAGACTGTCTGTTTAGCTGGACTCTGATGTACTGGACCATAATAATGATGATGATATTCAACAGTTGTTGCTGCTTTGGTTGTCACTTTCCGACCTATGGGTCCAGCCTGAGGAATCGGAGGTTGCAATCTCTCTGAAAATCTCGTTTCTTCAGTTATCTTCAGCTGGCGGATGCATTCAGCCGCTTCCTTTTCTGCTGCTTTAGCTGCTTCTGCTTTAGTTACCATCATTTCTTTCATTTTGAGATCTTCAAGTTCCTTCTGCAGATTCTGTCTTTCTGTGACATGTTTCATATCTCTCAGTTCGTTGTCAAGCTTTTCCTTTTGCTGCTCCTTCCATCTTCTGTGCTTCTCTTCTTTTACCCAATTTTGAAGACTAACCTCCTGTCGCTTCTCTCGCTCTTTCCTCAAGTAAATTCTATCATTTAACATCTTTGTCATGTTTTTCAGAAAGAAAGGATCCACATCCTTTGGTCCCAAGGCATTCACATCCACAGAATTCAAGGTTTTTCCACGCAGCATATGAGAAATCTCAACTCCTTTCAAAGCTCTTAAGCCAAATGGCAACTGATAGTCAGCTTCTTTTCGTGACTTTGTCAGAATCGGGACAACACACCATTTCTTCTCTGAATTATGGATGGACTCCATCAGACATTCATCCCTCTGCAGCTGAGCCCAATTGTCACCACAAAAATCTTTGGTAAGAAAAAGAAACATGTACGTACTGCGCCGAAGAGCCTCTTCCATGTGTTTGAACCGAGAGTTGATATAGTTCAGATGTGCATTCTGATCAAGCACACAGATTAAAGGAGGTTTGCCATCGAGTAGAGTGATATACTTAATCAAAATTTCCATGAAAGCTAAAGCCTCATCACGATCGGATTCACTGTAGACCAAGACAATATCAAACTGACCCTCTTTGAATTCTTCTTTATACTCATGAGGATCAATAACAATCTGCTTTAATTCTTCTTCAATTGACGTCAAATGAGCAGCTGAAGGGACCGAAGAAGTACCCAGATAGTCAGGTAGGGAACCATATGTGTCTGATGCAGATGCAACCTGCGTTGGATATTTCAAAGACAAACTTGAAGATGCTCTTGCAGAACCCTTGCTGATGATTTGACCAGACATTGAAAAGTGTTGTTCTGGTATCATAGACTGCTGTCCTTCCATGAAAGATTGCTGAACTGGTACAGACTGCTGTCCTGACATCACACACAGAGGGTCTGCCACTGACAAAGAACTTCTTGTAGTTGACACATGACCTGTCATAAATTGGGTTTCTGTCTCTATCAGCAATGGCCCTTCCACCACAGTAGGATAGCGTTCTTCACAAGACAAAGAGGCTGAGCTACCAGAATTGTTGTTATTGTTGACCAGATGATGGCCTGATTCAGACATCTCAACACTGGACAACTCTCTAGTGTCTGTTGACCCCAATCCACTGTCCCTTCCAACTGTCAAACAAAATGACAACATCATACATGTTCTCTCAATATATACCATAGTTTAATGCCTATAAGTCGCACACGGATAGAAATCACATTCACACTCACACACAAACTGAAGAACTTAGGACATGTAGAACAGCTTGGTATAGCCTGCACATGCATACACTGCACAGGCCCAAACACCATCCATGCATGAATAGTCCATAAGCACTAATCCACATCTTAAAAACATTTGAACTGGAATATGTGATTAATTTTACAACATTCTCATTAAATTGGAAATGTGGACTTTTCGATATTTCACTCCATACAACAGCAGTGATAGAAATGCCATGAAGTGTGATTTGTTTATACTCTACATGCTTTTGGAGTATCTTTGTTTCCTACATTTAAGTTTAGATATTTAGATTGTCATTGTACAACAGCACCATGAAATCTGATATCAATGCAACAAACAACAAAGTTAACATTTGAAGTAGGAAGGAGTCTACTCCTGTAATAACTTGTGATCATCCATTCACACTATGAATAGCAATCATACTGCATACTTGTCAGATTGAAATAATACAGAATTATTTTTAAATATTTAATTCAAAAAGTGTAAAAAAATAAGTCAGAATAAATTAAGCCAGAAAAACTCAATACATTAGCAGTCATTTTTAATTTTTCAAATGTCCTAAATTTGTTTATTACAGTTCCATAAATTTTGTGATATTGTGATTATGATATAGTCCAAAAAGGTACAGTAAGCTCAGGGTGACCATCTGTGTAAAATTAACTGACACAATGGCATAACCCATAGGGCATTGTAAGGTTGTTAAAACCCCAAATAATCTGCAGGATATATTTATGAAAATATGGTACACAAAAAAGTACATCTAAAACTTTTAAGTTCTGAAAATGCTCATTTCAAGCAGAAATATTCCACATGGAATGGACAGTAATATTAACACTTGAAATCATCGGCACTGAACATGTTTGACAGCGAAAGAGTCACAAACAACATTGGTAGTCCGAGTAGCAAACACTCAAAAGACTCTTAATCATAGACTTACCTTGAACACCTCGACAATTTGCAGATAATGGTATGACTCGTGTCAAGACAGTGCCTGTAAAAAAGAATCACACATTGCAAAAACAGAACAAGCATTTCACAGCCATGTCAGATTTAGGCATGCAAAGTGTAATACCACTGATCAATCCGTCAAAATTGTCAATCTGATGTATGAAATTTAAAAAAGTTTACATTTTACTACACAGAGAATCCAATAATTATTATATGCAATCCTTCAGCACTTAATATGTTGTAGGACTCTGACAAGACAAGCATAGCATGCGATAGTCAAAAAAGAAAATGTAGCTTCATACGTTAAACAACATATGTAATTGTAACTGTCAAAAGATCAGCAGCAGTGATAGACAGCATAATTGTAAGACCAGCATATCGATTTGATAAAGACTGGACAATGATTGAATGCTTGCACAAATGTACTATATACCCAGGTAAGCAAATTCATGTACTCATAAGTAATTGCAAATTGATTAATCGCCACGTCACGAGAAACAAATCAGAGGTGCTCTGGACCTGACAACTCAAAATCACGAATGGATGGAATTTGTTTTACACAGTACACACTTATGGAAATGACAAAGTGAAAGGTCGAGAAGCTCAAGTCAGAAGTTGCAAAGCAAATTACTGCCAAAAGATGGACCAGCAACAGCAAAACAGAAGTCTGGGTTTGCAGAACAACCAAGTCACCTTGCACAGCAGAGTGAAGAAATCTGCGGCCAGGAGAGGAAAACACTTAAAACTCATCACTTCACACGATAAGATGATAGATATTACGCATAAGCATTACAGCGAGCTAGTTCTATGCCAACATTCAGATCCAAGTCAGACATCAAACTCTAAATTATAGTTCATTTCTCAATGTGTCCTTCATTACACTGACTCTTCTAAACTATAGTTCTATTTTCAGTTCTACATATAAATTATTTAAAAATGATGCAATTAAGTTTTAGAAATGCAAGTATCTCTAACAATGTCCAAAAACAAGCTTAAAGGCTAGAAACAAAAAAGCTTAAATTTAGAAAAGAACTACAGTGCAAATCACTTAATAAAAAAATGGATAAGACAAAATATGCCTTAGTACAACATGAAAGCTTGGTTCGTTAACACATCAGTGCATTTTAATGTTAAATTATTCTTCTTAAGACGAAACAG
The DNA here is from genome assembly GCA_020284085.1 of Aporrectodea caliginosa. NCBI lineage: Eukaryota > Metazoa > Annelida > Clitellata > Crassiclitellata > Lumbricidae > Aporrectodea > Aporrectodea caliginosa. The sequence continues at coordinate 1,382,033 of JACEVL010000373.1, forward strand.
ATCGGTTATTACGAAACTGAATTTCGGTCCCGTGAATATAACTCAATGCAAAGTCATACACATAAGGCCAAAACAAGATAATGGTGTGTTTCCGGTAACGCGACCGACTCACTTTTTTGCCACGACTCAGAAAATTTTGTAAAAAATTTTTTTTCCGGAAAATTGTTTACGGAAAATTTAAAAAAAAAATTTTTTTTTTTTACTTCACTTACATTAAGCCTTTGCATGCCGGAGATGCAGAATCGCGACATTATAGGTGCATTCACTAAAGCAGAGACGTTCGGAAACTAGCGGTCTTTCAATGGAAATAATGGTCCCGTAAATTACAGCAATAAAAGGGCTAAAGTGTGGATTTTGGGAGAGGGAGGTAATAGACCCGAAAGTGGTGGTTTTTCTCACGGTAATTTGACAGGGTTATTTCACAAATCTTACCGCCATATTCATTGTATCAGAAATACCTTTTATCGTATGTGCCATTATAAAAGTAAAGCCTCCTTAGCAATCAGCCTACTTAACAACCTCCGTAGCATTCTACTTTCATAGTGCTCAACCAGCCTTCTTAACAACCAAGCTTTGAAGCAAGCAGCCTCTATGTCAGCCTCATTAGCAACCAGTTTCAAAGTCAGACTTGGCCCCTTTAGCAACCGCCTTCCTTAGCAACAGTTAGCAACCCCTGCCCCTTCCATTTCACCTTGCAAGAAAAACGATGTCAACAAAAATGAAATAAATAAGATTGTTTTCTACAGCAGTTTGTAGGTACATTCTGCAAATAGGCATTTTTAATACTCGCATAGAAAATACATACTTTGGTACAGCATGTACCGCTGTGCATAAATGGGCAGTGGCTTAATTTTCGGAAATCACTGCATAAAATTATTTTAACAAAATAAAATTATTTTCCTACCTACCTACCCAGTTTTTTTTAACTCTGTTACCGGAAACACACCATTATTTTTTTGGCCTAAGACAAAATGTTGACTAAGTTTTTGTCTTCGCATGTATGCGCCTACTGATTGACATCGTCGGTCTTTAATAAATATCGACATTCAATTGACGATATACAGTAGCATATGGATAAAAAGGTTGAAACATCGCACCATCAAATTCATCATAGTCAAAAAAAGGAAGGTCACGATCCACTAGGCTTGAATAGGCGCATACAGCAAACTTTGTCAACGAAATTTGGAAAAGTCGTAATAGTAACAGTCGTAACATGTTTTAGCTACATCACAACGTGATGGTATATGGGACCATAAATGTCACACATTATCACAATGATGCCTATGCATAGGAAGTAGACTTAGGCAGTCATTTATTTAATCAGCCAGTTTATTCAACGGACGTCCCGCGTCTTTGCGCTTACTCTATCCTGGCAAGAGTGATACATTGTCAGTTTCTTCTAAGTTTAAGCGATGTCTTATTAAACTCCACAGTCAGTGTTAAATCCAGCCTAATCTGACAAGTCAGTAGTATCCACCGTATGTATCCCAGTCAACACATCGGACGTGCTATGTTAACTCCAATCTGTCCCTCGCCTCCGTGGCCCAAGCATATGTACACCTGTGGCTGATTCAAGAAATTTCTACATTGTTCGAGAATCTGGTGAAATCTAGTGATATAATTTTGTTTACTCTAATCATGTCTACTGTGTGATAGTAGACGCTAGTTGGCGTTAGAATTTTCCTGAGTGCTCTTGATGATCTGTAGCAATGTTAATAATAATTATCTACATGGAAATTTTGCAGTGCAATTTATATTGACATATAAATCAAATTGCAATACTGTTTACTGACTAGAATAGCAAATTATATAAATAAACTCGCAGTCGGAACGACACCGATAAAAAAAGAAGTAACTGTTTAGCCCAGCCAGCGTCGACAATATAAAATAATATCGAAGCCTAAGTACGTGGTAGACTGTAGAAGTTAGAAGTGGCAGGTCTGTGCTTCATTCACTTTTGCGTTGAGGGTCCTCATAAGGCACGGTCTGCCCCCAGCGATACTCCTCAAGTTGGCCAGAACGACAGTCGCCCACCTCTTGTATGCCACTCCAGCCTGGTGGGGCTACACTACAGCCAAGGACTACACCAGAATCGATCACTTTCTGCAGAAATTACAGCAAATGGACAGTCACTGAGAGTGGTGGAGTTGGTGGGGGCTGCTGAAAGTTGGCTACTAAAGGCCTCAGTGGTCATCCTGGGAGTCATCATATGGAGCGAAACCAATCTGCTGCGAGGCCTGTTCCCAGTAGTACAACCTGCGCCCAAGATTACACAACTGCAAGTTATCGAAAAAGGACAAGAAGAACTTTATCCGCAGAGTTACTGTACCCTACTGTTGCTAGCATCCCGGTCCCTACTAAGGAAATCTTAAAGAACCTCTAACTATTCAATATAGTCTTCTTTGCTATTTCAATTGTCTTATAAATTGTACCTGGCTGCGGTTTGTCAACTTGTTGTCAATAAATGAATATATATATATATATATATATATATATATATATATATATATACAATGTAAGTAGTCAGAGCTTCTCATTTGAAAATAAAAGGCGATTTGAAAATCGATTGCGTTGATCGAGTAGGCGATTGATGTGTAGTCAACCTTGGGACCTTTGTGTACAGCATATTTTGTGTATCGTATTCGTATAGCTGCATATTATATATGGTGGTCCATTAACTGCTCGAGAATAGGTAACGCTTATTAACAGTCGGTAATCCTCCTCTGCTTGTCGATACAATGTTGTATCGATCCTAGCCTGAACTTTCACAAGTAATGTAAATTAGATAATAATAATAATAATAATCTTTTCTTTATTAAGCGCCTGACAAACGCACTGCGCTGTACATTTACATGTTATGCAATTTAAATCTTAACTACTAACAGAACAGACAGCCTGCAATACACGGCGCTAATAGCAGCCTACAAAGCATATCCGCCTAACGGGGCTCGAACTCGGTACCTCTCGGTCTCTGTGCCAGATGTTATCAATGCGCTATCGGCCCCCCCGATAGGCCTAAATAAAATAATGGTCTGGCTCTAGGTTCCTCTTGGAGTCTAACCCATCGAGTGAGATCGATTTACCAATCGACCAGATCTTTGCTAGGCGATAGACCAAGGAGATCGATCGATCGATTGCCCCAAATGAGAAGCCCTGTAAGTAGCATGTATGCATTTTGAAGATACATACTTCTCAGCCTTCTGACAAGATGTAACTATTATTTAATATTTATATCTGAAAAAAAATAGGGGTTGCTTGACCTGTATTAAATGTGACATTGTATTCTTCAGATTACATCTGCCAATGAGGAATGGAATTCATTCCCTAGTTATTAAGGATGTGAATTACTTTAACTCATTACGCGGAGGTCCAGATGTTGTAGAACAACCTCTCATAGATGGCATAAAATTAATCAAATGCCCACCTCAACAAAACACTAAGTCAAGAACTATTGTGCTTAGTAACTGCTTACCAGACTGATAAGCAATGTCCGAGGGATTTGGTCTAGGAGACCTTAAATCAGTTGTATGCTGGGATGATCTGTTCATTTTGCTTCGTACAGGCACAGGTAGTAACGTCAACTAGTTACAAAAAGAAGCAACTACTGTTAACAAACAAACATAACCAAAACGCAACAGCCACTTTCTAAATTTACCAGGTTTCTTCTTCAAATCATCCATCTCTAAAAGTGTTTTCTAAAATCAACAATTTCACCAAACTCAGTCCCAGTAGCCTACATCTTTCACAAACAATAAGCTACCATATTATCTCACGTACAATGCGCATGCATGCATAGTAGGGTGGATCGAAAAAATTTTTTCTTTCGTATCAAATATTAATAGTGAGCAAAAGTTGCCTTTAGTATACGTTAATAACTGTGTAAAATTATTTTAAATTTGGACAACATCTTGAGGGTCCCCAACGAGATCACAAATCGTCTGCGCTCGAAAAGCAAAAAGGAACGGTTCGCGTGCAGTTTTGAATTAAGTTCTGTTCATTCCTTGCAATTGTTGCATCGTGTGACAATTGGTATAATCTAGATTTATTAGAATATGTTTGGCTAGCGCTTAGTGTATTCTACTACTTTTATATCTATGCTATTCAGGCCTATTTCTTGTTTTTATCCATTCTGTGACGAGCGAAAAGACAAAACTAAGATCATTAGAAAAGAAGGCGCACGCTTTCATTGACGACATTTTATAGAACACCATTTGTCATTGATCAGAGAAGCAGGCTCGGCATAACTTGGTCATGTTACATCCAAAGATGGTTCAGCTGAGTGCTTGAAATCGAGCATTGTTGAGTACCTGAGTGAAAACCACATATCTATCGAAAGTTGATTGCAGTTGGATGCAACGGCAATAATGTCAACGGGGGAAGGGTTGGAGGAGTCATTACGTTGTTAGAACAAGAATGAGAAAACATACAGTGGCTTATCTGCATGCTTCATGGTAATGAACTCCCTCTGGGACACTTACTGCAGAGTCTTGATGGAACAACATTCTGGTCCGTGTGCATTTTCCGGTCCGCTTGGTATACGTCATGGACGTATATTGTGTCGATGGTAGACCTATACTTTTATCAGCATGTGAACAGTTACCGGTGACAAACTATATCAAAATAAATGCTGATTTGCCATAATCAACAACATAAAGGACCAGATATATCTGTGGGAAATAACCAACGCTGTTTCCAAAGGTTACTGCCCACATGACAGCCATGACTTATCTGAACGAAACCCCTGAAAATTGAATTACTCAAGGTGGCTTGCAACTGTGAATCGACTTCTCCGTTAGTACATTGCAGATTCTTGCAGCGTACTTCGTATTGTGGTATAATCGTTTATTGAAAAATCTTGTTGGCACACAGCAACAAGTTAAGGTGGTTATGTATCAAGGCTAAGTCGTCGTGCAAAGATGGTTCACGACATTTGCTCCGTTCTGTCCATCTGTCCCGTTATCTTACAGTTGAACAGAAACATATTGTCGATCCTGTTATACAGCTGAATACCTATTTTGCTCAACCGGAAAACGTACTTCTCTCCACGATTACAGACAAATGATCAGCACGTATGCGAATTCAGAATTCGTCGCATTCTTAAGGCATGTTCGTCAACTCGAACACCAGCTGTGCGACAATTCAAAGTACCAGAACTCAGGTTTGACGTACGAGAGGTCTACCACTTGATCGTCTGGTAAAAATTACACGCAACGGAACCGACTGACATTTCGGAGGAACATGTGAAGGTATTTGTGACAAGCGGTGAACCACCCATAGCTAACCTTCCTAAGTTACCTTGTCATACTCGGCTGTGGAAATCTGTGTAAAGTTAGTTACCGGTACTAAATCGCCAGCAGCGGTTTGTGGCGCACACTCGCGAGATGGCTTTATCCAATCCGGGCTAGAATCTTGATTGATAATGCCAACGTTTAATACAAAATCCGATCGTTTACCCTTCGATCGAAACATTTGTGCATTTTAGTTAAGCATAAAAATGTATTCTATGATTTGTTACATGTGATATGTATTCTATGATTTGTTACATGTAATACGAGACGTTGTCACGTCTGATGATTCACGATAATCCATAATATTTCCCATACACATAAAGGCCCCATATAGCAAAACTTCGCAGTCCTTGGGGACCCTCAAGATGATGCACAATAATTACCAAATTTTTACTGTGTGTTTGTCATACCAATAGGCAACTTTTGCCCACTATTAAATTTAGTTATTTAAGAAAAACGTTTTTAGCCTATACATTCGATCCACCCTAATGCATAGTGTCCACACCAAGTTGCATAACTTATCCTAATGTTAAAATATTAGTAACTATGCATAATGCGCAGGTGAAGTTCTGCAAGCCCACATAATGCAAATGCAAAGTCAGAGGCATTAGAATAGGTGCTATAAAACCATTAGAATGGAAGGTTGATTCAGTCTTTTATTTGCCATATGGCAATGGTAAATTAGCAGGACTTGATGAGTACCTTACATGGCTGTCAAAACAGTTAAATTCAACTCCCACAATAACTTTTGATCATCCGTTCATACTATGAATTGTAATCATACTGTGGTGTGTCAGTTTGAAATAATAAACATCGATTATTATTAGATTGACCTGCTGCAGAAGCTCCAATGGAAGCAAAACTACGTCCTTTGAAATTAGTTTGATGGGAGTTACTGGTGTGCCAGAGGTGAAAACAGCTGTTGAAAAGTGCATTATCATACTTACTTCCAGTTTGACTGCTCTAGTACAGCGGTTTTCAAACTTTATCTGTACTGTACCACCTGGTAAAAAAATGGAATGTTGGTGTACCAGCAAAGGTCAGATCAAAAATACAGGTGAGTGCGAAGTCCCCTTACAATTAATTACTAGTGGGAACACCGTAAGTTCTCTTGCAGGGAATGGGTGGGTATAACATTCATAGGTAGACAAATTTAAAAGTAGCATATAATTTTAAGAATGTAATCGTATCAACAAAAAGGAAAAATAAAATCCCTAAATATTAAAAAGTGTTATTTTGAGCTGTGGGCTTGTTTCAACACGCACAGATCTACAATATCTGTGACATTTCAACATAAAAAATATCATAGTATAGCTGATCAAACAAAGATGGGCATAAATTCATATACAATTTAAGGAAAAGGACGTGCATGGTGAACGTAGAATAGCTAATCAAAGAAAGACTGGCATAAACTCATAGAAAATTTGAATTTGTTTCCGTACCACTTAGCGACACCTGGCATACCACTAGTGGTACGTGTACCACCATTTGAAAACCGCTGCTCTAGTACATAACTATATCTATGGAATAAAATAAACATCCGGTGAGATGGCTATCTTGTCTGTTATTTTTCAAACATAACTATGCACTCAAAGTGAAAATTATAAAAATATTTTAAAATTTTGTGCCATGAAATTTAACCTAAATGCAAGATAAATAAATTAAACCAACAAAATATAAGGTCATTCAGCTGATGTAAACTTCATCTGTTGCCTTCTATCAGTGCTTCAGTGGTCTTCACATGTGATCGGCATTTGCCCAAAACATCAAAGAACTTTGTTCCTATGTACAATGGGCAAACAGACCTTAGCAGATTTTTTCAGAAAAAAGTGTGCATTATAGCCAAGATAATAATATATGGTAAATAGTTCTAAAAATGATAAGCATCCTAAATATGGCTTTCCAAGCACATACACTATTCTTATGTAGTTGAACATGTAGTAAAAGTTAAATATCATGACAACTGTAATTTTAACAGAACAGTTGTAGACAACCTCTTAAGAAACCTCTAAAAAATATTATTATATACAAGACTATCAGTTTGGTGGAAATAGGCATGTCTTCAAAGCCCCAGAGAATGTAACACTACCTGCATCAGTAGAAACCAAACACAAACACCAGAGGTGTGCAATCCCTTACAAACCATAGCCTTCTCTTTTGTCATCCAACAATATTTACCAGGTAGTTACATTGCTTTGTTACTCAATGATCATCTGGCAAAATAAAACTTGGGAGTGCCTCTTTCCTGTGCATTACTGTTTTGGTCACAAACCCAGAGTAATCTAAAGTCATTTTTAGCTTACGCTATGCATGCTCTCACTTCATTCCAACTCGATCTTGCCAGCACTGTTGTTCCATAATAAAACACTATCAATACATTTAGGGTACCATTTAGACTCCACATAGCAAACTTTGCAAATCTCATTTCTAATATACCAGAGCATAAGCTCTGATCATTAGAAATGTCACAAATCATAGCCTGATCTTTTGTCTGCTCTTGCCTTGCTCAAGCCAACTTGGTTTTACTAGGTAGTGTTGACACATTAATGTGAAGTCATAAGCCTAGGGCTATCAACGGGCCCCCGAATACCCGGGCCCCCGTTCGAAGGGCCAAGCCCGGGCCTTTAAATCGAAAACCCGACCGAAGAAGCATAACAGGTTAAGTAGGGCTAAATTTTAAAAGCTTTGTCACGGTACCTGGCTGAATAATAGACACTCTCTGTCGCGTGTGAAGCTTGGCAGTTGTATGGACCACAAGACCAGCTATAGTAGCGGATTAGTCATCAGCGCGGAGGGCAGTTGACACATGGATCTGTTTAATTGTAGGCTATTCTATGACCAGCCATGGATCCTATAATAATAAGGGCTATTATGCAGAGGTCATTGGACCAGCTTACCGCCTATAGCTGACACGCAAGCCAATGATGACTAACTCTTAATTAGGACTTATTGCAACGACCACTTATATAGAACTAGACACAGCTGCCTAGGCTGAGCTCAATGACCGCTTATAATATAACTTTGTGCATATATTTAATAAAATACGGTCTTCTGCACAACATAAATTTCCGTTCTAAGATAGGTTACTTAATTTATTGACTTGATTTATGGCGGATTGGCCGCAAATAACGAGATCTTGTGTAAAGTCCCGACACGAGATCTCGTTATCTGTCGCCAATCTGCCAAATGTTGCCATTATTGTATTGTATTGTATTGTATTGTATTTGAACACTTGTTATAGCGCCCCTACCAGATTCCTATTCAGAGGTGCTCCCGACTACTGTGCGGACGCTGAATCGGAGTTTCACGCCGAAGCGCATGAGCAATTGCGAGTGAAGGACTTGCCCAGGGTCCCTACACGGCGGCTCTGAGGTGGATTCGAACCCGCAACCCTCCAGCTGCAAGGCACCGAACATACCCCTACACCACCGCGCCCCAGTTGTATTGTGTTGTATTGTACTCCACGTTTATATTGCGACCGAGCCACCCGCAGTAAAGATCCGAGAAATTAATCTCTGATAAACCGACCGACCGGGAATCGAACGCGGGCCGCCGGCGTGGAGAGCGGGCTACCAACCCACTCGGCCACTCAGGATCTGCCATTAGTTTTCAGTAAAAGTTTTACAAGTTTATCAGAATCTATTCCATTGTTTTGTGTATTCAACTGTCTAATAACGTCAATCTTTTTTTAAATGTGCATCAGTTAAATGATCTAGCAGTAACGGGTAACTTAGCGAATTATAACTATTAGCAACTAGTGAGCCGCCATTTTAAATGCTGATTTTATATGTACCCGAAGGCCCGTCATTGGAAAAATATTTCAGGAAAGACAAAAATAGTTTTTAAATAACGGACTGACGGGCCTTCGGGCACCTGCTGAAAAAAGTTCGGGTAACCGGGCTATGTTTTCCTAAAAGTTTGACAGCCCTACATAAGCCCATCAAAACCATGTTTAAACTAGGCCACATGAAAAACAGTATAATGCTGAAAATACCCTGCAACATACTAAAACAATTCCTGAATACCTAAAAGTACCTTAAAGACTTGAAATATCTAAAAGATTCAATATTCTAAATATTCTCTAATTAAACATTACACAGTACAGTAGGCCTGTTGTCTTACCAAATTTAATTACCAAATTAGAATTACAACATCTTTTTGAACATTTAAAGGCTTTCAAAAGCGAGATAAGATAGCTTACCCTCTTCAGTGATGCTAGGGTTATCAAAGTTTTTGTTTATCTTAATTAATTTAATATAAGCATTTATTTTAAAGCTAATTAATTGCAAGTAAGTGGCAGTCGGTTTAATGACAAAACAGTGCTATATATTGAGATATAATGAATTTAAATGTGAGACCAAATGATAAGTAAGGCTCCATCTTATCTCAAGGAGCATTGTGTCTCAGTATCTTCCATACCTTGTTGCAGATTTTCTCCACTCTGCCACGCAAGGCCACTTGGTTGTTCAAGTGTGGATTATGGCAACGCTGTGCAGTGTGCATGCAGGGCTTCCTCCTCGCATTAACCAACTGCAGTCTATCTTAAACGCTGTGGCCCGTCTTATTGGAAGCATACCTAGGTTTGGGCATATATCCACCTTCATGAGGGAAGAATTGCACTGGCTGCCAATGCACAAACGCACGGAGTATAATGCTCATGCGTAATTGCCTTGTGGGCTGTGCTCCATCTTATTTAGGGAATTGTGTATCTCGGTCTCATCCATTCCTGGCCATAGATGTCTTTGCTCTGCTATGCAGGGTGATCTGGTTGTTCCTTCAATCAGAATATAGGACAGAAGCTTCACTGTGGTCAGTCCAACTTTCTGGAATAGGTTACCTAGCATCTTATGACATGCACTTCTTGGTCTTTCTTTACCTCTATTCCGTAAGCGCCTGAAACAATTTAGTTCAATCCTGGTTTTCTGTTGTTAGGTTGAAAGCGCTTCTGATGAGTTTCTCTTTAAAGAGGACTTGCATAAATCTGTGATTACATTACATTGTTCCACCGGCTCAAACTTCCACAGCCCAGCACAGAAGTTTTGCTGTGGTTGGCCCATCCTCCAGGAATAAGTTGTCTTAACAACCTGCGACATGAATTTCTCACGACCTCTTTGCCTCTTTTCCGCAAGCGCTTGAAGACCATTCGAACATGGTTTCATTGTGTAATGTCAGGAGCGCCTCTGATGAGTCTCTCTTCAAGTGGCGCTATATATTTACAATTACCATTACATGTAACTATCTAACTATGCAATTTGGTAATATATGGACTTGTTACCATAGTGTTTTCTTTAGAGTCCAAAAAGAGGACGTAGCCTACTTATGTCTTGACCTAGAATTTTGGACGTAGGTAATTTCTAACGGCGATCACACCAGGCATATATAACACAACACAATACACAATCACAAACTTTATAATCAATATTTAAGACAGCATTTTCAAGTTCCAACAAAAGTTTGTACACGACAACAAATAATAGACCAACCCACGTCGAAAACAGAGGCACACAACTTCAACCGGCAGACCAATCCATATAACGACGAAATAATATCTCATTAGCCTTACTGCTTGGCAAGTATACGACTATACGTCCGATGATAAACAAATGGACATATGCAACTCACCATTGGAATTTTACTTACGCATAGGCTGAAACATTAGGATGTTTTGGACATTTGTTACGGACATAAAAATGGCCATTTGGGAATTAACGGAAACACTGGATATCGTGAGGGTCGGTTAGGGTGAGTGTCGCCATTAGAATATTCTTTGTGTTTGAGCATGACGCCCTCCAACCAGTATTATCATAGTCTGCAAATTTGTATATGCATAGGAAGGCTGAATCTTCCGCTGCAGAAGTCACAGTTTTTTTAAATTACAAAGGCAGAAGTGTGAATCCAGTTTTAAACATTAAACTATAATTAAACTAATTAATTAAACAACAAACTGTAATGTAATTAAACTATTAAATAAAAATTAATGTTAACAGATCTGTAGATTAAACCTGTACCTTGGCTAAAATATGCACAAAATAATTTACGATGCTATTTGTTTAATTTAAAGATTTAAAGTTAAATAATTTACAACACTAAACTATATTTTACCATACTTTCTAAGCAGAGCTTTCTGAATTTGCTGACACTAATAAATGTACCTTAAACCTTTTTGTACCACTATGTTTTCTTAACTTTCTGGTACTTACTGTTTATTTACTAAGCTATAAGAGAACTTCCGGCAGCGCGCAGCACTCTACTCTGTCTCGCAATCTCAGGTAACCATACTGTTAACAAGTAGGACTACCACGAGTGGTTGTTTCTCGAGAATTACCACGATAAAATATTTGGTCATTATATAATAAAGTATGCTAAATTAAGATGACTTGCTAATGCTAGGAATAAATCTTCTGCGGCGGAAAAATCTGCCGCAGGATTGCTATTTTCGAAGGCGGAAGAGCTTTGCGCATGCGCAACCCTCGGAGCATGCGCATTGTTCAAAATGCGTTTCTTCTATAAATTGGCGTCGTGGGGTCGGTTAGGGTCAGGTTAGGCCTTATCAGTGTCGGTTAGGGTCAGGTTAGGCGCTGTGACGGTCGGTTAGGGTCAGGGTTAGAGTCGTCAATAGATAAAATTGGAACAAATTTCCGCCACATAAGTAAGTTTTCGCGGTACCGGCCCGCTATTCCGGGGTCCGCTATTCCGGGGTCCGTGTAACTCCGCCATTCTGGTTCTGGACTCCATTTAATGAGTAATGCGCGTGTCATGAGGGTCGGTTAGGGTCAGGGTTAGTTTCGTCATTAGAAAACATCGTACCTTTCGCGCAGCATGCCAGCCACAATTCTTTAAAATCAGTGCTTATTCCCCAGACTTATCATTATTCAACAAGTTCATCTGATTATCTTTGTCTGTTAATTAGTCACTAGTCAGGAATAGCGGACCCCAGGAATAGCGTACCCAAACCGTTTTCGCGCGTTTCGTGACGGCATTTTCCGCCCCAGAAGCACAACGCGGAATAAATTACGTTAAGATACAAGTTCACCTGAAACCGCTTTACACATCAGTCACCAGCAAATTCTGCACGACCTGTACTATGCAGCTATAGCAGCTGAATGAAATACGCAGAGACATACAATACAGGCGTAACTAATACAGTACGTCCAGGACGAAGCAACTCTACGTTCTCTGTCGTTATAACACTTTAAAATACTATTGTAAACTACATAACGTGTATCATAGCCGTTTCAAGTATGATATTACTAACATTTTAAAATGTATTCTGTTATGTTACCTTAAATGCGAACGATTAACAAACGACAGCAGTTAAAAAGGTTCTAAATATAACCACAGAATTTCCTATGACGTAATCAGATATAGGTTCTTTGGTGTAACATGCGATCAAGACGAAAACGAAACCAGGTTTCCGAATATCTCGCCTATCTGTTAATTACTGCTTATATTTCCAATCCTATATCTCTCATTCGTATTGCGTTACTATAGATAAACTTACTAATTTCGGTACTAATACCATGGGTTTAAAGAGAACGTCACAATTCCGTGAGTGCTATCGATAAAATGTCTTGTAGGCAGCGATCAACCATGGGAAACCATATTATGTAGCGTATACCTTTAACGCAGAGACGGTTAGACGACTGTCGTTTGATTGTTGATTCATTTACTACATAGTACTGTTATGTAAGTAAAGTAAGTAAGTGTGTTCTTTATTAAACGCTGGCAAACGCACGGCGCTGTACATACAAAGTTATCAAATAGTAGCGAAAAAGTTAGTAAATAGTAAACTAAAAAACACTATATGGCTTAGCTGTACAACATCCTAGCCAGGAAACCACACCTGGTGAGGGAATCAAATCTAGAAAGAACACGGTTCTGTGAGCGTGGGCGCAAATCGTGACCAGTATTTAAGTTTTAAAGTTTTTTAACAGATCAACCATGGGAAACCATATTAAGTTTTTACTGTTTTATTTAAGTTTTAAATTTATGCATGCTAAAGACATGGCAATTTTTGTTTAACGACGCTGTATCATCAGGCACGTAGCCAGACTTAAATTCAAGAGGAGGCAACTTAATTCACAGACCATTGGGAAAATCCTGGTCATTGGTCAATAGAAGTTCCAGTATATTTAAACAGCAAAAGGAGGCAACTGCCTCCTCGTGCCTCAATGTAGCTACGCCTAGGCCTATGTGTATCCAGAGCCGTATATATAGGCCTATTAAACGGCTCTAATCCAGGCTTGATTCGAGTGACACCACGATTCGAGTGACACCACTCGAAAACGACAGCGACAGATTAATTGGACCTTTAACCCAAAGTTTCGAGCAACTTTGCAGAAAAGCAGACTCTAACCTCTTTTCTACCATCATCAGCAACCCTGCACATGTGTGACGTCACACTACTCAGACCCCCACCCCATGTCACACATCGTCACAAATTTCATTACATCAACTACTGCCTCCCGTGAAAACTGTTTCATACTCGCGATCGCTACGCCCCAGAACCCACAATAAAATAATATGCTACCTAAGGCAAACTCTATCTCGTAAAACATTTGTCACACGGATGCTTTATACCTAATTTTTTTTATATTTGATGATCTTTGTACACCAAAATGCGGTTATAGCAGTTGGTTTTTCAATAAAGGATATATATTACTTACTTATTCCAAAAACCTCGAGTTGGTTCCTTTAATTTATCTTCAGCAAACCTGCAAATATTGACAACTTATGCCCATTATATAGGCTACTATATAGATCTCGTCCTCTCGATCTTATTCTTATAATTAACCCAGTGGCGTAAATCATGGGGGCGGGGGGACTGCCCTCCAAGTTTTGACCTAAGGGGCCGTCCATAAAGCAAACCTGCAAATATTGACAACTTATGCCCATTATATAGGCTACTATATAGATCTCGTCCTCTCGATCTTATTCTTATAATTAAAGTGGCGTAAATCATGGTGGCGGGGGGACTGTCCAAGTTTTGACATGGGGTGACGGGGGCCTGAGTAGTGTGACGTCACACCAAGTAGTGTTATTAAATTTGTTACAATTTAACAATTAACAACAATTTAATTTGAATAATAACAGCACTAATTTTGAGGATTAAATTTTCATTATTTTTTTATTATTTTAATGTATACGGGCACCATTATTAATAATTTTCTAATTATTTCAATATTTGGTCACCGTTAGATTTTAAAATATTCATGCTTTCGCTATTTTGTTCCATGAAGGAGCATTTTGCTTCACCATGGAAATTTGTTTTAGGGGTCAGAGCTTTGTGACGTCATTTTGAGAGGTGGTCTTACTTTTTGTGACGAAGTGTGACTAGGGGGGGAGGGTTAAAAATCGGCCAAAATAGCGTGACGTCATTTATGGACGGCCCCTAAGCCCTTCTCCCCCAAATCCGCCCCTCTTAGAATCTGCCCCACCCCCCAAAGTTATGTAGGCTATAGATTTCGCCTCTGTATTAACCTCGGCGCTACTCCAGATTGTCGTAATGGAGGGTATGCTTGAATGCCCTCGATCCTCGATCGCTTGTTCTCGTAAGACTGTAGCCTAATAATTATCTTCGTTTAAACATTTCAAACTTGACACAATGCCGGATGATTACAAATCGGCAGTCATATGCAAGGCGCCCATCACGTCCTACATCTCATTTTTACGAACGCGCCATCTCGCGAATGATAGGCTGAGTGGACCTTTTTTGGGAGGTTCAGGAAGCGATCCCGCGCTACGTATAGACCTAGCTACTGCTCTTCACGCCACTGATGTTACCACTACACTATGGACCCCCCCACTATAGGCCTAATTGTCATTTCCAATTAAAGGTCGAGTGGGTCTGGCCATTGTCTTCTAGAATCTAGATAGAAGGCGATGGTCGGGCCCGGCGGTATTTTGTACAACAAACGACTGGGAGTCGTCTGGCACTATAATGTTTGGATTCGATCGATTGTCGTCTTACGTCATCTACTTCCTGCTGAGAAGTCTCTAACGTTATAATATTGTAGCCTATAATTATCCTCAGTCTGCCATTCCCATTTCAATCTGTCGATTTGCACAATAAAGTCCACGATATTGAACGGCTTGGCCTATGGCGTGAAATGGGACTTGATCTGCTCTGCCTCGATCGATGTGCCACTTCGCAGACTTAGGGCCGGAGGCCTACAGGTAGTTGAATGTGTGCGACCAATTACTCTAGGGGCCAGGAATGACGACATGCACTTCTGGAGCTAGGGGCCGTCCATTTAGTATGTACGGTACGCAAAATTCCGGGAAAAATTTACCCCTCCCCATACGCAAGCGTACTTTTAGCACCCCCCCCCATCTGCGTACGTACGCCCTCGATGCGTACGTACTAAATGGATGACCCCCTACGGCGGAGTGGCGATGATCACCTCCATGGAAGTCCGCTCGACTAAGCCGACTCCACCGCTGCTGCCAACAACGTATGAGCTACTCTGCGTCAGGGTGGTGGCCGGTGGAAGGGCCTGTACGTGTCGTCGCGGATCTACCGTTCCGGCTCAGCGGATATCCTGGCAGACTACTACGATTGGAAAGTAGCATAAGCCTAGCCGACATAAGGACGGGGACTGAGGTACCGGCCCGCTAGGCCTATTCGCTATATTCCGGGGGTCCGCTATTCCGGGGATCCCTCTGACTCCGTGTCGTGAGGGTCAGCTAGGGTTTGGGTTAGTGTCGTCACTAGAAAACATATCGTACCTTTCGCGCAGCTTGCCAGCCACATTAATCCGGAATAGCGGACCCTCGGAATAGCGGACCGGAACCGGGATTGATGGCGCGTCACCTGCGGAGCTTCTGGATATTCGGTCGGATGCTCGACTAGTGTATTAAGAAGGTCATGATGGACGAGGTCGGTGCAGCTTCGAACAAGTCGTTTCTCTGCCCATGTCTAAATGTAAATGTTCGCTCAAACCTAGTCGAGGCGATTGATCACGGGCCATTCACGGCGACCATTCGTTGCTCGGTCTCTTCGATTTTGACACTGTAGAGTGAAGACTACGATAGGTCAACTCATTGAGCATCTGTCTCGTAAGGGAATATGGGCCTAACTCGTTTTGGGATTGAGGTCAGAAGCATGCATGGTAACCGACGTTTTGATAACAGATTTTTGTGTGTGTGCGACAATGACTTAATACTGTGAGACTATGAGCCTCTCACAAGAAAATGGGCTATATCAATTTTTCTAGAGAAAGGAGCTACACCAATTCTTCCGAAGAAACAGGTTGCGTCCATAGGCTACAACAGATCGTCATTTTCCGTCAACAGACCGAAGTTGCGCTCAGCCAGTCAGAGTTGAGCCGAATCAACGGAGACTGGCCGATAGGCCTACACTGCAGGCTCTCGCCCGCGCAGTCACCAAAACTCCCAAACACCACCACATAACCCCTGTTCTGAAATCACCTCATTGGCTTAAAGTCCCTCAGCGCATCCCTTACAAAATAGTATCTCTTAACTACAATGCCCTTCAAACGTCTAAACCCTTTTACATTCGCCAGCTATTCACCATCCAACCGCCTGGGTCTACTCGCTCTTCATCAATCATCATAGCCTACCTTTCTCTATCCCGGTCTCCATGCAGTTGCATCTCTCTCTGAAATTCTGCAACCGCTCCTTAGTCTACGCTGCACCAGCTCTTTGGAACGGACTTCCAAAAGACCTCCGCCAGTTTGCTCATCATCCTATGTCACTTTTAACTCAACCTCTCCTCCGCTTGCACTCTCGCTTTAATAGGACGCCAGACTCCGCGCTACCAACGCGTCCTGCCTTCGGGTGACGCGTCGGGCTATTGTAATGTAATGTAAATCTTCGAAAATTTCTCAGCGCCCACAAAAGCCACGTCACTGTGACGTCAGGGAGACCTGCTTAATCACCGGCGCTATATCAAATCAAGTCCGCAATAGCCAAACTCCTCTGTTCGTTTCGGTGCCAGGTCAAAGTCCGGGAGGTCAAGCCGAGGAGACGGTGGAAATCGGTGATGAAGGTGGTCGTGTGGTGGCGCAGGAGTAGAATCAGGATAGGATATCTTGAAGATTTACATTACATTACAATAGCCCGACGCGTCACCCGAAGTCAGAACGCGTTGGTAGCGCGGAGTCTGGCGTCCTATTAAAACGAATGAAGCGCCCAAACCCTTGCAGGAATCGCGGAGTCAACAGCAGTTACAGCACTAACTCGGTTATCCTTTGCGCCCGTAGATCCAGTAAAAAGTGATGCTGATCTTCGAGAATTTTAGACGATAGACGAAGTCGGATTCGAATGCAGTAATGTGGATATTTTTTAAAAATATCCCCTAAGTGTTGCCACCATCATCACTGCTGCCGAGAACGACGCCCAGTCGCATCAAAACACCGCTGCATGTACGAGGCCGCTGATTGGCTGGACCGACCCGTCTGCAGGCTGCAACTGTCGGGCGTCCCTATAAAATAACTGTCAACCAGACTGAATTTGTGCAGACCTGAAGAACCTTCAACGTGAAAGTCCTGTCGGATTAACCAGTGATTTCGACGTCGAAAAGGGAGGATTCTGTCGCCCGTGGAAATTACCGACCTACCACGTAAATGTCGGCCGGTATCGTGAACGAACGAGTGAGAGCGTATCGTTTGATGGCGAAATGAGATGAGTGCAACGCGAGTGAAATTCTTCGACGTAAAACCGAGAACGGTGTAATTAGAGATTCGCCTAGGTTTGGGCGTGGAAGACTGGATATAATTGTGTCTGTGGAATATTCGAATATAGTTCTGTAAACCGTCGAAGTGTATACCATAAAGCGAATTATCGTGCGTCTGAGTTCGTGAGGCATCGTAGGTAAAGAAAGACGGAAAAGTACGTCGTATAGTGGATACTCGTAAATATCGAAATCTGTTCGAATGGAGGATATAATTCAATTCTACGAAAGACGGATCTGAATTCTGTGCAAAAAGGACGAAAGGTCGATAAAGAAAAGTAAAAGATTGGGATACGTTTCTGCCTATTGTGAGCTGCCTCAGCCGAGTTCAGGTGACGCGTTACGACGGGAAACTTGCAACGGATTTTCCCCCGATCACTTCTACCGCTGTGAGCCGAACACTCTCCGCCAACGCTCCGCCTGTCGTCGCACTACCACTGCCTGCCAGCCTACGACCGAGGGAACCCCCCTGAATGCCAAGTAGAACTGAATAATTAATTGGCTGCGTAGTTCTATCCAGTATAAATATCAACATCATTAGTAGGCCTATTCAAGCCTAGAGATAGGGGAGAGTGGCCTGCATTGGGACAGTTTTTACATTTTAATGCATATAATTGGTGTTAGTTGCAGTACATATATTTTGTTGTCATTATCAGAAACAGCAACGTTTAATGAATCGATTGTGATATATACTGCAACATTATTGCATGAATAAACCATTAAAATTTAGTATTTTCCTCGCTGGTAAAAATCGTCCCAATGCAGGCCACTATGGCCTGCATTGGGACACTGCATGGGGAGCATTGGATCAAGCAACTGATCCTGTTCTAAGTATACACAATAGAGTGTAACAGATTATATTGCAGTTGAAGATGATATTCTGTTTCACAAAATATACAGTAAATTATTATCATTTTGTCCCTAGGTACCTCAGATCCAAAACTTAATATTAGTACGGGTTCGTGTCCTGCATTGGGACACTTTTTACATTTTTTCGTGTCCTGCATTGGGACACATGTTACATGTTAATGCATAAAATTGGTGTTATTTGCAGTATGTATATTTTTTTTGTTACAAAATATACGTCTACTCAAGTCATAAAATATTCAGCAAAACTATTAAGTTTAATTTTCTACAAAGAGCCTGTACTGGGTGACTTTTGCGTCTGTCCCAATGCAGGCCATGAGTGCATGTCCCAATGCGGGCCATGAGTGCATGTCCCAATGCAGGCCATCAATAGCCGTTGACCTATTTTTCAGATAATACAAAAGGTTATATTCGTATGACCTCTAAATTTCACCATATGCTTCGCAATATACTGTCCTAAATAGTTCACCGAAATTTTTGGCTAAATTGGCACAAGATATTTAATGCATTGACTGAGACTGTATGAGTAAAAATTTACATTTTTAGCCTGAAAATGAAGATTTTGCAGTATCTCTGTGAAAAGCTTTTTAATTCGCAGCATAAGACGCCTGATCATTCTCTACATTAAAAATACGTTCGCTGGGCGACGCCAACGCGATAATATATAACCACGGCTTAGATACCACCACTGTCCCAATGCAGGACATGTCCCAATGCAGGCCATTCTCCCCTAACATTCAAAATAACGTTAATATAACTTAGTTTAAAATACCGTAAAAATCATCAGTAGATTGTTAGTGCTTTAATAATATAATCTGAAATCATGTCTCTGTCTTTCTCCGACAATGGAGGGTTTATTTGAAGGAGAGGAAGACATGATACAAAGTAAGAGCAAGGAAAGGTTGCCTAAAGAATTGCCTGTCTCGGGTTTAGACTTAATCCTGAGTAAAATGGAACAGAATTTCGGCGAATTAAATAAAGGGCAGAGAGACGTGACAGGTAAATTGCGAGAGATGTCGGAGGGACAGAATGAATTGAGTAGAGGTCAGAGAGATCTAACGACGAAATTAAAAGATCTGATGACAGGACAACAGGACTTGACAGATGGATTGACGGATTTGACAAGACGGTTTAATGAATTGGCAGAACAGCAAGAGGAGATAAGGAAAAGACAGAATAATGCAGAAGACATTATTGGCTCTGTTATTTATCGGCAAGCTGAGAGTAACGACAGTGTGAACTTACTTGTTGAGGCGATACAAAGGAGAGAAGTGGAAGAGGAAGGTGAGGAAGTAAGGGACCGAGGTTCGAACCCATATCGGTCGGAAGGACTGGTATCTGTCCACCAAACAGAAGCGCCCCTGTATGCACTTGCCACTGACACCTCGAGGATGAATGATGGACAGGAAGATGGACAGGGACGGGAAGCCAATGCAGCGCAGAATGCACTATGGGTTAGAGTCGTCAGAATTACCTTAATCTCCATAATGTGGGATTGCCGTTGCACGTTCCTGCCTCGTTTGAAAGGGAGCTACCAGACCCTGGGCTATCTTTTGTCCATGACGTAAACGGTCCAGATGAGGTTGCAGTAACTCGAGTAACCCAACGGAGCGGATTAGCATCCGGTCCGACTCGAGTGACCAAACTGCCCACTGAAGGTGAAAGGGACCTCTTTGTGCGTGGAAGCCAGAGCCCCTCACCGATGGCAGGCACAGGAGGCAGAACCCTTCTCACTTCTCAGTGGGAACAAACACTAAGTTTTGGGGTAAGCCGAGGTCGAGACCGACAAGGCGACCCGACGGCTCCCCAATCTTACAGTAAGACGTCGTAGAGTCGGTCGTTCGAAAGAAATCCTCGCTAACTACGTAGCCTACTCGTCCCGTAGGCTACTGGAGCGACAGATTCGAGCCTGCGTCGAAGAAAAGAAATTCTGTCTGCGTCGAAGCAAGGACGCCAACGTCGATTAAAGAGTGGAATTTATGTCTGTAAGGAAAGAGTGGAATTCACGACTGTAGAACGGAGTCCTCAGCCTGTACGAACGAAGCGCCGTAGGCCTATAGGCTATATAATATATATATATATTGTAGGGCGGTAGGATTTACTGGCTTCCACTCTCTCTTCTCTGGGTGCTAAGTCAGAGCGGAGCGGATGAGCAGTCCGGTCCCTTTCGTTTCGATCGTTTGACGAGGTGGTTGCATCGTAGGCCGTGGCTTCCAGTGCATCGTCGCCTGCCAAGGCCAGCCTATGGTAGTTAACCTTCGGCCGCCCTTGAAGCCTCAGACTCCTGCGTGGCAACGTTTCGTCTGCACCGGCTTCCACGCCTAGAGTTTCCGAAGGAAGGCCGGCCCTTGTGCTAAGGGCCCCCGACGTCTCTATCTCTTGTCGGGTGGGTTGGACCCTTGATAATCTACCTTTCCACTTATCCTTTCTTCCATTCTTTCCAAACGGGCCATGAACATATCTGCCTGTCTCTCTTAACCTTCTCTCCTGTCTATCTTCTGCTTCGTTCATCCGTCTATTCATACCTTCGTGTGTAGAGTTCAAATTATCAGACAGCGTAGCCACCGTCGCTACCAGCCTAGTAATTAACTCCAGTTGGTTTAGGCCTGGGCGTTCCTCTAGCATAGGGCCTACATAGTCTAACCTCTCTTCCTCTCCTTCCTCCATTCTTATCTTACAATATGCACAAGACAATCAATTCGTAAATATATTTGAACTGACAATTTCAACAATGCTAAAGACTACAATATATGCGGCTAACAGTTCTACAATAACCTATCCTTAGAACAATCCATTACCATCATCACACAGGCAATCACATTCATGCGTGGGCCTTAATTATGATTACGACCTCGTTAGGCGAGTGTCCGTCTAATTATTACGGTACCCCTCAGCAGTTCACGGTTACTCTACTGGGGTTTTCCCTGCATCAGCCTTCGTATACCTGGTAGAGCCTCGCAGACTATGGAAATATCCAGCGTCGGCGAATATCCAGCGTCCTCAAGTCCCTTGTTCAACGGCGTCGCATAAATTCCAGTCGACTTCTCTCCCGTTACGGCTTCACACGTACGCCTTATATCACACGTTAACGAATTGAGCTTAAACCTCAATACGGGCACAGTTTCGTCAGACAGGAGACAAATCCGCGTCCTTTGTCTAGGTTGCGCGTCTATACGCTCCACGCGTCTTAAACGACCTCTCTCCTGAGCTGGTTGAACGATCTGGCCCAGAGCTTTTCCGTCTGCGGGTTTTTAGTAGGCCTATAGTCAAACTCTGGTTGCCCCTCTTAGCTCCTCCCCTTCGCGCTGATTGGTTGTCTGCCCCTTCGGTTAATCGACCGGCCATCGGTCTTGCTTCCAACTATCCAGGTACTTGCCTCGTTCAAGGCTCAGCTTATGCAGCGCTATTACCATTTCTTCTTATCTTACATTACTCTTGTAGGAAGCTTCTCGATTCCTACAATATGCCTAGCCGACGTTGAGAATTGCGATTTGGCTCTGCCTATCAGTTCATCTCACGGCGTCGTCTAACTGTGCTTCGTCTGTGTCTTTATCACGGAATTCTCATTTACGCGTCCCTCCTCTTGTCTGTTATATAAACCTGGGACTGAGTAAGGCATTTCATAACGGAAATCATACCAAAGTGACATGGCTCAACCCAGACTAGCATGACACAAAGACTCAATGCAATAGCCACTAATTAGACTGGCATGGCTAATAGGCAGACAGCTACAGAAGAGGTTTTGACGTTTGTGGCCGACTGTCAGACAGACCAGACTGAACAGGTAGGTGTTCTTGATAGAGTCACGAATGGAGGAATCTATTAATGACACCGGTACGACGGGTAGCAATCCGGGTCCAGACTGGGAGAGGCACCCAGTCGCTCTCCAACTGGAGGCCGCCCTTAGCCACTTGTGCACCTCGCAGACGCTGACGGCGGAAGGGAAGGTCATGATCGGGAAGCCAGTCCAGACAAGGGAGTTGTACGAAGGAGCGCCAGGCTTCAAGGATTGCCTAGACAGGATTTTAGATCATTGGGAGGATTCAGCTTTCCCCCGCAAGCCTACGTCAGGCGTAAGTATGGAACTATGGATGTTGAACCTAGGGGCCAGGAAATCGCCACTAAAAACCCACAAATGTTCCCGAATGAGCTCGTATACCAACGGAGTGGAGTATCGCCCACTCCGACGGGCAACAACACGAATTTAACATGTCATAGTTGGTTTACTTAATTACTAGTTGAGTTAGAGATATTACACCTGTTTCTACTGCTACCTTTGGCCAACTTATAATCGACATTGTCCCCCTTGACATTGTCCCCCCATTTTGCGTAGGATATTATCCCCCCGGACAAAATCCCCCTTTCTGTGTAAATTTATAGTCGATAGTCTGCATGTCATTGATAAACCTTAATTGCCGTTTTTGTTGGCTATTTCATTCAGGTGTAGGCCTAAACTTAAGACTTGTTAATGTCACTCAGTTCATAAGCAGTATGAAATTTAAGACTTGTTAGTGTCAGTCGGTGAATCAGTTATAAAGTGAAGACTAGTGTGATTTAGACGAGTTTATGTCGTTCATTTCTTAACTGAAAGACTTGTTAATGTCATTCACTTCTATAATTAAAATTACAAATAACGAATGGCACCGGTCATCTGATTGACCATGAAGGAAGACTTTTTTTAAAAATGTAAATGCGTACGCCAATCATCGTCGATATGGCGGCGTCGTTAAATAAACGTATTACACCAATGTAAATGCAATTTTTCAGCTATGAGACACTTTTGTTAGCAACTAACATACATTAACACGTTTTAACTTAAAATTTATAGGCCTACTAACAAGTTTTGGTTCAATGAAATAAAAACTTAATTTAATCAATGCAGCTTCTATTTACGGAAACACTTAGGCCTATACATCTTATAAATCAAACTTCCATATAGGCCAACAATTATTTTCATCATTTTCCTCCATTTCCGCAACAATATTATACGATTATATCTATAGACTGGGGGGGGATAATGTCCTACCCTGGGGGACAATGTCCGGGGGACAATGTCCAGGGGGGACAATGTCCTACACTCGGCCAACTTATAATCGAATTAATGTTCCCGAATGATCTCGTATACCAACAGAGTGGAGTATCGCCCACTCCGACGGGCGACAACACGAATTTAACATGTCATAGTTGGTTTACTTAATTACTAGTTGAGTTAGAGATATTACACCTGTTTCTACTGCTACCTTTGGCCAACTTATAATCGAATTCGTTGATGTAACAAAATGACCCTGACCACAACCTTTCAAGCTAAAGATGACCCCAAATGACAAAAACAATATCAGAAATCAATTCCACACACCGAAATCAGTAACATTTAGAGGTATTACACGTCCATATACTGAAAAAAACAAGGTGAATTTTCCAATATGGCCGACGGCGGCCATATTAGATTTGGTCATAGCGTCATTCGTGGTAACCTGGTCAACAAGCACCTCAGCGAGTTTTCATGTCCAGGGTCCACTGACTGAGTGGAAGTGAGAAATTCCCCAACACCTTTTGCAAATGGGTTCTCAGGCCACGTAAATGACTAACTCTTGTGTGGAATCCAATTTTGTTGGTTTCTGTCCAATTCTGAAAACTGAACTTTGCCATTGCCGTGTGATTAAGTCATCTAATCATAAATCTAGTGAGCTTGACCCACTTCCCCCATTTATTTTGGTTAATGTTCTATATGATTTAGCTCCGTATCTTGTATCTATTTGATACATCCCTTACTGAGGGTCACCTACCGGTTTTGCAAAAACAGTCCACTGTGTTCCTCACTCTAAAAAACCTAACCTGGATCCAAATAGGCCTACCTGTCAAAATTACCTGGCTACATGTATTTCCCATCTCTTTTCTTTCCAAAACCCTTGAGAGACTTGTACTTGTCTCTCTCCAGTTCCCTCCCTACCTCGAGCAAGGAGGTCATACTGCCTCCGACAGTCTGGCTTGAGGGGCCCCCCATTCCACTGAAACTGCTCTTTTATCTCTCTTGTCTGACATATATATGGCCATTGACCAATCTCATCACTCGCTTGTCCCTTTTTGACGTTTCCTCAGCCTTTATCATGGTCAACGACGAGATCCTGCTCCAACGTTTGCAGCTATCCTGTGGCGTCTCCAACATTCGCTTCCCTTCTTTGGTTTAAATTGTACTTCTGAGACCTCCCTCAGACGGTTCTTTTTGACGACTCCAGATCCCAGTGGGTCAGGGTTAAATTTGGCCTACCCACGGATCAGTGCTCCGACCCATCCTCTATATCCTTTATACGGCCGACATCTCCCTATTATTTGCCAAACATGCTGCCATTGGTCAACTCTATGTGGATGATGCTCAAGCTTTTGGCCATCATCACCAGCTGACCAACTCTCATTGGTCTGCTCTGTTGATGAACTTGCCATGTTTTACATTTTTAGATGTCATCAAACCAACTTTGTCTCAATTTGGCCAAGACCCAACTGATTTGGTTTGGGACAAAGCAACAATTACTTAAGCTTGACCTTCCACTGCTGACTGATAAGTTTCCCCTTTTATTTACTCTTCCAGTATTAGAGACACATAGTTGTCACCCTTGACTTCTCCCTTACTGAGCACATTTCGAATGTGACTCACTCCTGCCTTTTCCCTTTGAGGCAACTGAGAGCCATCAGATGATCCATCGCCCCTGCGGTCTTTACCACCATTGTGCATGCTTTCATCTGCTCTCATGTGGACTACTGTAACTCGGTCCTCATGGGTCTCCCTAAGTTGCACATCTCCCAACTCCAGTCTTAAACGCTGCTGCTAAGCTCATAGCATGCCTTCCTTGGTTTATCCACATTTCCACTTATATGGCTCCTGATCACCTCACATCTCCAACATAAGATCCTCCTCCTGGTCGCCAAATTTCAACTAGGCCTTGCCCTCAAATAATTATCTCTGACTTTATGCGTAACCTCTCTGCAACCTCTTCTCGCCCCTTGCGCTCTACCGACCGTTTGGATCTCTTTGTCACTCGTGTTAGGTCTGCCATGGCTCAATGTCGGGCATTTGCTGTGACAGGTCCCTCCTCTTGGAATGGCCTCCCTCCTCTTCTACGAGCTAAGCTCATGGCTGGGATTTCCCCTGCATGCACTCGCTCTTTCAAGGCATTTTTTTCCCCTGGAGCTTCTGTGCTGAGGCGCCTCTGAATAGTCTATAATGCGAGAGGCGCTTTAAAAATATTTAGATACGATATGAAATACAGTTTGTACAATAAATGGACTCACTATTAGTATATTTCCATTTAATGCATCTAAATAACCCACTGACCTTCATGCAAAGCAAAGAGCTGATGTTTACTGGTGGTGGTCATTCAAAGTCAAAATATAATGAATGCAACAAAGACCTCCATTTGGTTATAGATGGCTTTTCTCAGAAAAACAAAAGGGTACACTCTTGATGTGGACAGTTCTTTAAGAACAGAAAGAGTAGAAGAAATCAAACTGAAAATAATTATTTAAAATACTACAAACGTTGCTGATTAAACATTTCTACAGAATGGGTCTCATGATCACATATGATGGTTACTGGAATGGTTATTAGTCTATCAAAGTTACCATGCCAGGTTTTTAAAGTACTGCAGACCACTATTTGAACTTAGTACCTTTGCAGGACAGTATTCGCCATCAAGCCAACCTCTAGTCAGTGATGTTAGTTGAATGGTGCTTCTGTGCCATAGCTGTTTGAACACTTTAATGACGAGAATGTACTAGATGCGACTGGGAAACCAGTGCAGCTTGTCGTGAAAGTGTTAAGGTCTGGCATCATAATAGTCTGTAGGCTTAAAACCAGATTTCAGTCTAGCCTTGAAACTTACTGCTCCATTCTTTTAAGCTTCACAATAAGGCCAACTGTTGCCTCAACAGCATTCATATGTAACCAATGCTCCTCTCACTCAATGCAAGCTTTTCCATTAGTTTTTCATATGCAAAAAGACTATTCTTGACTTTCTGCTTCCTATCCTAATACCCTATTCTAAACCCAAGATTGCAGAATTTGTTGGCTCAACACAATGAACACTACTAAGCTTATGAATAAAATTTTCCAAGCAGTAATAATGAAGCAGCATAGCACTAGCATCAACAAGACTGCAATTTGATAGCCTCTGCTTGGCAACTGGCCATCTGTTTTATTTCCAGTTTTCCTTTTGAAACAGTAAAATCATTTTTGCTTTTAATGTGCTTAGGCACTAATTACTGTAACTTCACATAAGAATTGCAGCTATATGTATTTATTTCAATTTAGCTGTACACAACTTACCACTGGAAGTCACTGTAAAAGAACATTTAATTTAAAATGTCCAACTACAAAACTTTCAGGAGAAACGTATAAAAATTAACCCCTCTCAGTAATTCCATTTTCAAGAAAATGGCAATAACTGAAGAGTCAGAATTAGGTTGCCAATAAATCATTCTCCATTGTTCGTTTCCATCAGTATAGGAATTTTCGGCACTTTTTTGCTCCACACTGACACTTAAGACGATATTTGATTGGAGGAGAAGAAAACTTAGACCGGTGAAAGAATAGAGCCACTTCTTCCTCACCACTATCCTTGACAGAATTTCCATCAGTCTTCTGGTATTCTTCTTCATTCACTGAATTGACCAAACTACTGCTCGTGCATTCCCCTAATTCACTGCCTTCCTCTACAGCTGGAATTCTTGCACTTTCAATTACATCACTCACAGCATCATTGATTGTACTTGGCAAAGATTCCTTCAGATCTTTTATATCACAACTGCAGTTGATCCCAGTAGCATCAGACACATTCTTCTGATGATCATCCTCTTTAGTAGCAGTTTCTGTGTCATTTGTTATTTTGTTTGTACTCTCTGAGGTAGCATCTAAAGATAACATAATGTCACTCAAGGGTTGTGCCATCATCTGGTTGTCATGTGTTTCTGCAACTTTGCAATCTTCTGTCTCATGTTTCAAAGTGCTCTTGTCAGTGACTTCTGTCAGCAGGATGTCATCTGTTGTTTCAACCTGGTCACCTGAAAATCAACACGCATTGGATTAAGGTGCATTAAGTTTTAAAATAAAACGTCACTTCTGCCTATCATCACATAAGAAGAAAATGGACAATTCAATTCACTGTCGTTTTTACCAAAAACAAACTAATCAGAGGGTTCAACTCTAGATGAATAAATTGTATGTAGCTAATTCACTTTCAATTCATAACTTGTAATAACGCTGCTTCATTTTCTAACATCACACCTTGCTAAACTCCAAACATGGACAGTGTCCTTTTGGCTTAGTAACCCATTTATCATGCATCCAGTGGCGTAGCAAGGTTTTGGGGGCCCTTCTGCAGAGCTTTGGTGGTGGGCCCTCCCCCCCCTTCGATTTCAAACTAACAAAAATGCTGTGCCAGAAGTGCTGTTGCACACAACATAAATAAGGTCAGATAATCAAATTGGACAAGTCGCAAGTGTCTATGGTAATCTAAGAAGAAGAAACCTAAACGTTAAAACGTTCATTTGTGCGTTTTCTCTTGGGCAAAAATATCTACCACTTTTGAAGTTTCAAGCTTTGTTTGGCAGGTTCATTTCTATTGACATCATTGCCATGTCGCTCAGCTGCTCATCTCACGTGGTACTTCATAACTTGTAGATAGTTTTTGATGAGCTTCAGTTTTGAAAATGATCATTCACATATCGCAACAGTCACAGGCAAAGTCAGCAGCAACATACAGGCAATGCACTGAATGTAGACGGCAGAAGATAATAGTCAATGAGCAACAGCTGCGCAACCGAAGATGAGTGACGTCATTGACAACTTCGAAAGAAAGCTTGAGCAAAATGACAACAGCTGAGCTGGAAAAGCAAGCGAAATGTCAGTATCATACTGATTAGTTAACCATTCGTTCGCTGCACACAGTTCGTCATCAGAGGCATACAACTGTGTTGAAGGCAACAGAGCGCTGAACATTGCAGCCAAGAACTAAGGCTGAGAAATCACGGTGTGATTTGTCCACTATTGAATGCATATGCTGTACATGTAGATTTAAATAAATAAATAAATAGTAAAGATTTGAGTGCCATAATTTGTAGGCAGTCGATGACTCGATGCCACAATTTTCAGAAGGACCTGCCCGTTTTGAATAGGCACCAAGCCATTTAAGGTCCCCATGCACAGACTGTTCCAGCCTGAGATTTTTAGATCTCTGAAAACACTGGACAACAAATTCTCATGAAAGTCATGCCTCTTATATTAAATTTGTAATTTCTGATAGGTTTTAGTGTGGTTGACACGAATATGACATTGAAATCAAAGAATTGGGTACAATTTCTAACAAATCAGCAATAGTTTCTATTGTCATAGAACAATACGTTCGTATGACATGTAGCAGTACAGGTCCGCTTCTACTTCCGACGCTGCTTTGCCTGTCTTTTGTATAGCTGCTGAGAATCATCTCTGGCGAGCGTCCAACAGTAGTCAGCCAACATGGGAGTAGAACAGTTTCCCTGATATCGTGTCTCCATAACTGCAATGTCTTGGTGAAAACGCTCACCGTGCTCATCACTAACCATGCCGCAGTTGTCGGGGGAAAAATCCAAGAGGGAATGGAGAAAGAAGATCTTTAAGGACGTAAATTATTGCAGCCAAGTTTGTGATACATAGACAACATGTCCTCAACCAATTCCTTGTAGTTTTCTGCCCTAATATTTCCGAGGAAGTTAGTTGAGACCAGACGAAATGCGTCCCAAGCTTTCTTCTCGTCACCCATAAGCAGGTTTCGAACATCTCATCTCTGAATAGCTGAGGACAAAAAGCTCCCTCTTAAATTTTTGCTTCGCTGAGTTGAGGAATTTTGACAGCCTAGTACTTGAAAGCTGATCCAGTCCGATCTAAGGAGTTCACGAAGTTTTTCATCACACCATGTTTGATGTGTAGCGATGGTAGCAGGATTTTTTGGGTTTTTACCAGTGCTAGGCGTTGCACATTCTTCTCTCCGACGTTCAGATATTTTCTCTCGGGCCAATCTCTCCTCACATAGTGCAACGTCTTTGCTCAACTGTCCCATTAACATAGAAAACAGTAGTATTTCGTATATCCAAGCATCAGAGCAGAAGACAAGGTCACCTTCCTTGCTGAAATAATCCTCAAACCGCTCATAATGAGTGCAAAACGAAGTCACTCGGACATTTTCCAGGAGAAGATTCCATTCTTGAAGTTTGGATCCAAGTAACTCCACCTTGGCCTTGGACAGCTTCAGGTCGCGAACAAGATCGTTCAGTTCTGCCTGGTTGAGAATGTGTGGCACAAAAGACACACCGTGGCAGACGTATAGATCGTCATTAGACGTCGAAGGTTGCGGAGAACCTGAAGTCTGTTCGCTTCCCTCCTCATCGTCTGCATCAATGGAAAATTCCTTAGGAGGATCCGGAACGGGAAGTCCTTTGTCGTGCGGAACTGGTCGGAGTCCAGATGGTATATTCGGGTATGCTATTGTCCACTTCTTTTTCGTTGTGATACCTGCAGAAATAGGTGGAATTATGCGGAAGTAGCAGTCATAAATTTGCGTGACTGCTTGGTTCTGTCCAAACCATAGGAACAGCAAAGGGCATCGCCACTTTCCCGCCTTTCAGCCACTTCGGAAGATTTCTTGCACACGTGCTGCAACATGTGTGTGGCGCCAAGGACTTGTCCTGATTCCCGAGCTTGCATCCGAAATAGAGGTGATACGCCAGTTTGACCAATGGAGTAATGGCCCTTTTCTGTCTTGCAAATGAGACTTGCCTTTATACCACTACGCTTGCATAATCTTTCGTCAGCGATCGTGATGACTCACCTGCATTACATCAGGCAATGATGCACTGCCTCCGGAGGTGTGTGTATGGCTGGTTGATGCAATACGACGCAATAAGTAGTTTGAAATAGAGCGTTTCGAAATGGTTACCTGTGTACTCAATGCGTACTGAGACATTTATATGTAACCATCTCTGTCTCTTCTAAACGAGAGCCAATCGACAAATTTTACTGTCATTTTCGTGTTCAGCACCTCAAAATTAGTAAAGATAGGCTACTTTCATTTAAAAGGCATTTTGTGTGTTGTCCAGTGAAATAAGCCACCTTTGGGATGCGAACCGCAATCTGCACGCTCTGTGCACAGAGGAGTATGAGACAGTGTCACAAAAACAATGTGTATAATTGCGCCATATAAACAGACCGTGTGCAAATGGTCGAAAATGCACTATAGTATTGGGTACATACGGGTATTCATGAACAGCCACGAAAGAGGATTGGCGTCGTTGAATTGAAATCAGTCAGTCACCTATTGTTTGTTAGAAGAGGGATGAAATGTCACCGAATTAGCTTTCCTGCTGTGAATTTGGGTGAGGAAGTATTTGGTGTCTTCAAAATGCATTCTGTGAATTATTTGGTTGTGTGGATATTTGCGTGAGTAGCGCTATCAAAGCTTTGAAGGTACATGTGCCTATTGTTTTAAATTAGTTTCTGGGAGGGTTTTTCTGTGACTGACGAATGTGCTTTCCTGCGGACGTTGTCTGTCAACGATGACACTACGGAACTCTCATGTAGAACGAACTTTCTGGAATGGTGTTTCGGTGACGTGTTGGTGAATTGTGCCTTTCCTGGTTCAGTTTGTCAGTAACGCCCACCTGTGCATTTCATGGTACACAGTGGTATTCAAGGACGTGCGACAAATGTGCTTTCCTGCTAACATTTCGTCTGACGGTAACGCCCACCTGTGCTTTTCCTGGTTCATGGTGATACTTGAGGACGTGTGACGAAGTAAAGAATTGGTCAGTAACTCAGTGCCACTTTCTGGTATTCTGGTGATTTGAATGCGTCATTGGGGATAAAGGGTTTCTGAAGTTGTGTTTGTATGATACGACAAACTGTACCTTACTCACTGTTTGAGTGGTTTAAGAATTGTTTCGAAGACGGTGCTTTAATGAAGAACTGTGATGTAAACTTACAAATTGTGTGAAGAGTTAATGTATATATGTAAATAGTAAATAAGGTTGCTGTTTATAATAACATTTGAAAACGTTGTCAATATTTTTAACCATCTATTCAGAAAACAAAGCTAGTGTCCAACTATTGATAACATACACAGGGCAGCACTTCAAATCTGAGATAGAAAACAAAGTATATCCAGAGGGTTTGAAATCAACACAAGTTCTCTTTGCATCAAGAGGATATTTGTGACACACAGCCTACGCTCTTACCGATGTAGCCAACTGGGCTTGGTTAAGTTGATCATTTGACTACATTCTGAAAGGAAAGACCCTCTGACGGTCTGACTGCCAGAGGCCCTTGTGCCGCCGGGGGCCTTTGTGCATTGCACAACCTGCACAACCCATTGCTACGCCACTGCATGTATCTTCAAATTCTGAAACCTCCACATCGTCACAAGCATTTGCTTTAAAACCTTCAAAACCCCAAACAAAGAAAAGAATAGATTTAAATCAGCAGTGTAGTCTTCCAAAGATTCCAATCTTTGGAAGCCCAAGTGACATCAAGCAGTTTAAAATTCTGCAACCAAAAACCAATGCGAAAAAAGGGCAAGTAGAGTTAAATGCTACTGATCAACAGCCCCAAAAACGTCCACATGAATCTGTGTCCAAACAGATGACAAGAAGTGAAATTTTCTGAACCTGGTTTATGTAGAAGGGAATTTGCTTCAAGTTAACATGAAAGCTGTATTCAAACATAGTTCTCAATCACCTTCGATACAAAAGATAAGTTTCAAATCAGTCGATAACTGGCCATCATCAGCTTTGCAATGATATAGGTAAATCTACATCAGGGATTACTGTTCATGAGATAATATATTTTGCCATTACATAAGAGATAGCAAGAAGGACTTAAAACAAACTCAATACCAGAGTTTCAATTCATAAGACAAACGTCACCGTAGGCAAATAGTGAATCATAGTTAATTTTGCTGCTGCATTATGTACATTAATTGTAGTTATTTGGCACAGAGCTGTTGCTTCCTTACAGAGCACCTGCAAGCAATCCAATAGTTAATCAAGGCGTTTGACAGTGTGTGTGTGTGTGCGTGTGTGTGCGTGCATGAGTGTGTGTGTGTGTGTGTGTGAAGCATCCTAGAAGTAGCTTGCTACTGACGATGCTATATAAATTGTCATCCTTACATTACAAACAAACATCTTCACATACTACCTGTCATCAGATAGTCGAACGTCAATTCCTCTCCCCTTGCTATATCTCTTGATGCAAATAAAGCAATCCTTGGTAGTCGTGGATCCAAGTTATTTATCCAAACACCATAAACAGCTAAATTGGGATCACACTAAAAGAAAACAACTACCAGAGTTTATATTGCAAATGACATCTGGAATGATTAGGCTTACACTACTCAGTGAAAAAATACTGTAAAGGAGCAACAAATATGTCAATGTATTTCCCTGGCCCCTGCAAGAAAGGCAAGCGAGGTGAAAGCCATTTCTACTGCATCAAAACCTGCTCTTTGCACCGATGTTTGCTTTGCTGCATATCATACTAAAATAAATTACTGGAAAGTGGAAACATCATCGGGGCGAAATAGTGACCCAGTGTGCAGCAGTTGTTCTGAACATTCAGTTCCAAGTACCCATACCTTTCTAGCATACTACGTATTCAGTATCTATTGAAAATAAATTAGCAAGAACAGCAATGCTCATATAAACAATAGTTTTATTCATACTATTACGAATTATAGCAATTGCAACATTGAATGTTGCACAGAAACTACAATGGCAACAATGACAAAACTTTTACATCTGCATGTTAGCTATCGGCACACAGGGCTTTGCTAGCCATACGACCACTCGGCAGCTAAAGGGTTAAGGTATGTGTAGTGCGATGTGTCTGCTCAGAAAATTACAAGCAGGCAGAGTGATTCCTGAAGTTAGAGACAAGGAGCTGCCAAAGTGAATAAAAACTGTCCTCTGGAGTAAATCTTGTAAAGTTTTCTTGTGCATCGGTTCTCGTGAAGAAAGCTGCATCTCATTCTAAAGGATAATTTTGGACATAGATAAGTGAAGTGTAAAAAGATCTGTCAAAGACTGAACACAAATGCGTATGAACGATTTGAGGTATGCCCTACTGTAAAGCTGCACATGTCATCGGCCATGTCGGTCGCTAATCGACTTCTCTGTCATTTTTACGGATTATTCGTCTAAATGCAGAATTTTTCTCAGTAAATTTGAACATGTTGAAGTTTTCTAGTGCTAGGTTTGCGCACCCGACTAACTCGTCGGTTTTGCCAAGGATTTTGTGTCTTTGAGGGTATTTTGTTCGCAAGTCGTCTTGGCCCATGTGACAGCATCAGGCCCATCCTTTTGATGTATGATCGAGCCTGAGCCATAAGGACCATGTACACCGCCTATAGCCGAGTGTTTTCATCTCGGTGGACGATGACCGATGCGTGTCATTGGAGTGATCTCAACATTCAGTCACTGGAGGCACTTCAATCTAGCGACAGACACACAACGAATACTCTGTGCCTCAACGAATGCGTCATCTTCTACCAATGAGGGACTGCTCGTCGGCAGCATCATCTTGTGTGCGAACGTTGTCACCTGTGGCTGCTCTACCCTATCGATGCAACTTGGCTCAGAGACTCTGAACATCCATGCCATCTTCAGCTGTCGACGGGAATCTGTTGGTTGGTTCCACGCGTGTGTATTGGCCCGCCACTGGTGACTCTTTCAGCTTACTGTGCATTGTTTTGCTAACTGATGCAATATTTACTGATGCAATATTTTCGTTCGTAGTGAGACTTTTCATCATAATAGGCTAGCACAGAGTAGGTCTAGACCCGAGTATGTCTCTTCAAGAGGTGCTATATAAATTCTCTGAATAAATTAATGTAAAACGACTGCTATCATATGTTGTGCAGAACCTTTACTAAAAATGTCAAAAATATGTTTTGTGACAATAAACAAAGTCAATCTCTAACATGTTTCGAGTTTTAGTTATAAAACAAAACATTTCATCATGACAGTAAAAAGTTTCCAAAATTGTCAAAAATTCCCATGGAGCTTTAGGTATATGTGTTGAATTGTTGGTGAGCTCAGGGTTCTAAGCATTAACATGCTGCATCGGCTAATATGCGAAACGGACGGTTGGATGGACTGATTAAAGGACTGATAATTGCATGGACAAACGGATAGTCAGTCGGACAAACGGATTGACTGTCGGTTGGACCAATGGACTGACAGGTAGATGGCCGGATAAACTGTTGGACATACGGATGGACATAAAGGCAGTGGAACGGACTGACGGTCAGATGGATGGACAGACTCACTGACATATGGATTTACTTAGACAACTGGTTATTTTTCTGCATTAGTCCGTTATACATGTGATACGGTTTCATCAGTTTATGTGACATGTCCAATGACTTGTCCCTAGGGAATGCAAACCCAAGGCCTTTTTTAAAAACCCGGGTTTGGCGGGTTTATAAATTTTACATGATAAGTGTTATTACTGCACTATTTGTTGCGATAAGAACGTCATGGCATGCAGCTACAAAGTCCAAAGTTCTCAGACAGTCAACAATCTGCATAAAATAGAAAACTGAACGAAAATCGTGATAGAAGTTGTTTCATATAAGGCTATAAGTAGTGGGTTTTTAGAAAAAAGGTTCCGGAACTGAACAAATTAAGAACAATATGGACGCCATTGGAAGGTTCCGAGGGGCTAAACCTTAACCTCTTATTTTAAAGCATAAATATATATAAATAAACATTAAGTTAAAGTAACTAAATAATTTTTCACTAAAAATGTAAGTTAACTAAAGTATTTTTAATAGCTGAAGAAAGTTCCCGAAACGCCGTTACGGAGCGTTCTGTCTGAAAAAGCATTACACATAAGAAGAATAATTATTGTCAAATGTCACTGACTCGCTTTAAATCGTCTAAATCATCGCTTTAGGCTCTGCCAGTGCCACCTCTGTTCCTGTTTATGGTTTGTAATGCATGAGGCCAAAAAAAAATAATGGTGTGTTTCCGGTAACAGAGCTAAAAAAAACTGGGTAGGTAGGTAGGAAAATAATTTTATTTTGGTAAAATAATTTTATGCAGTGATTTCCAAAAATTACGCCACTGCCCATTTATGCACAGCAGTACATGCTGTACCAAAGTATGTATTTTCTATGCGAGTATTAAAAATGCCTTTTTGCAGAATGTGCCTACAAACTGCTGTAGAAAACAATCTTATTTATTTCATTTTTGCTGACATCGTTTTTCTTGCAAGGTGAAATGGAAGGGGCAGGGGTGGGGAAGGAATTATGGATTATGTTCATTAAACAATAAACGTGTAGCAGACAACGGCTCTTTAGGAAATATGCATGGGTGGTAACGTGAGAAAATCGCTGACTTTACGGTGTCTGTTATCTCCTCAACATCATACATGTGTGTAAATTGTCCATGGGAAACATTGAGCCCATTTATTGTTATAATATTATTAATGCTGCATAGAAAGAAATATGGTTTCCTAACGTCGTCTGCTAAGGAGACTGCTTGCTACGAAGATTGGTTGCTATGAAGACTGGTTGTTAAGGAGACTAGTTGCCAGTGTTATTTCAGTTATGGTTTTTCAGTTACAGTTACAGTTAAAGTTATCTAATTTATGATTTTTCAGTTAAAGTTATAGTTACAGTTAACTGAAATCAGATTTTTCAGTTAAAAGTTATTTTTTTTTATTTTTCAGTTACAGTTTAAGTTATTTCTCTTTATTTTTCAGTTATAGCATCAGTTATTTTTTTTAACAAGTCATGACTAATGACACACTGACGACAAGTATTCTGAACAGTTACCAGAAATATTTACACAGCAAATCAACATATTGTCGGTTTACTTTAAAGAAAACACGACGTTACAGATTAACACTTGCTCTGTTCCGACAATAATGTGTGCCACACTCGTTGTTTTCAGCATCCTTTAAAGCAACAGTGCGAACACAACATCGACTTTTGTCATCTGTGGCTTCATAAACAAAATGTTCCCACACGCCACTTTCTACTTTTCGACCACTACTTGGCTTAAACATTATTCTCGTAGTTGTGGATTGTTTTACGAATTTACGGTTTAGCGCCAACGACAACATAACGAAAGGAAGAGGAACCGGAAGTGAAACGAATATAGAAAACTGAAAAGTAACCAGAAGTGACTAGCATAGAAGACTGAAAAGGAACCAGAAGTGAAACTAGCATAGAAAACTGAAAAGAAACTAGAAGCACCTGAAAATGAGTATAGAAAACTGACCGTAGACGATAGAGTAGGATTACCATTCAAAAAGTAAGTAAGAAAACACTCATGTTTTATTTTTCAGTTAACTTTTGTTATTTTTCAGTTATACAGTTTTCGTTTTTCAGTTACTATTACAGTTTCAGTTATTCAGTATTTTTCAGTTTCAGTTACAGTTACAGTTAACTGACCAACATTTTTCAGTTATTTTGCTATTTCAGTTACAGTTAATAGAAATAACACTGCTAGTTGCTAATGAAGGCAGTTGCTAAGCAGGACAGTTTCTAAGGATAACTGTTGCTAAGGAAGGCGGTTGCTAAAGGGGCCAAGTCTGACTTTGAAACTGGTTGCTAATGAGGCTGACATAGAGGCTGCTTGCTACAAAGCTTGGTTGCTAAGTAGGCTGTTTGCTACGAAAGTAGAATGCTACGGAGGTTGTTAAGTAGGCTGATTGCTATTAAGAGGCTTTACTTTTATAATGGCACACGTCGATAATAGGTATTTCTGATACAATGAATATGGGGGTCAGATTTGTGAAATAACCCTGTCAAATTACCCTGAGAAAATCCACCACTTTCGAGTCTATTACCTCCCTCTCCCAAACTCCACACTTTAGCCCTTTTATTGCTGTAATTTACGGCACCATTCTTTCCATTGAAAGACCGCTAGTTTCCGAACGTCTCTGCTTCAGTGAATGCACCTATAATGTCGCGATTCTGCATCACCGGCATGCAAAGGCTTAATGTATGTGAAGTAGGAAAAAAATTTTTAAAAAATTTTCCGGAAAAATTTTTTTTTACTAAATTTCGAGTCGCGGAAAAAAGTTTCGGCAAAATTTTAAATCATCGCTTTAGGCTCTGCCAGTGCCACCTCTGTTCCTGCTTATGGTTTGTAATGCATGACGTCACGAAAAATGTAACCTTATCTCCATGGTATAGCACTAATTTCTTGATAGAGTTCGCAGACTTCGGAAGATTACGAAACTCACTGTCTATCAATATCCTGCGCGTGTCCTCTGAAGGCTCTGATGTAGCAAAAACTCTAAAAGGCAGCAAATCACACGCAGTCATCCTGGCAACGGGTACTGCGAGCAGGTTGTCATTTGCTTTCGGAAGAATTATTAGTTATCGTTACATTCGTTACTCTGTAACACAATTTGGCAGAACCAGAACTTCCTGAAGTAGGTGCTGCGTGGGAGCCATCGTGGCCCGTTCTTGTGCTTGGACAGGAGGCCTACTATCTTTGGTTTCGTCAGAACGACATGAGTCACCAACGTCCTTGTGTTTGAGCAGGTTTATTTTATGCTTTGACCAGAGATGATTAAGCATACTTCTTGTAGAACTGACAGCAATTTTTAGCTGCGATTTACATAACAGGCGAGCGAAGTGTTCCCAAACACCACCACTCTTTACCAAAAGCAAAAATCTGTACATAACTTTGAGGGGGGGCGACTTTCTCGGGGGGCCGGGTTTTTGCATGCTTTGGGGGACAAACAGGCCTCAGTCAAAACTTTGGAGGACAGTCCCCTTCTGTCCCCCCCCATGATTTACGCCACTGTTCTTTACATTTGCTGATTTAGAGATTGTGTCTTAAGTCATTAAATTTAAATAAAAACAGTTCACGGCTATTACTCACGAATTCGATGCGACGACGCCGACAAGGCAATAAACTCAACATTAATCACTGGTCGTGTGAAATGTGAAGCCTCACTCATATGGCATCACCAATTAAGACATGGAATGAGCCGATAAATATGCCGAGGATAGATAGCACACCAAAACTTTTATATGTTAGGTTAGCCCAACACATAAATGTGATTTTCTTGTAAACCAAAATGCGGTTAGCAATTGGTATAATAAAGGATATACTTACTTACTTACTTAAATACGTAAGTAGAGGTAGTATTACGTAACCCATTTATCAACCACTATTATCGCTATATTTCCATCACCCTGCATTTGTGAGTTTCACGGCGTGAACGACGGTGAAAGGGACACTTTTCAAACCCGTCCAACCCGGGTTTCAGTCGCGTTCAAACCCGGGTTTCGGGTTTCAAAAAATGTCAGGTAACCCGGGTTCCATAAACTCGGGTTTGCATTCCCTACTTGTCCCCAACAACTTCATGTACAATGGCCATACATCTACATTTTGGCACACGGGTTGATACGAATCTGACCATCTGTGTATGGGTATGCTGTATCTGCCAGTGCGACATATGTATTGATTTCACTAAAAGTTTGTCGTTTTTACATCACAACGTCTAATAGAAAGGTTGACTTCTAGTCCGGAAAATATGGTAACATTCGGTCTAAGTGGTTTTGGCTCTGCGCTCAGTGCGCTGTATGCAGAGTTTCCGTTAGAGTCCAAAAAGAGGACGTATTTATGCCTTGACCTGGAATTTTTTTGAACGTAGCTCATTGCTTTCAGCTATCACACAGAAAAATTTGGACATTTTGGACTTTTTTACAGACGTAAAAATGGCCATTTGGGCGTTAACGGAAACACTGGCTGTATGTCAGTATAAAAAGTTCAGTACCATTACATACCCTTGCAGACCAACATTCCATGAGTACTAATGACAGTACAGAAGTAAAGATTCAGATCTGATTCTACAAAGAAGCTTACTGAATGGTTGACGAAATGGCTGACATTTCCATACATCTTGGCATCCACTGTGAACTGGCTGTCAGGGTCTTGGTAGTCAAGATCAAACAAGTACGTCATTCCTTCTGCATCATAGTTCTTGCCTCGTCTTTCTGCCTCCTCATTTGTTATTACCTAAGTGATAAAATGCATCCAAAATTATGTGGACTCTTTCAAGGGCTTTGCAAAACTTACTCTCATTTCTGCAAAAAAACTATGTTCCTTGATTAAAAATAAACAAAACAGATCTATGGGGAATGTGCTATAATATTTGAGAATGCGACAACAAGGCTGTAGGTGACCTTGTAGGAGGAAGACAAGTTTTGTTGATTCTGTGGACGGAGATCCATGAAAGTTTTATTTCAATAGTTTCTGTTGAATAGAATGCCTAACCCCAAAATAACATTTCTTATTTTAAAAATCAATCTCAGGTATGTTGGTAAATTGCTATTATTGTATTGTTCTTGTTTGGTAGGAGTTCATATGAAAGGGCCATGACAAGACACAGGTAAATTCGCTATTGTTGTTTTGAAGATGTTTTGTCTTACTGCAGTTTCGAGCGTCTTGACAGTTTTGAGGGTTTCTACAGTCAGGCCCAGCCTTAGGCACAGGCCAAAATCTAGTGGCGCCATTTTCCTAAAAAATGTGTTTCAACAGTTTTGTGTTGTTCACTGTTTTAGTCATTTTTTCAATTACAATATTTTCATTTGAATTCAAAACTTTCGCTTATGGAACAAATTTTAAATAATTATTGATTTTATTGCACCTTTTCAAGTACTTCAATTTCAAACACTGCACAAATTTATTTTAACCATTAAAATGTTATTATTTCACACGTGTCTGTACTCTGTGCCCTGTAGTTTGTGTCTGTAATATCTTATGCTGATAATATTATATAGTGATATCTTTGACTGAAAATGCCACCAGTTGAAGAATATTGTAGTATATATGATATCTGTATCTTTATTTGTTGACTGCCGAACAGACATCACATTTGCATTACTTAGGTTAATTATTTGTAAAAAACTGTACAATTACATTTTAATAAGTTTTCTAAATTATATCTAAATCAATAAAAAAACGGGATTTGGGGCGGAAAATTATTTTATTTTTATTAGGGATGTTAAACGATAATCGGAAATCCGATTATCGGTTTCGAAAACGATTATCGGTTTTCATCATTGACAAAACGATTATCGAATTCTGCCTCTTATATATAAAGCGGAGTCTTCCACAGCCAACGAGGTAATAGTAGAACCCCACAGCGACGTATTATTACCTCGTATATAAAGTGGTCTTCTACAGCCAACGAGGTAATAGTAGAACCCTGTACGTGTATGTACGTTACGGTATGTAGCGATTATCGGTTTTCAGTAACTTGCATTATATGATAATATATTAAATTTTCTATGAAGGCCAATAAAAAACGATAATCGGTTTAAAATCGGATTTCTAGAACCGATAATCGGTTTGCCAAAAAAACCGATATTAACAACCCTAGTTTTTATACAATTAATTTATGACGTAGGAATACATATGAACACGTTTATTGAACACATAACAATAAAATTAAATCGCAATACAAGTTGGATGAAATTTAATTACGGAGCAATAGAAGTTGAATGAAATTCTATCACGGCGCAGTAGACGTTGGATGAGAATCAATTACGGCGCAATAGAAGTTGGATGACATTCGACTGGTGCAATGGAAGTTGGATGACAATCAATAACAATGCAATAGAAGTTGGATGAAAATTTCGATTACGGCGCAATAGAAGTTTGATGAGATTCGGCCAACTGCTGACAGGTGACTATAATTTCCAACGCTTAAACCCGGTTTTACCAATCAATTTAAATTTTAAGTTTAAAAATTATGTCAAACACTATGAAGGGTCAGAATTTATCGGATGCTCAAAATTGTAAGAATACACAAGAAAAAGAAACAGAGGTTAGTACCTAGAAACAAAGAGGATGGTTATCCAACAATTTCAACAAAAATGCTTTAGCTGTTAGTGTTAGTGCCCAGTAGTGGGGATCAGAGGGCGCCAACTGTATGCTTTGCCTAGGGCGCCATTTGGGCCAGGGCCGGCTCTGTCTACAGTTTCAAGTACTGTATTTTTCGGACTATACGTTGCGGTTTATTATGCATCCGAGAGTCGCGGGTAGCGTCTTATATAAAGGTGCTGAATTGATTAGCGTGCTTAATATCTACCTGCAGCTCTATCAGTCAATATGTTATCCTTCAATCCTTTCAGCTACATCAGGTATAGAACAGAGTACTAATCATTGTAAAATCATAACAAACAGCAAAAGGTTTTAATCTTTAATTTCAAAATAACTAAAAATACCATAAAAACACAGCCCCAAATGTTGAAATTTTTTTATTTCAAGTGCATAAAATTAAATTTTAATAAAAAGGTTATGTTTTAGCAAGTAGTTGCTAATAATGGCCATATATTTATGCTCGCAACAGCACATGTGCTTATACGCGTCTGAATATATATATGATGTTAAATGTCATTACAATGTTTTCTGGCCCACGGAGCCTTGGCTAAAGACTACACAATTTGAGAATCAAAGTTGACATAATTTGAGAATGAAAATAAACAGCAAAAGTCATGGAGACATCACAGAGTAGAAAAGGCGTTATACAAATATAAGAATGCAGTATAATGAGAAATGCAGGATATGACAAGGGACAGCCAGCATACCCAGTCAGTGAATTAGAGATTAGTCCAGACAGAGTTATGGAGGGTAAGGAATTGGAGGGAGAGAAGATCATCACAGTCCAAACAATGGCAGTGAAGGGTAGAAGATGAGGTGATAGATCTTTTAATGTAAAGAAAATTTATGTGGACGCCCGAGATCGGTTGAAGGGAAAAACGAGGTAATGCAGGTGAGGCTGAAGCCTGGACAGACTTTGGGGGTATGGGGGTTTCCGGTTGTTGTGTGCTGGGATTAATAAGTAACTTATTAGAAATCGAAAGTTACCTTGCAAGTTGTAACAACAAAGAGGTTGCGAAGTTCAAAGAACTGTTTTGTTAGTTGGACTAAAGGTCAATTAGACATTTTAGCTATGACAAAAGCTGAACTTTCAAAAGGATTTTGAGAATATCTTGATGAAGAACTGAAGGAGACCAAAACCCACAACTTCACAAGATGGAGGTGGCTGGGAAAGACAG
Source organism: Aporrectodea caliginosa (assembly GCA_020284085.1). Taxonomy (NCBI): domain Eukaryota; kingdom Metazoa; phylum Annelida; class Clitellata; order Crassiclitellata; family Lumbricidae; genus Aporrectodea; species Aporrectodea caliginosa. The sequence goes on from JACEVL010000373.1 coordinate 1,424,992, forward strand.
TGGCTGTGGTGAGTGGAGTGCAAGCAGGACAATCTGCTTATGAGGAACAACTTTATTGTGGGAGGTTAGGTTAGGCACAGAACAAATAAAACTTAGCTTATATCAGTGATGTCAAAGCGCCGATTATTTTTTTCTGGCCCGCGGCCCTCTGCCTAAAGACTACAAAATTTGAGAATAAAATTTCGAATTTTTAAAATAAATTTTTCAGTCAATATCAAATACACTTTAATGGTATAAGCTGCAAGGCAAAGATAGTACAATTAGGGCCTAATGAAGCAAATGATTTGATACGAGCATTCGAAATTAACCTTCAGCTGTGGGTTTTGCGACTTGCGCGAGAGCATTACTAGCACTTTGAACATCTGAATGAAGCTAAGAATCATGCTGAAGCATTAAACATCGTTTTCGACTCTGCTAAATATGCAACGAAGGTGGCAGACATACTTGATGCGCTTAGAAAACGCTTCTCAGCATTCAGCCAGAGGACCAATTTCAGCAGTTCAGCAATAAATTTGGAATCAATCCTGCAACTGTTCCAAGTTTGTTACAAATGGATTTGCAGTGTAACACAGCATTGTAAACCAAATTCACAAAGTACAAAAGTGCAGGTGTTTATTTCAGCAACTACCCAGAGAAACTTTTCCTCATTTACGGACACATGCTGCTCGAAAGCTGTGTTTGTTTGCCAGCTGATACTTATGCGAGCAAGGATATTCAAAGATGACACTTGTTAAAACAAGACCTAGATCACGGCTGACTGACTCAAATCTACGTGCAAATCTCAGAGTAGCGCAAGCTGTAGATATGCAGCCTGACATCCATCCTCTCGTCAAAAGCAAATAGTGTCAAGTTTCCAGTGCAACTATTACTAATCAGTCATTTTTTCCTTGATGTATGTACTCTGGAGAGACATTTTACTATAACGTATCTCATTAATTATTTTATTGCTAGCTATGCGTTTGACATTGATTGTTTTAATTTTTAAATATCAGAATGAGATAAATTTGAGTTAGGCCTATTGATGAACAGTTGACATGCCTCTCAACTAGAATACATTGACCTTAGACTTAACCCTTAAACCGCCACATACTATATGGGGTTCATACACCCCGGAAGCCAAATACTTTTTTTGTTGCAATATAATTCGAAACGCCACAACTCACTGAGAAACCATATATATATACATATTTACATATGTATATATAGATATCATATACATATACTTCCATATATATGTATATATGCATATGCTCACACATGATATATGGCATATATATTATATGTATATATGCATATGCACACGCACATTATATACATATATATCCATACTTAGATTCAAATATGTATATATATATGTATATATATATAAATACATATATATACAAACATTTATATATGCAAATATATATATATATATATTACATATATATACATATGTGAATATGTGTATACTTATATATATATGCATATATATGCATATATATGTATACTTACACATACATATACAAAAATATATACACATATACATATATATGTATATATATACATATATATACACACATATAAAATTATATACATAAGTACATTATATATATTCATATGATACATATACCTGTACATATACACATTCATCTATATACATATTCAGTATATACATACATATACATATAGATACATACACATATATACATATATATATAAGGGTATATATGCAAATGCACACACATATATACATATATATAACTAACACACAACTGAGCATCAAACTTCTACATTGCTAATTGACGTCCGCTTACAATAAACAACGCGAGAAAAAGGACAGTCTACCCTAAAAATAGATTTTTGTGACGTAACCCTGTGACGTCAACTGTATTATCTATGGGTCGTTAGGTGCAGCACATATATCAGTCATCACAGACAGTCACAGAAGTATGTTACCGACTATAGACGGTACCGGCGTTCAACAAATATGTGTGACCGCCTATAGTCGGTTCCGGCGTTCTGCCAAATTTCCATGGGAACCGAACGGGTTCGGTTCCGGCGGTTTAAGGGTTAATGAGTTTTATGTGATGTTCGTGACTGGTAATGAAAATCAAAATTGACAATTATAGGCCTACACAATTGACGGTTGGTACATGTGTGCTAAAATATGCATCATTTAAGATTTTAGTTTCACAAAATATCTTACCGAGCCCCTTCCAGATCACTGCCCAATTTTGCTCAGGAGCCTTTGACACTATGGCCTGCCAATTACTGGAAGTACTGTCACTGGCCCGCCATTAAAAAAGGTTTGACACCCCTGGCTTATATTAATGGATGCTATTTTAAGTAAGAAGAACTAGACCTCTGTAGCGAATGCGTTGATTATCAAATGTCTTATTTATATTACTATCTATAGGGAATTAATCAATAATACTTTTATAGTAATTGCGGCACTGTATTGTTAAATAATCGCAACACGTTGAGTTATAATAAATTAATAATACTTATTTTGTCATGCAACGGCGTTGACCGAGCTCTAATGCACGCCAGCGAACGAAGTGTCACGTGATCCGAACGACGAAAGTTGCAGCCAATCAGGCTGCTAGAAACTTAAAATTCAAAAAAGAACGGCGAAAGGAAAACATTGGAAGAAGGGGATGGATTTGATGGGATGTTGATCTGTGGTCAAATGAACTGATGAAGAAGTGAATAGAATCGAAGGAACGTTCGTATATCTGTGGCTGCGGGCAACTGAACTGATGGAAGAAGTGAATCGAATCGAAGGAACGTTCGTATATCTGTGGCTGCGGTCAACTAACTGACGAAGGAATTATGCATCTTTAATGAGAATGAATCAACAATGGGAACGACCTTCAATTGAAAGCTCTGAAGTCATTCACTTGTCATCACCACTTCATTGCCCCAATGAAGATCCATCTGCTACCCAAATAAGATCTAATAATAATTATCTAATCAGTGTCGTTAGGTAAGATAGGATTGAACAACTGAATTTGTGACATTGTTATTTTGTGTTCCAATATAATATATATTCATATCCAAACTAAGAATGTCTGATTTCTAGATTGTAGATCTCCCTAGTTAACGTATTAATTACAATCTCATTCACCCATACATTGATGAAGCCAAAGTCGGTATACCACCCGCTACAATCTCATTCTATTGATAGTTTATATTGCAAGCATTGAACTTCTTCATTGACAGGCAAATCCATCAGTAACTTCTATTTTATTAAACTATTTCATCTCAAAGAACTGCTTGAATATCTTATTTGTTAAGAATGTGGTCTAAAAGTGAAGATAACATTGGGGTATGTTTAATTAATGCCTTAAGACATTTTTGTTCTCTGACGCAGGCACTGAAGCAGGCCGAGATTTTTGAGCAGCGCTATATAAATGTTCGATTACAATTACAATTAAAGTAGTGAGTGTTATGATCAAGCACTTGGACATGCTACAGCATATCCCTGTTCTGTCAAGTGCAGGCACACTGAAACCATCACCAATTGACTGAAAGTTGAGCGACCTTGAAGTAAATGCTTCCCAAGGATGTTCTTGAGCAGGCATCTAATGGCAGCATACAGGCGGCTATTGCGACTATTTCATGATGCAGCAAAAATTCAAACTTTTTCACCAGCATAATAACGAATTAACAAAAGCCTGGAGCTTTCAAGTGTTGCCTGCTGGTTAGTCTCAGTGAGTTCAGTCGCTTTACACCTTTTGGAACATTTTAATACAAGGTCTTTCCTGACATTTTCATTTACTAAACGCTGAGAAATGCCCAGTTCTCGTGCAATTTCTCTCTGTATGAGATGAGTTTGCTCTTACTCCTCTAAAACAAGATCTTTAACCGTTTCGAAGTTTCAGTTACTTCTCACAGTTTTTGGTCTGCTTTTGTCTGATGATCTGACAATCCAGTTCTATCAATCGTTCTTAGAAGGGTCTTCAGTCCACCAAGTTTCCATTCCTTTTCTAGAAATTCTCTGAGTAAACTTTTAGCTCCAAAATTCATATTTTGGCAACACTGTAATATTTTGTCCTCTTTGCTGAACACCATTTTGCCATATAGGTTGTTTACATACGGTGTCACAATGATGTCATGTTTAATGGGGATTGTGTAAGATTTCAAAAACCGTTAGTTGTGACAATCAAGAATAAAATCCTTTTGAATTTCCATGCTATGAATATGTCATAATAATAATAATGACAATTTATATGGCGCCGTAACACGGCCATGCCGTTACAAGGGCGCCTTACAAAACAGCTAACAACAGTCGGGATAAGCCCTGGCGAACAAATGTGATTTTAGCATGGATTTAGAAAGGAGTCCACAGAGTCGGCCGAGTCGGTGCAGCAATCGCGCAGGTACTCGGACGCAGCTATGTGAAGTGATTTAAAGACAAGCAGACAGAGCTTGAACTCGATGCGGAACAGAACAGGCAGCCAATGGAGGACATCGCAGAGGAGGGGCGTGACGTGGTCGTAATTCATCCTATTGCAGATAAGCCTCACCGCTGCATTGAGAACCGACTGGAGTCCGTCCAAGAGACACGTAGGCGCGCCGGCCAGCAGGCTGTTACAGCAGAACACTTTGGAAGCGATGAAGGCCGCTCTCACAGCCTCAAAAGGTAAGGACTTGATGCAGCTCCTGATGAGATGGAGCTGGCGAAAGAAAGAGTCGACGGTCCACCTCATGGACAGATCAGACTCCAGCAGGATGCTGAGATCACGCACAGAGGTCGAGGGCCGTATCGGGGTCCCACAGACATTCAGCACGTCGGTGTCAAGATGGAGACACCGTCTGCTAGTTGCGCACCACAGAAAGTCCGTCTTCTCGGGGTTGAGTCGCAGTCTGTTGGACCGCATCCATTCAGCGATCCGCTTAATGCCAAGCTCCATTCGTCGCCGCTGCTGTTCGACCATCGATGGAGGTCCCCACATGTAGAGCTGAGTCGTCGGCATAAAAGTGGGATGACAGGTCGAGACTGGAAGCAAGCTCACCCACGTCGGCGGTGTACAGCAGGAACAGCAGCGGCCCAAGCACGGAGCCCTGAGGGACACCGCAGAAGAGAGAACGGTTGAAAGAACTCCGTCGAAGAGGACCGTCTGTCGGCGATCGCAGAGATAGGAGCGAAGCCAGACAAGCGCGGCTGAGCGGATCCCGCACGTCCTCGACAAGCGATCAACCAGAACATATATGATTGTCCTGGTCACAAAAGCAAAGTTTGAAGGGAATAACAGCCAGAGATCCTGAGTGGCCGAGTGGGTTGGTAGCCTCCACGCCGGCGCCCCGGGTTCGCTTTCCCGGTCGGTCGGTTTATCAGAGATTAATTTCTCGGATCTTTACTGCGGGTGGCTCGGTCGCAATATAAACGTGGAGTACAATACAACACAATACAACACAACACAATATACTGGGGCGCGGTGGTATAGGGGTATAGGGGTATGTTCGGTGCCTTGCAGCTGGAGGGTTCCAGGTCGAGACTGGAAGCAAGCTCACCCACGTCGGCGGTGTACAGCAGGAACAGCAGCGGCCCAAGCACGGAGCCCTGAGGGACACCGCAGAAGAGAGAACGGTTGAAAGAACTCCGTCGAAGAGGACCGTCTGTCGGCGATCGCAGAGATAGGCACGAAGCCAGACAAGCGCGGCTGAGCGGATCCCGCACGTCCTCGACAAGCGATCAACCAGAACATATATGATTGTCCTGGTCACAAAAGCAAAGTTTGAAGGGAATAACAGCCAGAGATCCTGAGTGGCCGAGTGGGTTGGTAGCCTGCTCGCCCTGGGTTCGCTTCCCGGTCGGTCGGTTTATCAGAGATTAATTTCTCGGATCTTTACTGCGGGTGGCTCGGTCGCAATATAAACGTGAGTACAATACAACACAATACAACACAACACAATATACTGGGGCGCGGTGGTATAGGGGTATGTTCGGTGCCTTGCAGCTGGAGGGTTGCAGGTTCGAATCCACCTCAAAATAGGGACCCTGGGCAAGTCCTTCACTCGCAATTGCTCATGCGCTTCGGCGTGAAACTCCGATTTTCTATACGTTTGAACCATAAGCAACTAGGAAATAAGACTACCCAGGAACAAAAATTTGTGTCACTTAGCATAGTTGATCGAATTCCAAGCAATGCACTACATGCAAGATTTTCAGGAAAAAGAAACAAAGGCAGACCAAGACTATGCTGGATAGACAATATACAGATAAGACATAACATCAATTGGACTAAAACGCAGGAGCACTTGACTTGACAAATGACACTTTATTTTCATCACTTGATATAGCAGACAATTTTTAATTGTCAGATTCATCGAAACTGTCATCATTTGAATATAATACTTCAAGGAAATGGTGAGTTTATTCACAAATCTATTCGTCCCAGCGTGTGTTGACATCTTGGGTCATTTAAATACCCAGGTAGGCGTAGATTTAAATGTCCGTTTTGATTGGTGGTATTACGCGATTAGGGGGTCCCTTTCTAAAAATATCTTACACTATTTCTGTGCTCAGTTATACGATATTGGCCTAGGTGATGTAAAGTTTCAGAAATATAATGCTTCTGATAGGTCAACAGACATCATTGTAGTAGTACGCGCTTAGTACACTTTAGTGCACACTTGTTATCACCCCCTAGTACACTCTACTGCACGCTCGTTATTTAACCCTTTAACGACGAGTGTGTACTAAAATGTATGGGAAACTATAAGCGGCTCGTCGTTAAAGGGTTAAGGGTTAAAATGTAGTCACTGAGTCCATTACTACTTTCTTTCTACAAAGAAATTCAATTATTCCACATGCTGAAGGTGATACTTCAGCAAAGTGCTTGAACCACAGTAAGCGAACCGTTTATTGCAATGAAGACAGTTAATGTTGTCACCATCTTCAATATTTTCATCAGCAATCACATTTACATTAAATCTAAAATAAGCCTTTGATTTTCCACTAAATCGTTTCACATTATCATTGTTTGCATGTTGTTTATTCCGGAAATGGGTCGCTCAACATCATGAAATAAGTTTAAAAAATTAATTGATTAAATTTTTTTTACAATTAATCGATTAATTAATCGTTAAAATCCACAGCCTACTGTTTTTACAACTACCTGGTAAATCTGGACATTTTGTAGCCCTTTCAAACACCAATAAAGGCCTCAAGTTAAACCCTAAGCTGAGAACACATGCTGGGAGAACATGTGCTTCACCCAAAATAGATTTTTATCTACGAAATTATCTGGCAGTATTCAAACAGTTTATTATCAAAATAACCTTAAAATCACCAGTTTATGATTTACAGGTTAAGCCTGATGGTATATAATAAAACAATTTTTGGCACTTCCCAATGTTTTTCAAGTTATTGCCGACTCATTGAAGTTACGGTCATCAAGACAAGAAATCCAGAATATGGGATATATGGCAGAATATGAAAATATATCATAGCGTTATTAAAATTTTCAACAAACTAAACTGCTGTTATCATTTGCAGTAAGGAACTTCAGAGTTAATTAAAAGTCTCCAACATTTCAAGTTATCTCAATAAATGTCAGTTTTGCTGTCATCATCTTCAATTTCTGAGTCCCCGTGTGAGATGAGGGTGCTTAAATGGCGTCGTTTTGCAAACCGTCCATGCCCCATGGCTATAATAATGCCACTGTATAATTTCTCTTGGCAAATTTTTCCAGAAGAGCTTCGCCCATTCAAAGGACCACGCAGCGCAAGCAGGTGTTGTCATCGTTGTCAAGCCTGATACCAGCATCATTGGATTTAACTTGATCGGTCAGATGTGCTCGGAACATTTCCAATACTATCATGCCTCTTTTCTATAAGTTCACTTGACCCCGCATTTCACACGCACTGCAACCAATCCTTTTATTCAATCTTAGCACATCCAACCTCTGGAAGGAGCTTTTACAATATAAGGCCTCTTATAAACCTCAATTCTTTGGGCAGTCTTTCATTATTGCTTTCGTCCCATTTGTTAATGATCACAGTGAAATGCATTTGTTATGGTCAATAGTTTTGACATCGTTTACACTCCAATTCCCAGGCAAGTAACGGGTCATTGCATAATTACGTAATGCTGAAAATGACCGTTTTTGACCCTGTAAACGCTTCTTAACGTTTCCCTTCTAGACCCACCCACCCACCCACCCATCGTTACGTATTTATTGTTAGGTCTCGGTAAAGATCTGGCATAATATTATGAGTAACTTCACTTTTCATTGTTGTCTAAAAATGTAATTTTTCTTTAAATTTCTACAAATAAAAACAGATTAAATTTCAACTTTTAATTTTAAAATAATGCTCAATAAATGCTTGCTTTATACTATTGCGAGTTTTAGTTAAGTTTTAAATCAATGAACATCGATCAAATCGTTTCATTTGATGTTAATTTAAAATTCATTTATAACTAAACTGTTGGTAAAAGCGTTAAGTAACATTCAGCTCGACCCACCCACCCACCATCGTAAAACAAACGATCTAGTTTCATAACGTTTTCAAGGACCCCCACCCACCCACTCTGGAGCGTTACGTAATTATGCAATGACCCCTAAAGTATTGGCGTTTCATCAATTTGCCAAACAGGAATTTTAAAAATGTGCTATAAAATCAAACGATCTAGTCTTGCACAGAAAGGAACCCACACCCAGCCAGCTGGCATACTCTAAATTTAACACAATACCGTTTTATTCTACCAGATATTTTGCTAGTTTGCTATGAATTTATTCCTTATATAGTATCATAAAAATTATTTCCTTCATGGATGTGTCTTGCGATCTCTCATTGTTGTGCCATGCACTATCCAATGTGGAGTGTCGTTATCCAATGGGTATGTTGTTGACCTCTCTTGCATGTCTGTGTGATCTCCAAGGGATCAATCTTGCGACCTTGGCTTGCCCCTCCCCTCGTATCAGGCAACCCCCAACTTTGGACTTCAAACATTGTCCAAAACAACTCAACTTACAGGCAAGTATATATGGTATTGCCATGTGAAATTTTTATCAGTAGCCTAGCAAGACGTGGATAGAAATAACACCACAACCATCAGTTGATGCCTTCCATCAAATATACCTAAAACTGTTAAGAAAACTTAGAGAAGTTATTAAAACTTTTTAACCCTTTAACGATGAGCGTGTACTAAAATGTATGGGAAACCATAGGCAGCTCATCGTTAAAGGGTTGAGTAGTGTTAACTGCAAAGTTCACATGCTGAACTAACCTCTCCAACATATTCCATCACAAATGAGCCCTTTTTGATCTTTTGCATTGCTTTGACTCCCCATCCACGGCCATTGCTTGTCCTAAAGATACACACTTTGTACTTCCTTCCAAGCTGAACCACACGATTTGGACAAGTCTCATCACAAGAACACAGCTTGTTGCACTCGTAGATTGGAAAGCCATGAGGCAGAGAAAGGCGTCCATTTGATCGGTAGGCAAACACGGTGCCTGCACTCGCAGAGCAACACGATCTTTTCTCTGTGTAGCAGTCTTTGCACTCACAGCCAACAACTGGCATCGTGTGGATAATCACTCCTTCACCTGGCATGTAATCATTGATGTAACGGAAGTTCTGAGGTGGTCCCTCCTGATCGACCTCATTTTCAACATAAATCCTTGCAGGGTCAGTGTTGATTCTGTTCAACTCATCCTCCCACCGTTTTAGGGCATTTTGAACCTCAATCTTCAATGTCTTGTAGGCTTTGCTGCGTTTATTCCCAGCTGCTGCATATCCTCCACTGGCTGGCTTTAATGACATCAGCCTGCATCTCTTTGTTCTGTAACCATCACAAGCATCCAGCAAATCCAGCGCACTAGTCTTGCTGTTGACACGGAAGATGCGCTGAATTAACTGATCAACTTTCTTGCGTTTCGTCATTGGCTCGCCTTCTGTTATATTCAAAGGCCGTTTGTGTGCCAAGGATTTTGATCGAACATTAACAGCTGCATGAAAGTTCTTTAGAAGTTCTGGACAATCAAGATTTGTCTTTGGTTCCCAGGTGTTGTAATCACAAGACCATCCCTTCCACTTGATCATGTAGTAATCAATTCCCTATCAACATATCACATAAATATTATTAAAAGTTTAAATTTTGCAGTTTCATTTAATAATCATTTGTCTTTTCAGGGTAATATTGTATTGCATTGAAACATTTATAAAGCGCCTCTAGTAGAGTGAACCATTCAGAGGTGCTCCCAGGGCGAAAGGCCACGAGAAGAAATGGTTTTTGAGAAAAGCAAAGGAGGAGGAGGGTTACCAGCTAGAATTTGAGAGGGAGTAGATGGAGACAACACATTCCAAAGAGATGAACCAACTGAGGTAGAGAAACGGGACTGAGCCATAGCTGTTCTAGTATGAGGAACTAGAAGATCAAGTCTGTTTGAAGAGCGGAGTGGACAATGCGAGGAGGCTGAAAGAGGCCGGAGTAATACATCAGCTAGATATTTTGGGGCAAGACCCCATTGAGCCTTGAAGACCAGAATGAGGATTTTAAGTTTTATGCGTGCAGATAGAGGAAGCCAGTGCAGTTTTTCAAACATGAAAGTAGAAATGTGAGAGTAGCGTGGCAGGCGTTCTATTAATTTGGCGGCTGCATTGAGGACCAACTGCAGAGGTGAAAGATGAACCTTGGTGAGACCAATGACAAGGGAATAACAGTAGCCAATTAAGGAGCATGTGAAAAACCAGCATGGTAAAAACAGAAGACAAGACAGAAAGCCCAAGAACCCTGCTATGCCTTAAATTAAAATACGAAGAACGTGCAAGGTTAAATATATGGTCTTTAAAAGAAAGGGAGCTATCTAGCGTAACACCCAGATCACATACAGTTAAGAAAAGGACTAGCACGGGAACATTTCTGAGAGTAGAACAAAATCAATCTTCAGAAGCTGTTGGGGTGCCAAACTAAATGAACGAGGTTTTGGAGGCATTAAGGGAGATACGGTATTGTCGTCAACATATCAAAAGCTGTGGAAACATCATAACAAGCCAGGAAGGTGAGTTCAGACCTGTCAAGAGGAGAATAGATTTCAGAGAGCAGAGACAGAAAATCAGTCTCCATACGGTGATGAGCACTAAAGCCTGACTGACTTGGGGGAAAAAGACCACATTATTTAAGATGGGGATGAACTGGAGGGAAACAAGGCGCTCAAGAGTCTTGGATAACAAGATTATATTGGAGATAGGTCGGTAGTGGCAGAGATTAGCATAAAGGTTAGACTTTTTGAGTGAAAGAAAGACAATTGCATTCTTCTGAGAGGGAGGGATATAGCCTTCAGTGAGTAACCTATTAAAGACAAAAACCAAAAAGAGAGCAAGGTCATCTAAACTGTCACTGATTACAAAAGGGGTAGTGGGTCTAATTCACATGATTTTAGATTTGCAGACTTTTGAACTAGACAAAGGTCTGATTCCAAGATAGAATGGAAACTATAAAAGATGGCAGACGTCGATGAGAACGTCAGTGAAGGAGCATCAGCAGGTGAAGCCAAAATGAAGCCAATATGGAGAATACAAGTCCTACCAGGAGTACTATATAGTACACATACTTGAGTACAACTCACAACAGTTTTGCGATAATTTTAGTCTTCTACCTAAATGACAAAGCGCCTTCTGTGGCCTCTGCCCGCCTGAAACATAACCATATGCAAAGTTCGAGTGCTCCAACTTAACATCAGTGAGCTTTGGAGATGGCAGACGTCTATCACCCAGAATGTGAAGTGAGTGTTGTAAGAAGCAGTGGTGCAGTAAAAAACGATGGCTTACATATCAAACCAGCAAATGGCAAAAGCCAGTTGCCTGATCCTATATAGGGTTACCATATTTTCACCGATGAAAAAGAGGACACAAAATCAAAACCGTATCAGCGTATAAGGTACACGCTACCTGGCGGCTACTTCACCCACTTTTCGTGTGCCAATAACTTTTGGGAGTCTGCTTCATTATGGTTTGCCTCGACAAATCTCTTTAAGTTGCACAACTAATCAAAACATTTTGCTATCGTAAACTACCTGCTTTTCTTTAAGGTATGGTACAGTTGCCACAGCCTCATCTCAACTTGGAGCTTCATTTAAAGACATCCACGTAAATCCGGTGAACTCCTCCTTCCAATCCCTCGCACCCTTATTTGCAACTGAAATATAGCCTAAGTTCCACCGTAGGATGTTACGCATTCAGCTTCCTAGTCAGTTCGACCGGCACGAAAGCCAGCGTATTTGGCTTTCATTGCGTCTGTAAACGAACACGTACTGTCGTTTCGACATTTCTAAATTACAACGTTTTACGGTAGGTCTACTTTTGCCGCTTACCAAGAAGGAAATACGATAGGCCTAACTTCAAAGCATACATACATACAATCAGATACATACATACACACCTACATGCATGCATGCGGCGCCTCTGAGTAGATTTCTGGAAGGGACGCTATGTATGTATGGTATGTATGCATGCATGCATGCATGTATACGCGCCGATAGCCTAAGCTTCAAAATTAAAAAGGCAACGACGTGAAAATGGCTTCCCGCTGGTTTTTATCATAGAGCTAATATAAATACTTGTTTGCGTGTTTCTGGCTACATCGTTGTCCTAGGCCCCAAGTAAATCTGTAAGAAAGTATGGGTTCCACATAAGAAAATGACAAAGTGGAAAACCCGGACAAAAGCCGAAATTCTGGAAAACCGCCCGGACAGGGGCATAAAAAGAGGATATGTCCGGGGAAACCCGGACGTATGGTAACCCTAATCCTATATAGTTTTAAACATGGCATAATAATAACTGAAGAATCATTATTAGAAAGGTATTTATTTATATTATATTTATTAGTAACATATTTATTTAAAACATTAGCAGAATGTAGACAAACAGTGTGATCAGACACATATTTCACTCCATCACATTTCAGCCATCATACCTAAAAACTACTGTATTTTTCAGACAGAATATGTCACGGTTTTTTATGAGAGCCTCGGTGGACTTTTATATAAGGAGTGAACTGATCAATGTGTTTAATAGCTAACTGCAACTCAATCAGTCAATATATTATCCCTGAATCTTTTCAGTCATGTCAGGTATAAAATTAAGTACTTACCATTTCATAGCAAATGACAAAGGTTTTAATCTTTGATTTCAAAATAACTAAAACTACTATCAAAAAACATAAACCAAATGTTGAAAAAAATTTATTCCAAAGTGCAGAAAATTTAATTTTAACAAAGAGGTTATTTCTAAGCAAGTATTTGCTGATAATGGCCATATGTTTATGTCCATCACCGCTGTCTCCGGCCAATGTTTTAATCTTTAATTTCAAAATAACTAAAACTACTATGAATCCACAACATACACCAAATGTTTAAAAAACTTTATTTCAACAGTGTATAGAATTATTTCAACAAAAAAGTTATTTTTAGCAGGTATTTGCTAATAATGGACATATATTTATGGCCGCTGATAGCACACGAGCTTAAACACGTTCTAACTATCGCAGTGATGCAAAAACGGCAACATTTTTGTAAAATCAATATATGGGTATATTTCACAACAGGCGTCAAATTCAGAAATAGAATTAGAGAAAAATAAAGTCACGCAAAATAAAAAAACTTCTTACACAAATATTTTACTAGCAGTCTTAATATTGAGCAGAGCTTAAATTTGAGAAATTTGGCCTAATTTTTGATTTTAGTTTTTTTTACTATGTGAAACACATACAACTTCGATTCCTCAATATTTACAACTCCGTTACTTAATAAATACACAATACAATATACCGCCACTGTTTATACTTAGTGATTAATTAGTATTAAGTGTGCATTAAATTATTACACAGCAACCTAAATTATTTTGACGACAAATTATCTACATGTACCATTAAATAAATTCATTTTAATAGAAAAATAATGTAACGGAGTTGTAGTAACGGAGTTGTAAAATATTCATAATTAGGTCTCCATGCTTACCGGAAGAGTTAAGATACAAAAAATAGTTAACTAGTTTATAGTGGCCAGGATGTCAGTTTCAATATTATTTTTGAAAGGAAAAAAATTATATATATACGCAAAGTGCAATAATTACAGTCACGGAGTTGTAAATCTTTTTTATACTATAACATTAGCGGATAAATTTCCGAAAATTGTCAACAGAAGCAAACATCCATATTGATTTCTTGTTGATTAACCTCCTTAGCGTTAACCCCGAACGTTACTCGGGCCGGGAATTCTATGCAAAAGCGGTTAACCCCGAGTCACGTTCGGGCTCATACTTACATACATACATACATACATACATACATACATATACATATATAAATACATATATACCTACATAATTATATATAATTATACCTACACATGTATATATTTACACACATAGATGTATATGTACATATATATATATATATACATACATACATACATACATACATACATACATATACATATATAAATACATATATATATATACATAATTATATATAATTATACCTACACATGTATATATTTACACACATAGATGTATATATACATATATATACATATATATACATACATACATACATACATACATACATACATACATATACATATATAAATACATATATACCTACATAATTATATATAATTATACCTACACATGTATATATTTACACACATAGATGTATATGTAAATATATATATATATATATACATACATACATACATACATACATACATACATATACATATATAAATACATATATATATATACATAATTATATATAATTATACCTACACATGTATATATTTACACACATAGATGTATATGTACATATATATACATATATATACATACATACATACATACATACATACATACATATACATATATACATATATACAAATACATATATAAATACATATATTATACATAATTATATATAATTATACCTACACATGTATATATTTACACACATAGATGTATATGTACATATATATACATACATACATACATACATACATACATACATACATACATACATATACATATATAAATACATATATACCTACATAATTATATATAATTATACCTACACATGTATATATTTACACACAGATGTATATGTATATATATATACATATATATACATACATACATACATACATATATACATACATACATACATACATATACATATATAAATACATATATATATATACATAATTATATATAATTATACCTACACATGTATATATTTACACACATAGATGTATATGTACATATATATACATACATACATACATACATACATACATACATACATACATACATACATATACATATATAAATACATATATATATATATATATATATACATAATTATATATAATTATACCTACACATGTATATATTTACACACATAGATGTATATGTACATATATATACATACATACATACATACATACATACATACATACATACATACATATACATATATAAATATATATATATATATACATAATTATATATAATTATACCTACACATGTATATATTTACACACATAGATGTATATGTACATATATATACATATACATACATACATACATACATACATACATACATACATACATACATACATATACATATATAAATACATATATACCTACATAATTATATATAATTATACCTACACATGTATATATTTACACACATAGATGTATATGTACATATATATACATACATACATACATACATACATACATACATACATACATACATACATATACATACATACATATACATATATAAATACATATATACCTACATAATTATATATAATTATACCTACACATGTATATATTTACACACAGATGTATATGTACATATATATATACATATATATACATACATACATACATACATACATACATACATACATATATCTGTATATATATACATATATATATATGTAAATTTATACATGTATTTGTACATATATACATATGTATATATGTAAATGTATGCATATATGGCTATGCATGTTTACATATACACATATATACCTACACATGTATATTCATGCATATACATGCATACATAAAACAATGCAACGTTTTTGGCTCGTTTTTCTGGGAGAAAATGAAACGCTAAGGAGGTTAAATCAGTGCAGACATGTTCCCTGCTATCGAAGATGTCAATTCAAAAAACGATAATTTTCAATTTATTCCACAGATGGCAGAAACCCATTCGTAACGGTGTTGTAAGCAATAATTGAAGTAGGTTTTATTTATTTTTTAATTATGAAGTTCGTTAATAAGTTACTAAAAACCACATAGAGCAATGGATATATATGCAAGGCCAAAAAAATATAGGTGTGTTTCCGGTAACAGTGATTTTAAAAACTGGGTAGGTAGGAAAACAATTTTATTTTGTAAAATATTTTTATGCAATGCTGCATCGTTGTATAATAATAAACGAATATATCGTCATCATATTTCACCTTGCTAAGGCCAAAAATATTTTTATGCAATGCTGTAATAAAAAGGCAGTTTGACAGCACAAAAACTGCATGCTGTACACTAGGAAAGTTGATAAAGTTTAGGAGTTTGTGTTGTAATACTGACTAAAAGAATTAATCAATTAATCTCCAAAAATTAACTTCAATTAATCGATTAAATTCGATTAATTTGGTATCTGTTATGTAAAGCTGGGCCCTCTTCTCTAATTATATTATTTATACTGCTGATACTGGTCCTCTCCTGGCCTCTTGCTGAGCCTTGCTCTGTGCTGAACCAATCTTATGCGGATGACCTGCAGGCGTTTTTGCACTGTCCTGCGTCGGACTTCGGAGTTGGGTCGGTGCGCTCCTAAGTAGATAATCTTGAAGGGGCACCATGTAAATCTCTGTAATGAATGAATGAATCATAATTTGCCAAAGAGCTGCTGCAATATGTTATTACTTTTAACCAAAAAGATTGTCTCCAAAATGAACCACTACAAACCAACAAATAAATTTATTTTCTTATGCTTTAGTTAATTGCTTTGATGTTTCTAGTCTACGTTGGTTGCTGGGACTTTGCAGCTGAACCCATTTTAAAAATCAAATTATGAAATTATAATTTTCCAAAGAACTTATGTAAAATGTTATTACTTTGAATCAAAAGTTGGTCTCCAAAATGCACCATTACAAACCCCTAAATGAAAATTTTTCTTACCCTGGGGAGAGGGCACAGCCCCCTCCCCAGAGAGTTCTTCAAAACTACGTAATTTTATGGAAGACCTGGTTACGCCACTGGCCTGCGATGTATTACCCTCCGCACCCCTTCAACCATCGGACGCATGTTAATACTGACCATGGGAAACTAAAACATTTTCACAAAATTTTCCCAATCGGGCCTAAAAATAAAAATGTGACTCAGTCGGGTTACCGGAAACACAGCATTATTTTTTTTGGCCTACGTTAATGATCTAAAAAATATAAAACATCAGCTCAGCGTTTCAACTGTTACCCCAACGCAGCGTTGAATTGACTCACCATTAGAAAGGGTAATGAAATTTTGGGTTAAAATTGGACTTTATAATTTTTTTTCTCACATTAATCATCTAAATAATTTAATAGTAATAATTTTTTATAACTAACTCATGCCCTACAATGTATTTAAAAATTCTAAATTATAATTTTACTCTTTATGTAAGCCGTACAAAGAAGAAGACGGACATTTCTCTAATTTGCTGCCGGTTGTGAAATATACCCATAATAGGTCGTGCATGCAGGCAGAGATGTAGCACCCATACACATGTATTAGGGTGATTGACAGATGCATGGTCAAAAATAAAGTGCAAGCTAGAAACCAGGGCACCCTCTCAGTTTGTTAGACCTATCAATAGTATTATTTAGACAAAATTTCAGCTTTCAATTCCAACGGGAAGACGGTACTCACAGAATGTGTCACTTTGCCTGATACCGATAAAAAGACACTAATTGTGGAAATGAATGCGTCGAGCATACATTCCCGTACGAATGTATTTTATTTCACGATAAATGAAATATTACTGTAATTTGACAACACATGTGATAGTAGAACAGTTAGTCAGGTTGAACTGTAAAATGTCAGTAGGTTTGAAGAATTGGAAATGTCAAAAAATTTAAAAAAAACATCGCTCTGACCATGAAGGTCGATTGTTCCAGTTTTATGACTTCAACACCAGCTACAGTCTTAGAGTCTAGAAACTGCAAGCACTGCATCAACAACAGCCTTCTTTGTTGTTGTGAGGCAAATAGCATTCCTATTTACCACGACCACTTGGAGTAGACACTGCTTTTCTTCTTCATTATTGGTGATGAGTCGTTTGAATTCCTCGAACAACTTCACACACGTCTGAGCCGTGTCATTCACCACTCTCAACTGTTGAATTCTCTCTCTACCTTGTTTCTAATCCTCATTCTCGATCCATTTTCTTGTGGAAGTGTAAGAAAGTAATCACAAATCTTCAGGTGTGACAGCAGTGTCAGTTTTCACTGGGTTGCAATATCACCCAGGCAAGCCCCCTCCTTCAGTACCGCAGCATCACCTCTCACCTTCCTTTCACCAGGCTTTGCAGTTACTCTGTGAACAATATTCATCTTATCTGTTACTGGAAGTTGGTCTGAGAACAGTGCCAGACCTACAGCCTCATCTGAAAGGTACCACTAGTGGCTTGGGCCTTCCTGACAGCGACGCTGATCTCGGAGTCAACTGATTCATATTTTCCTAGATTAATCCAAAGTGACAGATCTTGTCCTGGAGCATCAGCAGCAAGTGAGGCCTTTGTCCATGCTTTTGTGTAAAGAAGGGCAACAAAGCTGCACAAATCGATGAATCTGAGTTTCTTTCTTATTCGTCAGATTGAATACACCACGTTGATCATGAAAAGGGTGGATTTTGATGGCATACAGTCACTTGGCATCCAACTTGGCCCAGGGCTCTCCAGTGAATTATTGAAGGCTAACTTCCAAGACAACCATTTTCAGCTCAATGAGTTCTTGGTAGTCATCTCTGATCTCTGAATCTGATTTTCTTTCAGTAAACTTCTTGAGAAAACTGAGTGTTGTTTCATGATAGGTTCAGTGCCGGATATGACAATCAGTCCTGTATCACACTTTCCCAAGCAGCTTTATATGTCTGGAAGATTGGAATATGTGGTGAATTAGATGGACCACAGCACAAGGTGAATACTTTGGCTAAAATCATCACATCTTGTCTTCCGGCAGAACACACACACTCCGTTGAAGAGTTCAGTTTCAGTGTTGACACATATATCAAAGCTCAAGGTTTGAACCTTGTCAGTGAGTTTCCACAACTCCAGAAGATTATGAATGGCCATGGATTCATTGTATCCTGTCCCACAGGCTAATTTCGGCACACCAAAAAGTTAAAGTGTTAAATATGAGCTCTTAAATTTCATTGGCAAATGGTAAATTTGAAAATTCACTTCTGAAAACATGTCTGCCAAAAACACAGAAAGTAGACACCATGACCTTCAACAAGAACTTTACACTTTATTCAAAATACGAGAAAGTAGGTAAGTAAGTATAACACAACAGAAACTATTTCACGCTCATCTGCATGACAAATGTTGAGTTGTTGACCAAGTTATACAACATCAAGATTTACCGCTAATGCTAGTATATGGTAATATTTCTATGTCATTGAGCACCATCTTCCAGCTGGAATAAGATGCTGAAATATTATCTCAATAATACGATTGACAGGTCTAACAAACTGAGAGATGCGTCTGGTTCTAGCTTGAACTTTGTTTTTGTGGACCACCCGAACATGTATGGGTGCTACGTCTCTGCATCACTGCGGCTTATACATAGCAGCAACATATAGTCCGGTACTATATCTAAAAGCTACACATGTACATACAAACAATTAATTAATTCTTGTTCAGAATCATTTCTATGCAAGCATGAATGCTTTGCAATTTAACTCTATCTTCAGTTGTTGATGAGATAAAACTTTTTATTCTTAAGAGGTGAAATGGATCAAAGCTAAATCAAATCTGAACGGGGACAGACCAAGGGCTAAGAATATTTGGCATGCCAAAGGTTAACTTTTAACTCAGCTCAACTCAGCTCTCTTCTTATGTGAAGATGCAACCCTTTAGATGCCCAAACCAAGGTGCGACAGTACGTACGAAACGTACGTTTTTTTCTGTAATGTACATATGGTATGTGTACATTATCATACCATATGTTGGCATTGCTGTGGTAGGCCGTCGCGCCCTTCGTTCAGCATCTAGTGGGCAGCTTTTGGTGCCTCGTGCTAACACCTCAACATGCCAGGCACCAGCGTTGTGCCTTTTCAGTTGTAGGTCCTTCTGTCTGGAATGGTCTCCCATTGGAGATGCATCTGCTACCTAGGGGATGATTCTTTCAGGTTCTATAAGACTTATCAAACCAAACCACAGAATTGCTCAGACTTATTTGTATCACCGTGGTTGGACCTATCAAACCAACCTCTCAGTAGGCTTCTTGAAGAGGAGCTATATAAATCCGTGAAATTAATTAATTACTTAATCAATTTATTCACTCGTGTGCATCACTCATTCAGTATCTCGCTCGGTGTCCCTGGAATCACTGCTAATCCACTTGATTTATTTAGTCCAAAAGACAATCATTTGCTACTATCAGCAGGGGCGGCGCTGGCCGGGGGGGTCCAGGGGTCCGGACCCCCCCCAGCTGTCGTTCAGACCATTTATCCAATTCGTGTAAATCCGAATAGTTTTTTTTTGGGGGGGGGGATCTGGTTTCGCTGACAGCCTTGCAACTAATGTCATGACTTTGTAACTCTTTCCTATATATTAAATTAATATTATGATCATCACTATTTATTAGGTCTACTCAAATTCTTTAAATTATATTTAACTTACTTACTAAACCTCTCTGCTTATGATTGGTACGTCATAAATGTTTAGTTCAGAGTGGCTGAAATGAGCTCCATATGGCAACATTATACTCCAAAAAGCGTTGGCGGCTGGGGCTCCGCCCCAGACCCCGCTGGGGGAGCTTACGACGCTCCCCCAGACCCCTAATCGTGGGCAGCTTCGCGCCTTCGGCGCTCGCAAGTTAATTTCATTTTCGTGGACCCCCCCACAACTAAAAACCCAGCGCCGCCCCTGACTATCAGCACAACTACACTTGTAATTCCACTCAACAGCCGCCACGTGATAATCCACTTGATTTAAGAAAACCCACCCCAATTGAAATTCTGGGGGGGTACATGGGAGCAGGAGACCGAGATCGCCTGGAGCGTTTCACTCAGCGGCTGAGAAGTGCAGGGTTTCTGGGGGGGAGATGCCCCGACTGTCGATTGTCTGGCCAGCCAAGCTGATGACGTGTTGTTCAACACCATCATATATAACCCCGGCTTGTCTTAGGTCGAATGTGCCAGGATCGATATGACCTCTGACCTAGGCCCCACCCTTTCGTCATTCCAGCAAAGGACAGTAAGAACTTTCTCCCGCGCATGCTGCACAAAAACACTTACTAGCTGCCCTGTGTGGTCTTACATTCCATAATTTTTTAAAAGTGTACAACAATCCAATACATTTATCCAGTATAGATATGAACATTATCCATATCTATAATTAGTCTTAGCTCCTTTATAATAACCGTAAGTTACGCACTTTTGTCGTGGGCTGCGTTATGACAGCAAGTTTTGAATAAACGAAAATACAATACAATGCAATTGATCAATACAAACTCACTGACAGACATTTATCCCAACATTGAAATTGCACTTTGCATAGTTTTTGACAATTCTAGTACTGGTAACAGTTGCATCATGAGAAAGAGGTTTCAGCAAACTGAAAATTGTGAAAAATTATCTAAGATCAACTATGAGGCAAGACCGCTTGAAGTTCTGTCAATTGCAAATGATATAAGGCCAAAACAAAATAATGGTGTGTTTCCGGTAACCCGACCGACTCACTTTTTTGCCGCGACTCGGAAAATTTTGTAAAAAAAATTTTTTTTTTACGGAAAATTTTGTAAAAAAAAAATTTTTTTTCTGGAAAATTTTGTAAAAATTTTTTTTTCCTACTTCACATACATTAAGCCTTTGCATGCCGGTGATGCAGAATCGCGACATTATAGGTGCATTCACTGAAGCAGAGACGTTCGGAAACTAGCGGTCTTTCAATGGAAAGAATGGTGCCGTAAATTACAGCAATAAAAGGGCTAAAGTGTGGAGTTTGGGAGAGGGAGGTAATAGACTCGAAAGTGGTGGATTTTCTCAGGGTAATTTGACAGGGTTATTTCACAAATCTGACTGCCATATTCATTGTATCAGAAATACCTATTATCGTACGTGCCATTATAAAAGTAAAGCCTCCTAATAGCAATCAGCCTACTTAACAACCTCCGTAGCATTCTACTTTCGTAGCAACCAGCCTTCTTAGCAACCAAGCTTTGTAGCAAGCAGCCTCTATGTCAGCCTCATTAGCAACCAGTTGCAAAGTCAGACTTGGCCCCTTTAGCAACCACCTTCCTTAGCAACAGTTATCCTTAGAAACTGTCTTGCTTAGCAACTGCCTTCATTAGCAACTAGTCTCCTTAACAACCAGTCTTCATAGCATCCAATCTTCGTAGCAAGCAGTCTCCTTAGCAGACGACGTTAGGAAACCATATTTCTTTCTATGCAGCGTTAATAATATTATAACAATAAATGGGCTCAATGATTCCCATGGACAATTTACAAACATGTATGATGTTGAGGAGATAACAGACACTGAAAAGTCAGCGATTTTCTCACGTTACCACCCATGCATATTTCCTAAAGAGCCGTTGTCTGCTACACGTTTATTGTTTAATGTACATAATCCATAATTCCATCCCCACCCCTGCCCCTTCCATTTCACCTTGCAAGAAAAATGATGTCAGCAAAAATGAAATAAACAAGATTGTTTTCTACAGCAGTTTGTAGGTACATTCTGCAAAAAGGCATTTTTAATACTAGCATAGAAAATACATACTTTGGTACAGCATGTACCGCTGTGCATAAATGGGCAGTGGCATAATTTTGGGAAATCACTGCATAAAATTATTTTACCAAAATAAAATTATTTTCCTACCTACCTACCCAGTTTTTTTAACTCTGTTACCGGAAACACACCATTATTTTTTTTTGGGCCTAACCAATTTTCTTAATTATGATATTATTGATGATTTTCCATCATCAAAAGCACGCAACATAAATCTTAATTCTCTTAAATGACTAAAATGAAAATATTTTAGTGAATTTGAATAATGCTACTCAGCTACTGGTCTGCAAAGACTATAATGGAATAGAAACACAGACATTTGGTTTTTTTAAAGACAAAGTTCTATATTATATTCTAGATAACAAATCTGGTCATTGTTGGTTAAGTCGATCTTTGGGGTTGGGGGGGGGGGGGGAGGGGGTGGCGCTAGATTTACACTTGGAACATGGCACAATTATAGCTTGCAACGGCCCTGAGTATCATATGTTCTTCAAAGAAAATAATAACAAATAATAACAACAAGAATAATAACAAATATGAAATCTCACACTTAGAATAATTTAAAAAGTCCACACAAAAATACCTCTTCAACTGTATGATCCAAGACTGCCTCCACTTCAAAACTTTCATCAGACCAATTTAGTTCACCTCTTTCAACCACTAATACAGAAAGAAAAACACTTCTATCAACAACTTCTTCAAACAAACTTAATACCACAGTGATGACTTGTTCACATACTCACTACTCAGTGACATCATAGCCCAAAATTTATTAACTTAACATAATTATGGTGCTACCTAACGTGTGGTACAAAGAACTGCACTAAATATCTAAAATTATAAAGTAGGGCTAATTACACTGTAGGAACATGCTCTGTGAGGCTTTTCTGCTAATTGCTGCTTTGGTAATAAGTAATTGCATTTAGTCATGCTATATATATCTATATAATTCATTCTTCCTGAATATGGATACCACCCAAATAAACCACCTTCAACCAATCCTGCGTGCTGTCACTAAGACTCCGGAAACAATCAATCAATCAATTTTCGTCTATTAAAAATAAACTGACAAGTATGCAACTTATGAATTGATAAACTAAGGTCTTATTGGATGTTTGAAGATTAGATTATGGCAATGTTAAGCTAAAATTAAAACTATAGGCAGGTTATACATATTGGACTATCAGTGTTATAACTGAGGGAAGAGAATCAATATATATTTTGATATAGTACTCTGGATATGAAATTAGTCATCTTTGTTAGGAAGGGAAAAACCATGGGGACGGGGCGAAGAAAGTATCCAGTAGGACGAATTCGAGGGAACAGCAGGTATAGAAAATGATGTTGGTTGGAGCACCAACAAACGTCTAATGACATACTCGAGAAATAAGAGGTCATCTTGGCCATGCCACGTGCGCATCATCCAAATGATGCGCATGTGGTGCATCATACGGATGTATTGTAATTTAGGAATTTGTATTGTATTTAGGAATTTATAAAGCGCCTCTCTCAGTAATGCCCAATCAGAGGCGCTCCCAGAGCGACGAGCTCTGCGAAAAAGAAATGTCTTATGACAACGGAGAAGAGGCCGTAATACCCTCAGTTAAGATCACAGATCGAATCGTAGTGGGAAGGTCATTCCAGAGCATAGGACCAACATATGCATAGGCGCGATGCTGGGCAGTAGCAGTCCGCGACCGAGGTACGAGAAGGTCAGGCTGGTCTAAACAGCAGAGTGAGCGGCCACAGGCAGCCGAAAGGGGTCTGCGAATTGAATCACAAGGATAGTGGGGTGCCAGACCTGAGAGCACCCTGGATGTAAGAAATAGAATGTTAAACCGAATTCGGGCAATGAGAGGAAGCCAATGTAAATGCTCAGTCATGAAGGTCGAAATGAGAAACAAGCAAGGAAGACAAGCAGTCCAGCAGGCAGCTGCATTAAGCACTAATTGCAGTTGAGACAACAGACATTTTGGAAGACCAGCAAGTAAAGAATTACAGTAGTCAATGCGTGTACAAACGAATGCATGAACCATAGTAGTAAAAATGGAGAAGGAAACAGATCGCCTAATCGCTCGAAGACGTCTAAGATGATAGAAGCTAGACCAAAGAAAGGTTACAGACGTAGTCAGCAAATGAGACAGTACTATCAAGAGTAACACCCAAGTCACGAACAGCAGTGGAGAAAGTGAACAAGGGGAGCCGCTGAGCAAGAATAGTAAAGTCTAATTTAAGGAGCTGTTGGCAGGTACCGATACCACCAAACCAGATCAACCGAGTCTTAGCAGAATTGAGAGAAACGCGGTTGGATGACATCCAGCAATGAAGGTCAGAGGAGAGAGACTCAATGAATTGAGAAAGGACAAGTTGATGGACAGGAGAACCATGGACAAAGGCTTGGACATCATCAGCAGTATGCATTAAGGTTTGTATATCTTGAAGCATTTATGTAGTCCTTACATGCCTACTGATTCTGTTTTCAATAAGCACCTGTGAACAAGCTGATTCCTGCACTCCAATTACTTTGGGCACTATAGAAATCTCGAGATTAAGATTTAACTCAGATCAGCCAACCATCTCTGCTCCTTGCCTGTTCCTCACACCAGAATACATTACTCTCGATTAATGGAAAGTTTTAAAAACTCTTGCCATGTTTTGCACCAAACAGTTCTCGGTGGCTTGTCCAAAGCTTTGGAATTTGCTGTCTAGTTTGAAGCATTCTGTCAGTTCTCTGAAGTATTTCAAGACTAAACTTAAAACTCATCTGTTTCAGCTTGCTAACCCTCCATAGCTTTCTCTGACTTGCTGGATTTCAACCTTGTCTCTCTAATGGATCATGACTTTGACTAAGATTTCATTTGAAGTGACCATTGATTGGTGCCTTAAGCATTATTATAATGAAGCCATAGAAGTCCTTAGATCACATCACATTTAGCATAGGGGTCATCCATTTAGTACGTACACATAGAAGGGGGAAGGGGGTAACCCAAATGCATCTGATTGCATAAGCATACGCATAGGAATGGGGGGGGGGGGTAAACCTCGATAATAAGCTAGTTCAGCATTACCAGTGCGCATGCGCAGCCAGTTTACTTTTACTTCCGGTCATAGGTCACTATTCGTAAACAAACCGAATGGTGCCGGTAGCGATGTTGCTATGATCTACTTTGACGCAAATATTAGAAGATATTTGTTTGCCACGAGTTCATATTTAACTCGATGAAGTTGTCTTGTGACATCTTTCTGTTATAAATTTCTTCAAATCAACTACATTCCATCGATTAAGTCGTCCACATTGAACGATTCGTCTAAGCTATCCGCCATGTTTCGCTTTGTTTATGAACGGGGAACTATCACCTTTCCCGTCATGCACTGCGGGTTTCGCTTTGTTTATGAATGGGGAACTATCACCTTTCCCGTCATGCACTGCGGGAAAATTAATGCTGAACTAGCTTATACTGTCTATAGTGGCCTTCCTTCATATGAGTGTCTATATTGGCCTTCCTTCAATGAGTCACAGTTCACTGATCAGGCAATTAATAGGGCTAAGTAGGGCTGTGGGAAAGGATCACACACTTGTATACCCATTATCTGTGACTGCTATTAACTGTCTTGCATCTGTGCACTGAGTCCGGACAGTTTGGCCTGGCCGCCTGCCCTATTCAGTCAGGATATAGACCCTGCTATAGGATTGGGTATGGGGAGAGGGTACATTTTCCCCCTAATTTTGTGTAGGTACTAAATGGATGGCCCTATACCGTATACATAAATTTAAAGTTTACTTTAAGTTGTACTGTTTACTTCAGTTAGATAGCCATGCATGTGCTTTTGAGAAGTTCTTGAAAGGAACCACATAAATGCTTGAAGATATACAACCATCACACATAAATCCATATGTTGTGCCATGTGCACCTCATTTGGATGATGCGCAATGGTCAAGACAACCGCTTGTTTCTCCAGTATGTCATTTTTAGTCAATTAGTTGGTCATGTGGCTTTTGCTCAATAAATTTTGTTTGTTTGGACTTCTGTGACCTAGCATGCGTTGTTTAAAACTACTTTAGATGCTGTTCGAACATTTGTTATTGAGGACTACCACAAACTCTCAATCCATCCTAAAGGGTCCTCCAGAGGGATGTCTTCTACCATCTGTAAGGCCTGGTTAGTGTTGGGGTCCATGTGTTGTCATCTTCTTAGATGCTATGTAGTCTAGGAACTCGAACATGGTGTTGGTGTCTAGTACTGTCTACCATAAGCAGTGGCGTAACCACGCCCGGGCAATTATGGGCAGTGCCTGGGTTGCATTTAATTCTGCCTGGGTTGCCCCGGTTGTGCAAGCAATAACCGCAAGCCTGGAATCGAGAAATTGAAGAATTTTAATTTTGAGTTTTTTACATTGCCTCACTGGCACGAAGATGCCATTGTAGGTCGAGCTGGCGAATTAAAAGGTATATGACGTAATTGAAGCAAGCCACAGATTGGCTGGAACGAGTCGAACATCAGCCAATTGGCGCTTTGATTGAATTTTTTCTATACATGTTTTTCATAACGAGTATAATAATTAATATGTTTGCTGAAATAATTGAGGACAGAATTAGATTTATTTTGTTGTGTTTGTGCATAATTTAATTTTAATTTCTTCCCAGAGTAACCATGGCTACTCTAGACCAAAGAAAGAAACGCAAGAGGTGAAAAGCAGCCTAAGGATTGACTCTTCACAACTCACCATTTGCGCTGCCTGATGGAATGGGAACAATTTAAAATCTATGAGAAAGAAGGAACACAACTTGCTAATTTTATCGATATTTGATAAGGCTGACATTTTTAGATTTGCTGCAAACTGAGTCTCAACAATATTGTTGATAAATTCAAACACAGTAGTGATCAGACAAAGCACATGCTGCTTTAACTTTATCGAGAAGTCATTAAATTCACCTTTATCTCATGATTCTTATCATCGTTTCAAACATGAACAAATAATATCATTAATTGATGCGGTGTCATTTATGTAACTGGATACTTAGTTACAGCTGCTAACTCTCCAAATCTGGCATTTTTTAAGTTTATCTTGTTAGTCACTTGATGTCGCTTAGTAGTCCTTATGGCCTACATGTTTGAACTATCTTAATTGCTGATTACAATTTGCATATTGTTAAGTTTCTAATGTAACAACGTTAATTTTTTTCTGGTTGCAAAATGTTGGGTAAACCTGCAATTTTGCTTAAATAGAAGTGTGATTGATGAAAAGAATCTTGCTTAACTAGAAGTGGGATTGATGAAAAATAATTAATAATTAAACAGAAGTTGTATTGATGAAAACTAATTCCTCCTTATATAGAAGCCAGATCGATGAAAAGGATTCTCGCCAGAGTAGAAGTGGATTGATGAAAAATAATAATGCTAAAAGGGGCAAAAAAGGATTTAAAATGCTACAATTGAATGCTACAGTCAGTGAATTATTATATTGTATTGTATTCAAACATTTATAAAGCGCCTCTCATAGGGTGAACCATTCAGAGGCGCTCCCAGTGCGCAAGGCCAAAGAGAAGAAAAAGGTTTTGAGAAAAGCAAAGGTGGAAGAGAGGTTACCAGCTAGAATTCGAGAGCGAGTAGATGGAGACAGCGCATTCCAAACAGGTAAAGGACCGGGACTGAGCCATAGCTGTTCTAGTATAAGGAACTAGAAGCTCAAGTCTGTTTGATGAGCGTAGTGGTCAATGGGAGGAGGCTGAAAGAGGCCGGAGTAATACATCCGCTAAATATTTTGGGGCAAGACCCCTTTGTGCCTTGAAGACTAGAATGAGGATTTTGAATTTAATGCGAGCAGAGAGAGGAAGCCAGTGCAGTTGTTCAAACATGAAAGTAGAAATGTGAGAGTACCGTGGTAGGCGTGCTATTAATCTGGCGGCAGCATTTAGGACCGACTGAAGAGGTGAAAGACGAACCTTAGGAAGACCAATGAGAAGAGAATTACAGTAATCAATTCGGGAGCATATGAAAGCATGAACCATAGTGGTGAAAACAGAAGATGAGACAGAACGCCGAACAGCCCTAAGACGCCTTAAATGAAAATAAGAAGAACGTGTTAGGTTACAGATATGGTCTTTAAAAGAAAGGGAGCTATCTAGCGTAACACCCAGATCACGTACAGTTGAAGAAAAGGAATAGTGCGGGAAACTTTCCAAGAGGAGAACAAAATCAATCTTCAGAAGCTGTTGGGGGGGGTTTGGAGGCGTTAAGGCACAGACGGTTTGATGCAGTGTTGTGCACGAGACCAAAATTCCAAGACTAAGACCGCGTGGTCCAAGACCAAGACCGAGTGGTCCAAGACCGAGACCAAGACCGCGTGGTCCAAGACCAAGACGTCCAAACACCTAAGCCTCAAAACCATAAACGCAATTCTCAATTGTAGTGTTATTGGGTATTCCCATAATTCAATCAGATGCTTATTATATTTATAGTTATAGTTTTTGTCCCCAAGTCTGCGAGGTCTCATGAAGAGCACACTACAGCTAAATACACTCTCAACAGGCGCAGCTGTTGCAGAATACAAAAACTTTGCCAGTAGAGAAAAATTGTCCCACCAAATACCTGATTTGCAATGCTCGTCAGACTACTGATTTTGCCTTGAGAAACTGCACCTAACTAAAGCACCAGAAGTCAGTGTAAAGTGTGCCTCAACGATTTCTTGTCGCTTCTGATAAGAGCAACAAGGTCCTCTCTTGCTTTTTCCTTGGAGGATCGTCGCATGAATTGGAAGCTAACTCAGAAGTCCGTGAATAGCCGGAAATTTAACAAATACTCCACTCTCGTTCCCACCAAAGGCCAAAAAAGGCGCAAGGCCAAGACCAAAAAAGAATGACCGAGACCAGACGCCCAAGACAAAACCTTTAAGACCAAGACCGCACCTTATAAGACCAAGACCGGTACATTCAAGACCGAGACCGCATTTTTTCGGTCTCGAGACGGTGTCGAGACCAAGATCGCAGTCTCGAGACCACATCACTGGTTTGATGCCATCCAGGAGTGAAGAGAATTTGAGAGGGATTGAATACGCTCAACTAAGTGCATCTGGGATGAAGGAGACCCATGGACAAATGCTTGCACATCTGCAAAGAGATGACCAGCAGCTCCAGAGAGTGGGAAAAGAGAGGGAATGCCAGCTGTATATAGAATGAAGAGTAAGGGACCTAGGACAGAGCCTTGAGGAACACCCAATTTAATGTGGATCCAATTAGTTCTGGAATCACCCGAGATAATCATGTGCGTTCACTCAGACAAATAAGATCGAAACCAACAAAGGGGAAGGCCCTGTAACCCATAAGAAGTCTCAAGACGCTGAAGAAGAATATTGTGGTCAACCATATCAAAAGCTGCAGAAAAATAAAAAAGAGCCAGGAGGGTGAGTTCAGACCTGTCAACAGGGGCCATATTCATAGGAGATGACTAAGCTACTCCGGGCGTAACGCCTACTCCAGGAATTGGGAAAACCCAAATTTCCCTGAATAAAACTTAGTCGTAGTCGGTATTCATAAAACAAGCGCAGACGGCCGATTAGTTACTCTGGGCATAAACTGCGCTGATGCTGGGTTTTCCCAATATTTGAGTGGTTATCGTTGATCGCGCATGCGCAAAAAGGTCCGTTACCGACGAAGAGTAAAATAAGTAAGCAAGTAAGTCTAGCCTTTATTACCCCACTATCAAACGCGCAGCATTTGCATCGAAATAGAACGCAAAATAAAACAGAAGTAAAAAGAAGTAAAAATAATATATAGTATTAATAGTGAGGAGGTCGGAACATCGAATTTCACGGTTGTGAGGACAATGTAAACAAATAAAAATTGAAAGACGGCGGTAATTTAATATAAATGTAAAATAAAGAGGCGTTTTTTGTTACAGTAGGCCTAAATATGAGAGTGAACGTTAATTAGCAGCAAAGGTACAGTAAGAAAATGACAAGGAAGAGTGAAAAGATTTTGAAGTTTACGGTGAAGTTGGGACAGATCAAGGCCTAACGGATACACGCGGCACTTCGAATGCAACATTGTCGGACATCTCGTCAAATTTTAACATATTCTGACAGCGAAATGAAAGGCAACTTAAAGTTCGCCGTTGGCGAGCTAGACGAGTTAATTACAGATTCTCTTAAACACTTATTGATGTCTAAAACGTTGTCGAATACAACGAATAACAACGGCCGCCATATTGTTTATCACCTTTAAGCTGTGAATAGAGGACTTACTCCTACCTCAGACTCGGAGTAGCCTTATTCGCAGCGTAGAGCATTGCACCTGTCTCATGAATACTGTTTTAAACCGCTACTCCTGCGTAGGCCATATTTAAGCTGGGAATAGGAGTTACACCTATCTCATGAATATCGCCCCAGCAGAATAGATTTCAGAGAGGAGAGAGAGAAGAGCAGTCTCCATAGAGTGATGAGCCCTAAAGCCTGACTGATTTGGGGGAAGAAGACCAGATTGTTCAAGATAGGGGAGGAGCTAGAGGGAAACAAGGCGCTCAAGAGTCTTGGATAAGAAAGACAGATTAGAGATAGGTCGGTAGTTTTGGCAGAGATTAGTATCAAGGTTAGGCTTTTTGAGTGAAGGAAAGACAAGAGCACGTTTCTGAGATGGAGGAATAGAGCCCTCAGCGAGTGACCTATTAAACAGATAAACCAAAAAGGGAGCAAGGTCATCTAAAATGTCATTGATTACAAAAGGGGATAGTTGGTCTAGTTCACACGATTTTAGATTTGCCGACTTTAGAACTAGACGAAGGTCCGATTCCGAGATAGGACGGAAGCTATCGAAGACAGCAGACGTCGATGAGAATGTCAGTGAAGGAGCATCAGCAGTCGAAGCGCGAAGTCGGTCAATCTTGGCTGTAAGCATTTCTTGAAAGTCATCTGCAGTGAAGGATGGAGTTTCAGTCGA
This sequence comes from Aporrectodea caliginosa, assembly GCA_020284085.1. Lineage (NCBI taxonomy): Eukaryota > Metazoa > Annelida > Clitellata > Crassiclitellata > Lumbricidae > Aporrectodea > Aporrectodea caliginosa. The sequence goes on from JACEVL010000373.1 coordinate 1,456,918, forward strand.
ACGAGAAGGACGACCGAGGAGATCCGAGACCGATGACCACAGGCATCTAGGTTTTTCGTTTCTCAAGACTAATTTTTCCCAATGATCAGCTTCCTTCTGACGGTAGAGGCGATGTAATGAGCGAAGTTGGTTAATCCAAGCTAGTCGATCATCAGGCTTCTTAGTCCGGCGATAAAGACGTTCCAAATATCGGGTACGACGACAAAGTCGATGACAGTCAGCATCATACCAGACTGCCAATGGGTGCTGACGTGTCCAGACTTTGCGACGAGGTAGCATGACATCAAGAAGATTTGTAACCGTAGAAGTATACAGGTCAAATAATTGTGCGACTGAGAGGACATCCAGAGTAGGATCCAGTGAAGAGAGGGGAGTGTAACGTAAAGCAGCGCTGAAGACACATGGTGTCAGAACTTCAGAAGGTCAAGAAATCGAAGGGAAGTAGGTTGTGTAGGTTCCTCAAGATGAATGTTGAAATCGCCGAGGATAATGAGTTGGGAATTACGCATAACAATGGTCTCAAAGATGGTTGAGAGTTCTTCAAAGAATTGAGCTGTAGGAGGAGAAGAACCAGGTCTGTAGACTGTGAGTAAGGTGATAGGACCATGAGGAGTTATAATTATAACATTATAATAGTTGCTCACTTGCCACTTTCAAATTAATAAAAATAATGTCTACCAATTCCTACTTAAAATTATGATTAATTTTGAGTTGGTCTGCTGCCCGGGTTCCATTTTGACTCTAGTTACGCCACTGACCAGAAGCTTTCGATGGGAATCCATTGATTGCACTCGGAGTGTCTGCAGAAACTAGAAGTGGTTACTCTTCTAGTTATTTATGCACCGTTCGCTTAACAATTAACTTTTTGTTCTTAATTACTTTAACATCAGTTAGACTGGCACAGGCAGTGCTTTTGTTAAGTACCGTATATACTCGCGTACAAGTCGACGTCGCGTATAAGTCGACCCCTAAAAATTCGACTTTGAATTGGGGAAAAGTCTATGACCCGCGTATAAGTCGATGCGTGTTTTCATGTCTACCAGGATAAATTTTGACATCTTGTAGCCCTTTCAACCACCAAGTTAAGGCCGATTGTATATAAATAAAATCAATTTTTCGCCGATTCCCGGTTAGACCACTGGACAGTAAGCACGTGCGTCACCCAAAATCGACTGTTATCCAACAAATTATCTACCAGTAATTGAACATTTCTATTCAAAATACCTCTAAAATTGCCAGTTTGCGATTTACAAATTAAGGCTGACGGTATATAATAAAGCAACTTTCGTCGATTCCCGCTGTTTTTCAAGATTTTGCCGACTCATTGTTTTCGTTTTGCCGCAGTTACGGTTATCAAGACAAGGAATACGGAATATAGATGAAGTCAGGTAAAATAGTGAAAGTTTATCCATGTTGCCAGATGTGAATTTACGGGCATAGCTGCAAAATGCGCTATATATATCTTGCATAGAAAGAAACTGCTTCCAGTCAACAAGAATAATAAATAAGAACTGGTGTTGACATTATTTGCCCGCATGGTTTAAATTTAACACAATATTATGTATTCTATCAGATATTTGTCTGCATTTTGCTAACAATGTATTCTTTATAGTATCTTTTGTTTAAAACATATAATATCCTTTATGAATGTGTCATGCGATCTCTCATTGTCGTACGATATCCGACGGGTATGTTGTTGGCCTCCGTTGCACGTTTCGAGCGATCTCTGATGAATAAATCTTCCGACATTAGCTTTCCCCGCGCATAAGTCGACCCCCCCAACTTTGGACTTTCAAAATTGCCCAAAAAATTCGACTTATACGCGAGTATATACGGTAGTTAACAGGCACTATTGTAAGTGTCTAGATTTATACATAAATACATCAAAACTTAACACTTTAACAACGAGCTGCATTGGTTTCCCAGTCACTTTTAGTACACCCTCTTGTCGTTAAAGTGTTAAACCATTAAATGAGTACATTGATGGGCTAATAACTTGCTTACATTTCTTAACTATTTTTTGTCCAGAAGCCGGGCCAATTTTCATTAAGACCACAAATAGAAGATGTCGGTTAGCCTGCTCCGTTAATCGAAGTTTGTGTTTGTTCAACTGAGAGAAGAGCCCCGGTATATCGTAGAGAGCCGAAACTTTCACTCCTTTTAGCTTCATTTCTGCTTGTCAACAGAATCTGTAGATAAAACAGCAAAGGCAGGCATTAATTTTCCATCTCTAGACAAAGCAAAAAGTTATGGTAACACCCTTCTTTATGTATTTGTATTGATGTGTGATTGAGCATGTCCTTCACACAGAAGAGCAGAGCAGTCTCTCAAGCTAGTCCTGAGACAGCCATGGGTATCAAGTGTTAGCGACTTCTTTTCTTAGCCTCGGCATGTGGGTATAACACTGACTTCATTTTCTTAGCCTCAGCATGTGAGGGTAGGTGGCTAGTCCTCTCCTTCACCATCTCATCTTCCCACCGACAGTGTGTCATCAGTGTACTCATTATAGTTGAGTGGGTTAAGGTGGAACAGAAATCTCAAACCACTTTCCTGGCGGGGATTTGAACCCCAACCTATCGACTGACAGTCCAGCACCCAAACCACTACACTATAGAGTAGGGCTTAACCGGAATCCGGATCGGCAAACCGATTTTGCCGATTTTGGACTATCCGGAATTATCCGGATCCGGAATTTCTAGCCTGCCGATTAGTAAAAATATGTTTTTGACGGTTTTCAAACTATAACAATAATTTATAGGCCATTCAGTGATGATTTCCCACACAGATCATTTAATAGTTGGATAGCTAATGACGGTGGTGGCCTGCCGTTATCAGCCTGGGATGTTTTTATTAATGACCTCTGCTAGTTCTCCCTATACAGTGACTGCCTTCATCAGATAGTTCAGGGAGGTCTTAATAGATACATTGATCACAGAAGGGGAGGAGGGTTGACTCTCAACTAGGGCTGTCAACGGGCCCCCGGGCCCCGGGCCCCGTTCGAAGGGCCCGGCCCGGGCCCTTAAATCAAAGCCCGAAAACCCGTCCGAATCAGCATATTATTTTAAGTAAATTTTAAAAGCTTAAATACAGACTTTCAGTCGCGTAAAACTCTGTGGATTTGAAGATGTGTTGGCCAGCTACAGTGGTGTATTAGTTATCGGCGCAGGGGTAGTTGGCATCTTGGCACTAGGGCTGTCAACGGGTCCCCGCACACCCGGGCCCCCGTTCGTAGGGTCAAGCCCAGGCCGTTAAGTCAATACCCGAAAACCCATCCAAAGAAGCATAATAACGGTATGCAGGTGTAAGTTTTAAAAGCTGTGTCGTTCCGCAGTTGAATAACAGGCTGTCTGTCGCGTGGGAAGCTGTGCAGTTCAGCATGAATGAGCCAGCTAAAGTGGCCAATTAGTCATCGGCGGAGGGCGGTTGGCATCTGCCTGATTGCCGGCTATCATAAGACGAGCCATGGGCTCCTATTTAATAAGGGTTATTATGCAAGGACAACCTACCGGGACGCGCAAGCCAATGATGACCAACTTTGAATTAGGTCTTAGTGCAATGACCGTTTATATATATATATATATATATATAGACAGAGCTTCCTACGTTATGAAGCGTTGTTATATAAACTTTACAGCTGGTCCTAGGTTTGGCTTTCCTCAAGCGTTTTACCAATGACGGGCCTTCGGGCCCCCATTGAATATGAGCTCGGGTACCCGGGCCACGTTTTTCTAACATTTTGACAGCCCTACTCTCAACAACCCTGAACCCGTCAGTGACCGCCAGGTCGGTGACCGCCAGACGGTGTGAAACATTTGAGAGTCACCGTGGGTTGATCTTTGATCTTGCGGTGGGGTATTAAGACCTCCTTGGACTATTCAGTAGACAGCACATGTGGGAGGGATCGGGCTAGGAGCAATCTGAAATTGTGCGGAACCCCTCCTCTGGGAGGGCTGAATTCAAGCCTGAAGGATACACAGACAGACAGGGACAGACACAGAGTCTTGTGGAGCTCTGTTACAACCCCATTCACTGACCAGCCGATCTGCAGCCTATCAAATCGACTACAGTCGTGGCCTTTAAACACCCGTTAATTGGGTGACTGGTCTTCAATGTCCTTGTATTTGGTCAAATTACAATCTTTATTACTATTCGGAATCGGATCCGGAATCGGCAAAAAAAAACAAAATCGGTTAAGCCCTACTATAGAGTAGTGTTGTGAGGCGGAAAAATTGTCCGGAAAATGTCATAAATTTCCGGAAAATTTCGAGTGTATTTTTCCGGAAAATTTTCAATAATTTTCCATCAATAGAAAATTACAAAATAGCAATTTAAATGAAATAGTTTTAAACATCACTCGCTCTAAACTATCTTATGTAGGTATAACTGATATGTTGATTCAATAGAGGGCACTGTTAGTGCTTACTGTTCAGTGTGTTCACAAGGCTCAACAATGACAATACATTCAAGAATTAATTGCAATTAAACTTCACTATTAATTTAGAGAAAATATTTTTTATGATTTATTCTCCTTAATATTTTTTAGTTATGAAAACATGAGACAAAAACAGCAATTGATGCAGTAGTAGGCTAGTAGCGCTCGTGAATAAGCTGGTGCCTGTGCTTGGAGTGGCACCTTAGAAGTTTAGAGATTACGAGGCTACTATAGACACCATTTTAATACTGCAACAGAATAATTCTTATGAGACCCATTATATTATTTTATGGACGCCAATCATCGTAGATATGACGGCATCGTTAAATAAACGTATTTACTACTATTATTTTATGTTTTAAAATATAATGTAATTGGCATTGCCATTAAGTCTGAGACCAATATATTTTGAAATCTGTTTAATGTTTATTTTAATTCCTTTAAGGTGAACGTTGCCTGCACTGACAGAAATACTGTAAATAAAAGGAACTTAAAAAACAGAAATTTTCTAGTGTTGTCTCATACTAAAAATCTGACATTATGAATTAAATGTATTTTTCCGGTTCTGCGGAAAATTTCCCGACAATTTTCCCGACAATTTTCCGCAAAAATATTTTTCCGGAAAAGCTACATCACTACTATAGAGCACACCCATCCTTCACATAAGCTGAACTTAATATGGCTCGGATTACTTGAGGGACATGTTCCATAGTAGTCAAGACGAATTAAAATACAAGATTCTCCTTCTGGGTTTGGCCTTGTTGGTCAGCACCATATCGACATACATCACATCATTTATGTTCTCTTCTTAGGTCAACCACCGCATCTAGGGAATGTAAACCCGAGGCCTTTTTTCGAAACCCCGGGTTTCGGGTCTGATGGCCGTAAAAACCCAGGTTAGGACGGGTTTACAAATTTTACATGAAAAGTATAATTACTGCACCATTTCTCATGATAACAACAATGTCGTCGTATGCAGCTACAAAGTCCAAAGTTCTCCAACAGTTAGGAATTTACATAAAACAGAAAACTTTAAGAAAATCGTGATGGAAGTTGTTTCATAAACAAATTCAGAACAATTATGGAAGAAATTGCAAGGTTCCGAAGGGCTAAACCTGAGCCTCTTATTTTAAAACATACTTCTATCAATAAACACTTAAAATGTTGAAATTAAATTAAAGTAACTAAATAATTTTTATGAACTAAATTATTTTTTAACAGCTGGGAAATGCCCTCATAGAGCTGTTCAAACCTTGGTTTCGAGTAAAAAAAAAAGCCAGGTAACCCGGGTATCATAGACGTGGGTTTGCATTCCCTAACCACCTTGGCGATTGTCACAGGTTCCACGAATCTATAGTTTCCATACATCAATTTCAGCCAATCATGCCTACTCATGTCCTGGACTTTCCTCTTGGAACAGTTTTTCGCTGCACATACAAGATGTTGCATTTAACTTTTACAAGATGTTGCATTTAACTTTCTTAGCAAACATTTTTAAACTGCTTCAAAATACACCTGTTCAGATGAGTTAGATTCCTGTACCCAGCACTCTGCGAGTAACATAAAACGCGCTATATTAACTCTTTCGCTGTTTCGCAGCCATTGCAATCGATAACCAGTGACGCCAGCAAATGGATGCAATGGACGCATTTGCATCTACTTTTTAGGCTAAACAATGATACAATTGAGAACCTTTAACCCCTTTCGTGTGCGGAACGTAATATTACGTTTGCGCCAAACCGGACGTCATTGTGCGGAACGTAATATTACGTTTTTATTTGCCTTTGACTTCCACGCACTGTCATGGCCGTTATATTACGTTCTAACATCGTTTTTGCGTTTTGATTCGGTAGATGACAGCAGTGGTTAGTAAAATTTCGAGAAACAACAGCAGCTCTTGGTGTATTTACTCTTCAACATCGTCGGACACACTTCCGAATTTTGTTGTGGACTTCGGGCGAATATCTATTCATATTACTGTTTTATTATATCTTCCGTCATCTACTCAATTGAACTGCTATATACTTTTCAAGAAACACAACCCAAAGAAAATTACTCATATCCAGTTTCGATTGCAACTCATTGAGAGGTTGCTACAGTAGTATCACGTGCCAGAGGAACAAGTCCGACGTGGACGCCCATCAGCCCTTTCAGGAGGTGATCCTTTACGATTGACAGGCCGTCATTTCCCCAAATATGTACCTGCAAGTGCTAAGAAGATCAATGCACAAAGAGTCTGCATAGTTTGTTCATCTCAAACTAAGAATGGGAAGAAAGTCCGTAAAGAGACGCGGTAGCAGTGTGTCGAGTGTGATGTTTTTGGGAGAAATAATTCCACAAGGACGGCGGGTTAAGAAAAATTTAATTTTTCCACACGAAAGGGGTTAACTGTTCTTAACTTCTAAATGTAAATATCTGAATAAATTTGTGAAATAATCAAGGTTAAAGAATTTATGGATGGAAAAAAATGTATTAGTAAAAGCACACTCTGCTCACAATATATTATTGTTAGTAGCTCTGTGGTTACACTCTACAGCCTCAGCCTCTACTTGTATTGGGTGTTAGGCCAACAAAAAAATAATGTTGTGCTTCAGGTAACTCAACCGAAGTCACTTTTTGGCCGTGACTCAGATAATTTTGAAGTAAACATTTATTTGTACTTCACATACGCGAAGTACAGCCTTTGAGAAGCAGAATCAGGACATTATAGGTGCATTCACTAAAGCAGAGATGTTCGGAAACTAGCGATCTTTCAATGGTAATAATGGTACCGTTAATTACGGCAATAAAAGGGCTAAAGTGGGGAGTTTGGGAGGGGGAGGTAATCGACCCGAAAGTGGTGGATTTTCTCACAGAAACTTGCCAGGGTTATTTCACATATCTTACCACCATATTCATTGTATCAGAAATACCCATTATCGTACGTGCCATTATAAAAGTAAAGCCGCCTCCTTAGCAACCACCCTCAAGGTCAGTCTCAGCCTTCTTAGCAATCAGCCTACTTAACAACCTCCGTAGCATTCTACTTTCTTAGCAACCAGCCTCCTTAGCAACCAACCTTTGTAGCAAGCAGCCTCCACGTCAGCCTCATTAACAACCAGTTTCAAAGTCAAACTCAGCCCATTTAGTAACCGCCTTCCTTAGCAACAATTCTCCTTAGCAACCGTTGTCCTTGGCAACCATTCTCCTTAGCAGAGGAACTAGCAACCGCCTTCCTTAGCAACAGTTATCCTTAGAAACCATCCTGCTAAGCAACCGCCTTCCTTAGCAACTAGTCTCCTTAGCAACCATCCTACCTAACAACCATCCTCCTTAGCAACCATTCTTCTTTGCAACCGTCTTCCCAAGCAACAGGTATCTTTTATCAATGACACTCCAGCAACTAGTTTCTTTATCAACCATCCTCCTTATCAACCACTCTCCTTAGCAACAATTATCCTTAGCAGCCACTTTCCATAGTTACAGATATCTTAGCAGCGACACTCTAATTAGATTCCTTAGCAACCATCCTCCTTAGTAACCATCCTCCTTAGTAACCATCCTCCTTAGAAACCATTATCTTTAGCAACCACTCCTTAGCAACCGTTCTCCTTAGCAACCGTTCTCTTAAGCAACGACACCGCAGCACCTAGTCTCCTTAGCAATTACGTTCCCTAGCAACCATCCTTCTTAGCAACCATTCTCCTTAGCAACCGTCTTCCCTAGCTGGACTTTATATAATTATGTGTCATATGCAACATTGATCCCATACAACCCTTATGGCTATTAACTGATTTCCCAAAATCTCACACTTGCCACAGATACAGATTTTCTGAAAATTCTATAGAAACAAATGCCTACTGCAGTGCTGTCCAACCTTTTTGGCACCGCGGGCCACCGAATAAGTAATTTTTGAAGCCGAGGGCCGCACCAGTAAACTCAAAAGCAGCAACTAAAATTTATTGAAAATTATTAGCTGCATTATAATTAATGATGGAGTTATCATAATGAATGCGTCTTGGGAGCCGGATTTTGTGTACACATTGTGGCTCTGTCGCAATATAAACGTGGAGTACAATACAACACAATACAACACAACACAATATACTGGGGCGCGGTGGTTTAGGGGCATGTTTGGTGCCTTGCAGCTGGAGGGTTGCGGGTTCGAATCCACCTCAAAGCCGCCGCGTAGGGACCCTGGGCAAGTCCTTCACTCGCAATTGCTCATGCGCTTCGGCGTGAAACTCCGATTCAGCGTCCGCGCAGTAGTCGGGTGCGCCTCTGAATGGGCAATCTGGTAGAGGCGCTATAACAAGTGTTCAAATACAATACAATACAATAAGCCAAGTTACGAACGAATAGCTATGGAAGTAAGCCAGTGACTGTCTTTTACTTCATTTTAAAAGAAATTGCAAATATTTAGCAAGCTGCGGCGGGCCACTTAGAATCCAGCGGCGGGCCGCATGCGGCCTGAGGTTGGACAGTACTGGCCTACTGGCATGCCTAAAAGCACCTTATAGTAGGGCTTAACCGGAATCCGGATCGGCAAACCGATTTTGCCGATTTTGGACTATCTGGAATTATCCGGATCCGGAATTTCTAGCCTGCCGATTAGTAAAACAATGTTTTTCACGGTTTTCAAACTATAACAATAATTTATAGGCCATTCAGTGATGATTTCCCACACAGATCATTAAATAGTTGGATAACTAATGACGGTCGTGGCCTGCCATTATCAGCCTGGGATGGCTTTATTAATGACCTCTGCTAGTTCTCCCTATACAGTGACTGCCTTCATCAGATAGTTCAGGGAGGTCTTAATAGATACATTGATCACAGGAGGGGAGGAGGGTTGACTCTTAACAACCCTGAACCAGTCTGGCTACGGTGTGAAACATTTGAGAGTCACCGCGGGTTGATCTTTGATCTTGGGGTGGGGTATTAAGACCTCCTTGGACTATTCAGTAGACAGCACATGTGGGAGGGATCATCAGAGCTACGAGCAATCTGAAATTGTGCCGAACCCCTCCTCTGGGAGGGCTGAATTCAAGCCTGAAGGATACACAGACACAGACACACAGTCTTGTGGAGATCTCTTGCAACCCCATTCACTGACCAGCCGATCTGCAGCCTGTCAAATCGACCACAGTCGTGGCCTTTAAACACCCGTTAATTGGGTGAGTACCGTGAGTGGTCTTCGATGTCCGTCTAGTTGGTCAGATTACAATCTTTTTTACTATTCGGAATCGGATTCGGAATCGGCAAATAATGGCCAACACTATCCGGTATCCGGAATCGACAAAAAAAACGAAATCGGTTAAGCCCTACCTTATAGTACCTAGAATCGTAGATGGTGCCATATGGGAATATTGGTCCCATACGAGCATCCTATGGACATGCTGGCCATTTACAGATTCACCAACACCCCACATGCCACAGATGGAGACTCATTGAATTCACCAACCAACAAGAGATTAGAATACAGATTCGACCAATTCGTGAAAACGCTACAGAAACAAATAGCCCAAAACCATTTTATAGTACCCATATGAACCCTATATAAGTATATGGGAAAATTGGTCCCGTATGAGCTTCTACTGTAACCCAAGAGGAGTTCCATCAACAGTTTAAAGCACTGCCAACAAGAATTGACCAGGATGCCTACACTAGTATCCAGAGTTGGATTGTCTCGAGACACTGTCTCGGTCTCGAGACAGGTTTTTTGTCTCAGTCTCGGACCCCACTGTCTCGGTCTCAGTATCATTTCTTGACTTTTTGGAAACTATCTCGAAGCGAAACTCTTGTCTTTGTGGAAAGTGTCTCGAAGCGAATGTCTTGTTCTCTTGTAGAAGCGGTCTCCAAAGTTCTCGTACAAACTATTTTGTTCGGAACTTCGTACAGTATCGTGCTATAAAATTGTCTTGTGCCGAACGGACAACTAGTTAATCGGAAGTGCCAAACAGACAAGAAGTTTTAAAAATGCGGTGTTCCTGCTATAAAGATTTAAGAGTATTGAGAAAAGCAGTCTTAAGTTTGCACTTTCAGTCAAAAATTTCCAAATATCTTAAAATGTCTCATAAAGAACCTAAACTAGTGAAATTGTCATTCACGCAGTTTGAAATCAATGAAAACCAAAATAAATGGCATGCCATTCGTCGTTTTTGTAAAGCCAACATAAGCGAAACGCTTGGAACAACATCTAGTCTAGTTTCTCAAGGTGAGTGATGTGACTTATGTCACTAAATCGCTAATAGGTCTAGGACCTATATGGAATTTTGTTGGTTTAAGTTTTAGAATCATTTAGAAGATTTCAGAATGGCAGAAATATTTAATTTCTCTATAGTTTATACAATTCAGGTGATCGGCTGGTTTCAGTGACTTGACCCTGGTATTAGACTTCAAAAGTTGAGAAAAATTGTTTCGAGACTTGGGTCCAATGTGCATTTCACTCGTTTTGAACTGTCTCGGACCTGGTGTCTCGTCTCGGACCCCACTGTCTCGGTCTCGAGTTTACTGTCTTGGGTACAAGTCTGCTAGTATCCTTATTAGAGTTTTGCCAGTGGCAAGACATTGATTTTGTCAGCCTGAAGCAATTCTCCAAACATCATCATTCAACTACATAGTATTAAGCACTCTAGAAGGTGAGATTTCAAATATCTGGTCAGTTGTTACGCAGATTTTTCTCCACTCACAGCATTACTGACACCATGACAAGTTGCTGTATACTGAGGTGAGGACTGTTTCAGTAGAGCAGTGTTTCCCAAAGTGGGTTCCGCGGAACCCGAAAGTTCCACTGGGTGAACTTAAGGGTTGCGAAAAGTTGTATTGAAAAGAAATGTTATTGAGAAATTTTATTGGAATAAAACATTTATAACAGTTTTTAAAATACACAAAAAGTTTTTTTAAAGTTTTAAAATACTGCTTGTCGTCTTCAGTGTTTTTCCCCAGTGAACGATAATCCGAACTTTCAGCGCCCATTAGCAATCCAGTAACTATTTATAGACATCACTGCAGGGACCTACGTAGGTCTGAGCTGTAAGTCTGAATAAGGGCATAGCCATCTTTGTTACCATTACCTCGACTAAACTAATCCAAACACAATTAAACGCAAACATTTAAAAAGTTCCGCCAAGTCAGATCATAATCGTACAGTGCAGTATTAGCAATTAATTATTTTATTTTGCTGCAATAAAATTTCCCAAAATTGAGTAACTGTCACGTAACTGTGGTTCTGGGCCTCTTGTGTTGAATCTAGTACGCCTATTGTGGAATGCTGTCCAACTTTAGATGAGTTTTTGATTTAAATGGATTGTGTTCTCGGTGAAAACAGTCATACAGATATTGCAGATCATATTCACGACCTGGAAGCAAACTTGCTTAAAGGGTGATAATAATTCAATTCGAAACCATTCAAAGTAGCCGAAAAATCAGGTAACTTTTCTAATAAAGATTACTAACTTCTTATTGTCAGACTCGCAAATGAAGCAGAATTCAATTAACTTTCATTGATCGATTTCTGGAGTGGGCTAATTAAAGAATACCCCATTGTTGCAAAATGTGCAGTTAGTGTGCTTCTGCATTTGCCACAAAGTATTTGTGCGAAACTGGATTCTCATAAAAATATTACTATATACTGCCCAAAAATATAGATATCGTCCAAAATGATGGAGCTGACATAAGAATCCAGTTTTCTGGCATCAGGCCAAATATAAAAAATTGCATGAGAAGAAACAAAAGCACTGTACACATTCAAACTTCATGTACTCCCAATATTGTGGTTTTAAAAACAGTGCACTTTAATTTTTCATAGAAGACAAGAATTTTTTTAAATAAACTGCTGATAATATTATGAGTGCGCTTAGTTAGGCCTATATTAGTAAGCTTCTCAGGTGCTATGTGTGCCTCAATACTTTTAGTTGATATTGGGGTTCCGCAAGAAAATATTAAGATGCGAAGGGTTCCCTGGCAAAAAAGTTTGGGAAACACTGCAGTAGAATGATGTTTGGCGTAGGCAGATTGGGTAATCCTACACTTACGCAATAGATCCCACACTTAGAGCAATTAATATTTCAATGATTTTCAAGAAAACTATCATCAATCCAACTTATATTTATGCAAAGAATTAGATTCATCAATCCAACTTATATTTCCACAATAAAAATTATGTTCATCAATCGAACTTCTATTTACGCAAAGTGCAAAGAATTATTTTCATCAATCCAACTTCTATTTATGCAAAGAATTATTTTCATCAATCCAACGGCAGTTTCATGGACCGCAACCGTAGGCTAATATACAGTATGTTTGATCCAAGCATTGAAGTGCGCCCTGATTGGTCAATATAAATGAACTTACACGGAGATTCTCAACTGTTCTTTGCGATTGTAAACAATTTTTACCATGTTTTCTAAATAAAGACGACACTAACCCTAACCCTGACCCTAACCGACCCTCAAGAAGCCTAACCTGACCCTAACCGACCCTCACGATGCCTAACCTGACCCTAACCAACCCTAACGACGCCTAACCGACTCTCACGATGCAATCCAACTTCTATTTACACAAAGAATTATGTTCATCAATCCAACTTCTATTTACACAAAGAATTATGTTCATCAATCCAACTTCTATTTATACAAAGAATTATGTTAATCAATTCAACTTCTATTTACACAATTAAAATTATGTTCAACAATCCAACTTCCATTTACACAAAGAATTATTTTCATCAATCCAACTTCTAATTACACAATTAAAATTATGTTCATCAATACAACTTCTATTTATGCAAAGAATTATTTTCATCAATCCAACTTCTATTTACGCAAAGAATTATGTTTACGTTCAATCCAACTTCTATTTTATACGCAAAGAATTATGTTCATCAATCCAACTTCTATTTATAATGCAAAGAATTATTTTCAGCACTCCAACTTCTATTTACGCAAAGAATTATGTTTATCAATCCAACTTCTATTTACGCAAAGAATTATGGGCATTCTTATAGTACCGTGGTCAGATTTTTCGTGAGTGTATTGTGAGAGTGGAAATCTGCCGAAATACTGGCGTCGTGACGGTCGGTTAGGGTCAGGTTAAGCGTCGTGAGGGTCGGTTAGGGTCAGGGTTAGTGTCGTCATTAGAACATGCTATTTTAAATAAATTCATCTTACTCCTGGTGAAGTTCGACCAAATAAAAGGTATGCTCCAATGAATATTCCATGTGCACTTTCTGTCGGCCAATCACAGCGCGTCGGAAGTATTTTTCCGACCAATGACAGGACGCCAAAAGCTACCAAATATAAGCCAGTTCAGCATTAGCACTGCACATTCGCGGCCTTTTCAGTTTTACTTCCGGGATGAAGGTCACCGTTCACAAACAAACTGCCGTTAGCGACGTTGTTATGATCTAGTTTATGATCTATAATATATACAGTAATTTTCTATAAACTAGTAACGAATAATATCAAATATTTGCGTCAAAACTAGATCATAACAACGTCGCTAAATGCAGCAGTCTGTTTGTTTGTGAATGGTGACCTTCTCTCTCTCTCTCTTCAACCGTCCTCGATACGAGGGTTGGTCGCATTGTAGACGATTCTTCTCCATCCTCTCCTGTTCTCGGTTTCTCGCAGCAACCTTTCCGTTGATAATTCCAACCATTCACCCACATTGTCCATCCATCTCTTCCTTGGTTTCCCTCTTGCTCTTGCTCCCGGTACCGTTCCTTGCATAATTTCTTTCTCTAGACATTCACCTTGTTTCCTCATTATATGCCCAAAGTAAGACATCTTTCTTCTTTTGATTGATTCCAGTAAATTCCTTTCCACTCCCGCCGTCTCTAACACCCATTCATTTGTTTTTTTTCTCTATCCATGATATACCCAGTATTTTTCGTATGCATTTCATTTCAAATGCTTTTATTCTCTCCTCATCCCTCTTTTTGATTGTCCAGCTCTCGCAGCCATACATCATCACTGGCCATATAAGTGTCCTCATTAATTTAATCTTTGTGTTAATTTTTATGTTATGGCTTTTCCACAGTTTCATCAGATCTACTCCTATTCCAAGTCCTCTTGCAGTTCTTATTCTTATCTCCCTGCTGCAATCCACGTCTTCTGTTATGAGTGATCCTAAGTACACGAAGGTTTCCACTTGTTCTATCATACTATCTTGTACTTTGATGTTGCATTGATTCCCATTTAGTGCCATACACTTTGTTTTACCTATGTTGATCTCTAAGCCCTTTTTTCGCCCTTCCCTGTCCAATCGAGTCACCAGATCCTGTAGTTCCATTTCTGTGCTTGCCATTAACACTATGTCATCTGCATATCGTAGATTTGTTATCCTTCTTCCTCCAACTTGAATGCCTCCTTTGTATCCTCTCAGTGCCTCTCTGAAAGTATGTTGAACAATGTTGGCGAGATCACACATCCCTGTCTGACTCCCCTTTTAATTCTAAACTCACTTGACAGTATCCCAGCAATTTTTACCTTTGCCGTCTGTTTTCTATACAGTTCTGTTATCAGGTTGATAATGTGTGTTGGGTACCCCATTTCAACCATCGACAGCCATAGTTGCTACACAATCAAAAGCCTTTTTGAAATCGACAAAGCACATGTACATGTGATACACAATCAAAAGCCTTTTTGAAATCGACAAAGCACATGTACAGCGGTAGTTGGTGCTCTCTCATCTTTTCCATTATGATTCTAAGATTCGTCACTTGATCCCTTGTTCCTTTGCCACGCTTAAACTAAACCCTGCCTGTGCATCTGAAAATCCTGATTCCGTACGTCCTCTTATCCTTTCCAAAATGATCTTCAGCATAATTTTACTCGCATGTGAGACCAATGCTATGGTCCTATAATTCCTACATTGTTTCATATCCCCATTTTTTGGAATGGGTATGAATATAGACTTCGTCCAATCCTCTGGCCATTCCCCGTTTCCCATACCTCCACACATATCCTATGTATTCTGTCTATTGCCGTTTCTCCCGCGAACTTGAATAACTCCGCTGGTACCTCATCCGGCCCTGCACTTTTCCTTCTTGACCTTCACCCCGGAAGTAAAACTGAAAGGGCTGCGCATGCGCATTGCTAATGCTGAACTGGCTTATTATATAGGATATATCCGAAAAGTCTGACCACGATACTATAAGAATGCCGAATTATGTTCATAAATCCAATTCTATTTATGCACAGAATTATTTTAGCGTGGTGCTTCTGCGGCGGAAAATGCCGCCACGCAACCCGCGAAAATTTACTTCTGCGGCGGAATTTTTTTGGACATTTTATCTAAAACAACTCTAACCCTAACACTGACCCTAACTGACCGTCACAGCGCTTAACCTGACCCTAACCGACACTCACGAGGCCAAACCTGACCCTAACCGACCCTCACGACGCCAATTTATAGGAAGTACCGCATTTTGAACAATGCACATGCGCGCGCTTCCGCCGCAGAATTGTGTCGAAAATGTGGCAAACATTTAGTATCGTGGTGCGTGAGGTTACGGGCGTCGGGCCAAATTTTTTTGCATGCTCCGCGGAAGGTATGATGTTTTCTAAAGACGACACAAACCCTAACCCTGACCCTAACCGACCCTCACGACGCGTAACCTGACCCTAACCGACTCTCACGACGCCTAAAATTACGGGAGAAAATACACGCACCACGATACTAAATGCTTGCCGAAAATGTTACTTCTGCGGCGGAATTTTCCGCCGTAGAAGATTTATCCATTATTTTAATCAATCCAACTTCTATTTACGCAAAGAATTTTGTTCATCATTCCAACTTCTATTTACGCAGCCAGATAAGAGAGTCTTGTTTTCGCGATAATTTTTGTGTACAATTAATTACGCTAAAGTGTATGATTGCCTGCAGATTGATTTGGGTTGAAGAGATATTTGAGGTGAGGTAGCTGTTGAGAAGAGAGATGACAACCCGCTCCGAGAGTTTGGATAAGGAAAAGAGATTTGAAATTGGTTTCTATGGATGATTTTGACAAGTGAACTGTTTTGTTTTTCAAGACAGAACTAAGTTCAATTCATGTAAACTAAATTACCTTGATTGCTGTAGAGTTAAACCGAATGCAGTCACTTCAGCGTAAATCACATTAAATTTTAAAGTAAGAAACAAAACATATCGAATAATTTTAAGAAATTTGCCGCTTTTTCTACGAGACCAAGGACCAACATTCGCTACGACTGAAGACACTCTTTTATGATATAAAATCGCCTAAGCCCGCAGCGCCCCTTACGACTGGTAGGTACAACACGTTTTAATATTTCACGCATATATGATACGAGCTTCAGTATGCAGAATAATTCATCGGATTTCATCCAATGATTATATTAATATTAATAATTAATAAATATTGTGATTATACAGGTCAACGGCACATGAAGAAGAAGAGGTGGATCGTGTGTATGCTCTTTTGATTCTTTTTCTACTACAGAGTGTCGGCTGTCTGCTCTTAACGAGATTTCGAGCGTGGAGCTGCGTCGACTTATTCTCTCATCCGCTCCCAAAACGTGCGAGTTGGATTCTGACGTCCTATAGGGGCCTACCAACAGTGGCAGCACTACACCAGGGTAAGGCAGGGCAAATGCCCTGGTAAAAAAGCCTTTGCCCTGGTCGTTGCCCTGCCAGAATTTTTGCCCTGCCGAGAATTTACTTGGGCATAAACCTCCCCTGCGCTGGTTACTTGTATGACTGCCCTGGCTATGCCCTGGTTAAAAAAATGTCTGGCGCCGCCTCTGCCTACCAACGTTTCTCATGCAGGTAATAATTGATCACCTCTTTCCTTTCCTCACAGTCCTGTGCAACCGTTTGATTCGTTAAGCGTAGGCCTACCTGTTTCTCATAAGCCATCCGTTCCTCTATCAGTGTTGACAACTGTAAGCTGGGCTTACGAACAATGTTTTTGTTGTTATAATATATGCTATGGGGCCGTACATAAATGACGTCACGCACCTAGGGGGTGAGGGGGTCGGAAATTTGTGACGATGTGTGACATGGGGTGGGGTCTGAGAGGTGTGACGTCACACCAGGTCGATGTAGTTAAATTTAACAATTAACAACAATTTAATTTAACAATAACAGCACTAATTGTGAGTAGGCCTATTAAATTTTCAGTATTAATTTTTTACTATTTTAATGTAGGGCCTATACGGCACCATTATTAATAATTTTCTAATTATTTCAATATTTGGTCACCGTTAGATTCTAAACTATGCATGCTCTCCCTATTTGTTCCACGAAGAGCATTTTGCTTCGCCATGAAAATTTGGTTTTAGGGGTCAGAGCTTTGTGACGTCATTTTTCAAGGGGGTGTTACTTTTTGTGACGAAGTGTGACGAGGGAGGTGGGGGTTAAAAATCGGCCAAAATTGCGTGACGTCATTTATGGACGGCCCCTATTGTTAAATTAAAAATGCAAAATTTCCTCTGAAACTCTGCCAATATTTTTTGGGATTTTTGGCAGTCATTTTGGTTTCACCCCTCTGAGGGTGTCACCCTGTGCGGCCCGCACCCCCGCATCCTCTAGTCCAGGGATGGCCAACCCGCGGCCCGCGGGCCAAATGCGGCCCGCGAGCTGTTAAATGGCGGCCCGCACGGCCCCTTTCTAAATAATTTTCTCATTTTGCACCTACTTAGCCTACTTGTCCGACTACTACAATACTGCATAATAATGATGTCTAAAAGACTGAAAGATTTAGTGTTGTACGTTCTAGTGACCTAATGTAGTACGTCGTACCTGTTTTTATACATCTTGTAAAATATGAAATAAACATTTGATTTTTCTTTCGAGGCTGTGATGACAAACATTTTGCGGCCCGTCGCGTGCCTACTAACAATCATAGTGGCCCGTAGGCCAAAAATGGTTGGCCACCTCTACCCTAGTCACTATATATGGCCTAGTGACGCCACTGACTTAGAGTTCAACAGAGGATAATCTGATTATGACTTGCTGCCAATGTTTGGGACAGAACGATTGTCGCCGTTTGTGAAAATTGTTCTAACAAATGCTGTTATCCGCTTGATAAACGGCGAAAGGCGTCATAGTAGCCTAATGAGGTTTCAAAAGAATTTCTGCTGTCAGAGTAACTTCCGATAGGTATGCATATGTTAGCTGGTTTGCTTAATGTTCGATACAAACATGTAGACTACAATAGAGTTAGGCCTAATAGACAACCCTTTCTGTTGCTATTGTCGCTGCCATTATTAATCTCTTTGAATCTCCCATTTGACTCTATTAAGCAACCCATAATTTCAAGTGGTTGCGGCCCTGCGGGCCTTACGTCACAGCGCCTCTAGATCTCTATCATGCAAGAGGAAGCCAGTTCACAAACCATAAGCCAGTTCCCCTCCCTTGTACTAGGCCTAATCTTTTGGACACCCACTCTGACTAGACGCAGCGCTCGTGAATAAGCTGGTGCTCTGCGCTCGGCTTTCGAGTTGCGCTTTAGAAGTTTGGAGATTACGATTACGATTACAAACCAATCGACTAGGCCTATACGTTTAAGATTTGAATCTTGGGCTAGCCATGATTCCACAATCATGGGGACATAAACCGGCGTGTCGCCCATTCAAACTTGCAGCGGTGGTGAAGGATCTCGTCCGATAAATTAATTGAAACATAGCAGAGTATGGTGGCTATAGATAGAAAGGTATATACACAATGACATTTGGTCCAGTTAAATTCATTTCAGATACCAGGATGTTTGCTTCTGCGCAGCAGAAACATCATGGACTGGGTCCCGGCTGAGACAGTGGTAGTAATTATAATTGTAATTACGACAATTTATAGAGCATCGTCAGTAGCAAGCTACTTCTAGGATGCTTTACACACATACACAAAGTCAATATTATTGTCACCACATTATGCTAAGAGCTTGAGAGCAAGTAGAGTTTTAACTGTTTTTTAAAAACATAATAGCTCTTTATTTCCTGAATAGCTGCGGGAAGACTGTTCCAGGCACGTGGGCCAGCAACCTGAGGGTGTCACCCTGTGCGGCCTGCACCCCTGCATCCTCTAGTAAGCAAAAATGGCCATCTTGCGCGGCCCGCGGGCATAATGTGCCCGCGAGAAGTTAAATGGCGGCCCGCTCTAGTGACCTAATGTAGTACGTCGTACCTGTTGCCAGCATCCCGAAAGGCCCGATCGCCCGCTTTGATTTTTGTTGCAGAATGAAAACATCAGCAGACTTCTTTCGAGCGCAGCCGTGACCATTTTGCGAATCATCTGATAGTGCCTACTAACAATCATAGTGGCCCGTAGGCCAAAAATGGTTGGCCACCTCTACCCTAGTCACTATATATGGATTAGTGACGCCACTGACTTAGAGTTCAACAGATGATAATCTGATGTATGTGTGGTTTGACATGTTTACACAGAGGTCCTTGTCGCCGTTTCCAAAGTTTGTTTTCTAACAAAGACTAATCCACTAATCAACGGCGAAAGGCGTCATAGTGCCTAATGAGGTTTCAGAAGAATTTCTGCTGGAAAAGTCCAATGTGTGTGTAGGTATGCATATGTATGTGGCGTGTGTGAGGGTATGATACTTGTTGTGAAATAGAGTTAGGCCTTATACAGAGACAAAACTGTTGCAAACTGATTCACACTATCTTGAATCTTTTAAGACTAAGGGAACCCAAATATCTAGTGAATTAATACTCCTTCGTCACAGCGCCTCAATTCTCGAGAGCAGTGGAAGGCCGTTCACAAACCAAGCAGTTCCCACCCACTTTAACCCCGAGTACTAGTCTGTTTAAAGCAGTCGGCGTTCTGGTTCTATTGTCGATTGTTCACCAGTAAAACTGCATCAGCACTGCTTGGCTTCCCGATTCGGCCTATAGTTGAATCCTTCTTGCTTGGTTTGTATACCATTTGTAAACTATGTCTGCTAATTGTGTCTGGTCAGCAATCTGTTTACCCTAAGGCTTGTGGCGTTCTTGGATATTGAACGTGTTTTCTAGTTTTTATATCAATTTCAATAAATGTCAGGTTTGCTAATATTATCTGTAGTCAAACTTAAATACGGTTCAAACTACATCTTAAACCTCGGGGTATCACGACAGTCCTTGCACGGGGTACCTTAAATGGTGTGGCGTCCATTCGAACGGGCGAGCAGTGATGAAGGATGTAACCCAATCAATTCATCGAAAAATGAGCAGGGTCGAGGCCGTATACGGTCACTATATGAAAACGCGAACATTTAACATTTAGCTATGAGTCACAGTTGGCTCCTATCAGCGCTGAAATAATAGAACAATTTTGTTCCTATGACAGCTTAAAATGCTACCATTACAGTATGCAGGATTGAAAACATCAGCTCATTTCTATGATCCTAGCTTGCAGCCCAACCTGTGAAGAATCTCTGGCGACGCCTGATGTTGTCTGCGAGATAGTGTGGTGCGCAGTTGTTTACACATTTATGCACCAGGATGCAGAGCTTGAAATTGATGCGCTCGCCAACTCTCAGCCACTGAAGCTCGCCTTGAATCGCGGTTGTAATGTGGTCGAATTTTTTCAATCGCAAGACCAGACGAGCAGCAGCGTTGATGACCGACTGAAGCCGAATGATACTGCGCTGTGGCAAGCCAGCAAAGGCGACATTGCAGTAATCGATTCGGCTCAGGATTAGACTTTGCACGAGATGGCGAGTCACTTCCTGTGTGAGAGACCGCGAAACAGACCTCAGCTGTCTCAGGATTCCAAAGCTGGTCCTCACAAGGTCTGTGATATGTGACGTCATTGACAAGTCGCTGTCGAGGAAAAAACCAAGATCGCGGACTTTGTTCTTTGGCTCGACAGTATCCGCACCAATGACGAAAGGGTTTCGATCTAATTTTGCCACCCTACGTGAAGACGAGCACCACAGGAATTCTGATTTTGATGAATTCAGCTGTAGTCGATTGCATTTCATCCAGTCAGCGATGTCACTGATGCAGCTCACTGAGACGGACCGCAGATGATTGACGTCAGTGGAGTCAGGACGACAGAAGCCATAGATCTGTGAGTCATCCGCATAGAGATGACCATGCAGACCATGCTTGGATATTATGGCCAAGATGTCGGCAGTGTAAAGGAGGAAAAGAATGGGTCCCAGGACTGAGCCTTGAGGAACGCCACAGGTAAGGATAGTCGCTGTGGACGTGGAGCCGGCATGGCGGACGCATTGCTGTCTGTCAGTCAGGTAGGACGCCATCCACTCCAGCGCAGTGGATGACATGCCAAAAGATAGATGCAGTCGCTAGAGCAAAATGTCGCGGTCGACCGTGTCGAATGCGGCAAACAGATCGAGGAGTGAGAGAAGAGAGAAGTTTCCAGAGTCGATTGCAAGGAGAATGTCGGACAGAACATCTGCGAGTACCGTCTCAGTAGAGTGGAAAGCACGGTAGGCCGACTGTCTGTCTGGGAACAACTGGTTGATGTTAAGGTAATTAACCAGTTGCCTGGATACAACCCTTTCCAGCATTTTCGACAGAACAGACAGGTTGGATATTGGGCGATAGTTGTTCACATCTGCGGTGTCAAGGTCAGGTTTTTTTGGTAGCGGTGTAATTGTTGCAACTTTGAAGACCGTTGGCACTCTTCCAGTCGCGATGGAACAGTTTACCAGTTGGGTGATAAATGGGGCAATCGTACCAGCGCATTCCTTCAGCAGCCACGTAGGAAGCGGGTCGGACGTTGACTGATTGTTTGGAGTGCCCTGGATGAGCCCCAACGGAAACAGGCGAGAACGATGGTAGTAGGCCTACGGTAGTAGTTTCAGGTTAACGACTCGGTGAAATAACAAAGAATTGTCAAAGATCATTAGCGTCGCCCTCCTGCTTCATCCAGCCTTGGGGCTGGCACTGCCTGCACTAGGGCACGGATGTACAGTGGCTGAGTTAGGCCGAGAGGACGTCGTTGTCGACCGTTAATCACGGAAAGTCCTTGTCCGACTACTGACCAATTGCACGGATGGCCCGATAGATATCCGGACGGCTGAGCTGTGAGGTAATAATTATATATAATCGTATCCTGCGACCTTCAACAGTTGTCGTTACTCCTCATCCCAGGGTAGCGTTTTAATCTATCTTTGCACAGTAGGCACTGTATTAGGGCCCACTGATAGAACCAGCTGTCAGGTAGCCCATGTAGTTTGAGTGGGGAGGGTTTTAAATTTTTTAAATTTTCACACTGTATTTGTAGCATTTTAAGCTGTCATCTGAAAAAATTGCTCTATTATTTGAGTGCTGATAAGAACCAGCTGTCACTCGTAGCTATTATTATTATATTCATGAAATATTTTGAAATATTGATATAAGCAGCTCCGTCCCCCCACTCAAGTTTCGGGGGGACCGTCCCCCGCTGTCCCCCCTAAGTCTCCGCCCCTGCTTGTCCGACTACTGACCAATTGCACGGATGACCCGATAGATATCCGGACGGCTGAGCTGTGAGGTATTAATTATATATAATCGTATCCTGCGACCTTCAACAGTTGTCGTTACTCCTCATCCTCAGCGCTGCACAGATGATGAAATCTTGACACGCATGGTGTCGGATGTCAGCTATCGATGTGAATCATTGGTTGGGCTCTGCGATCGCTTGCCGTCGATTACTTTCCAAGTTATTTTACGATTGATTGATTAATGATGACCATTCAGTGGCGTCACAAGGGTTGGTGTCACCCGGTGCGGTAACTCATGGTGGCACCCCATGTCCACCCTCCCTTTCCAGACTAAGCACTTATTTTACTTGTAAATAGTAATTCCTGTATATATAACAGAGTGTAATGGTAAAAATAGAGTGTAATGATAAAAAATAGTGATATTAACAACTAGCAGAATTAAAATTAAAAATGCATATTTTGTTTATTTTGTTTCTTATATTAATCATTTACCAAACCAAATTAGAAAATATTGGTTGACTGTGAAGGGCAATGAAGGTGCCTGCAGCCTCCTTATAAAATAATGTTTAAAGAATACAGAAAATTATATTATAATTTTTAATAAATAGTGTCAATAATTGGCAAATTTATTATAGTAAGGAAAAATAATTGGAAATTTTGGCTGATTATTTATTAAAACATTAATAATATAGGAATATTATCAATTAATATCAGGCTAGCAATTAAAAATATTAATATATGGCATAAACGAAATAATACAAAAAAAAACAGGAACAAATACGCAAGCATTTCAGCACTTAGTGAACATCTCGACTCGATCAGAACTTTCCTTTCCTAGCTTTCAAGACTGCGAACTTGTGAATCACTTAATCGAAATCAGTGCCTTTCGGCAACTCACCTTCAATTGATAATAGGCCTATCGCAAGATCGGAAAGCCTTGACTGTCCCATGATAGATCGTAAATAGTTCTTTATAAGTTTAAGCTTTGAAAAGCTTCTCTCACATAAAGCCAAAGACACACATATTGTCAGAAATAATTTTAGGCTTACTGAAAGGGCTGGGGAGATTCCACGAAGATTCCCCATTCAGCAATGAATGTCAAAACGTTTTATATTGCCCAATCTTTGGCTTACTCCAGATTAATCTCTGCTGCTTTCAGAAGCCTTCTCAGCATTGGTATTTCTATTAAAAGTGTACTCTCAGACACTTCATCATAGAAAGTAGGCTAGTCAATTTTGGAATGGACACCTTCAACTCTTCTTCACAGGCAGCTATCAGACTATTCACTTGAACAGTCTCACACATGGCTGCTACTTCTTTGATGGCTTGTTCAATTCAATTAATCTGTAGTTTTCACTTATTTTTGGATTGGATCCACAGTTTAACGGCAGCTTATGACAACATAGGCCGGTGACTGTGCTTCTTGTTTAGAGAAAGTCCTAGTGCCTATCGCTTTTTCACCAAGTTGAAGCATTATTGTAATTGGGTAAAATTGACCGCGCTGACCGTAGCGCATTAGAAGGCACAAATAAGTAAATTACATGTAGTATAAAGTTTCAGTTTTAGATAAATTGATAGCCTACAATAGATGTAAGCTGGTCTTACGAAAAATGTTTTTGTTGTCTGTTACTGTTAATTTAAAAAAAAATTCTTTTGAAACTCTGTAAAAAATTTGTTTAGACAGTCATTTTGTCACTTTGGTGTCACCCCTACGATGGTGACACCCGGTGCGGTCCGCACCCCCCGCACCCCCTAGTGACGCCACTGTGACCATTTATTCATAGTGAACTTAATTCCATTTAGACTTGCTTTTGTGGAGCATATTCGCAAGTCACTCCTCTACTCGCTTTGAGAGACACTAAAAAACGTTGCATCAGGTGCTTACATGCTTACATACCGATTTACATACATTATAGCCTACGCATAGCCTATACATAGGCCCTACACACGTATGTAGCCTATAGTATAACAGTCCAATGCAGTGCTTCATGGGACATCCATTAACCTGCATTTCGCCTCCTGTTAAACAAAACCTTCTGCACTTAGATACCCGGCCGTAACTCTACAGAGAACAACGAAATGCAGCAACCTTACATAACCGTTGAAGGGGATTTAGAACAGAGGCTTTCATTGCTACAAGCATAGCCAATTAGGCATGCTCGAAATACATGCACTGGCGATATGGCCAATTCGATCGTTGGACATGGCTTGAGTTTCCTATCGCTACAAGGTCGAGGGACGGAAACGGGTGGCAACAAAGGGGTGGCAAGCAAGTCTACGTGTCGGGTGGCAAAATTCGGCCATAGATTCAGAGGGCCAGAATGTTGAATGCATTTAAGTAGCTATGAAACCTTGCGAATTTCTGCGATAAATCCGAAGCAGAATGTTTTACCTCCTAAGACATTTATATCAGAATAGGATGGATGATCGGTTTTAAACAATAGGCTACAAGCAATCCAGCGAAGTTTAGACCTTTGAATACAAAGGCGAGGATTACCGGGTAACCCGGCCATGTGCCCTGACCCTTGGCTCTTTACGGAACCGAAAATAATCGCCCATACTGGCCTACCGATTTGGTTTTGACTGAGCGCTGACTGGTTCCCGTAACTTATATTTGTTTGGACGATGAAGAAATCTCGAACTTACGATAACGAGTGGGTCTTTCATTTTGTTGGCCATTTCACTGATCGAGTAGGCCTAACCCCAAATCCGGTCTGTGTTAAGGTTCCCCACACAGGCCTAAGGCCCTATAAGGAAATCATATTGAAGGAAGGGAAGAGAAAAGGTTGCGCAAATGCGTGGAAGCGAAAAACATCCACGAGAAATCAAGAAGCGACAAGCCAAGCAAACTGTGCAGAAGAGCACTGCTAAGAAACTTATCAAGTTCATAGTCTAAAGAACGACTTTTGTGAGTTTTGTCCTAGCCTTATCAGAAACTAGCTTTGGGCTAAGAGGCTTAAACCTTCCCAAATGAAAAGTCCTAGTTAGGTCACTGCCACACGGTAATATGTCTAATATATGCAGATTATAGGAAGGGAACAGTAAAATTGTAAGACGGGTGCTCGATGCATGCTGGTAAAACCGCAAGGCCTCCTGGTCTGTCTGGGGATAGCAACTTTTGCATAGCTAATAATTATTATGTGAAGACTCGTTTTCTATTAAATGTATTAATATTCAAATCATGTAGAATTTTTGTGAGTTGTACCTCATTTCGCCTGTCTATATTATGTCATAAATTGGCATAAATCTAGTTCAGAACACAAAGCACTTACTCCATATGTTGTTGTAACGTGCTAGCCAACTTTAGACAGTGACACTGTTCTACATTAGGCAGCTTCAAATGCAATGGCCTGGACCTGTAGGCATACTGAGCGATCCAGCAAACTATCGACCGATCGCTAATGTCAATTTTCTTGTAAAATACGCATTGTTGTAAATCAGTTGATTACATGATTTAGATGTGAATGAACTGAACACTCCACAGCAGTCTGATTTCCGTAGGAATCACTCCACGGCAGGGGTGCAAAAAACCAAGTTTGTTCACAATGAAAAGTTGAATTTTTGTTTTTGTTTTTGTTTTTTGGTCTTTTGATGTTAAGATTTCCTATTTTGGATCATGAAACGCATAAAAATGGCTTAATACCGTTCAAATTAATAAGATAACTAGAACAGTAGAACCTTAGAATGTCATAAAACGAAATTAACAATGTAATGTAAATCTTCGAAAATTTCTCAGCGCCCACAAAAGTCACGACAGGGAGACCAGCTTATTCACCGGCGCTATATCAAATCAAGTCCGCAATAGCCAAACTCCTCTGTTCGTTTCGGTGCCAGGTCAAAATCTGGGGAGGTCAAGCCGAGGAGACAGCATGGTGCTACGGTGGCAATCGGTGATGATGGTGGTCGTGTGGTGGCGCAGGAGTTGAATCAGGATAGGTTATCTTGAAGCGTTCGGTTTTCAGTCGTGAGTGGAAAGCAGAAGAGGAGAGTGCAAGCGGAGGAGAGTTTGAGTTAAGAGGCGAGATAGGATGATGAGCAAACTGGCGGAGGTCCTTTGGGAGTCTTATTCAAAGAGCTGGTGCAGCATAGACTAAGGAGCGGTTGCAGAATTTCAGAGAGGATGAGACTGGAGGCCGGGATAGAGAAAGGTATGATGACGAGCGAGTAGACCCAGGCGGTTGGATGGTGAATAAAGCTGGCGAATGTAAGAGGGTTTAGACGTTTGAAGGGCATTGTAGGTAAGAGATACTATTTTGTAATGGATGCGCTGAGGGCAGAGATGGGCAGTAATTTAATTGGTGTAATTGAAATTACGTAATTTGAATTACAATTGTAATTGGTAATTTGTAATTTGTTGCTCTGGATCAATGTAATTTGTAATTTGTAATTGAATTACATTTTTTTCATGTAATTTGTAATTTCAAATTACATCTGTAAAATCAAATTACTTTGAACAAACTAGAACCAGAGACTCCACAACCAGACCAGTTTTGAAAGCATCTGTTCCTTATCTTGATCACCTTCACTATAGTATTTCTGGAATGAAAAATAGTAACACTGAACTCTGAATGCTTAACAAAATTGGAGTCATTGTCAGAAGTAGTAGCAACAATTTTGTCATGTGTCAGACCGAGATCATAATGTATTACATAGATGAGTTGCGCTACTCCATCACACGTGTGTGATCCAACAAAAGGTCTGCATGCTAAGGCAACTGAGCTTCGCTCAAATGCACATGCATCGATCCAGTGACAGGTTACTCCCATGTAGGCCTAACTTCTGTGTTTAGTAGACCAGAAATCTGCAATTAAAGATATTATTTATACAATTTAATTCTGCACTTTCTTCATCTGTGCTGGTACGCAAACTCATTACAGTTTTGAAAGCATGATTGTAAGGTCAAACAGATGCCGATTATCGGATAACCTGTTCGAACAGTTGCTACTTCTTAGAGAATATTAAATAAACAGTTTCAAACACTCGAATATAAATGAACAGTGGAAACAAAGCATGTGTTTCCTGACTGAATCTCTTGATCCCAACTATGCATGTAATATGTAATTTGATGTAATTGAAATTACGTAATTTGTAATTTGTAATTTCCCCAAAATTTCTAAAGTAATTTGTAATTTGTAATTCAATTACATTTTCCCAAGTAATTTGTAATTTGTAATTCAATTACATTTCACTGTGTAATTTGCCCATCTCTGGTTGAGGGACTTTAAGCCAATGAAGTGATTTCAGAGCAGAGGTTATGTGGTGGTGCTTGGGAGTTTTGGTGACTGCGCGGGCGAGAGCATTCTGGATTGTTTGCAGGCGTTTGATTTGAGAAGAGTCGATGTTGTAAAAATGGAATTGCAGTAGTCGAGTTTGGAATGAACAATTGAGGTGGCTATTGTGCATGCAGTCTTGTAATCAAGTATTGGGCACAATCGACGCAGGTCACGAATGTGCATATAGCAGGTGCGAGATAGCTGGCTGATGTGGTCGGAAAAGGTGAGGTTTTTATTCGATGATGATTCCAAGATTGCAGACAGGAGAAGAGTAAGGTGCGGGAGAAGTGAGATCGGTTGGACAAAGGTCCGGAGGATAGGTTACGACAGCGAGAAAGAGTTAACTCTCAGCTTGTGAAGCTTGTCAGATCGTCTCAGACCATTATTGACCGAGAAGCTTTTCTACTGAATGTTTCCCAAAGAATTAGGCCTACGGCTGATCCGGGCTGAATAAATTGAATTTCAATCACAAACATATTTTATTGAATTTTAGATTGCGCTTTGTTAATTTTTACATGACTTTTGTTGCACTTTACTGTTTTTCCTTATGAAATTTTGTGGCATATACGTTTTGACATAATTATATGCCTATAGTCTTTTGTCACATAATCTTTGGTCACTTGTTCCTTTGTCGCTTACTTTGCTGTAGCCCATCCCACAGATATATAATTCCTATGAAACCCATCCAAACTTCATTTCCATGGGTATTAGGTGGGACCTATATGGAAATATGGGTCACAAATTCGAGTTTAACCAAAGTCACGTTCTGTGTTTGCGTAGCAGCGATGCAACCTGTTAAAGTTAAAATTAAGTCACACATTCACACAAACGTTCATGTCACCTGGATTAAGGTTAGGCCTATATGCAACACGAACACCTATCATACCACATTTGATCAAAACCGAAGTTGACGGGTGATAAGTTGGAGCTAGCGTTTCGTCGATCAGGCATAGGCCTACCTTGAACCTAATTGCCTGTTAATAACCTGGTTCCCGCGACTCCGCTTTTTAGGCGCTGTAGAAGTCTCAAGACTACGATTACGATATCTGAATATAGTCATTTAATACGGTTCAAGATAGGCCTAATAGTCTGGAACGTTGCAGATTGTGTTCAGAAGATCGATCTCGCCATTAATTTTGAACTCTGTGTGGGATTAAAATTTAATCATAATATGAAGCTAGTTTGCTGCGAGATTATAGTTAGCGAAGAAAACGACTGACGTGTAACACACATTCTTCAAATACATGCATGTAGGCCTGTATACACTAACTTGTTCAGCAGCGTAAAGAAACTGCACAGTCCTCGCCGCCTCGGTATGCACTACGCAGGTTTAAATGTGCCTTTGAAGCTCTGTTCAAACGGTTGTCTTAGATAAAACGAACACGGTCATGTCGGGCTTTCATTCTTAGCAGTGCGAATGGAAGAGTTTTGGTCAGAAATCGCAACTCTGTAAAACCGTTCAACACTTTGGCCTATTCAGTTAAAAGTGCGCAAATAGTCCATGCGAACTGGACTCGACGCGCATGTGCTTTGGGCGAATAGCAATAGGTGTATTATACGCGGCCTAAGAAACTTGTCAGAATCATGATCGACGTGTGCGTGCCCTGCATGCTATTGGCTCATCTGCATTGGCTGAGCATATACAGAGGCATGAATGCACGTGCAAGCGTTGATTCTGGCATTGGAACGAATTAGTCTTTGGCTACCTATGCCTTGACGATAATTACTGATTGATTGTCTATCTCATCAGAGACTCTAACTTGCCACTAAGTCCATAGACCATCACTAGGTTTCCGCAACTATCCGATCATATGCAGAGCGCGGAAAAAGTGGTCTGAGGAGCTAATTCTGACAAAAGCCGGTTACTACAGAAATCGGTCTGGAATAGATTACTGTTGCATAACACAACCGTCGGAATTATGAATGTCGCACGAATCCATCATCAAATGAGCGTGTACTTCGTCGGATTGTTTCTGCTGACAGCGTCCACCAGATCAGCTGCCCTCCAAAACTGGATGTAAGTAGCCTATACATTAATATTATATGCCTAGAAATGAAAGAATAGGGTAATAGGATAGTGTGGAGTCAGAATTACGAAAGTGGTCGAGAGCACCAACAAACTCCAGCCAGAGGTTTCCTACTCTTCATCAATGTCATACAGTCTTGTACATGCAAGCAAGTATGATGCAACCTTGCAAACATTGATTCCAGAAGAGCTATAGGCCTAGTAGGGCTCTGTACATGGCTCTCAGTCACAAAGCTAATTAAGGCGCCTATAGAAATATTTACAGCCGTGGATATACGAAGGAGTTTAGCTGTCGTTTCTTCTTCAACTGCCACTTGTTAGACTAATGCAATGCAAGTCAACAGAATTTCTCAGGGCCACACAAACGTTTCGTCCAGAAGAGTTTAACTTTAAAGTTTCAGCTGTTTATTATGGAGACCAATCAGTACATAATAAGCATTGTTGAACCTCGACGTGTGACTCCTTTTGTCTACATGTGTTCGCCCAGGTGCAGTAAACCTAAATTTTGAAAATCAAAACGAGAAACTTAAAAAATAGGAATACTACTTTCTTCTTTGAATTTGCGCTCTTCCTCAGCCGTTCTCACAAGGACAGCTATTATAGTCTTCTTTGGACCCCTCGCTAGGTCCTCATCGGTATATAGGCCTAAGGCATCAGAACTGACACAGACTTCCTGAAATCGATATGGGGTTTTGTGGGCCAACGGTAGTGACGACACTCGTAGACATTTCTATCGTATGTCAAATCACATTCACTGTGTCTCACAGCCAGACAATTTTGCTTAATAAACACAACTATAATAGGACACACTATTTTACGGGTACAGCGCATTTCCATCACAATCCAACGCTTCCAGCCTTCCAGGGTACCTTTGCTCCGCCTGATCTTGACCAGTTCAAGCTGTCCCAGCAGAGGCGGATGATCTACAGTTTTTGAGCCCTGAAACTTGGTGTCCCTCTACAACTGGTTACAGACATAATTCCCCGTACATAATCGCCCGGACAAAATCATCCGGGCATAATTCCCCGGGGCTTAGGCTAATCCACCCCTCTGTGCAATTAGTCCGTTTCTACATTTGATGTCATCCAAGAGGAGATTTGGATAACCACATGAAAAATATGATCTATGGAGTGGGAGAAGCTGTTTGGAGAGAGAGATGATGGTTAACTGATGATGCTTTGATGAGTGAGCTGGGTGCAGTAGTGTAGAGGATGAACAAGAGGGGCCCATGAACTGATCCTTGCGGAACACCACGAGTGACAGGGCATGATTGGGATGAGGTTTCCGATGTTTTCACGGTGCAAGAGCGGGAAAGAGAGAAAGGATTGACCAGAGTATATATCTTAGCTGCAGATAGAAGTCTAGACTCTCTGAGTGTTCCATAGATTTCAGTTGAATGAGGGAAATCAATAAGCCTCAAGTTTAAGAGATTTCAACTGATGCAAGCAGTCAAGAATCTCTGAAAATTCCAGAAGAGTTTTCAGCCGAAGAGAGAAGTCAAGAACTTCAGAAAGTACCAGAGCTGAGGACAGAAATTAAGATTCGCGTAGCATTCCAAAGATTTCAGCTGAAGAAATAAGTCCAGAATCTTTGACTGTTGCAGCAATTTCAGCTGTGTGTCATTTTATGAACATATTCGGGGATTATGCAGATCTACTCACTTTCACATGCATGCTGTTTGTAAAATTAGTGCTCTATTCCATCAATTGGCTTAATTCCAATGGCTAAATTATGCTTTGGTTTCCAGCAGACATGCCTAGTTTTCCTACGGTAACTCAATACTCATTGGCTTCAATAAGGAAAGCCTGCACAGCCTAGCCTACTAATTGTTTAAAATTCTCTTACCAGAGCCACAGAGGACCTTCACCCATATGCTGTATCCATTGAGCTGGCTGCCTACTGAACGAGAAATCCATTTTGCGTGACTTCTGGTATTTCTCATCTATCGGATTTCGCTGTGTAACTAGTTGCGTCTTTTGTCAACTAGCTTTTTGAATGCACGAATATTTGATTGATTGAAGTCATTAGATTAGCTTAAAGAGATGCTAATGTAACTATTTCCTTAGCAACAGTGTACAGACTCATGCTACGGTTGGCGAGGTAACTTGTGTTACAGTCAGATCTCAGAGTCAATGCAAGTTACACAGAGAGGTGAAACAAAGGTGGACCTACAGGGTGCGGCAAAATAAAGTAATCCCCTGCAGTGTGTTGCAAATTCTGTAGCAACCGCTTAGAATTTTTATATAAAACTTGGTAATGATATTGTCTGTTCACATCTACATATAACTTCCAAATGTTATTTAACAATCTTGAAATATGACAAAGTTATGTTATTTCAAACACGACACCCCCCACGATTTTACATGGTTAAAAATAGTTACTTTGTAAAGAAACAAGAAAAATAAATGGTACAACTTGAAATATTTTTACAACAAAGCTTTACGAATTGCACTTTCAATTTTACATTAAGTGTTCAAAGTGTCCACCATTGGCCTGCACGCATGCCTTCAGCCGTTTGGTAAAGTTCTTGATGGCCTTGTTGATCGGCGCCTGTGGCATATCGTCCCATATTGACTGCAAAGCGGCTTTCAACTCGGCGATTGTCTTTGGCTTCGGCTGGAGTTTGTGATACCTTTCCAGCATGGCTCCCCACACGTGATAGTCAAGGGGGTTGAGATCTGGGGAATTTGGTGGCCACTGGTCCTTCTCAATGATCTCAGGACAGTTTGCGTGCAGCCACTCCTGCGTGACACGTGCCGTGTGCGCTGGAGCGCCGTCCTGCTGGAAAATGAACCCAACTGGCATCAACTGGTTGCAGTCCTCAATGAGCTGCGGAAGCAGTCGACGAAGGTAATACTGAGCGTTAACTTTCGCTTTCTCGTCGATGAAGTGGAGCCGACCTTTACCCCCAAAGCAGACCCCAGCAGACACCATAATGTGTTTTGCAAACTTTTCCCTCTGGACCAGCAAGCGACTTGGCCTGACATCGACCTTCTTTCCTCTTGACCACACGCGGTTGTTCTGGTTGCTGACAGGTGGGTTGAGGTAGAAGTTTTTCTCATCCGTGAAGAACACGCGTTTGGTATCACGAACTTTGAACCGACGTAGCAGGGCAGTGGCGCGTTCCAGTCTTTTCTGTCGCATAGCGTCTGTGATGATCTGCGCCGGTACACGACGAAAGGAAGTCAGATGCAGGTCTTTTCTTGCTATGCGCCTGACAGACCTTTCGCTGATGTTTAGCTCTGCAGCAATGCGCGCGTGCTGTGATGCGTCTCTCTCGCCTTCTTGTGAGCAAATCAGTTCTTCAACACGGTCAATGTTCGGCGCCGTGCGGACGGATTTTGGTCGACCACAGCCAGCCTTGCGTTCGGTCGCAGATCCAGCAGTATCAATGCGGCGACAAATTTTCTGAACGGTAATTAATTTCCATTGTTTGTACGGGTACGAACGAATTATTGCTTTTGCTCCGTATCCCTGTTCACGTAGCGTCTGCATTCGCATTTTGTCCTCATGCGACACCTTTCCCATTTTTACTGAGTTCAAAACACTCGTTTTTAACAACAATATTAGCTAAATATGAGTTCTTTATTTACAAGTTCCTCTGCCAGATGAATTTACGTCACTGTGATGACGTTGCTTTTAAGCTGGTGCCCTGTTTTTTGTTTTCATAATAAATGCTACAGTACAACCAATAACGCAACCGTAAAATTTGCACGTTATAAAGCGTGGGCTTGTCTCTGTTCAAATAGCATAACTTAGTCAATTGTTGTGATAATATAATGTAATTTGGCAATTGTACGTAGATATGAATGACCAATGGCCGTGTAAATTATAAAAATCCAACTTCGTTCTCGAGATATCAACCAAACACTGCAGAGGATTACTTTATTTTGCCGCACTCTGTAGAGCGTCACTCTGTCTGAGAAAAGTTAGAGGAACATGAGTCTAATTTTAGCATATTTAGCGGACAGATAAATATGCTAAAATATATAGATAGGGCAGGTAAGGAAAGCTGTATATTTCTGGGAATATATACTGTATGCAGATTTGAACGATGAGGAGGGAGAGGGGGCGGAAGAGGGAGAGGAGGAGGAGAAGAAGTTATTCGAGCAGTCTGTTCGGTTTCGTCGAGCAATAGTTTAGTGGAGCCCGTTCTGTCAATTGCTGAGTCTGTGTCTGTTGTTCGGTTTAGTGAATAATGTAATGTAATATAGAGTGATTTGTTCACTGTTCAGGCCGTGTTGTTGTTCTCGTGGTAATATAAGGACTTCATCGTGAATGAGATGTTGATTGTTTGAGCCACCTGATAGACACAGGGACGTTGCTTTGTTTAGTACATCCTGATGATCCTGGTAGAAGTCAGTTTGACCACTGGCGTCCAAGGAAGTCAAGGTGACCATTCACGACATTATTATCATTCTATTATTATAAAGTAAATTAAAAACTAACGAATTATAGCGAACTAGACATACGGTGATGTATTGTGAAATCATTCAACTGACCTGTTTACGCAGGTACTTGGGCGTTGTTTCACTAGACCAGCTGCAGTCTTCTCCTCATGGGTCCTCCTCCTATGATACGCTGCTTAAAGGCTGTCA
Source organism: Aporrectodea caliginosa (assembly GCA_020284085.1). Classification (NCBI taxonomy): domain Eukaryota; kingdom Metazoa; phylum Annelida; class Clitellata; order Crassiclitellata; family Lumbricidae; genus Aporrectodea; species Aporrectodea caliginosa. Next base: position 1,491,632 of record JACEVL010000373.1, read on the forward strand.
TGGTGTCCCCGGACTCAACGACAGACAACTAAAAGTCTGCGAACAGAATCCGGCAATATTGGAGCTCGTGCGACTTGGTGCAAGGCTTGGCATCATCGAATGTCAGATTCAATTCCAGAACGAACGCTGGAATTGCAGTACAGCCTACGCCAATCAGTCAGTCTTCGAACATGTCGTTCGACAAGGTAGTAACTTACACGTCTATAATTGGCGTCCAGTTTGTACAACAATTATTAGGCCTGTAATTCTATATATAACATCCAAAGGAGTGGGTAAAACTATTTGCTGTTGTTGTTATCATTGTATTTAATATTTTTGTAGGTTAAGAGTTGCGCAATAGTCTAGTGGTTAACGTGCTAGACTGTCAATTGAAAGGTCGGGGTTCAAACACCAGCAGTGTTTAGCAGCGACTTTAGTTTTCTGTTTTAATTGCGCACATAGCCAACTCGCATAATTATATTCAGTAGGTTGCTCGTAACCTGCCAGTAGCAAGATCAGACGGGAGGGGGGGGTAGCTAGGGAACTGGCCATCCACCCTTCACCCTTATATTACGAGGATAAGAAAAATTAAGTCGTTAACACTTCATGCTCATGGCTGCTCTACCCTCCACCAAACAAAAACAGAGTAGCCTACGACTAACTTTATTAAAACGTTAAACACGCTATATAGGCTATAATTATAATATGTAACTATACATATATACAGTATACGATACACTCGTGTACATTCATGATTGATTATACTAAACTGGTCTAAAGTTACTGCCTTCAGTAGATTAGAGTCTCATTCCCATACTGCTCTCGCCATCATCATCATCATCATCATCAGGATCCATGGGCCGAAGGCCCGTAGGTGTCCAACGCTTGCATCAGATCCATGGGCCGAGGCCCTTTTGGAGTCCAATGCTTGCATTGGATTTCATACGTATGTTTTTTTATTTACGAACGGAGTATCTGCACCCATCCGTTCGACCTTCGCACTTCTCCCTTAAAGAGAGTTCCAGGTTTAGGACTGGCTCTGATATCCACTACATCTTGTGGTATCAGAGGCGGCGATGCCGTCCACGTTTGCCAGCTTTTTCAGGGTTCCTGCTGAGCCTGTCCACCTCGCGTAGCGCCCTAGGTGGTACTTCAGCCAAGACCTTCACCACTGATGGCATAGCCTCAGCAGGCACTCCCCTACTGACTGTTGCCACCCCCTCACCACGTTGAGGTGTGAGTCGGACTTGATGGGGCTCTCGCCATAGGTCAGCATAAATTACATTGACACCATATTAAAGTCAGTGCACCACTCCCACCTACCCTGAAACGCGGCAAATGCCCGCCGAAGTTAAAAGTGCACCGGTGCCTGTTAGGGATAACTTAAAAGCTGGCTCTTCTTCGACTAATTGACCTGTTTAATTATAATGTGTTTTCTAAGGATTATCATTATTATTTCTGTATTTGTTAAGCACCACTATCTATTGACAAAGCATCAGTCGAAGGCACTGAATGTTTTTGAGTCAAGGACTTCGGTTGACTATGACAATGTCGTTTATGCAGAACAGACTCCGTCCAGAGCCGGATTAACGTATAAGCCAAATAAGCCATGGCTTAGGGCCCCACAACGTTTTGAGGGCCCCCACCTATCAGGAAATATAAAATCAGATTGTACCAAGGTCCTAATTGACAAAATGACGATGGTAAATGCATGTGTTATTATTTAGCCAATATTTCATTAGAAAAAATCGCTTATGTAAGGATCGAACTTTGTGCACAAAGACACATATTTTTCCATGGCTTTGCGGTTAGGGCCCCCGGATGTCTTAACCCGGCTCTTGGCTTAGGGCCCCGAAAGTCTTAATACGGCCCTGACTCCGTCGCATTCATTAGATACAATAATTATATTCTCTGTGTTGAGCTTGTTGAGACTCTGAATCTCTGATGAAGAACTACGGCAAAATGTGCTGCATGATGTACCTCAAAGTTTATCCTTGATGACCTCAAGGAGAACATGGCAGCGTATTCGGAGGATCAAGGCGAGCGCTTCCACCAGGATATACTGGACTTTGAACGTCGCTACCAAAAACAGTATATTTGGGCGCTGATTCGTGAAAATGATTTACCGTATAATCGTAAATCTCGAAAAACTACTCACTTCTATTGTCTACATCTGTTGTGGTCATTTTTTGCAACTGTAGTGTAGGCCTATGCAGCTATATATGCTGATCTTGAGTCATAAGTTTGTTTTTACTTTATGTAAAAGAAAAGACGCAAAGTCACTCGTGTTTGCAATGAAAATAAGTAAATTTCAAAATATGATTGTCCTGATCAAAAAAGCAGAGTTTGAAGGGAATAACAGCTATTTTCCATACTTTTGAGGCATAAGCGAGTAGGAAATAAAACTTACTAACTATAGGAACAAAATCGTGTTGCTTATTATAATAAGCGAACGATCAACGACCGTCACAACTTGTTTGGTTCAATAAAGCGATTTTAAAACGATTGGACTTGTCTCTCAATAATTCATGATAGCCTTACTCAGCAGACATACTTCCTTACCACTGGCTAGGACAGGACTGGGGGCAGCCAACCTGATACCTCAGTTCGAACCTTATAGGCCCGCAACAAAGCTAAGCGCAAAGCACCAGCTTATTCGCGAGCGCTACGTCAAGTCAAATGGGTTGTTATTAAGAGGTGGTCGAAGGAAATTCTGGATCCGGTTGCCAGAAAGACGAGAGGTGCAGGACTTACGCTGTTGCCAGTGTTTTTGTTGTAAAAAAACCGGTTAAAGTTCTATCAGTGTAACCGATTGGAGTATCATGTCAACATCTTCACTCTACTCTCTCCTGACAGGCACAACCTGCGACGAGTTTATTCAGTTTGTTAGAAGTATTAATGGTCATTGTTACTTGAATAGGAGGACTAGACGTTCCACTAACTGCTGCTCAAATTGTGGTTTGAAATGTAATAGGAACGAAGGAGACGGCGTTCCTGCACGCAGTGACGACAGCCGGAGTCGTTCATTCGGTGACGACGGCTTGTAGCAATGGCAACCTGACTGACTGTTCGTGTGACATCGATGGGCAGCTGAAGGCTCCGTCAGTGGACGACAGTTGGCAGTGGGGAGGATGCAGTGACAACGTTCACTTTGGCATCTCGTTTGCTGAGAAGTTCGTGGACGCAGCCGATCGATCGGAGGAGCACCAGCAACTACTTCTGCAGGAGACGCAGCCGTATGGAGAGGAGGAGGACGAGGAGGAGGAGGAGGAGGAGGAGGGACGGAGGCGGAGGCGGCAGGAGCAGAGACAGGCACTGGCAAAGACAGCGTCCGCACCCTCGCCAATCTACACAACAACGAAGTCGGTAGAAAGGTAGGCACTGCCACCGAGATCAGCTCACTTCTCCTCTTATGACCGGCTCTGCTCGACAGAACGATGGCCGATGCACCGTTTCATTGAGTGGTTGCTATCTTTCATTTACCGTACTTAAACGAGTACATCCGTTAATACCTGAGTAAGTTCAACCTACACAAAAACTTTACTGCTACCCTATATAAAAGCGCTGCCTACACTATTGTTTATAAATGCTGTTAAATTAGCGAAGAACAAACTGTTCATCAGTAAGCAAGCAGTGCTCAGATAACTAGAGCAGTCACCACTGGCGGGCTCCTACACTCACACGCAGAGTCAACCAAAGCATTTCAATCCAACAGTTGGGCTGCGTTATGTTTTGTGGATGAGGAAAGACGAATGAAGTCCGCAGTCCACTGTCCTCCACCAGTCCGTCGTATACAAGCTGTATGAGACAATCAGAAGATATCCGCCAGTATAGCCAGATCGTTGCATAGGCCTACAGGACAGGCATTGATCAGTGGTCGGTCGGTCGGTCGGTCGGTCGGTCGAAGGTCATTGAAGCCAATCTACAGACTTTACTCGCCATTCCATCACCAAATCCTAGATTTTCCGGTTGCAGGCTCTTTAGAGTTTAGGCTGGAACTGCATGTTAGGTTGGGAGCTTGTCTGGCCTCTGAATCCACGACGTAGGCTAACGGAAAGAAATTTGTACATAAATATTAACTCCACATTATTCTAATCTAGTCGTTCGAAACTTATGAAAATAGTTTTCGTGCTCAATATCAGAGTGACAGTCACCGCCATTTGTTTGGCCCTGCGTTCTTATTTTCGTTAGCAGCAAGTTCAGGCAACGACAATGATTCACGAGTGACTGTTCTTTAGCTCTATTCTCCATCATATATATAAGATCTGCTGTAATGGGCCTATAGCAAGACTTAGTCGATGCCAAATGGACAGTTAGTCGTGGGTGTCGCATTTGGACAACAAGACGACCATAGGCCTACGTAGAAATAGTCCCCGGCGCCGCCGCCATCCGCCGCCGCCGCCAGTCGCTAAGCCCTCAAGTCGAAGTCAGTCGGTAAGGCTATCGACTGAACCAAGTCACCGCCGCCCCCGCCGCTAAGCCCTCAAGTCGAAGTCAGTCGCTAAGCAATCGACTGCCATCGACTTTGTCCACTTAATATATCAGCAGTTATTTATTTACTACCTTACTGCCTACCTAGTACTGTTTACTTACTTTACTAGATATACACTAACTTCCAAGGCGTCCATATTTAGACTTAATATCAACCATCGAAGCCTAATATACGTCGATGCTGTCAACAGTCAGATTTTTCGTCACGTTATCTAACGTGGCGCACTTCTTTAAAACCTCCTTAGCGTTTCATTTTCTCCCAAAAATACGAGCCAAAAACGTTGCATTATTTTACGTATGCATTATAGCTGGGAAAGTCATTTGACGGTTACTTCCCTGACACAAGATATCCAGCAATATCCAGCATGGATGCAGCAGCCTTTCAGCTTCGATACTGCTACAGCAAATGTGAACGATCCATACCTGGACGATCTTATCGAACTTCAACAGAGCCCATTCAACAATTGCTCTTTGGTACACCAACACTCTCAAGATTTTGGTGCCGCCAAATGGAAGGATATCTTCGCATTGCTAAAGCTGCCATTGAAATCCTCACACCGTTTGTCACATCATGTCTCTGTGAGCAAGGATTCTCAAAATTGGTGGAGATTAAATCCAAGAAAAGGAGCAGGCTTGATTGCGGCGAAAATGACACGAGAGTGAGTCTTTCCAAAACAGAGCCACGCATTTCTCACATTGTTTCCAAACGGCAACAATAAAGGACACATTGAGATGCAATTGGTAGTGTTGGTACGGTTAGTTAACTGTTAGTAGTGCATGTATTGAATGTAAATATTAATGGGGGTTGTATCACATTTTGGTACAATTTTTTATTTCCTTATGTTCCCATTAGTTAAAAAATATATTGTTCAAACTTGTAGGGGTTCGGTGAGTGGTCATGGATTTCTCTTGGGGTTCGGCTCCCTTATACAAAGGTTATAGAACCACTATACTTAATATATCAGCAGTTATTTATTTAATACCTTACTGTCTACCTAGTACTGCTTACTTGTGTGTACTTTACATGTGTGTGTAGGTATAAGATATACACTAACTTCCAAGGCGTCCATATTTAGACTTATATGTATCAACCATCGAAGCCTAATATACGTCGATGCTGTCAACAGTCAGATTTTTCGTCACGTTATCTCGGGGTTGGCGCACTTCTTTAATTGAAAATGGCGTATTTTCGAAGCAAACGTTGCGTTGAAAATACGCTGGTTTCAGTGTCTTTTAAAAATTGATAATATGTTTGTGAAATTAGGGGAAATAGGCGTCCATTTGCCCTTTCGAGAGAAATCCGGTGTTTGGGTCCATTTTGGCGAACTACTGGTATGTCTGGGTGAGACATACATGTAGGCCTACCTACAATAGGCGTACTAATATAGGCAGACTTGAATGCTGCATGCTTTAGTTTCTTATCTGATTTAAATGTAACGCGATAATGGTTTGATAATTTTGACATGGTTGGTGTATAGGCAAATATTTGCTATTAATTTAGATGTGCCACCTCTTTATTTGGCCACAAACGATGACGTGAAGCGAAACGTGACTTTACAGTACGCCGTAAAATGCATTTTATTGTTAGGTAATAATAGAGGTACCCGAGAAGTCGATATCAAGTCGTTAAGGCAGTCGATAAGCCTAAGCGAGTCGCTTGAGTCAAGCGACTTAGTCAGTCGATAAAGCAAGTGACTTGGTTAAGTCAGTCGCTAAGTCAGTCGCTAACTCTCCAAGTCAGTCGCTAACGCTTCTGTTAGCGACTCCGGGGACTACGTAGAAATAAAAGCGAAATAAATTATTATAAGCTAAACTATGCACGCAAACCTCTACTATAATACGCGCGAAAAGATTGAGGTTATGAAGCACAAAAAATAATGCACAATGGCACGAAAATAAATGAAACAAAGACAGAAATAAATGAAGCTTATCTGAGAAGCGAAAAACGACAAACGTCTACCTAAGCAACTGTGTGAAGTTTCTAGAATGGGTCGTCTACAGCCAGAGAAATATGTTCAATGATATCAGCAAATTGATTCGTCTACGTCTGACAATAACGGTATCGAACTCCAGGGCCGAAACATCGTTTGCTGTTCTGAACTATCTTGACGAATAGGTCAACTAACAGAGTTCATTACAGGCGAAGGCAATTGACGACCTTGCTTACTTGACGCCCTCCTCCTCCTCCTCCTCCTCCTCCCTCCTCCTCCTCCTCCTCCTCCTCCTCCTCCTCCTCCTCCTCCTCCTCCTCCTCCTCTCCTCCTCCTCCTCCTCCTCCTCCTCTGGACAAGGATGTCATTTCATTTTTTTTCAGGCGGCAAAACAATTTTCAGAGGAAGACATGACCAGCTTGTTAAGTTTTGTGTCTAGTCTACATGTGCAAAACTGTGGTTTAATCATAGTTGTAAAAAACTTTTTTTCGTTTTTCATTTTTTCTCTCAAAAAACGTCTTTTTTCGTTTTTTATTTCTCGTCACGTTTTTTCCTTTTTTTATTTTTTGTATGTAACTTTATTTATTTATTTACTGTCTGTTACTATTTGTTTAATCTTATTTTTGTCTGATATCCCTTACGTTGTCTCCGTCCTTTCAAGGATTCATCTAATTTACGTCACTATTTAGGCTAGTGTCATCAGTTGAGAAATAAACAGCACAGTACAGGAAATAAAATTTATAAAACTTATTTGAATTTCTAAGTTAATATCCAAAATGCGAAATGTTGTCTTTGTACTCAGTAATCTCTGATTGACTGATAAACTGACGGATATTACTTCATATCAGGTTCTTAGGTTATATAGGCCTAAGTCAGAATTGTAGGCCTAAGTAGACCTACAATTTTTTATTAAGTACACTCTATACGTACAAAGTTTAGTTTTTAATTGCTTTTGTCAGCATGGATTTATGTGGGCTTATGTATACAATTTAAATTTGAAAAGATTTCAATATTTTTAATTTCTCAATTTCTTTTTAAACCAAACTTATGAAAAGAAAATAATTGTTGTAGATTACTGTTAATTACTTGGTGTTTACTAATAAGTTCTGTTATTTGCTGATTAAAATTAAATTGTGTAAACAAGGTTTTTAATTTTAAAATGCAGTAAAAGATGTAACAAAGTCAAATTATTTTCTTTTCCGTTTTTTTCTCGTTTTTTCCTTTTTTTATATTTTTTTCAATAAAACGACGTTTTTTTCCGTTTTTTATTTTGATTTTACCGTTTTTAACAACTATGGGTTAAATGATCTAAGATGTTTTCTTCTCTTTCTTATTTATTTCTTACTATGTATGACTTTCTGCTGTCCTAGACTCCTAGTGATGAATACAGATATTGGCCTATTATTTCATCAAATGCACTGACATACGTAAAGATAGTTGATTTTTCCATCAAATTCAGGGGCAAGTGCCCCATTCTGCCCCCAAATGATGTCCCTGCCTCTGGATCTGCCAGCTAAAGATTTGTGTGACTCCCCTTATTAGGAGCTGCTGCCATTAGCCTACTTTCTCTTGGCGACTGGCGACTCCCGTAACAATAGGGTGACCTTTAATCAGAGAGTACTTTCTCATATAAGCTGTCCTCATGCTAGCCTACGTTAATAGTATTTATTGCTATCCTAGTGATGGAAGTAAATCCAGTGTACGTTGAGAAAGCTGAAGAATTATTTTCACTGCCAAGTTATCAAAGACTTATGATGTGAGCTTCTGCAAAAGCTCCTTCTTGCAGTTGGTAGGCTACCCCTAGACTGAAACTTTGAAATGACTTTGAAGGAACATTCAGGCAAATGAATGAAATGATGTGCTCCGTAAGAAAACAGCAAAAATTAAAAGATGTTCAAATGCATAATATCATAGGCCTGCATGAATCTATTGAATTCAGATTGAGGTCGAAGACAAACTGTGTAAATAGTTTTAACCTGAATTTTATTAGACACAGTGGCCACATATTAATATCTGGCCAGTCTTGTGCCAGATGTCTATTGTGTCTAAACTATAGACTGGCGGGAAAAGACCTTAAAGAAGACAAACCTTCTTGCATTAATAAGGTTCAAGCCTATAGGGCCTACATAGGCCTACGCGATTGCTTCTAGGTACAGAAAATTCAAAAATGAGAGAAAACTGTCAACTGTATTCTGTTCGACTTCATCTGCTGAAATAATTAGAGCATCATCTATGATCATCAATAAATCTAAAAAACAAAGTCTCAAGTCTCGACATGTGTGGTAAGCCTATGTGAAAAAGCAATAACGGAGAAGGACCATCGCATCAATACATGCATAACTCCCTCGCTAACTTAACCCGATGCGTCGGCGGCACGTGATAAGACTGCAGATCATATACAGACGTGGTCGGCGTCGCTTCCCTGTGCGTTTGAAGGAGGGATGGTTGCTGGCCATTGGCCATGTGTTGCTGCCTAATCAACCGGCAACGGGATTAATTTGCTCGTGATAACTCCAAACATACTGGATGTCGACGGACGTTATAGACTCCGGTCGATGAGAGCAATTCTTTCTCACCACCTAATGAATTCCAAAACGCGAAGCCTCAACCGAGACCCTAGGCAACTAACAGTGCAACCAAACGAGCCCCGGCGGCATCATAATGTCAGACTGTGGCAGCACTCCTTCACGCTGGCAGCCAGTTCCATCCAGCAGGCGTTAGATGAAAGATGCCGAAGTGGAATAACCATTACACGCAGCGGAGGTGAATGAAGAGGAGTAGGTGGAGGAAGATGAAGAGGAGGAGCGCCTTATAACAGCGTAGTGACGATTGGAAGACTTTCGACAATTCAGCGCAATTTCGTCAAAAATGGCATACCACCCAAATTGCGGAGGCCCGCTGAACGTTTCCAGCAATGAGATCCAAAGATAAGCACCTGCTTCAGCAGTTTACCGCAGTCAAAGATGCTTGCACGCACATGCAGCCAACAATTCACGTAGCAATGCACACAGACACACAGAAATTGTTCTGAAATAAGCAGACAGTATAGTTGAAAATTAAACGTTATAACGTATCTTCACGTCACTTTTATTCTTCGCGGGCTTCCATCAGCACAAGACCAGCTTTAAATTAACGTAAATTCCAAATACGTAAAATCCGAACAACATAATGTTACAGGTATGAGCAGTGCATAAAGAAGTAAAACAGTAGAACGAAAGAATGAAAAGCCAAAGCTCAGTGGAACGGAGGGTGGAAACTCAGTGGAAGAGTAGATGCTCACTGTAAGAAGGAGTAGAGGCTCAGCCGCCCTGCCTCCTCTCTCTCTCTGGTCTCTCTTGTAAGGGGTCGTCCATTAATTATGTCAACAAATTTTAGGCAGTTTTGACCCCCTCCCACTCTGTCAACAACTAACTCATACATTGACAGGACCCCTGATGTAAAATTATGTCAACAATCCCAGAACCCCCCTACAAAAAAGAAACACAATGGCTCAATACATGTAGAATCATTTTTTCAAATTGTTTTACACTAAAAAATGCAATCTGGAATTTCTAAATATTTGAGTTTAGTTTATTACCAGCTTTTTAGTAGTATTAAACATTAAGCACTTTATAAATTTTTAGCATTACTTAATGTTTTCGCTACCATTTTGAAGGGTCTGTGTTGATTCATTGGAAAAAAATTGTTGACGTCAACTTATACCGGATTCCCCCCTCCCCCCTTGTCAACAACTGTCAAACTTTTCCAAACCCCCTCCCCTATTTTGTTGACATAATTAATGGACGACCCCTAAATGGACTGGAAAGCCGCCTTGCCTCCTCTCTCTCTCTGGTCTCTCTTGTAAATGGACTGGAAACCACTGGACAGCGATCTCTGGACAAAACCTCTGATACGACGCAGCGCTCCTGACTAAACTTTAGAGTATATAGGAAGGCCAGTGGAACGAAAAGCGGAAGGTCAGTGGAACAGAGAGGGGATTCAGAGGAACGCTGGAACGAAGAGCGAAACGGAAGATCGTACGAGAAGCAGAGTAGAAGTAAAATCTTCCTGCAAATATTTTGTTTCCGACAATACGGGCGAAGCCTTTTGATTTCAATTCTGAAAGTGATTTGAACCCACTACTCTATGAACTCAGTACTGTCCTGGTTTGAGACAATAATTCTAACGTTGCCCAAACGCTCAAGGCTGAGTTCAAGGCCAAGACTGACGAGGCCGAAGACACATGGATCATGAGACTGAAATCAGGTAATAATGAACCAATAAAAGTCCTGCTGATACTATTATTATAAGCTCTAATCATTCAAATGTATACCTTCATAGACCCGTCATTTTAACCACCGCTTCAAGACCCACTAGCACATCCAAAGGTTGGTCACACGATTCTCCAACACATCCCGAAGGTGTCTGATTGGCTTGTTCACAATCTCTAACAAATATTCTGCATTCGATATGTTGCCGCCTTTCTGACCTTGACTGCTGGCAGGCCCTGGTTAGGTTTGCGCCGGATGTTCTAGCTCAACCCAAAGAGAGCAGCTGGTCGAAAGCACAATTTGGCCAGTATTGTAAAGCAACGTGTGGAAGCACTGAACCATCTGCAGCTATGGCGATTGGGCGCAGAGTCCCAGTTAAACGCTGATCACTTGTGCCCTCGCTGCTGTCGACTCCAGGCTGGAGGACGGCAATATTAGTAGATTAGTCCATCCGTTGGCATTCTATTTGATTCGATCCGCTCCGCTTGGTGTAGCGGAGCGGATCTGGACCTGGAGAACTGTAACATCTTGGTTGGTAGGCATCATACCTCAACCTCAGAGTCTTGCTGATTTCCACCACAATCCCGTCTCAAGTTGATCAGTCGGATACAGAAGCTGCTCTATCCATCAGGTTTTTGCCGGGGAACCAGATGGGCTGCGTCCCGGCCCCTAGCACCTCCTTCAGCTGATTAAACACCGTGAGTCGTTTTCAGCATTGGTTCGGGAAATGACCACTCGCCAGAGGTGAGACCTATATCGTTTGGTGGCAGCCTTATTGCACTTACCAAGAAGTCAGAGGGTCTAAGGCCTAATAGCCTACAGCCATCGGGTACACTCTGAGAAGGGAGGCTGCCAAGTGTGCCAACAGATATGCAGTTGGTAAACTGGTTTCGCTTTTTAGTTTTTACCCGCTGCAGGTTGGCATAGCTGCAGGTCTACTCCAGCTGTTGTGTGTGAGACGGCGGAACATTAAGCAAGAAAATGCGTCACTGCTATGTGCCAGGACCATCATTATATTTGTGAAATTAGATTTCTATAACGCATTTAATAGCCTCTATGCGTAGAGATGTAATGCTTAATGCTGTGATACCTGAAACTGACAGTTTTGGGGTCGTCCATTAATTATGTCAACAAAATAGGGGAGGAGGGGTTTGGAAAAGTTTGACAGTTGTTGACAAGGAGGAGGGGGTTCGGTGAAATTTGACGTCAACAAATTTTTTCCAGTGAATCAACACAGACCCTTCAAAATGGTAGCGAAAACATTAAGTAATGCTAAAAATTTATAAAGTGCTTAATGTTTAATACTACTAAAAGCTGGTAATAAACTAAACTCATATATTTTGAAATTCAAGATTGCTTTTTTTAGTGTAAAAATTTGAAAAAATGATTCTACATGTATTGAGCCATTGTGTTTCTTTTTTGTAGGGGGTTCTGGGATTGTTGACATAATTTTTGTAGGGGGTCCGTCAATGTTTGACAGTTGTTGACAAGGGGGAGGGAGGGGTCAAAAACTGCCTAAAATTTGTTGACATAATTAATGGACGACCCCTTTGTACATCAATCCTATTAATCTACTTCTGTATTGAAAGTTGGTTCTTTCTCCGTCTCGTCTCAAATGGGCCCTCAGCATGGAACCCCTAGGTCCACTTCTGTTTTTCTCCCTCTTCAGCCGGTGTTACACTCCCTGCATTCTGACCTTCGCATTGGCTATCTGGACGACTTCTGATTGGATGACAGTCAAAATACTGTAGCATGCAGAGGATATTAGCTGCCTTAAGCTCATGCCTTTGGACTGAATCTGAATATGCATAAATGCGAGTAGGCCTGCTACTCTCCTTTACTGGCTCCTTCTCAAATCCCTTCATTATCAGCAGTGATATTTTACTTCTTTTATTAATTTTACTTCTATTTCTTCTTCACTTCGGTTGAGTCGATTTGACTTCTCCTTCTACTTTTCAAATAATTTTACTTCTACTTCTAGTTCTGGTTTTCACATGATTTTACTTCTCCATGTAGGCCTACGTATCAGATTCTCTCGCTCTTAACTTTGGTAGCCTACTTTCATTCTACGCACGTTTTCTACTTGTAATGTTCTATTTAAGCTTTTATTTCAATCAAAAACAAATTTGACAGACTTGCAAGTTATTGGAACAGTCTATAACTTGTCACCAACCAATAATTTTAGAGTAAATTTTGTGAAGAACTTGCGTTTCTAAAGATTGCCTCATCCTATGTTGACGACCTGTTAACAAAATTCCAGCTACCGAAAAACTCGCGCTACATAGGCATGCTGTATGCCGGCGCTGAAGCTAATCGGGATGTTTGGGTATAATAAGCAAAACTTTACTAGCAGGTATGTCCTAGGTCCCTATCGATTCTCGCAAACATTTCAGCCAGTGTTCCTTATGCCTTCCTCTGCCGCGTATTGCTATAAATAGGGCTTATACAGACGAACAAGAGAACGACAGGTAGCTAGTAGGTCTACGGAGAGAAGCTCGCGTTAAAGTTCTGACGTTCATCTTCTGCTTGCCGTAATTTTGAGTTCATTTTGAACAGAAACACGTCAGAAACTCCGGTAGGCCTACGTGTTGTTCGTACCCAGCATTAACATTGAACTAGTAGGCGTTGGGCGACTGGGGGTGTTACTAAGTCCTTCGATAGACGACGGGGGCCGGACTTTCGCTCCTTCGTGCGACACACGGACACCCGTCCAGAATTAGAGGCGAAGCCACTCGACCAAAGAGTCTTAGGGTTTTTCGCCACAATATGTTGGGACGACTGGACGAAATAATTGACTTTATCTTTACATTATCACTCATGTAACTTAAGCATTTCTGCGTTTTTCTCAGATTGTTTTTCTCAATAAACGAATATACGAAAGGGCTCGAGCGCATCATCAACATCAGTTTAGACAAGCATCAATGGATGCAGACCTCACTCCCCACTCGCGATTGTGGACTGGGTTTGAGAGGGGTGTCATCGATGGTCTATATTCAGCCTGTTGGCCTCAGCTGCGATCAATGCATCACTGCTCCAGATATCTATACTCTGAAGAAATGATGGTGGCACGCCATGACACTCTTCCAGCTGCCCTAGATCCTCTGCGGGCCAAACAGGGTATACACGGTCTTAAATGCCTCAGCTAGGCTCATAGCCCGACTCCCTCGCTTTTCGCATATCTCTACATAATTATATGCTTGATGCCTTACACTGGCTTCCTATCACTGCGCGCATCCATTATAAGATCCTCTTTCTAGTCACGAAGGCCCAGCTGAGCAGTGCCCCAAAGTATCAGTATGACTATATGCGAAAGCCGTTATCTGCGACCTCATCTCGTTCCTTGCGCTCTGCTGATTGGCTTGATATTTTTTGTTCCTAGGACTAAGGCTGCCTTGGCTCAACGCCGGGCATTTGCTTTGGTTAGTCCCTCTACTTGGAATGACCTTCCCCCTCATTAAGGGCTAAACTAATGACTAGTTTTTCCTCTGTGGTCTCTCGTTCTTTAAAGACGTTTCTTTTCCCCGGGGTTTTCGTGCTGAGAGCGCTTCTGAATAGTTATTCTGAGAGAGGCGCTATATAAATCTTTAGGTACAATACAATACTGTACAGGCCTTCAGTAGAGAAGGATAATTTGTCACTTTTGGCCGCCATAAGCAATCGCCATTATAAGAAATCCCTGTTGCCTGGCTGTTGCCTGGCTGTTGCCTGCGTTCCTCGCTCTGTATATTGGCTAACTGCTCTCCCAATCACTTCTTGTGGCCTCTGCATTGATAACGATCGAGGCAGTGCGAGTGGTCTTCGGTTAGATGGGCTTTCGAGCAGCACTGCCTGCTTTTGGGTGATGATGCCATTAAGAAACTCCACGGTCTGCCTTCTCAAAGCACCCTCATTTTTATTGAGATCGTCCTTTGGTGCTTCCGGGATCAGCAACCTGCTTCGTTGTTCTCAATGTCTCGATCATCCTACTTGATAACATCTTGCGAGAAGACCTTGAATCAATCGTCACTATTAAACTTGACAACATCCAGTAGTTGCAGGTCACACTACGCATCAAATATGACCATCTTGATATATGAAGAAGGTTGGCTTCATTTGCGATTAACCTCAAGCTCCAGTCAGTCATTCTCAGGCACTGCCCTGCAGTTGCTGATACGCACCTGGGTGATAGTTGATGGTTGGCACTGCTTGGCAGGGACATTCTTCTATTTTGTGTTGACCCAACGCCAACAAAACGGGTGACTTGGGACGGATTGAAGCTTATAGGTAGGCGAAAAGCATCGATAAACCGACTGATCGTGCACGTTTGACTGCAGTCAGTTGACCTAACAAAAGCTGATGTTCACTATTAGACACGACAACATTCAGTGGTTGCAGGCCACACTTCCCATCAGATATCTTGGCATGAATAGGGTTTGGTTGCTGCCTAGTTGGTTTCAGCTGTGACGGTGTGACCACCGTTGAACTGGAGTTCAGCTTTATCCAGTCACTGCATGCCCTGCACTTGCAGTTGCTTGGCCTATTGGGTCATAACTCCAATCTGCATCAATGTATCCAATTAGATGTTTGTCGTGTTCATTCTGATTCTCTAGTTTTAGTTTATCTTCCATAATGTGTGTGTGTGTGTGTGTGTGTGTGTGTGTGTCAGCTAGGCCTACGTATTCCGAAGACTTGTCTTTATTGTTAACGCTGAGCAGTAAGCGGTCACCAGTCACTAGGCCAATACGTGTTCTACAAAGCTAATGCCATTGGCATCAAGATCACAGCGCTTAAGAGAAGTAAAACAACTTCAAGTTTCTTAGAAGCGGGAAGCGACCTCTCGTCAAAAGCATTATTACATAACAAATAATTATACTAACGACAAAAGATCATCCACAAAGTCCTTATTATAAATGTTGGCAGATGATCAAATTGACACGACCTTAACGATAACGGCAGCAGCAACTAGCGCAGATCTTTGAAATAGGCTCCAGTTGCCACATTCTACAGTCAGTTCAAGGGCAGTTCAAGGGCAGTTCAATGGCAGTTCAGCAGTGGCGCACCTTCGGTTTTTAACTGTATAGGGTGTCGGACCAAGTCGACCTTTTCGCGCAAGAACTTCAAATAGTCATAAATAGCATAGGCTCCTCTAATAACTGTAGGCCCATTTATTCCCGTTCTAATATCCGCAAGTTCTCGATCAATTGTGCTGACCTAGTATACCTGGAACAGAATCCCTGTTGAAATACGATGTTCAGTTAATATTCCTTTTAAACGAAGATTGTGCGACTACTTGATAGCACAGATTGATGAGTGTGCACTGATTAATTACTTAACTAGAACCCAGGTGTAATTAAACCCAAACAGCCGCTGCATATCACTCAAAGAAAGGGTGACCCTGTTAAGCTGGACCTTGGTCTTCTTAGTATTTCTTTCCCTGTTGTTCTCTGACATCTTTTCATCTACTTACTGTATTTCAGTCTGTCGGGTTCAATAACATTTATGGTTATAGTTATGGTTATGGTTAGTCCAAGGCCATAATTACGATTACATGGAACTTTTCCTCTGATTAGAATTTCCGATCATGTTTTAAAGAATGATGATCACAATGTGATCATCACATTCACAGTCATCGCGTTCGTCTTCTTCCAGCAATGCATCTTATTTTTCTCGCGCCATGCATTTGTCTCAGGCGTTTTATCCATGCAAACGATCCTCAGCATTAGCCCGTTCGCCTGCTGTATCGCAGCTGGTCCTCTCATTTCTTGACGACATGCAGGCTCCATAGAATCAAGGAGAGATAGGCCTCTGAATGGTGAACCTTCACAAGTTCACAGCGCTAATGGACTTTATCGAGTAGACCTATACAGTGTTGCATCAATTACATTGCAAATGTAATTGAATTATAATTGCAATTACATGCTTGTAAATGTAATTGAATTACAATTACAATTTCTTGATTGTGAAAGTAATTGAATTACAATTACATTTTGATTGTAATTCAATTACCAATTACTTCTCAATTATTTCTTTAAAATTGGCAAGTGATTTAGACTTTTTCCATTAATTTTTAATTTACTCCATTTTTAAACTAAACCGTCAAATGGGTCAATGACCTGTAAATTGTAATATATTATATACATTCAATTGTATTATAAGTATGTCAGGCATCTAAAATACGATTTACAATTATGATCCATTAAAACAAGTTAGAGTTTATTTGATTTCTAGCAATAGAAGTTTTCAAAATAATAGTCTGTTAGAGAACTTAGTTTATTGCGCCTGGGTGAGTGAGTCAATTTGTCCAGCAGTGCTAAAGAGATGCTCAACTGGAGCTGAAGATGGAAGCTCTGTTATCTGTATACATAGGCAGCCACAGTATAGGTTAGCTAAGAATGAGTGCATGACTGCATGGATAGTCTGATAATGATGGTCAGCCCTTGCCCTTGAGGTCTATCAAAGTGCGCTAAGATAAGATTGTAAGAGGGGTGTAAGGATAGAATAATGTTGAGAATATGTTGCCATGCAAACATAATGCAGAGCAGTTTATTCAATTAAACGGGTGGCCCGGGTCAATCCAGCAGGCTGGCATCTTTGCTGACTTTGTGAAAGTAATTTGTAATTTACACTTCATTCAATTACAAATTACATGCAAAATTGTAATTGAAATACAATTACAATTACTGGACTTAAAATGTAATTCAATTACAATTACAGAACTTGCAATTCAAGTACGTAATTCAATTACATGTATTTCAATTACTGAACAACACTGGGCCTATAGGCCCTATCATGTATGCATGCTTGTATCGAGTATAAAATATAATGTTTGCTTGTATGAATATGTATGTATCGTGTAGGTGTAAATGCTTGTATGTGTATGCATGTTCATTCCAATTCATTCCAAAAATTTATACAGCGCCTCTTCAAGATTCCTACTAAGAGGCGCTCCCTGCGCTATTCTAAATGATGTTAGAGTCAATATGACCAGACAGTCAGTCGAAAAAACAGCTCGAATAACAGATAACTATGAGAGTCACCACTGGCAAGGTCCCGCAAACACGGAGAGCCCTCGTCAACGGATTCTCATCCAGAGCTGATGGTTGGCACGTTTTTCGAAGTTCCTGGTCGCCTTAGCATCGAAGAAGAGGAATGACGAAAGACAACGAGGGTCGGAAAACACGCACCTCGACATTCTGGCAGTTCCTCTCAGGAGGTAGAAGATCCTCCTGGCATCCCTCCTGGCATCCTCTGGCACTGGATCTGCAGAGGACGACATCCTTAGTAGCCGGCATATGGTTGAATAATGTCACAAATGTAGAACGGTGGGTGCCATAACTCAAGACACTTTATTGTACAAGTAACAGCCTGCAACACGTACCTCAGAGGCGAACCCATTCGGTCGGTCAGTGACGATGTATTGTACGGTTTCAATGGCAAGAGTCAGAAAATTGTCCAAGACACACCAGAAACAGCGACTAAAGAGAGAAATATCTCCACGGACGCATACTAGGCAATTTTTAAAATCGAATAACAAAACAAGTTGAGCAAAAACGCGTTCGACAGATGGTCAAAATTAGCACGCAGATATAGGCCATAGACATGTGGCCACCTTGGCCGTCATATATGCGCAGGACGTATTGTGTAGGTAGCATGTAGTATTGTAGGGCCCACGTATGCAGGTGTGTAATAATGTAGGTAGGAAGAGCTACTTTAGCTACTTCACAAGCGCTGCATCCATGACTATCTCACTAGTTTTAAGCAAGTGCGTACAAATGTTTGCTGAAGAAACAACCGCGGTAATTATATAATTATGGTTTCCCATGCTGAAGATAAGTCAGCATTAACTTTCTAGTTGCACTACCTTGGCAGGCTGTGATTTCAATGGGGGGGTTAGGTAAATGGTAACACGAAGAGCAGAAGATCAGCATGCATGATAGCAATCAGCATGCATGATAGCAATCCAAAAGATCCACTCAGCCTAGGCGGCGTTGGTAAAAATTAATCAGCAGTAGGACAGATGGGCGCCTTGCAGACGGGTGTCAGTTTGAATTAATTAATTATATATATATATTATATACATAATATATATATGATTTAATTGTTTCAGTAGCCTAACATTACAGTGTGAAAGTAACCTTAAGCAAATTTAAGTCACACATGTAATATAGGGCCTAATATTATTTTTGCTTTTCCAACAGACGATGGCGGCCATGATGAATCTGAAATGTCGCTGCCATGGAATATCAGGGTCTTGTGCTGTTAGGACCTGCTGGAAGGCGTTACCGGAATTTCGCATGGTGGGCAACAGCTTAAAGCTGAAATACGAGAATTCGGTGGAGATCTCGCCGTCGGCCGCTAGACCCACAGAGCTTCGTCGTCGTGAAAAGCGCATGCGCAGAGAACCAATTACTGAGCTGGAACTCGTCTATGTGGAACGATCTCCCAACTACTGCAGACATGATCCTGGAAGAGGTATTTTTGGAACGAAAGGTAGGGAGTGCAAACAGTCATCATCGGGACCAGACAGTTGTCACTCGCTATGCTGTGGAAGAGGGTATAACACTCAGGAAATACGGTACATTGAACAATGCCACTGCAAGTTCATCTGGTGCTGCCAAGTTAAGTGTAAAACCTGCGAAACTGTGGTCGATAGGCATACATGTAAATAGTCCAAATGATAATAACTCACACCATAGGCATAATAGGGCCTAAGTCTAAATCAGCCGATTATCACATGTATGGTATGCATTTATGAAACGCATTTATGCTCTCGGAATGAATGTATGATATGCCTTAAGAAAAGCTATTCGTAAATCTTAAGTATTTAAACTTTCAGTGATGTTCTCATGAAAATCTTCTACAATATGTATGTTTAATAGTCTTGGAATTGTTCGGTTTGGTAGCTGTTTGCATATTGACTAACTCACTGTTATCAGCAATGAATGTAACCTGATGCGGTTTGACATCGGGAAAATCTATTCAACGAATATACAATACAATTTACGTTTGGATAATTATATGTAGGATAGGGGCCGTCCATAAATGACGTCACGCACCTGGGGGAGGGGGGGCCGAAATTTGTGACGATGTGTGACATGGGGTGGGAGGGGGTTGGAGAAATGTGACGTCACATCAGGTATATGTAATTAAATTTAACAAATAGCAACAATTTAATTTTAATAATAACAGCAACAATTTTGAGTATTAAATTTTCATTATTTTATTATTATTTTAATGTATACGGGCAACCATTATTAATAATTTTCTAATTATTTCAATATTTTGTCACCATCATCATCAATGACCATGGGCTCTGTGCCCGTAGGTGTCCGATGCCTTCTTCACAATGTCTCTTCATTCGACTCTGTTCTGAGCTGTGTGATACAGTTTCTGCAGATCGATCTGTTCCACACCACTCTTCGATGTCATCTGTCCATTCTCTATGCGGTCTGCCTCTTTTGTTAGTACCCTCCATTATTCCAAACATTAGGGCCTTGATCTTTCTGTCCTCTTTCATTCTACAAATATGTCCGAACAATCCAAGTTTTCGCTGAATAACTTTCTGCATGAGGTTCTCGATCATTTCCACTCTTTTGTATACCTCTTTGTTGCTTATCTTCTGAGTCCATCCTATCCTCAGAATTTTTCTGTAGCATTTTCTCTCGAATGTTAACACTCTCCTTTGAGAATCTTTGTTAGCACCCATGTCTCGCAACCATACATCATACTGCTGAACACACATGTCTTTAATACTCCCATCTTGGTTTTCGTGTTGATTGTACTGCTCTTCCAGATCTTGTTCATTGCTTTCAACACCGCTGTTCCCTTGGCTATTCGTGTCTTTATTTCGCTTCTACAATCTAGGTCATAAGTCATATTGCTTCCAAGGTAAGTAAACCTCTCTACATTTTCTAGCTGTACTCCTTCCACAACAATCCGCTGGGTAATATCTTTGTCACCAGATATCATCGTTTTTGTCTTATCAAAGTTCATGAACAATCCATATTTCATTGCTTCATCGCTCAGCATCTGTTTTGTATGCTCCAACTCTGCTGCATCTTCCTCCAGGATATCAACATCATCCGCGAAGCGTAGATTGTTTATACGTATTCCTTGGACCGATATTCCTTTTTCTTTACACTTGATTTTGTCCATTGCCTGTTCCAAATCTGTAATAAACACCTTAGGCGATATTGGATCACCTTGTCTCATACCTCTGTTGGTTCTGAACCATGGTTCTATCTGGCCACATGTCCTGACCGCTGCCTGCGAGGTGCTATTTATGTCCCGAGCAGTTGAATCAGTTTGTCATCAACACCATGTCACATTCTCATCTACACTGTTGAAAATCTTCTTAAAGTCGACAAAGCAATTGTGTATTTTCTTATTCTTCCTTCTTGCTTTTTCTGCTATGAGTCTTAGAGCTAAAATTTGTTGTATAATACTTCTGTCTTTCTGGAATCCCGCCTGCTCATCCGCCCGCCAGACATTCCTCCATCTGATTTCTCAGTCTCTCCGCCAATACCATAATCAGTACCTTGCCCAGGTGGTTTATCAACGCAATGGTGCGGTAGTTGTTACATTCCAGTGGGCTTCCTTTTTTATGGATTGTTACCAAAATCGACTTCTTCCAATCTTCCGGTGCTTGAAGGAAACAACAATTTGGTCACCGTTAGATTTTAAAATGCACATGCTCTCCCTATTTGTTCAACGAAGGAGCATTTTGCTTCGCCATGGAAATTTGGTTTTAGGGGGTCAGAGCTTTGTGACGTCATTTTCAAGGGATGTTGCTTTTTGTGACGAAGTGTGATGAGGGGGAGGGGGCATAATCGGCCAAAATTGCGTGACATCATTTATGGACGACCCCATAACAATAAATTTGTCTTCTTAGTTTATGACAATGGCTTCATATTATACACGCCAATGTAATGGCTTAAGTGTTCGCTCATTTGCTGAAACGAAAGATCGAGGTTTTACGTCAGTTTCATTCTCTCAACGCTTAATTGAGACTATGGCTTGAGTAATGTCTTACCTTATTTCTACTTTTTGCAAAATGTTTTAGTAGGCCTAATATACTTCATATTTAGTTCGTGTGCCACTACTCAAAGCCAAGCAAGGGGCGTCGGTCGGATGTGGATGGCAAAGAAGTTTGAAAGAGGAATTGGCTGATGATGTTTATAAATCACTATAAATCACTTATATTGCATAGAGGTCATAATAAAGTTACGCTTATCAAACTCGTAGGCTTAGCCTAACACGCTTTTTGTGTTGTTTCCTTCAAAGCCAGTAATCTAATCTAACGACTTCTGCATCGACATTAATAACAATGCCCATGACATCAATCGATGATTGCATTAAGTGAAATAGGATAGAAATTCATGGTCAGTTGGCGATGGAATTCCGATAGATCTGATAAACCATGATCTATGAAACGACGAATAAGCAAATTGAAAGAGATGAGTTTTAAATATTCGACGTAAATTACACCAAGAACTGATAGAAGGACATGAACTGCATGAGCAGCGAATAGCTTTCGACCATCCACCAAGAAGATCCAAAAGCCCGCTGCTGTTCAGATGCATGGTAGGTCCTACACCAAAGTCTGCCAAGTCTGTCCATTGATCGATTTCAATATCTATTAATAAGAGGGGTGAGCAAGACAAGGGATGATATATATCGACCGATTTTTAAAAATGTAGTTCTTTGTGAGCTAACAGACGGATTTAGAAATGGATCTTTGCTCAGGGACAGTCAGTGAAGGGGAAGCAATGTTTGTGTGCCAGCTCAGAGTTGTCTCCCGCTATCTTGCTCTCTTACCACTAACGCTACCACTACTCTTATGATCTTATCCATTCCTTTGTTGTCACTTCCCTTGACTATTGCTTTTTACTCTATGCTGGCTTTCCGGTTTGGCGGTTGGGGTGCTTGGAGTGGGTCCTGCGCACGACCGCGTACGTGCCTCATTGGTGGTATCCTAAGGTTCGGTCATGTCACCTTTCCACTCACGACTGAAAACCGAACTCTTCAACATATCCTATCCTGATTCAACTCCTGCGCCACCACACGACCACCATCATCACCAATTGCCACCGTAGCACCATGCTGTCTCCTCGGCTTGACCTCCCCGGATTTTGACCTGGCACCGAAACGAACAGATCTCGAGGAGTTTGGCTATTGCGGACTTGATTTGATATAGTGCCGGTGAATAAGCTGGTCTCCCTGACGTGGCTTTTGTGGGCGCTGAGAAATTTTCGAAGATTTACATTACATTACCTACAATATGCGGGATGTCTTGCATTAGCTCCCTATCCCGCAGCGTATTGTGTACTGGGTTTGGCTTTGGTGTGGCGGTGCCTTTTGGGTGCCTCTTCTGTAGGCCTGGGAGTGACTGGTCAGCCAATCTTATCCCACTTGAACCTAAAGTGCCTTGAAGTCAGCGGCGGTGTCACGGTTGGTCGCGCCAGGTCATTTGACCTTCCAATTTTACTCCCGACCTGATTAAATAGCATCTTGCATAGGCAAAATGCAAGTTTTAAAGGGAAAAGTCAGAAATATTTTGATTTGTCTTCATTGAGTGGTCGTTTCGGCACTGGCAGCGGAACTATCCAAACTTGCCAGCAATGTTTTCTTGTTCGAGTCGGGGAAATTGATGGCGATGCGCATTAACAACTTGAAGCTAATAGGCCCAATACTGTTTCTGATCTTCGTCACTTGTCAGGATGGAGCTGTACAGTTGAGGCCATGAACATGACGTCCGAGTGGCGATCCAAGACGGATTTCAACGATTCAGAAAACATGCCAACAAACAAGCACGCTCTGTGGGACAAACCACTTTTGGAACAGACACTCAAGACACTGTTTCATGACACAATAGACCCATACAACACCGCGCGATTTAAAGCTGTCTCGTCACCACACGCCAGCGACTGGTTACATGCCTTACCATGCAATAACAGCATGTGGGTTGAGACTGGACAACCAGGACGTTCGGGTGGCGGTCGGCTTGCGCCTTGGGGCCACAATATGTGAACCACACATATGCGCTTGTGGAGCCCGAATCGACGCCAGAGGCAGCCATGGCCTGTCCTGTTCTCTCGGCTTCGGCCGAATTGCCAGACATAACACTATCAATGACATTATACACCGCTCCCTTTCGAAGGCTGGGATTCCATCAATAAAGGAACAACCAGGTCTACTACGCACGGACGGCAGAAGACCAGACGGCCTGACAATGATCCCATGGCGCGCGGGTCGCCATCTGGTGTGGGACGCGACGGTGGTAGATACCCTTGCACCATCATACATCCAGGCCACGGCAGCGACGGCGGGCGCGGCAGCCGAGATCGCCACGGACAGGAAAATGACCAAGTACAATGCACTTTTAAACACGCACTTTTTCGTGCCTCTAGCTCTCGCAGTGTTGTATCAATTACATTCTACATGTAATTCAATTATAATTGCAATTACATGTTTGTAAATGTAATTGAATTACAATTACAATTACTTGATTGTGAAAGTAATTGAATTACAATTACATTTTGATTGTAATTCAATTACCAATGAGCAGCGTCTCGCAAACACGAGAAATACCTTCCGCTCTCTTCCACGCACGTGTTCATCCCTCTGGCTTTTGAGACTATGGGTCCGATAAACGATGAAGGTCGAGACTTTCTATCCGAACTGGGACGAAAAACAAGCATGATCACGGGGGACCAACGAGAAACTTCCTTCCTCTTTCAGCGAATATCATTAACGATACAACGCTTCAACTCCATCGCATTTCGGGGCACCTTCGCCAGCCAGGACAACGACGAGTAGGGTCATTTCCAGACAACCCCATCTATAATAGTAATATTCAAGTCCCTGAGGGATCATGTATACCTCGGGGCATAAAAAAAAAATTACCAATTACTTTTCAATTATTCCCTTAAAATTGGCAAATGATTTAGAATTTTTTCGATAAATTTTAATTTTTACTCTATTTTCGAACTAAAACATCCAATGGCCTGTAAATTGTAATAATACATTCAATTGTATTATAAGTTTGTCAGGAATCCAAAATACGATTTGCAATTATGATCCATTAAAACAAGTTAGAGTTTATTTGATTTCTAGCAATAGAAGTTTTCAAAATAATAGTCTGTTAGAGAACTTAGTTTATTGCGCCTGGGTGAGTGAGTCAATTTGTCCAGCAGTGCTAAAGAGATGCTCAACTGGAGATGAAGATGGAAGCTCTGTTTTCTGTAAGCAGCCGCAGTAAGCTATCTAAGAATGAGTGCATGACTGCATGGATAGTCTGATAATGAAGGCCAGCCCTTGCCCTTGCGGTCTATCAAAGTGTGGTGTAAGATTGTAAGAGGGGTGTAAGTAAAGAATAATATTGACAATATTATGTTGTCATGCAAACATAATGCAAAGCAGATTATTCAATTAATCCTAGGGCTACCAAGCTTTTTTTGTGACACTGGCTACCAAGGGGGGGTGGTTAACACCACCCCTGGGGTGGTTAACACCACCCCTGGATTTCGTGTTTGGTTTCACATATCATAACTTGTAATATAGCAATGGATTCAGCATTCATTTCTGCACAGAATGGTATATCTAGTTGTACATTATGTGAATGCACCTCGAAATTACATCACTTTTAACAACGGAACCCATTAATTAGCAATATTTTATATTATTGCGTACAATTTGTACTTTTTGGATAAACAAATATAAGATTATGTGTGTTTTGAAACTAATCTATGTATAAAAGATACACACAATCATCCCTACACATGTTTATATAGTATAAATGTACATCCATACATATATATCCATACATATATATCGGTTTACGTTGTAATGCTGTATTCAGCCATTTTCACACAGATTACGCGTATTATTATTTATTTTGATCACTTCCGGTATTCAAAAGACAAAGTTGTAGGTATGAAAATGAAGCCCTACATTCCCTCTAAAGAATGGTATCTTTGTTTCTCTTCCAGTAAGATAAATGAATACGCTACAGACAAAACACTAAGGGGGAGTGCTTCCATTCAGCCATTTTTCACGCATATTACGCGTATTATTATTTATTTTGATCACTTCCGGTTTTCATAAGACAAAGATGTAGGTATGCAAATGAAGCCCTGCATTCCCTCTAAAGAGTGGTATAATTGTTTCTCAAAATGTGCGCCAATGAATCTGCTACAGCTACCTTAAATGCAAAAATTATATTCCATATGAAAAAAATGCATAAAAACGTAGGGGGGTGGCAACCACCCACCCCCCTTGGTAGCCCGAGGGTTAAACGGGTGGCTCGGGTTAACACTGCAGGCTGGCATCTTTGCTGACTTTAGTAGTAGTCATAATAATAATAATAATAATACCATCACCTCTTGCGGGCTGAGACTTGACGATGAGGCGGTCAGAGTCGCGGTTGGCCTACGCCTCGGTGTGCCTCTTTGCGAACCGCACAGCTGTGTCTGTGGCTCTCTTGTTTCCGCAGAGGGCTCCCATGGGTTGTCATGTGGGTTGGGTCCGGGCCGATCGTCACGACATGCATCCCTAAATGATCTTATTTTTCGTAGCTTGGTTCGAGCCGGCTACCCCTCCACCAAGGAACCGGTCGGCCTCCTGAGAACAGATGGCAAGAGACCTGACGGTCTCACTCTCATCCCTTGGCGAGCGGGGCGGAGCCTGGTTTGGGATGTGACGGTCACAGACACACTGGCCGTCTCTTACCTAGCGAGTACTTCTCGGACAGCCGGGGCTGCCGCAGAGATGGCGGCTGCTCGAAAAAATGCTAAGTACATCCAGCTCGCAGCCGTCTATCACTTTGTCCCCCTGGCCTTTGAAACCATGGGCCCGGTGAGTTCTGAAGGCTTGGCCTTTATATCATCATTGGGACAGAACCTCAGCACGAAATCCGGAGATGCACGCGAAACCTCCTACCTGTTTCAGCGCATATCTGTAATGATCCAGCGGTTCAATGCGGTGGCTTTCCGCGGTACTTTTGCCACACTGGACCTTGACGACGATTAGGTGCCGTTCCAGACGAATTTTATTGTTCTTAATTAATATTAAGTCCCCGGGGGATCATTTATACCTCGGGGCAAAAAAAAAAAAAAAAAAATAATAATAATAATAATAATAATAATGCCGCGTAGGGACCCTGGGCAAGTCCTTCACTCGCAATTGCTCATGCGCTTCGGCGTGAAACTCCGATTCAGTGTCCGCGCTGTAGTCGGGAGCGCCTCTGAGTAGAAATCTTGAAGGGGCGCTATATAAATATCTGAAATGAATGAATGAATGAATGAATGATAATAATAAAAAATAATAAAAATAATAATAATGTGGCAAACCCCGGTTCGACTTTGACCTCAAGCGTGACACACCGGTCGGGGTAAGAGCACAAGGGATCGTAGGATGGGGGATTCTTCTCTCTCTTCTTCTTCGGGTACCAGGATGGTGAGCGAAATCCTCCCTTCTTCTTTTCCCTGTTCCTGTCCGCGCTGATCGACCTTTCCCGTCGGGCAAAGGGTTTTTCTTGAAGGCCACCGTCGATGCACTCTGACTAACTCAATGAGAAGAACGACTCGAAGACGTGTCAATGATGAAATTCTTATTAAAATCAACGTCAACTCGACGACAATCAATCACGACTTAACTGTACAGAACTGACTGACTCTAGAACTCACTTAACAAAACTCCAGACAACAACTACTACTGACTGTAACTCAACTGAACTGATCTGTTTCACTAACTGATCTACAGAACTGCCTTTACTGATCCGTTTCACTAACTGATCTACAGAACTGCCTTTACTGATCTGGCAAACAAGCAAACACACGCCCTTATATAGCCCCTTAAAGAGCGCGAAACCCAGCCCAGGTCCCGGGGACCTAAGGGGGGACTCAACCTCTCCTTGTCTACTGGCAATTTTCCCCTCCTCTTCAAACATTCTTTAGTCACTCCACTTCTCAAGAAACCATCACTTGATAAAGAAATCCTTTCAAACTACCGACCTGTCTCCAACCTGTCATTCATCTCTAAACTAACCGAACGCATAGTCCTGTCTCGGATAAATGATTACCTGACTTCAAACTCACTCCTTAACCCGCACCAGTCTGGTTTTACCAAGCGGCACTCAACCGAAACCCTTCTCACTTGCCTCTACAATAAACTTGTTTCTGCCATTTCTCATCAACAAGTCTCCTGTCTGTGCCTCCTTGATATTTCTGCAGCTTTCGACACCATTGACCACAACATATTACTCCAAAGACTGTCTACCTGGTTCGGTTTTACCGACACTGCTCTCCTCTGGATTCAGACCTATCTCTCTTCCCGCTCTTTCTCTGTTAAAACACCAGAAACCTCATCGCAATCATGCCCTCTCACCTGTGGTGTTCCGCAAGGTTCTGTTCTTGGGCCCCTATTGTTCATCCTTTACACTACTCCACTCAGCTCACTCATCAAAGCATCCTCAGTTGACCATCACCTATACGCTGACGACACCCAATTATTCATTTCATTCTCTCCCAGCAGCTTCGCCGACTCCATAGATCATCTCCTTGTTGTGGTAAAACAAATCTCCTCCTGGATGACTTCAAACATGTTGTGCCTCAACCCCTCTAAAACTGAATTCATTCTTATAGGCCTCCGTGAGCAACTCAAGAAAATTCCAGATCCCTCTATTTCCCTCAGCCTTGACTCTGTATCCACTCACACATTCATAGCAAATTCTCCTGTCCGCAACCTAGGTGTGACTTTTGACCAGAATCTTAGCTTTTCCGATCACATCACCCATCTTTCCCGTTCTTGCTTCATGCACATCCGTGACCTGCGTAGAATTCGCCCTATGCTTGACTTCAAAACCTCATCAACAATCGCCACATCAATAGTTCACGCTAAATTAGATTACTGCAATGCTCTCTTTCTCAACATAGATACCACTCAAATTACTCGCCTCCAAGCCATTCAGAATGCCCTCGCCCGTGCTGTCACCAAAACCCCCAAACACCACCACATCACACCTGTCTTGAAATCACTCCACTGGCTCAAAATTCCTGAACGAATAGAATATAAAGTCCTATCTCTCACCTACAATACGCTTCAATCCTCTCAGCCCTCGTATCTCCGTCAGTTGTTCTCGGTCCAACCTCTTCGTTCAACCCGTTCATCTTCCACCCTCACACTGCTCCGCCCTTCCGTCACCTCATCGCTTAAATTTGCAAATCGTTCCATAGCCATAGCTGTCCCGCCTCTTTGGAACAAACTCCCGCCTGTGCTACGACAAATATCCGATCCATCCTATGAACTCACCAAAACCTCACCTCTTGCTATCTCTCCACAGGTCTTCCACTCAAAACTGAAAACACTGCTTTTTCACAAATCCTATCCCGATTCCTTCTCTTCCCCTCATCTTCCTCGCCATTTCAACTCTAAGCATCATCCACCTTAGCCGTCTGACTGTCTGCCTGCCTGACTCTCTGGATTTTGACCCCTGCCTATCGATTCTGTTTTGGTTAAGCGCCTGTGAATAAGCTGGTTCCCGCGACTTCGCTTTTGTGGGCGCTGTAGAAATATCGAGTTTACGATTTACGATTACGATTACGAAGGGGGTACTTAAGGGGACTCAAAGGGGGACTTTAACATGCAATTCCCATGCATTAGATAGGGGACTTAAGGGGGGACTCAAGGGGGGACTTAAAGGGGACTTGACTAGGTCAAGTGAGAAAGGCGGAGGAGAGGGGGACTTGACTGTATGAAGAGACAGCGGCTAACTTCAAAGGCAGCCGACGGACGACGAGCGTCGGCGGAGGAGAGGGGGACTTGACTGTGCGAAGAGACAGCGGCTAACTTCAAAGGCAGCCGACGGACGACAGGCGTCGGCGGAGGAGAGGGGGACTTGACTGCGCGAAGAGACAGCGGCGAACTTCAAAGGCAGCCGACGGACGACAGGCGTCGGCGGAGGAGAGGGGGACTTGACTGCGCGAAGAGACAGCGGCTAACTTCAAAGGCAGCCGACGGACGACGAGCGTCGGCGGAGGAGAGGGGGACTTGACTGCGCGAAGAGACAGCGGCTACTTCAAAGGCAGCCGAAGGCGCCGGGGTGGGAGAGGGGGACTTGCAACGTCACACTTAACGAACCCAGGGGGACTTCGAACCCCATGACCCTTCAATTTTGTTACAATAGTAGTAGTAGTAGTAGTAGTAGTAATAGTAGTAGTAGTAGTAGTAGTAGTAGTAGTAGTAGTAGTAGTAGTAGTAGTAGTAGTAGTAGTAGTAGTAGTAGTAGTAGTAGTAGTAGTAGTAGTAGTAGTAGTAATTATGATAATGATACTACTACTACTGTAGACTCCTGCCCTTTCGTCGACTCGTGCCTTCTTGGGGCTGGGGCTTCGTCATCGGCGTGGAGTTGGCTTCCACGCTTAGACGAAACGTCCAGTCCCTTATGCCCCCTGGACGGGCCAAAGGTTGGGCTGGTCGTTGTGCCTATGGGGTTGCTAGTCCCACCCCTCGGGTCGTGGTGCCCTTGGGAGCCCTCCCAGCGGTCGTCCAGGTATACCTCGTCGCCAGCCACGTGGAATTGGCTTCCACGCGGCGGTACCTTACCCTGGTACCTTTTACTCGTAGGCCCGAACGCTACTTCGGGGGACCCTGGGAGTCGAAGCCAGGATTGTCCTCTCAGGCCGCAAGAAACCCCCGACTGAGGAAAAGCAATATCGATCTCGTCTAGGTCGCTGTATGGATCGGTCTGGTAATCATCACCAGGCCGGCCGGAGTCTAGTTCTTTCCGGCGCCTAATTCGTTCACTTCTCCGAGGGGCTGGAGAGTTACAGGGGAATTCGAACTCTGACGGGTTGTTTGACGCAGGTGGGTTGGGATCGAGTGGAAAGCCGGGTCCCGGTCGGGGACCACTCCATCGGTGAGATGAAGCTGGGTTATCGACGGCGGCCTCATTCTGCACATAGTCTAACTCATCTTCCAATTCCCTCTGTCGATCCAAAACTGTCTGTAAAACGTCCATCGTTCTCATCTCACTCTCTCTAGAAGATCGTTCACTTTCTCTTGATACAGCAATTACTTCTGCTAAGGCTCTATCTGTCCATGCTTGTCTCCTACGGTCTTCTTCCTGTCTCTTACGGTCTTCTTCCTGTCTCTTACGGTCTTCTTCCTGTCTCTTACGGTCTTCTTCCTGCCTCCGTCGGTCTGCGTCGGTCTGTCTACTTTCTAGGGACTGCAACTTACTAGCCATGGTGGTTGCCAGAGACTCTATAGATCCTAAGATCTGGTCCATAGCTCTGGAAGTTACATTCGCGCTAACTTCCTTACTTACTAACATTTCTGTGTCTCGGTCAGCGTACAGAAGGTCGCTACCAGTTAGGTCTTCCAACGAACGAGTCGTCATTTTCAACATATATTCGGACAAACGTCTGCACAGTTAATTTCACAACAATGGTCTAATCTAACAACTAAATAGTCATCCAAACTTCCATCCACATTCACACACATTCAAGGGTTATAGCAAGAATACTCCGGGACTCTTAACTATTTCTTAATCGTGTGTATTCTATTCTTAAACCTTATTTATCGGACGCTGCCTATAGTCTTACGCTGGGAATTACCCGCTATCATTTACAGTCACAAAGTTACCTGCAGTCAGTGGCTGTCGTCGTCAGTCGTCTGCGTTGAACAGCATCGATCTCAAGTGTCTCTCCTCTCTCCTCATCAACTGGTTTCTTAGAACGACCAGGATTCACGTCAGCACTCGTGGCTGTTCCTCTGCACTTGTCTTCGGTTGCTCGTCTCAGCAGGATTGTCCGGCGGTGGACCACTTAACCTAGGAAGCGTTCGACTGCTAGTTATAATTTCGTTTCTTCCCTAGCTCTATTGCTAAGAGGCTGTTGCGGCGTCTTGTCTCTGTTCTTTTACGAGGAACTCTCTCAGTTTCTTTCCTCGGGCTCTCGTCATCAATCGTCTTCAGCTCGGCAAAGTCTCGTCATCAAATTCGTCTCAACAGCAGCGTTCATCATACGGAGAAGCAGCCTTGGTGGACGCGTAGAGAAGCGATCAGAGAAGCGTTGAATTCTGTAGAGTTTTCAGTCTTATAGTATCGTTTCTACACAGCGCATCCGGGGGTTGCGACAGACTAGTTCCTGCCGTTCCTATTGGTCGGCTGCTCAAGTCTTGGGGCGGGTATGGCGTGTGCGGGCGGCAGCAGGTGATGGACACGTCTGCCTCGTCCCTCGGTTCTGGGGGTGTGCGTCTGGCAACCTGTGATTGACAAGTCTACCTCGGTCGGTCCGTCGGCGGTTGGTCATAGGGATGGCAGTAGTGCGTCTGCCTATGTTCAGGTTTCCCTATGTCCGTCTGAACGTCTGTGTCCGTATAATTATTAAGATTTGGCCCTGCTCTTACACTTACACTTACTGTTACGATTACTATTACCCTATCCTTAAAAATTCCTTACAATCTCCTCTGCTCAACCTATTCCGGGCAACCGGAATCATAATACTACTACTACTACTAGTAGTAGTAGTAGTAGTAGTAGTAGTAGTAGTAGTAGTAGTAGTAGTAGTAGTACTACTAGTAGTAGTAGTAGTAGTAGTAGTAGTAGTAGTAGTAGTAGTAGTAGTAGTAGTAGTAGTAGTAGTAGTAAGTAAGTAACTAAGTAAGAATATCCTTTAATAAACCAATTGCTAACCGCATTTTGGTGTACACACATCATAGTAGTCGCAATAATCTAAATTAGCCAGTCTATCTTATTCAAGTCCTATAAATCATTCTAGTGATGTAGGTTCTTCGCATCAGGCTATCAGCGGGAGGAATGACACGATCATGGGCCCTGGGGCGGAGAGAATAAACGGAAGTTTTAACAGGAGGAAGCAAGGCACGTAGCACATGACCTTTATCGGTCAGAACAGCAGAGGGCTCGGACGTAGAAGGGATCGGGAAGGAGGTACAGACTGCAGGGACGGACGGCAGGAAAGTACAGGGGAGGGAGGAGGAAGACAGTGGAAAGGGTGAAGACTTATCATAGGCCTATCACATGAAGACGCATCTCTTAAGATTTTCAAATTGTTTTTAACCGTCTTAGGAAGACGCATCTCTAGTAGTAGTAGTTTTAGTATTAGTAGTAGTAGTAGTTAGTAGTAGTAGTAGTAGTAGTAGTAGTAGTAGTAGTAGTATTAGTAGTAGTAGTAGTAGTAGTAGTAGTAGTAGTAGTAGTAGTAGTAGTAGTAGTAGTAGTAGTAGTAGTAGTAGTAGTAGTAGTAGTAGTAGTAGTAGTAGTAGTAGTAGTAGTAGTAGTAGTAGTAGTAGTAGTAGTAGGCCTAGTAGGCTAGTAGCTCCGTGTAATGTTTTCAAACTGACAATCAACGCAGTATGATTACAAATCAGTATGAACGGATGATCACAAGTTATTACAGGAATCGAATTAACTGTGTTTGGCAGCCATGCAAGGTGCCTATCACGTCCTACATCTCATTTTACCAACGCGCCATCTCGCGAATGATAGGCTGAGACGCTGAGTGGACCTTTTGGGAGGGTAGGCCTATCTGCTGCTCTTCACGCCAGTGATGTTACCAATACACTTTATTGGCTTCATGAAGAAATAAATTGTCTTATAGGCCCTAATAAAAAAATAAATAATAATAATAACGACAATGAAAACAATAATAATACGTCGATAATTGATTCATCTTCTGTATCATTTTGGCCGATTAGTTGTCATAATAATATTAACAATATTATTTTGAAACCATGGGACCAATTAGGCCCTAACGCCGACCTGGGCCAAATTTCGGGCGACCCAGAAGAAACCATGCAGTTAGCCTACTTGTTCCAGCGCCATCTGGCTTAGTTAACCTTAAGGGATATCGGAAGTCGATCCCGCTTCCTAATTGATGTTCTGCTGTTCACGCCAGTGATGTTACCATTTAATATCTGTCGGCCCCTCGCATAGAAATATAGAAATTTAGAAGAGTGGTGAGGTTGGCATTAAATCGATTACCGTGCTAGCCCCATTTGGGACCCACATGGAATTCATGCTCCAATATGAAACCCATGCAGGATCCAAATGGGTGCCATACAATTTTATTGGTATACTGGCAGGGTTCATTTGTTAATTTTGTTACGGCTGACCCCTTATATTTTTTGCCTACTTGAGAAGAATAGCGCATCAGAATCGCTCCGAACAACTGTCGAGACTCGATCGTGTGGCTAAAAAATAGTGCCATTATTATCTACAGTTGTTACGAACTGTTATTGTTGATCAGTTAAACTGACTTTTGCGTATCTAATCAAGCTAACTATCTATTTATTGTAACGTATAAGAAACGTAATCACAAATTGGTTGGAAATCTAAAGCGCAGTAATATTTATTGAGGTTATTAGCCCGACCCGCAAACTCGTCAACAACACAAAATGGCGAAGACTTGATAATATTATTACAACTTTAGCTCTGTAGTGAATTGTTTCTACTTTTCTTGTGTATCTTGGACTGTAATTGAAAGACTCTAATACAGATACATCGGTGGCATATATCGTTGTGCGCTCGATGAGTACATTACAGGTAAAGAGAAGCGATTTAATTTTAATATTTTTTGTATTGGCAGGTTGTTTGCATGAAATTTTACTTATATTTTCATACCATGCCTGAAATAGACTAAAAATCTGGCCGAACCCGTAGGCAACTGAAGGATCAGGTATCCTTTAATACAGTGATGTCAAAGAGCAGGCCCGCGGGCCATTTCTGGCCCGCCGATAATTTTTTTCTGGCCCGCGGCTCTGTGCCTATAGACTACAAAATTTGAGAATAAAATTTCGAATTTTTTAATTTTTTAGTCAATACTAAATACACTTAATGGTAAGCTGCAAGGCAAAGATGTTGCTATTAGGCCTACTGTGGCATATGATTTGATACAAGCATTCGAAATAAACCTTCAGCTGTAGGCTTCGCAACTTGCGCAAAAGCATTATGACCACTTTGAACATCTGAATGAAGCTAAGAATCATGCTGAAGCATTAACTCTGCTAAATATGCAACGAAAGTGGCAGACATACTTGATGCATTTAGAAAACGCTTCTCAGCATTCAGACAGAGTACCAATTTCAGTTGTTCAGCAATAAATTTGGAATTAATCCTGCCACTGTTCCAAGTTTGTTACAACTGGATTTGCAGTGTAACACAGCGTTTTAAACCAAATTCACAAGAACAGAAGTGCAGGTGTTTTATCAGCAACTGCCCAGAGAAAATTGTCCTCATTTACGAACTCATGCTGCTCGAAAGCTGTGTTTGTTTGCCAACTCATACTTATGCGAGCAAGGATATTCAAAGATGACGCTTGTTAAGACAAGAGTCAGCATATTTTTAGTATCAAAATTGACATTTATAAGCCTACATAATTTGACGGTTGGTATTTGAAAAATATGCACCATTTACGATTTTAGTTTTGCAAACATATCTAACCGAACCCCTTTCAGATCCCTATCCCATTTTGCTCAGGAGCCTTCGACACCATGGCCCGCCACTTGCTGGAAAGTACTGCAACTGGCCCGCCATTGAAAAAGGTTTGACACCCCTGCTTTAATAAGACATCTTAAAGCATGGGTGAATTCCTAAGTCTGCTGCATTGTTAATTGCTAAAGATGTTAAACTGTAATTTATTTGATCATTAAAATGCGTTAATTCTCGATTTAAGATAAACGTGATGCTTCTGCGGCGGAATATTCCGCCACGCAACGCTTGCAGAAATTACTAATGCGTCGGAAGGTTGTTTACCATGTTTTCTAATGACGACACTAACCATAACCGACCCTCGCGACGTTTAACCTGACCCGAACCGACCCGACCCTCAGGAATTGATAGGAAATGACAAGCTGTTGACAATCAAAGGTTTGTTCTAAGAATGTTATTCAGTCATTGCAGGCATGTTTTGAACAAGCATGGTGCTTCTGCGGCGGAAGATTCTGCCACGCAACGCATGAAGAAAGTACTTCTGTGGCGGAAGGTTTTGAGCATTTTATCTAATGACAACCCTGACCCTAACCGAGCCTCATGACGCCTCCTTCCCCGTATGTCCCTCGTGGCTTAACTGATGCCAATTGATAGGAAGTAACGAATTGTTGACGATCTAAGCCATATGAAAAGAATGCGCATGCTCGAAAGGTTGCGCAAGTGTAAAGAATATCCGCCGCGGAAATGTGTAGAAAATATGACTTCTTTGTCAAAATCTTCCTCCTCAGAAGATTTATCCTTAAACAATGCATATGCAGTTTTGAATGCTCATGCATTGTCAAAGGTTTGTATATGCGCAAAGTTTTCCACCACGGTAGTATGTCTAGTGCGACAAAATCTTCAGCTGCAGAAGATTTATCTGTAAGATATACAGATTGGACAAACAAGTAATTGTTATCAGTAAAGACTGACAAATTCTGCACTGGTAATATTTACCATTTGATAGCCTGCGACCGACCACTGTATAGTGTATAAACAATATGGCCATCCCGGACTTGCTTACATTAGAGCGCTGCGGCCTACTTCAGTGAAGGTCCATAAAGTAAGTATGTAAAGAACACTACAGTTATGAAGAAAACTGAACATTTTGTGGAGAATTAATTCAGTGGCATACTTTTATGAAACACAGATACGAATATTTGCAAAATCTTTTCGTGCTTAAATGCATTTCATCAGGCGAATTTCCGAAGATATTCTTGACACAAATTGCAACTTGTGCCAAATCTTCCTTTCAGTTTGCTTTTTTCACTCATTCACATGCTCTGCATGTTCGTTTGTGTACTGCTTCGTCATGGGAATCTGCGAAGTATGTTTGGTGTACAACTGCAGAATGTGTATAAATGCCATTTACCCATTTTTCCGAAATGGAATAAGAGCGCCATCCATCGAATGTTATGTGAGTTCCCAGGAAGAACATGTTGTCGTATTACTCCTTCCAGTATTTTGGCAGTGCGATTAGTATACTTCAACAGTGAAACATATTTGCAGATGCTCCTGAAACGCTGCTGAAGTGACTCTGGTATTTGTACTTGTGTGTATGCCATTTAATTCAGTTTTCACCATATATATTATGTTAGTTACTCATTACTTAATTATGTTAGGTACTTCTGCTGTTGGAGGTCATAGCACTCTATAGATAGTGTCTGAGGTCTGGGTGGCCAAAATCACCACCATCGTTAAGCCGCGAAGTTGAAACCAGTTGCTAAGCTGCTAGTGACTTCAATCGCTTTATACTTTGTTTTTTGTTTTAATTGCGGTTTCCGAATTTTGATTTGACAAGGACATCAGCAGCAGCACAGAGGCAAAGTATTAAAAGCAAAGTATATTATCGAAGCCACTAACAGTTGGCAGCTTAGTGACTGGCTTCGACTTCAGGGTTTAACGATAGCGGCTGATGTGGCAGTTCTGCATAATCAATATCACCACCCAGACTTGGATACACTCTGAGGCTAGCCACAGATGATCAAAAGGTAAAGGTTATCCTACACCCCGAGTTTCACAAAGTGTTAAGTCACTTGCTAACTCTTTAAGTCAGTCAGTAATTTCTTAGTGACCGACTCGAGAGAATAGCTGCAGTCGACCCTTTGATAATGATTAATAATAATAATCTTTTCTTTATTGAAGCGCCTGACAAACGCACTGCGCTGTACATTTACATGTTATTAGGGAATGCAAACCTGGGTTACCCGAACCCGGGTTACCCGGCTTTTTTCCAAACCCGAAACCCGGGTTTGAACGCGATTGAAACCCGGGTTCGACGGGTTTGAAAATCGTAACTTTCACCGTCCTTCACGGTGTGAAACTCACAAATGCAGAGTAATGGAAATACTGTATAACGATAATAGTGGTTGATAACGGGTTTACGTAATACAACTTCTAACTACTTATTTATCGGCTCATTCCATATCTTTATTGGTGACTTCGTGTGAGTGTGGCTTCCCATTTCACACGACCAGTGACTGTTGAGTGTTTTGACACGTCGGCGTCGTAGCTTAGAATTCGTAAATAATAGCAGTAAACTGTTTTTATTTGAATTTAGTGATTTCAGACACAAATCCAAACAATGTCTAAATCAGCAAATGTAAAGGGTGGTGTTTGGGATCATTTCGTTCATGATTCTGAGGGCCAGACGGCTCAATGTCAGTTATGTAACTCGTAGCAAAAATTTCCAGCGGTGCAACAAGAAATATGCATATAGGCTATTCATCTCGGGTCCAAGCATAAGATAAACCTGCTGAAATACAAGGACGTTGGTGACCCTTGTCGTTCTGACGAAGCCAATGACGGTAGGCCTCTTAGTCCAAGCACAATCACAGGCAGCGATATGTCTCCAAAGCAGCATCTACTTTAGTAAGTTCTGGTTCTGCCAAATTGGGTTGCAGAGTCTCTCTCTCTCTCTTTAACCGTCCTCGATACGAGGGTTGGTCGCATTGTAGACGATTCTTCTCCATCCTCTCCTGTCCTCGGTTTCTCGCAGCAACCTTTCCGTTGATAATTCCAACCATTCGCCCACATTGTCCATCCATCTCTTCCTTGGTTTCCCTCTTGCTCTTGCTCCCGGTACCGTTCCTTGCATAATTTCTTTCTCTAGGCATTCACCTTGTTTCCTCATTATATGCCCAAAGTAAGACATCTTTCTTCTTTTTATTGATTCCAGTAAATTCCTTTCCACTCCCGTTGTCTCTAACACCGTCTCTAACACCTAACATCTAACATGTTAGAGACGGGTTGCAGAGTAACGATGACTAAATTATCTTCTGAAAGCAAATGGGCAGGCACTGGAATGGCCTAAAGCTGAGATGTTGACAATTATTTTTATAGGCCTATGCAATATTTCTTTCAGACAGAACGCTCCGGAACGGCATTCCGTGAATTTTTTCAAGCTGCTAAAAATTATTTTATTTACTTACATTTTTAATAAAAAATTATTTAGTTAATTTAATTTAATTTCAGCGTTTTCACTGTTTATTGGTATTCAAGATGCTATAAAATTAGAGGCTCAGGTTTAGGCCTTCGGAACCCTTGCAATGTCTTCCATAACTGTTCTGGAATTGTTCAGTTCCGGAACATTTTTTATTGAAAAACACTGTTTATATAAAAAAAATCGTGATTATCCTAAAGTTTTCTTTTTATGCAAAATTCTTGACTGTTGGAGAACGTTGGACTTGTAGCTGCATACGACGACGTTGTTCTTACTCAAGAAATAGTGCAGTAATAATATTTATCATGTAAAATGTGTTAACCCGTCCAAACCCGGGTTACCCGGGTTTTCACGGCGGTCAAACCCGAAACCCGGGTTTCGAAAAAAGACCCCGGGTTTGCATTCCCTACATGTTAAGCAATTTAAATCTTAACTACTAACAGAACAGAAAGCCTGCAATACACGGTGCTAATAGCAGCCTACAAAGCATATCCGCCCAACGGGGGCTCGAACTCGGTACCTGTCGCTCTCTGTGCCAGATGTTATCCAATGCGCTATCGGGCCCCCCCCCCATTACCCTGCACCTGAGCATCACTGAGCTGTCTTAGACCACTGAACGTTCTATTATAGCCTCTGATTCTGAAGTGCTGCTCTGTCTTGGTCAATACTGCTGGTGTGGTATATGTGTATAATTTTTTTACATTCTGCTGATGCTTTAATAAATATGTTACTAATATGCAGCATTTCTTCTGTTATTATTAGGTCACAGTTAAAACTACAGAAACCAGGCAACTGTTGTTCGGTGCTGGTTTGTAAGCCATCCGATTTGAATGTATCATTGCTTCTTTCAACATTCACTTCACAATTTGAGTGACATTTTGGATGGGCAGACGTTTTGTCACAAAGGTGAACAGATTTCAAAATTATCTCCAATTTTGTGTGTGGCTTGATGAATCTCAGGCATAGGCATATCCAGGTAAAGTGTGATCCAGTAACTGTGGCAGAGCCATTTTACAGTTCTCTAGGGCAGAAGAAAGTTAAAAATCCACATTACTGTATGTCTGCTTTGTTCACCTCTGGGCTTATCATTTGAAGTTATTGCTCCTCAGTTATTGGCATGATGCTTAGGTGCAGTGATGATCTGATCCAATGATGCCTGTTGTAAAACTAAAAAATATAGAAAATGCGGAGTAATTTATCATATCGACTAGTAGGCTGAATTTTAGCAAATTTTTTTGACCAGCCTTTATTGGAGGCTGGAAAAAATCCAAGTCGACTTCAATCACAGCATCACCGTTATTATCATGTGAAAGTTCTGTAATCATTAGTTTGAATACCATTTGTCCATCTACTGTAAATAAGTCCTTTGAAATTAACTCTTTAACAACTACATTGTTTCTTTAATTTTCATTTAATATTGCTGAACTGACAAGTACACAGTATGATTACAATTCATAGTACGAACGGATGATCACAAGTTATAACAGGAGTCGCATTTAACTGTTTGGCAGCCATGCAAGATGCCCATCACATCCTGCCCATTTTTCAAGGCCATGTGGTGAATGAAAAGGCTGAGTCGACCTTGGGGAGAGTAGGCGGAGGAAGCAATCCCGCGTCCGTTGCCTCTTTGTGTCAAAGTGTTACCATTACCCTAAAAGCCCTTCCCTTATCAAACATTTAAAATCATCAGAAAAACACACATGTTATCTATCATTTTGTTTGTATTTTGTCACAATTAAGTTGACTATGTTTACCTAAAATTTGATAACTATTTGACACATTTTAAAAAGAAAATAAAAAATGATAAAATAAAAAAATCCATACAAAATTTCTTGATAAGGATGAAATGTAATTGAAACCAGTTAATGCAGCCTCTCATAAGGCAAACTAGCTGGTGCAAGAGTCCACATGATAGTAGCAGGGAGCTAACGTCAGATGTGTAAAGAATGTAAAGCAAAGGGCTCAACACTGATCCCTGAGGTACACCAAAAAGGGCAGGGACCCAGCGGCACCTAGAGGAGCCAACAATTACACAGTTAGTGTGATCTGTAAGGAAAGAATGAAGCCATTCTAAGGGTTTACCAGTCAGTCCAAAAGAAATAGAGAGGCGCTGAAGGAGGATAGAATGGACGACAGAGTCAAAAGCAGAGCTAACATCAAATAGAGCTAGGAGGGTTATCTGACCTCTATCCATGGCGCCATAGATAATAATAAGTAAATTAATAATAATAATAATAAGATAATAAGTCTGATAATAGGCGGACCAATAGAGTTTCGGTAGAATGGTCCTTCCGAAAACCCGACTGCAAGGGAGGGAGCAACCCATTAAAATATAGGTAAACAGTGAGCTGATTAGCAACAATTCGTTCTAATATTTTGGAGAGGAATGTTACATTTGCATTAGGGCAGTAGTTTGCAGGATCACTTGAGTCAAGTCCATCTCTCTTCAAGTCTGGAAGGAGGACAGACCGCTTCTGCGAAATAGGTAGATGGGCCTCCTGGATCGAACGGTTGCAGAGCAGGGTGAGAAATGGTAGGAGGTCATCGACGAGCTACTGGACGAGGAAAGTAGGCACAGGGTCCAGCTCACTCGTCTTCGGAGCAGCAGCTAGGATGAGACCACGTAATTCCAGACTCGTGATCTCATTAAGGACGGAAAGACTTGGTTTAACTATTCAGTGCCTTGGTTTCTTGGTGCCTTGGCTGCTGTAATTTTCTTCTAACTGCAGTTCTTGACTGAGATTTCGCTTGAGTTAGCAAGTGATTCGGTGCTCTGTGCAGTAAGCATGGCAATGCTTTGGTAAAAAAGGACTGGATACCCAATTCCATTTTGAGTGAGTACTTAGCTACCCATCACTCCATCATTGGATATAGAATATTGTCCAACAGGTCACATTTAAATTGTTATATATATGTATGGCTGTAGGCCTAATATAAAGCAGTCACCTTGCCATGAGGTCAATAATATCTGTCAGTCCGCCAACAGTGCTGTCATTTCTATTGCCTGAACGAATTTGTTATCGTGCATGGTGACCACCTCACTGGTACCTTGCGAGCAATCCGACACTCCACATTATGCATACAATGATACAAACAACAATCTGTTGACTTCAGATGAATGGAGGAATGGATTATACCAGGGGTGGGCAACTGGCGGCCCACGGGCCGGATCCGGCCCCCGGGGACCTTTGAACCGGCCCTTGGCATGTCTTTTATATTAGCAATGTACCTGGCACTTTGAGGACCTTTTATCCGGTCCTAGTTTGGGAACCTTTTATCCGGCCCTACACAAATGAATTTCTGTACATAGACCGACATTAAAACATCTGTTTCTAATTTATTAAAACTCCGGCCTCTAGTCTATGGTCAACTAGTTTACTACTCAGTCATCAATGTAACCTACTGTCTGCATGAAACAAGACCACAAGTGGGTAGGGTTTGCTACTTCAGAAACCATCTGTCAGAAACTTTTCAAACGAAGTTGCTACTCTGGTTAAATCAAATATCAAAAGGCAATACTGTGCATTTTCCATGTTTTACTGATTCTGCAAATATCAAGAAGTGTACAAAACAAATAACTGTATTGAAAGTAGAGTACCAGTCTAGGTTTGCTGATTTACTGCTCATGAACTAGGCTTCAAATTGTTTGGATCTCCCTTTACCCACGATGCCAATTCAGCACCAAACTCCATGCAAATGGAAATGATTGAACTCCAATGAAACAGTTAGTTGGAAAGGAAATTTCGTGAGGTAATTCTGATTCAGTCCTACAAATTGTATATCTCTCAGGATTCTAACCCTTCACTTAAATTTCCATAACCTGAAACTGGTCGCGCTGTTTCCATGCACGGTGCACCTATATTTGTGAATGGTTCTTCTCAAAGATGAGACTAACAAAGTGCAAAAACAGATGCAGACTAACAGACGACAATCCCTCCAATGAACTTCGAATTGCCACTTCGAACAGTAAAGCAAACAGTCCGGATTTGTGTCGTGAGAAGTGCCATATCTCGTATTAGATATATATAGCACACCAAATAAATGGATACATTGTGCAGACTAACAGTTTTATGTATTTTTAAACTGAATAAAACATATTTTTTTTAATTTTTAGTGTAGGACTGTATGTATTAGAATAATTAGATTTTTGTCATAAAAATTATCTTCATTTGCTATAACGGTTATTCAGTAATATTTAGTTTGAATAAAATTAATAGCGTTTCATTTTCTAGGACAAATTAATCTGCAAAAATTAGCTCGCGATTGGCATACGGCCCCTGAGCTGCCCTTCAAGCCTTAGGGTGGCCCTCTAGCAAAAGAAGTTGCCCATGCCTGGATTATACATTATACCACATTTAACACGAACTATTGTTTCAATAATGATGAACTGTGTTTTCTATGAAAAATGTTCATGCACATTTTATGCCCGTCCAAAATAATTTCAACCCGTTCTTTGACATTATGGCCTCCTTCGCAGGCATCAGGTGCTGGTTAATAATGCGTAGTGGTAGTCTCTGTATTGCAAATTTATGACTTCTTTAATTGGTATAATTGGATCCTGGCATTGTTGCATGTTAACCGAATTAGCACATTAATGAACTTGTGTAATTGGATTTTTACTTAACTGCATTGTTTGTAATTCTTGTCCAGAGTTATGTTCTTTGATTTGACAAGTTATATTTGTGTTTTTCTTTATGTAATCTTCTTGTTTTGTGCTCCATATCGTTTGTATTTTACATTTTACTTGTGTTATGTGTGCTTATTTGTTATACTGATGTTTCAGTATAGTTTTAAATATTTGTAGTTGAATCATGGATGTGGAGATAAAATCAGAAGTTGAAGACTCAGATAGTCTTATGGAAGCTGATTTCTCTTGTGAGATATATGACTATTCATCTGCTGCAAATCTTGACCAATCTAATGAGAGAGTCAGCAGTGAACCATTTGACAGCAACCTCTCAGATAGCTGCTGCAAAGTCTGTGGAGATAGTGCTACAGGAATGTATTTTGGAGCACTCGTTTGTGTGCCATGCAAAGTAAGTTTGTTAAAATGATTCAGGTGAATAGGATTTTAATTAAAAGTGTTCTAGTCTTTAAATTTTTTTATTGATAATAGGCTTTATTGAACATCATTTATCCAAATATTTACTGTTTCCTTTTTGCAGTCAATGCAGTGTTACTAAAAGGTGATGGTGAAGAGACTATAGGTCTAACTAAGTGGTTTGCCTGAATACTAACAACTGATTTCCAAGTGGCATTAATTATCAACATTTTCCACATATATTTAAGTACAAATCACAAACTTTTGAACCTGTTTAAAAGTTAGAAGTCGAGAGTGTGAGATTTAATTGTGCCAAGGCTAGATTCTTGTGTCCATGCTGACTGTTTCATTGTTAACCCTTTGTGTGACAAATTGTGACACAGAAAACTTTCTATAAAGGCTGGATCACATAATTGTGACATTATGTGTGTATTTACTAAAGGGAAACAGTGGTCTTCCTATGTCAATAATGGCACCATTAATTAGGGCAGGGGTGTCAAAGCATTTTTAAAGGTGGGCCAGTGACAATATTTTCCAGCAAGTGGTGGGCCAGGGTGCCAAAAGTGCCTGAGCAGTCCCTCATTGGTAGAAGATGACGCATGTCCGACTATTCATCGAAGCACCAAGGAGTACGTAGAAACGGCATTCGTCATGTGTCGGTTGGTAGATTGAAGCAAATGAAGGTCGAGGTCACGTCAATGGCAGTCGTCCCCCACTGAGATGAAAACACTCGGGTACAGGCGGCGTACACGACCGTATGGCAGATGCTCAACTGTTCGCATCAGAAGAATGGGCTTGATGCAGTCACATGGCGACAAGGTGACTTGCGAGCAATATGCCATGAAACGTGCAAATCCCCGGCAAACCCAACGAATAAATCCGGCACGTAAACCTAGCATCAGAAAAC
Source organism: Aporrectodea caliginosa (assembly GCA_020284085.1). Lineage (NCBI taxonomy): Eukaryota > Metazoa > Annelida > Clitellata > Crassiclitellata > Lumbricidae > Aporrectodea > Aporrectodea caliginosa. Next base: position 1,536,139 of record JACEVL010000373.1, read on the forward strand.
TCCCAACGTATCTGAAGTTACTCAGTAAATTCTGCGTTAAGACAAAGTAATTGATCGAAATGACGGAGAAGTCTATTAGCGACCAACATGGCCGATGACATGCGCAGAAACCTCTATAGTGGAGTGAGCTTGCACAGCAATTTGAATATATGCTTCATGTGCAGTGAAAAATGGCAAACTTCAACTTTTTTCTCAGATTGTGTAGTGTTTAGGCAAGGCTCTGCAGTAGGGTGGCCCAAACTTACATGGGGAAAATATTTTTGTTGAAACTTGCTGCTCCACAAGGCTGCCTTTGTTCCACTTGACAAGAAGACTATGTGGTGAAAAAATTGAAGAGATCTGAGCTTATTTAGAAGTCGCGTCTTTTTGACACTTTTGTAGAAATCGCAAAAATTGCGCGTCTGACATTGTAATTTGCTTCAGCTCCAGAAGTTATATGACGGTTACAGTCTGCTGAAGAACAATAGACTTATAAATTAAAATTAACACCCTGAACTCCAAGCATCTTCTTTCAAAATCATAATGTAGAAATTAGCTGTATTTAAGTAAATTAAAGAATAATAAGCTTACTTATAAATAAAAAGCTTGTTTTTAAAGTTGTTGGTGCTTAGAAATAGGTTGCTGAATTGGAGGTAATATTTAAATTTTGCATGCTGCCTTATAGACTGAAGTTTTTCTTTACAATTCGTTTAATTTACAATTGGATTGTTCACTATTGCTCCTCATACCGCTAACTTAGCATGATTGAATTAATTTTTTAATTTGTGAAGCACTCCTTAGCTGTGAAATACAACGCATGTTGTTTCACTTTGTATAATAAATGCTTATATGTAGCAAAAACAGCAGCTGTCATGGCATCAACCAGGAGTTCTCAACAATATTGGCTGTTAGGGATGCCTGTCAAGGATATTCTTGGGTCTGGACTCTGGACTACCAACAAATTGGGCTATGTTTCATCACCAAAATGAGTGATTCCGGTGTTAGCCAGCTCCGGAAGTTGTATGACAGTTACAGTCTGCTGAAGAAGAATAGACTTAAAATTCAAGATTTATGCTGATTCGAAGACGAACAGTTTAAGGTCGATTTAAATTAACTATATGACATCTCATAAAAAGATGCAATGACTCCTATAACAAGTCAAGAGGACAAGCTCTTTCTAAAAATGAGAAAGAAGATCCTTCAAGTTTGTTGCCAAAATCTTGGCGAACAGAGAGACTCGCAAGAATTTCAGCGGCGCTCAAGTGGCTGTTCAAAAGTAAGAGTAAGTAGCCGACCAATTGCAAGTAAATAGCATTGTGACCATTCAATGATTTGAAATTTCTTGGACAGTGTCTTGAATACTCAGACCGTTTCATCAAAGAAAAAGCAATGTAGGCATTCACTCGTCTTCTCTGGTACCAGTATTTCACGGAGCGCCCTGTGCCACTTGCTTTGTTTGATGAGAGAACAGTGAAAACATCAAGGCTGCTATGGTGAAATCCTTACTTACCCACCTAATCCGCTATCCATGAAACGGCTGGACAGGAGATCCTTTGACCACCACTCTACACCGGAGGCGTATGTCACAAGGGTTCTTTAAAACTGTTTGGTCTTCTTACTCTCCAGGGCCAAGAACAAACCAAAGCCTTTCTATCAAAGCTTTCTGCTCTCTGACCCTACTTTCCAGTCAATGAAGGCTAATGTCAAACTTTTGATGTAGTCGATGACTGCGCAGAACGTGGAGTGGCTCTGATCCAGTCTCACAATGATGTACTAACTAAGGATGAGTCACAGAAACAATACTTGCTGCAACTTGTCTCCAGTCATTGGACAATGATTTCTTTTCCAACAAAAGCAAAATGAAATAATCGCGGGTTTGCCTTTTCCGGCACTTCCATGATGGTGATTTATGAAGACTGGAAAACTACTTTAATTATCCAAAAATTATATTGCATTACAAATTAGGTGCATTTAGTGCACTGTGACTAAGTAGTAACACTGCGGCATATATTTTATTAGGCTGTTCAAAGTTCAAAATAATAACTGCCTTGAAATTCAAAATGATACATGTCTTTTCACTCTTTTGACGTTTCATACTATTTCATGTGAAAGTCTGCAAAAGGTGCTACCTTTAAATATAGTTCAATCTGTCCAAAATTTTCCATACACGATTATATTTTCATGTGTAACAAGGGCAGCCTTGTGGAGCCGTGCTTTTCCGACTTTTGTTTTTTTTGGCCACCCTACTATGCAGGCCAGGAAAACGTTGTTGGTGGGCCAGAAATTGCCTGCGGACTAGACTTTTGACACCCCTGAATTAGGGTGATAAATGTGCTACAATAATCCCACTGGTGATTAGGGCTGTCAACGGGCCCTCGAACACCCGGGCCCCCGTTCGTAGGTCAAGCCCGGGCCGTTAAATCAATACCCGAAAACCCGACCAAAGAAGCATTATAACGGTATGCAGGTGTAAGTTTTAAAAGCTTTGTCGTTCCACGGTTGAATAACAGGCTGTCTGTCTCGTGGGAAGCTGTGGAGTTCAGTGGCCGATTAGTCATAGGCGGAGGGCAGTTGGCACCTGCCTGATTGCCGGCTATCATAAGACAAGCCACGGGCTCCTATTTAATAAGGGTTATTATGCAAAGACAACCTACCGGGACGTGCAAGCCAATGATGTCAAACTTTGAATTAGGTCTTAGTGCAACGACCGCTTATATATATATATATATATATATATATATATATATATATATATATATATATATATATATATATATATATATATATATATAGAGCTTCCTACATTATGAAGCGTCGTTAAATAAACTTTACAACTGGTCCTAGATTGAGCTTTAACGACCTCTTATATATAAAGTGATGCATATATGGAATAAACTACGGTCTTTGCGCAACATAATGTTCGGTTCTAACAATGGTCACTTGTTGACTCGGTCTTTCGAGATATCGAGATCTCGTTATTTGCCGTCAATCCGTCATTGCAGTCAAAGATTTTAACAAGGCCTCCCAGTTTCCGGCAGGCCTACTACACCGAAGTTAAAATTCCCGCCAGAAATTCGTCCCTTCTGCCGTCGGTTTTCGTAGGAAGACCACCAAGAGAGACCTATTTTTGGAGCTGTGTCATGTACACATTCCACGGCGACGTCCTTTGAACACGGGCGACGACCAACGACTCTCTCCGGTCAGTGTATCTGTCTGTATGTCTCCGTGTCTAAATCCTATTAGGTATCGCTCCCCCTTCCCAATTTAGCGACTTTCGGTGATTCGGTTGTCAAAGCGTGAGAAAAAGACGAAAACAGTGCTATTTGTAGCTTTTGGACCACGGATGTAATCGAAGCGACAATTTCTATCCCACGCTTTCCTGTCGATCGACAATACGAGGCGACGAACTAAGTGGACCGTGATCGAGGTATTAGTACAGAAAATCGCCGTTAGAAACACGCCACAGGTCTTTCAGTGTAATTAATTAAATCAAATTTTGTAAATTTGTTACACTGTGACTGAACTATTTTTGGCTTTCCTCAAGCGTTTTACCACTGACGGGCCTTCGGGCCCCCGTTGAAAATGAGCTCGGGTACCCGGGCCACGTTTTTCTAACATTTTGACAGCCCTACTGGTGATCTATGTGCACATGGGTCATTTTCAGAGATATTACACCTGAAAGTTGGCTATGTGTTTAGTTTTGTGATCATTGGCGAATGAAGACTAAATTTGTCATATGAATTTCGGCAATTCAGAGTTGTTTGAAGCGTTAATTTTGAAGGATTTCATGCATTTATGGGTAGCAGGACCAGCAGTAGTGTAAGTAGTGTTCCTAATAATGTTTTAAAGAACTTTTCAAGCGATTATGAAAGTGGTACCAGCAGTGATATTAGGCATAATTTTTGCCAGCCTTCCATAAAGGCAGTCAAAAACTTTACTAAAAGGGTCAGCCCATTCACTGATACAATTGATTCGTCATGGTAAGATAGATTTTTGTTTTGTAATAGAAACCGCTGGCTCAGATTGTCTTCTTCTTCTTCTGGTTCTCTGCCTCTTAGGCAGTTTCAAGTGTCCGACATCGCCACTTCTCTTGTTGTTGGGCCTCTTCTTTCAGCTTTCTGTAACCATCTGTCATCATCCAATCCAACATCATCTGTCTTGGTCTTCCTCTTGTCCTCCTCCCATCCATATTTCCTTCAATGACCGCTCTTAGTAGTGAGTCTCATCTCAGCGTGTGTCCGATCCATTTCCTTTGTCTCTCTCTTATTGTGCTTATCAGCCTTTCTTCTTCAGTTCTTCGCATCACTTCTTCATTTGTTTTACTTTCTGGCCAACTGATTTTCTCCATTCTTCTTCATGTCCACATTTCTAAAGCTTCCAGTCTTCTTATATCTGCTTTTCTCATTGTCCATGTCTCTGATTCATACTGCACCACACTCCATATAAGTGTCTGCATCATTCTTATCTTCAGATTCCTGTTTAGTTTTCCTCTCAGTAGTTCTCTCCTGTTTGAGAATGCCTGTTTTCCTATTGCTATCCTTCTTTTAATTTCTATGTGGCATTTGGCTTCTGTCGTGATCATTCACCCTAGGTAGCAGAATTCTTTCACCTGTTCTATCTCTTTTCCCCCAATTGGTTTGTATTCTGACTACAGTTTCCTCTCCTTTACTTATCTTCAATACCTTTGTCTTTTTGATGTTTATTTTCATTCCGTGTTTGGTGGTTATTGTGTTCAGTGTATTCATCATTGTCTGTAGACTTTTCTGGCTTCTCGCCAACATTGCCTGGTCATCTGCAAACCTCAATGCCTTGATCCATCTTCCACCAACCTTTAACCCTTCCTTCATATCCCTACTGCTTCTCTGACAAGTTCTATTTAGATATTAAATAGTAATGGTGATAGTGGGCATCATTGTCTCACACCTCTGCCCACCTTTCCAGGTTTCGAGTATTCTCCATCTGTTCTTATTCGCTTTTTTGTCCCATGTACAAGTTTCCTATCAATCTTCTGTCTCTCCAATCTATTCCCATCCACCTCAATGCATGTAATCACCTTCTCCAGTCAACTGTATCTAAGTTTCCTATCAATCTTCTGTCTCTCCAATCTATTCCCATCCACCTCAATGCATGTAATCACCTTCTCCAGTCAACTGTATCAAATGCTTTTTCGTAATCCATGAAGCATATGTATTATGTATACATCCTGATAATTCTGGAAGCTCCTCTCTGTTAGTACTCTTGGTGTTCTGATCGCGTCCCTAGTTCCTATGCCCTTTCTATTGATCGTCTCCCAATTGCTTCTGTCTTTGCTTGCACTCTCTTTGCTAGTATTCTTATCATGACTTTTGACACATGGGTAAGGAAGCTGATGGTTTGGTGATCCTCGCATGCTGTTGCATTTGGCTTCTTTTTAATTGGTGTTAGTATAGATTGCAGGAAGTCCTTCGGCCATACTCCTGTTGTATTTTTCTTGGCATATCCTTTAGGGCTGTCAAAATGTTAGTAAACTGCAGCCCGGGTACCCGAGAACAACCTGAACGGGGGCCCGTAAGCCCGTCAGGCCGTCAGTAAAACAGCCTCCTAATTGGGTATTGATTGCTAGAGACTAGTTAAATTTCGTAATATGTGTGCTACATTGATTGACAGCTGTCACCGGCCAGTTCCGATGGAGGATAGCTTGCATGGGGACACACATTTCCAGTGGAGCACAACATTCTGCAGCCCTCATGAATGGGTCTAGTCTGAAAGGCGCCGGCATAAACAGCCAATCCCTCTCCGCTGTCGGCGGATTTAGCCTTAGGCCTCCCACCCAGAGTCTATAGGTGTGGAGGGGTGGCTTGTCTATCCACCCCGCCCTTCTTGGATTTGCTTCTCTCAGACCACACGCAAGTGTGAGAACTGTTCAAAATAATTTCTGCTGGCGTCAAAGGCCTTTGTACGATGTTGTTAAACTCGGGATCCGCCACACACGTGCATGGCGTACTGTTACGATGTTACAACGTGGCACTCCTCTTGACATACAATTGCCCCCACGCAAGCAATCTTGGGTCGTAGACTGCCCCCACCCCACGCGGGGTGTACAGGCAACAGCCATCTGCCAGCTATTAAGCCCTTAGACCGTAATTAAACAATTGGAATACCTGTTTAAGGCATTATGCCTCTTCAGCGGGCTTTGAAAATTGATTTACCGGCCCGGGCTCAATCGTTCGAACGGGGGCCCGGCAACCCGGGCCCCCGTTGACAGCCCTAATATCCTTATTAGTTCTTTCACGGCTCCTTCTTCCAGACTTTTAAACATTTCTGCTGGTATGTTGTCTATTCTCTCTGCTTTGTTGTTTTTCAGTTCCTTGCCATTCATACCTCCTCTCCTAACACCTCCGGGCCAATATCCTCCTTTCTCCCTCAAGTCTCCTCCTCCTCCAGTCCCTGATTGTCATGCAGTTCTTCATTGAACCTAATTGTGATGCTAATGAACAGTGCACGAAATGCTGTGGCATGATGTGGATTTCTGCCTTCTGTTCTGCTCTAGCCTTTAGAGAAATAAAAATGCCTCTCAAATGCCTGGATGACTTACTTTACCTGGAGATGCCTGGCTTGAGAACTATTATGCCATGCGAAACGTTGGAGATAATTTTGGTATGCAAAGGGTTAAACAGTGTGTATCACTGTGTATCAATTATATTAATGATATTAAAATATGAAGCCAGTTTCTTGATATTAATGCAGAATAAATTTAGACATAATGTCATGCATATACATGGAACACACTGGCCTATATTAAGTTTTATCGACGTTCATCTGTGCAGATTTCTGGACAGCTACACATAATTCAACAGACAACAATGTCATAGATTTCTCAGGCTTCTGGTTGTTAAACATCTTGCATTTTCCTGTTATTTTCAAATTGTTAAAACCAGTGTGGTACAGTCTGTAGTCTAGGTATTATCAAAATTGCATTCTTCAGCAGTACTGTTAATGCATTACATTGTTTATATAATGTGAAATGCAAATAAAAGATATAATGTAGGCCCTATTGTTAAATAATGCAGTTATGTTAAACTTTTGGGGTAATTTGATGGAGATGTTGCTCATCATTAGTTTAGTTTAGCTGGAATGACTCAATAACTTGACAAGTGGGAAAATACTTGAACCATTTTTATAGATTTTTTCTACTGACACAATATCAGATTTTGTTCTTCCTGAGCACAAAGATATTTTTTTGTGTGTAGCACCAAAATGCACAATTTCTGACTAAGTTTATTTTGTAAACTTGTATTAGGATCTAGGAGGTATTATGTTTGAAACTTTAATTATACATATTTGTTTACACACTGGCCAAAAATTATAAAAATCTAAGACAGAGAAGTGGGAGCTCTTTGCTGGTTGGGTGTGCATGGAATGACCAATGTAAAATACTTACCATGCTGTTGGTCGTGCTACTTGTCAATGAGTGAAATCCTTAAAAGGTAACTTCATCTGCCTCTGAATTACCGAAAATCACACCCCGAACTTTGGCAGATAGCAGGTTGCTTATAGTGTGGATCTGATGCAGATGATAAAAGTGCAAATGCAATGCCAACTACTGAAGGCCTGTACATTTGTAATGTGTTGAAGTTTAACTGGAAGTTATTGCTTTAGAGCTGGGTAGATATGTTGTGTTACAGCAGTTGTACATGTTACATTACAATCATGTTATTTGTGATACAGTAGCATACATAATATCGGTTCTTAATGCAGCTGCCAGACTTATTGCCCGTCTACTGCAATATTCCCATATCTCTACTTTCATGTTTGAACAACTACATTGGCTTCCTCTCACTGCACGCAACCAGTTAAAGGTACTTGTCCTCATTTGCCGATCTTACCTAGGTCTTGCCTCGAAATACCTCTGTGACTCAATACGTCGGCCTACCTCGGCCGCCTCCCTTCGCCTGCTCCGCTCTTCGGATCGCCTTGGCCTTTTTGTTCCTCTTGTGAGAACAGCCATAGCTCAGTCCCGTGCCTTTGCCTGCATTGGACCTTTGTTATGGAATCAACTTCCCCCCTTTGTTCTCTCTACCATACTATGAGGTGGTCCTGCTACATCTTTTCACTACCTCAAAACTTGTCTTTATTCTCGAGGACTTTCGCACTGGAAGCGCCTCTGATTGGTGTTCACTGTGAAAGGTGCTTTATAAATGTTTCAGTACAATACAATAATATGTAGATTAACAAATGGTTTTGGGTGATGTCTTTTGGCAGACATTTTTCCTACGATACGGTGGTGGTAGCTGTATATTTGAATGCAAGTTTGACAAGAACTGTGAGATTACTTCAACTAGTAGAACCCAATGCAAATATTGTCGATACCAGAAATGTGTACAGGCTGGAATGTGCCGGAAAGGTGGGAGCTTGACTGTTATTACTTCATTAAAGAATTAATACAAAGTTTTGAGTATGTTTTTTTTCTACTGTTATAATGAACTTGTGCAACATTGGGTTTGTGCTGAGCTAAAGGTTTTGGCCAGCAACCTAGGCCACCCCATAGAGACTGAACTGGACTTTGATCCACTCTGAGGCTGCCAAACTCATAGATTGGTTCTGAAAATGACTGCAGTTCCATGTGTTCACAGTCCATGAAGAACATCAGGGAAGCTGGTGATACTTTGCCCCCAAACTTCCGCATTGAGACTCTTCTGAATTTTTGCAGTCTTCTTGTATGTATGTATGAGCATTTGTTATAGCGCCCCTTTAAGATTTCTACTCAGAGGCACTCCCGACAACAGCGCGGACACTGAATCGGAGTTTCACGCCGAAGCGCATGAGCAATTGCGAGTGAAGGACTTGCCCAGGGTCCCTACGCGGCGGCTTGAGGTGGATTCGAACCCGCAACCCTCCGGCTGCAAAAGCACCGAACATACCTCTACACCACAGCGCCCACAAAAAAGACATCTACGCCGTCCAGTGAACTTCTGAGGCAGTTGATTTGTGTGATTCAACTTTGACTCTCAACTCAAGTCCTTCAAACAACAATCTTTACTCAGCAACTGTGCCTATATTCGGCCTGTAACATTACTACTTGAGCTGTCAAAATTTTAGTAAAATACAACCCAGGTGCCCGAGCCCAATCTGAATAGGTAACCGAAAGCCCATCAGTCCGTCACTGGGTAAGTAAGACAGCCCCTTAATTTGTATTGATTCTTAGACTAGTTCAATTTCGTAATATGTGTGCTGAGTGATAACTGTCGCCGGCCAGTGCCGGCTGCAGGATAGCTTGCATGGGGAAAACATTTCCAGAGGGGCACCACGTTCTGGCAGTCCCCCACGCACGGGTCTGGTCTGATGGGCGATGGCATAAAACCAAGAGCAGGGTTGCCACGGATCATGGAAAACCTGGAAAGTCATGGAATGAAATTTTGAAAAATTTAAGACCTATAAAACCTGGAAAAACAGAAGTCCTGGAAATTCATGGAATTTGAAAATAGCTGGGTCATGAAAGGTCATGGAAAATAGAAAATCATTAATAGACATTTTTCTAATAATATTTCTAAATTTCAATAAATATTATGTAGATGAAACTATTAGAAAGTAGGCCTTTTTCATCTAAATTAAGTCTTAAAAGTCATGGAAAAAGGTCTTGGAAAGTCATGGATTTTTGTTTTATTAACCTTGCGGCAACCCTGGAAGAAGGACATGGCAGCCAACCCCCTCTGTGCCTATGGCTAAATCCACCACTCGTGGATTTAGTGATAGGTGTCCCACCCAGAGGCAGATTGTACTATAGACGTGGAAAGGTGACTCGCCCCTACCCTTGCACCCCTCTTGGTTTTATGTTGGCATCCCTCAGACCACACAAACGGTGAGAACTGTTCAAAATAATTTCTGTCAACGTCAGCGGCCTTTGTTGTCATAGGATGTTAAACTCGGGGTCCATCTCACACGTTCATGGTGAACTCTTACAACGTTGTGCTCCCCTTGAAATACCATTGCCCCATGCAAGCAATCTTGGATCCACAACTGCTCCCACCACACACACCTTGGCTTCACAGGAAGCGACAGCCAGCTGCCAGTTATTAAGCCATTAGATGGTAATTAAGCAATTGACATACCCACTGACAGCCCTAATTCCTACTATGTACAACCACCTATCCTTTCCCAATGTCCTTCAACACATGCCTATGCAAAGAAACGCCAACTTCTTCAAAAAATAGCTATTTGGGAGAATGTAGTTAAGACTTGTCACAGTGTTCAAGTTTGATACCCTCTGCAGCATACCTTCGAGTTTCACTCAACTCGTTCCACAGATTATAATCGTTGACTGAAACTTCACAGTAAGCTACAAACAGTTGATGCCCTTTGGATTATCATAGTAGCAAGTTTGCTACAAAATTGCATATACTAGAGTAGAGTAGTACAATGGAGAGCTACAAAATCGCATATACTAGAGTAGAGTAGTACAATGGAGAGCTGTCCATATGTGACCCATCTTGTTCAGTATTCCATCCAAAAGTGTACTGGCACGTATGCAGTTATTTGTCTATCATTGTAACTAAGGAGTTGGTGAACAGACAAATAGTGGTTTATTCATCCATGTATCTGTCGGAGAAATGGACTGCTCAAATAACTGCAATTAAACTCTTAATTTCTAAAGTGCTACTTAAAAGCTAAGTGCAGAGCATTAGCATATTCATGAGGACTGCATCATTGCAAGTGTAGTTGTGTATGGTGCATATGTTGTTCTGCATATTGGGATGGGATCGAACTGTGTACACGCTAGGCTCGTGCGCCCATGCTTATCTTGGACAGTTACTGCTGTACGATGTCGGCATCCATCTTGGCTAGCCCGTATTCTTCAGCATCACTGTTGCTGTTTCTATTCAAAGTTTCTTCTTGAACAATTCGTCGATTCTAGCTTTCATCCAAGCTAAAATTTGATGATTTGTGGCAATCCGATCACCAAAACAAAAGATCATTTGACTCACAAACTTTCTGCATAAAAGGAACATATCGTACGTCCGATTCGCTACTGGATTTGAATATTAACCCAGGCTATAGCAAACATCTTAATCGATGCAAATCCTTTCAGTTAGCAGAGTTCGTATCTTCTAAATCGTCGGAGGGTATCTACGGACACCTCCATAGCAATTCTTTACTTTCTGACTGCCCCTTCGAATCAAACTACCAAAACCAATGATCATGACTAGTAAGATAAAACTGCTTCGTGAGACTACCACACCACACAACTAAAGTTAATCCATGCATTCTGGTGTGAAGGCAGCAACTCGTGGTTCAGTGAGCAGAAGACAGTTTACAGCTGTTAATATTCAACTCGTCCAATCACAACTCGCCACATGACCTCAGATTAGTCCAGAATCTCAAAATAATCCCGAATCCTTTCTAAAATATTATTATTACTTATAATGCTGGTTATGATATTAGTTCAATTAATTATTTGAATAGTTAACCTATACTGTAATGACATGTTAACAAATAATGTAATCTTTTACCTTAACTATATATAAATAAGAATGTATATTTAATGCATTTAATAATACAATTTTTTTGATGTCACAAGGACATATGTTACAATTGTTTTGCTTGCTAATGATATTTGTGACGCCCGAGCTCAAAACCCATCGCTTGTCACTTTCTAGATATTGAGCTAGAAGCTGAAATAGGCGAGAGGGGTCAGAAATATAGAATATTCGTCAATTCAGCAGTTGCCTATGAATTTGCCATAATTTGCAAAGTAGTAATCCGATTTTGATGCCGTTTGCTTTATTTGATACAGAATATAGCCCTCTATTGCCCAGCAAAATTGCATAATAATGAAGTAATGTTTGCTGAGGACGTGGATGACACGAATATTCTGAAACTTTTTATTCGATTTCTTCACTCTATACCAATGAAAGAATCAAACGAGCATAACTTCAGTTAGAAAAAAGATATTTTCATTCTGTAAAAAGTATTTTGAAGCAAATTAATTGTAGAATATGACTGAATAAAATGGTCAGAAACCAACATGTGACGGGTTTTGACCCCTGGTGTCACATTTCTGTCTTAATGACATTTAACATGATATAGATTGATGCAGGCCTCTGTGAGGTATAGTAAGTGTCCAGATACAGACTTGCTTGCATACGTATTACATACCTTTATTGGTCCTGCACTATGAAATCAGCTCTCTCCATCGACACGTTCTTCCATGTTGGCTTGTACTCCAAGTGCCTCTTTCTGCTGTCTCAAAACCACTTTCTTTTCTCTGGGTCTTTCACACTGAGAGCGCCTCTGATTGGTGTGCACTGTGAGTGGCGCTTTATAAATATATAGTTACAATACAATATAATACATACTTATACATACATACATACATCCATACATACTTACATGCACATACACACACTCTTACAATCGTGCCTCTGACACTAAGCAGTATGATTTGGTACGGGCATAAGCTGGGAAGTAAATGGCAAGCCCTGTGATGCACTGACCCTGTGTCCTGGACGTTGGGTTGTCCATTGCCACCGCAAGGACCTACGAAATGGAAATGAACACCTCCCTTTTAGTCCCACTCAGCTACATGTGACCTTTACTTTGCTGACTAAATTTCATCTGTTCTTCGTCTGCACTGGCTTAGCAGATATCTTTTTTAGATTCTCAGCTGTTTCTTTCTTCATGTTGACTTCCACATTTATTTAAGCTTTTCCAGCTGGAGGGGGGGGCTATCCTTCTCTTTTCATTTCTTAAGCACCACTTAGAGAAATGTGGTCACTTGCAACCACAGCCACCTGGTGATTCCATTTGATTTGGGCGCGGTGGTGTAGGGGTATGTTCGGTGCCTTGCAGCCGAAGGGTTGCGGGTTCGAATCCACCTCAAGCCGCCACAAGTCCTTCACTCGCAATTGCTCATGCGCTCGGCGTGAAACTCCGATTCAGTGTCCGCGCTGTAGTCGGGAGCGCCTCTGAGTAGAAATCTTGAAGGGGTGCTATATAAATATCTGAAATGAATTACCTTTTGGTTGCTATTACAAAGTTGCTGTCTCATGGTATACATTCTCTAACAAATTGCCATGGGATGTTTTGGCTCACTCCAGAATGTTATTATACTTGAAAGCCTTACTTTGTGCAAAGTAATATTTTAACACAAACAAACTATATATAACAGCATTTTATTTTATTCCTCTGTTAAAACTATCACCTGTTGGAATAGCAGTCATTGATTTGTCTTGTATCTCTTTGCAAATGCAGTAGAAAATTGAAAGATCACATTGTGTAATTTCAGTTAAAAGTTTATCACATTGCTGTATTGTTCTAGTTGTGTTTGATTCTTAGTTCGGCCAACTCAGGTGCATTTAAATGAAGGTCAGCAGTTGTGTGTGGTGTGCAATGACGTTGCTAATGGTGTCCACTTTGGTGCCATCACTTGTGAAGGTTGCAAGGTATGATTATAATCTAGTAGCAAATTATTTCATTATCTAATATTCAGGGAGACAGAAAATACACAAGTACTTAGTTTGACTAGTTGAATTGTTTGTTTTGTCAGACGTTTGAAAACAATCCTGAAGAAGTGAATTTTTATCCTGATTTATTATGTCACTTTTCCAAATGTGAGAATTTACTGTATAATTTGATTGAAGAAGCTTTGTTGATGAGTATTATTTTTTATTAACCCTTGATGGAGTCCCACTGATTTACTCAAAAGTTATCAGATCAAATGTAATGTAGCAAATCATTTATATAGTGCCCCTCAAGCACCTTCCTAAAGCAGCGTTTCCCAAAACTGTTACAGTGTCAAGTATTGGAAGGAGCGGATATTGTTAGGAAAATGTAACGAATCTAGACCTGTACTGTTCTAAATATAAAACAAGTGTTTAGCAAGTTACTAGCTAGTGTGAATGGTGGGCCTGTTTATTGCTTACAATCTTATCAAGTCGTGGCCCGATTTGCCATACGCAAATGTTGCGAGCAACATTTCTAGTTTTCACTTACAATAGCTGAAATACATTTTACTGGCAGAACAAATATTTTTAATTACATGAAAAATATGGTGTAACCATTTCTTGATTCCAAGACAATTTGACAAGTTTCTTGACTCAATTTGCGGTCCGGCAACTGAGGGCTCGTGCACCGGCACCAGTCCACAAACCACTACTTTGGAAAGCGTTCCCCTAAAGCACTGCTTGCATGGCTGTCAAGTGCAATTTTACGTAACCGGAAATTGTGTGTTGAGCTGAATCAATTGAAACAGTATATACAGTGTTAACCCGTTAACATGAAGTCATTGGGGGACAAGCCATCCGACTTGGCGTGTAAACCATAATGTGTGTTAAACTAACTCCTGCTGAAATAACCTATTGTCTAACTATTCCACACGTCCATCCGACCGTCAGTTCCTTGTCTAACCATTCCATCCTTCTGTCTGACCATTTGTTCATCAGTCCATCCAACAGTTTGTCCATGACATCATTTGCCTGATTTTTCTCTAAACCCTCAGATACATCAGGATTTCTGTAGTCTTGTCTACAGTTTATCCTTTCAACTCTGCTTCTCTCTTCTATCCTCTTCTATCTACATCTAACTTAGGGTTTATTTTTGCATCCCTATGAGTTTTCCTTTGTACACAGTCACTTGCTTTTAGAACTCCTACTTCATCCTCTGCATCTCTCGTCACTGTAAACACTGAAGCAATCATTTGTTCTCTCCCAGGTACAGTGTACACTCCTTTCATGCACATAATCTTGGCAAATATCACCTAACCTAACATCAACACAAACCTTCTAACCTAACATCCTGCTGATGGCAAGTAGCATTTATTACTCTCTTCACAAGTGTCTGTTTTATGCCTAAATGTTCCATGAACCATGTCTAACCATCATAACTTTCTCTCTTAACTGTTCAGGTACTAATAATTGCTATTTCACTTCATCATTCATTGCTTCCTGAAATGACATTCAAGATCCTCTTGTATGGGTGAGTGTCACTTGATGGCACTGTTCCAACGTACATCAGCCAGCTTTGTGATCCAGTTTTCAGTCTGCCAGGTTGCCAATCATTGCACAGTGCTTATCACTCAGGTAATAAAGTTAGAAACTAGGTCTACATTATTGGTAAATTCTGTGGTTTGTTGTCTTAGAAGTTTTTCCGTCGTGGTCTCACAGAGCATCATACATACAGTTGTAAAAATGACAAGAGATGCCTAGTCAATCCACGTACGCGTAATTCATGTCGTTACTGCAGATACCAAAAGTGCCTCTCAGCCGGAATGTCTCGAGAAGGTATGTAATTTTCATTTGTTACTTTTGCTTTCTGTCATTCTGTAGTGTTCTTTGTTTTGAATTACCAGACCACAGAAATGAATGCTGCGTCTTTTTCATCTTTTTCACAACCAGCCTTGTGGCCCTGTGTTGCCTTGATAAGAAAAAAATATTTCATTAATCAAGAATGGAAGTCCCAACATTTGGCAGATCCGTTTTGGAGGAAAAAGTAGAAGAAAATGGGAAAAAGGAGGAAGAGAAGAAGGAAAAAGAAGAGGGAAAGGAGGAGAAAGATGGAAAAGGAGGAAAGAATGTGTTCTGAGCTGAATTAATTGAAACAGTTTTTAAAGGAAGATTGTTTGTTCTGGAGAAATCCAGATGAGCTCAAATCGATGTGCAGAAGCAGGGAACCTGTAAATATTTGTGGGCAGTAGAGCATAGTGATCAGGCTGACGGATAACTAAGGCCGACTGATAACTAGAGCATGTGTTCAGATATATGTGAGTATTTTTGATTGTTGGCCACTACTCGAAGCAGGGGGCCCAAAAATTGGGTATCGGGACATTTCCCCCGTCATTCCCCCTGGACATTTCCCCCTGGAAGGTGTTGTAGTCCACAAGCTTGAAGGCCATGCTGACATCCACAGAACAAGCAGTGTGACATGTCTGTAATCAATAGCATCACATATCAGCCTCGTTTTTGTTTAGTGGGCCTTTCTGAAGCCAGACTGAAACTTTGGCCTTAGGTTGCATTTTTCAAACAGCACTCTAAAAGAAGTCTTCATTTGAAAAATATCAGTATTTGAACAAAGGCTTTAAGACGGTCCGATGTGTGCCGGGATTGTGTTATCAACTCTGATACTGACTCTGTGACTGACTGACTCCAGTGCCCATGTGTGATTGTGGGGTGTGGACTTCAAAAATTTGAACTGACTAATAAGTTGCAGTTAAAGGAGCCAAAATAAGAGGCTTCTACAGTTTAATTGTATGATGGTTTACTCCATGATGGAAAACAAATGCGTGTCTCCAGTTACTGACATTATTTGTAGCTGAATCATTCTGATTCTTTGAGTACGAGAATTTCTTAGCACATTATACTGTTTTTTTTATGTCCATTTGCCAGCTTGCTGGGCCCACATGTATCCATTTTCTCTCTGCTGCTGTTATAGGCTGTGGAGTCCGAGCCTTCCAACAACTTGTCCTTGCCCTTTTCATTCCTGAGGCCTCCTGCTGCTGGTGTTTTATTGGCGAGGCATGTGTTGGCCTCAACGTCTGATGTAACTCATCTATCAGATGTAATGCAACTGCGCTAACATCTAATGCAATGACGATGCCTGAAATCTTCAAGCCAGCACTGTCCAATTCAATTTCTTCGGCTGAAATAGTTGATTCCATTTGATGGGTACTACCCATCAAATAGCTTCAACTATTTCAGTCTTTATGGGCAGACCATTAGTACACGCCTAAGAGCATGACCACTGCTATCCATTTTCACTAGAAACTAGTCATTTGAACCATAAAACTTCACTTTCACGCTGAAATATTAGGAGGTAGACAACACATCTTCAACTCCAAGAAGACATTTTGGGCTCCAAGAATTTAGAAGAATATATCATGGAATATATCATGGTGTGTTCACCATGAAGCGTATTGATACAATGCTATGTCAATTAAGTGGATGCTAAGGTGGAAGATGTTGAAAGCGTTCTGTTTCTTGTGAGATTTAATTGGGCTCTGGACAGCGTGAGTTACAGACACTTCGTTATGGTCAGTAGTAGAGGCCTAGTCATGGTCATTTCGATTAAGAAAGAGTTAATTCAAAAGAAAACAATCAGTTTATGGTATAGGGGGCAACTGGCTAATGGCTCCATCGATAGTGCTATTGCTGGACATTATAAACTTCGAAAGACTGCATCAAACTCACCAGTTATCACGTGATGTCACTAGCTTGCCTTAAAGCTCATTGAAGTGAATTGAATGTTGTAGTCGAATTAACGGACTTTGATTTGCGAAATAAGATGAACTTGTCAAAGTAGGTGTATGAATTAATGCCTACTGAACTTGGAAGAAGAGTGGTATTGATGAGCTTGTAAGGAGTTTCATCAAAGAACAGCCAAGACAGACAACTAGGCAGGATCCAGCACAGAAAATAAGATGGATGCTGATGGGGTGTTGCTTGGTCATAACGAATGATAGACAATTCTCGGTTTGTGGACAAATCGCCCCCGGAAGATTTGCTCCCCACATTTTGCCCCCGGGAAGTTTTTATCTCACTTTAAGAAGAGATATAACTAATAAGAGGGCTGTATAAATAGAAAAGTAAAGCTGCAAAAACAGCAGAAGTTCTAAATTCCTTGTTACATCCGTTCCACATTTGACTGTTGTAAACGGAATTGCCGTATGTTTTGGACTATAAGTCGCGTTTTTTTACTATGGTGTCTTATAGAAAGGAGTGAACTGATCAATGTGTTTAATAGTAGCTAACTGCAGCTCTATCTCTCAATATATCCTTGGATCCTTTCAGCTACGTTATGTATAGAATGAAGTACTTACAATTTTAAAAATCTAAGCAAACGGCAAAGGTTTTAACCTTTAATTCCAAAATAACTAAAACTACTATAAAACCACAACATACACCAATGTTGAAAAAATTATTTCAAAAGTGTATGAAATTTAATTTTAACAAAAAGGATTGTTTTAGCAAGTATTTGATAATAATAATGGCCACATATTTTCCACCACCGTCGCTGCCATCAAAGGTTTTAATCTTTAAAACTACTATAAAACCACAACATACACCAAATGTTGAAGAAAAATTATTTAAGTAGTGCATATAATTTTATTTGAACAAAAAAGCTATTTTTTAGCAAGCATTTGCTAACAATGGCTGTATATTTACGGCGCAAACAGCGTTTATACGCGTTTGACTATCTGTGTATGGGGCGGATACGAGGTCTTCCACTATCGGTGCCAGAGTTGGATAGGAGGTCTGTCAGTCCACACTCGTGTTTTTCAGCGTCATTGCCGGCAACAGTACGAATACAACATCGACTCTTGTCTACTGCCGCTTCATAAGCAAAATATTCCCACACATCACTTTCTACTTTTCTACTTGGCTTAAACATTGTTCTTGTAGTCATTGATTGTTTTACGGTTTAGCGCCTACATTAATCAACGCCAACACAACGAAAGAAAAAGGAAACAGACATGAAATGAGCACAGAAATCTGACTGTAGAGTAGGATTACTATTCAAAAATTAAGTAAAGAAAAACCGTTGTTTTATAAGTAAGTGAGGATAAAGACCTATATCTTATTTTCAAGTTTTGTGATTTTTCAGTTATACAGTTTTTGTTTTTCAGTTTCTATTACAGTTTCAGTTATTCAGCATTTTTCAGTTTAAGTTACAGTTAACTGACACAATTTTCAGTTATTATGCTATTTCAGTTACAGTTTCAGTTAATAGAAATAACACTGTACAGTAGATGTGAGAATGTCATTCAAGAAATATTATGAAGTCTGAGAGACCGCTTTGCAAAGGTGTTAACCTTTGCAAAGAGGTCTCTCAGGCTTCATAACAGTAGTTTACGTTGCCAAATTATTGTAATGTCTTCAATGCCGCACTTGTCTTGACGTTGGTATGTAGGCAGTCTACCAATGTCCGTGATAAGTGTCATCAATCCAGCTTCCATTTCATGGGAAAAAATTTCATCAATCCAACTTCCATGAGATAAAGAAATACTTTTATCAATCCAGTTTCTATTTAAGCAAGAAATTATTTTTCATCTTTCCAACTTCTAGCTGAGCAAAGAATTGAAGGGTTCAGAGCAATAACCAGGTATGTAGGAAATTATGAGTTTTGGGAAAATGGCTTCAAAGATCTGAAACTTCAAACTGTTGTATCTTAGCTACTGGACCACATATCGACAAGCTGTTTGAAGCACCATATAAGTATTATTGTATTTAACGAAAACTTTGCATGATGTAATGCAATAGATAACATTATTGTTTTTTACACGACAATTTGCTTCATACCCGGTTATTGTCAACACCAACAATTTATCATCAGTATAATTACGGGTGCAGTAACAGGGTATGTAGACAAAGTTTGTTTTCTAGCAGCTGTGCACCAACCATGTCATCTGGTGTTAGTCAACATACCTTATTCTTGCACCAAACAGTCACACTATTACACAGTACGGAAATCGTGCAAGAAGAAGGTAAGTCGTCATGACTGCAGTGCTGTCAAGATAGAAAGAATGCAAAATCTGTGAAACACGAAGTTTTAATGACGTAACCGTTGTAATTGTACGCTACATCAGATATTTCATGAGGTCGACTTTAGGAACGAGTGGACGCTAAAGAATGCCAAAATTGGCTTTGACAGCCTTTGACAGTTTCATGTTAAACAGTTATAGGCAAGGACAACAATGCCGCCTTTTTATGTTTAATAGTCAAAATTCAAGAAAAATATGCTTTTCTTGCTTTATTTTTTGAAAATTCCGCTCAAGGCAGCCGCCGGCAAGCTTATAGAATCGGGGACTCAACTTTTCCGATCGTGAGGGTCGGTTATGGTCAGGGTTAGGATTAGGCCTAGTGTCGTCCATGTTTTCTAATTACGAAACTGTCATATCCCATTTAAATCAGCCAATCAGAGCGGAGCGCGCCAGTTTGTTGCGGCCAATGGCAACATGCCTAAATATGCCGTATATAAGGTGAATTGTTGGCGTAAACTTACGCATTAGATATTTGAGTCCCCGATTCTATAAGCTTGTCGTATAATCTTACCTTCGACCGCCTTTTTTGTAGTGATAGAATATATTTCTCGCGACCTAATGAAGCTGGTAATTTACCACGATTCATTTTCGTAATGAACTCTATGAAAATGCTGTCATTATTATGTTCACTATCACGTACACCATTATCATGTAACAGTAGGCCCCTACATACATTATTTTCTTTAGAGCACGGATATAGCCCAACTTAGAGCAAGTAAGTGACAATAACCGGGTATGTCAAATAACCTGTCTGTTGCACCGGTTTTAATACAAAGATTACAAGAAAACGACAGTCTTGTCATCATACCTGGATATTGCAATGGAGTAATGGTAGAATACTGCCGGATGCACAATTCCATGTTATGTTGACATATTTGTTTTTCAAAAATGACTATCAAAAATATTCGGATCTGCACGAAATTTACAGGGTAAATAGAATACTATATTCCAAACACGCTGGCATACTTTTTAGCAAAGAAGTGGTATGTCAACATAACTGGTTATTGCTCTGAACCCTTCAATTATCCTCATAAATCCAGAAGAATTATTCTCGTAAATTCATCTGCTATTTACGGAAACAATTATTTCCATCAGTCCAGCTTCTATTGAAGCAAAGACCTAGTTTCATCAATCCAGCTACTACTTATGGTGACAATTATTTCCATTAATCCAGCTTCTATTGAATCAAAGAATTAGTTTAATCAATCCAACTTCCATCTAGGGAAGTAATTATCTTCATCAATCCAGCTTCCACTTTAAAGTGACAATATAAAATAATTTGGAAATGTATTGTATTGTATTTGAACACTTGTTATAGCGCCCCAACCAGATTTCCCATTCAGAGGCGCTCCCGACTACTGCGCGAACGCTGAATCGGAGTTTCACGCCCGAGCGCATGAGCAATTGCGAGTGAAGGACTTGCCCAGGGTCCCTACGTGGCGACTTTGAGGTGGATCCGAACCCGCAACCCTCCAGCTGCAAGGCACCGAACATACCCCTACACCACCGCGCCCCAGTTGTATTGTGATGTGTTGTATTGTGTGTTGTATTGTACTCCACGTTTATAATGCGACCGAGCCACCCGCAGTAAAGATCCGAGAAATTAATCTCTGATAATCCGACCCGACCGTAAACTACGCAAAGGTTTGTATATCATGATTCATCATCGATTCATCGATAAGCTACCTAATGTTAGTGAAGCCAGGAGTTGTGGATAAATTGCCATCATTTTGTTGGTAAACCTGCATTTTAGCGTATTTTATTATTTTTTTTTATCTGGCTGCGTAAATGGAAGTTGGATTGATGAAAATAATTCTTGGGGTAAATAGAAGTTGGATTGATGAAAATAATGTTTTGCGTAAATGGAAGTCGTATTGATGAAAATAATGCTTTGCATAAATGGAAGTTGGCTGATGAAAATAATTCTTTGCGTAAATAGAAGTTGGCTTGATGAAAATAAACTGCACACTTAACTTCTTTTACAATTCAACAAATATGTGATGCCTCATTTCTATTGTTCTGGAGGCGAAACTTCCCGGGGGTGAAATATGGGAGCGATTCTTCCGGCGGCGAATCTTCTGGGGTGAATTGTTCGTATCCCCAATTCTCAACATAGATCAGCTGGTTAGAGCGGAGGTTAGATAGGTGACCATAGAAATAGTTTCACCTTAAATATCATATATGCTGGTTAGGTAAAATAACCTAGATGTCTTGGTAACTAGACTTTATCTTAGATTTATACTGAATGGCATTGATTATATGATGCCTGTCTGAACTTGTTGTGTATTAAATTATATTCATCTTTGACTAAAACTACATGATATATAGTCAAATATGACAGACATTGAACTAACCTTGTGGATCTTAGATTGATTAACAAATAATACAGTGTATTATCAGCACTGGTCCATTACAAATAGAATGGTTTTCAAGCACTTGGGCCAAAAAAATAATGCTGTGTTTCCGGTAACATAGCTTTAAAAAACTGGGTAGGTAGGAAAAAATTTTATTTTGCAAAATATTTTTATCCAACAATTTGCTCTTACACCTTGCTAAAACAGCTTCGCGTTCTTTGAACTTATTTGTTATAGATGGTATGCTGCTATTTTAAAGTACACTGTGAGCCATAAAAACCGGGCCACTTTATGTTTAGCTATATCTCTGTCATTTCTTTATCGATTTTTACACTTTTTGCATTATTTTAAACAGGAATCAATACTCTAAAGAGCAGAAATAAACATTATCGATTTAGTCCTACATGTATGCTAAACTTGTCTTGCGAAACTGAAGACACTAAAAAACACGTGAGAATCGATAAATGCTGCATTTTTACTACTTAAATGCAAACAATTCTTCAGTGCCTTTATTTGTTTAAAGTTTGTGTTCAAAATGACTTCCTTTTTCACGTACACATTTTGCCAAGCGACGTCGCCACTGATCAATTTTCAGTGTCAATAAGATGTTGTTCCAGATCGTTCCAGACGGATACGAGACACTGCCGAAGTTCATCAGTGTTCTGAATGCGCTGTTGGTACACGCGCTGTTCCATAATGGACCAGATGGAATAATCGAGTGGATTTAGGTCAGGCGAATTGGGTGGCCACATCTCTGGCCCTATGAAGTATGGTGCATTGCGAGACAGATACTCAATTGTTTCACGAGCCCGATGCGCCGGAGCTGAATCTTGTTGGAAAATGAACATGTCGCCAGCAATGTGGCGCATTTGTGGCAACAAATGTTGTGCTAGCATCACGTCTCGATAATATTGGCCATTGATTTTGGCTCCCGGGTCAACGAATATAAGCTCTGTGCGACCGAGTTTCGAAATTCCCACGGAAACCATGAGCGACTTGCTGAATGTTGTCCTGGTACGCAACAGACGGTCTGATGAAATCTGTTTCTTTGACACTGAACGAGGCACATAAAGACGATCGTTTTGAGTGTTTGACGGCGCAGCAACTGTAGGCTAAATAACTTTTCATCAGTGAAGAAAATGAAACCGACATCCGATACTGAGAAACGCTGCAGCAATTGTCTAGCTCGTACCAAACGAGATTGACGATTAGCGGTGGTCAGTTCCTGAGCCCGTCGTCTTTTTAAGCATTTCAGTTCCAAATCGTTATGAATAATGCGTCTGACCGTCGTTTGTGTAAGATTCAGCTCTCTCGCGATTTGTCTGGTTGAAAGATGTGTTTTAGGCTTGTCTTCCTGGCTCTGAACCAATTCATTGACGGCGGCGATATTATCTTCAGTTCGCGACGATTTTGGCCGACCACTTCCCGCAGCGCGTTCAACTGAACCGGTAGTTCTCAACTTTCGCAGAAAAGTCATCTAATGTTTTTCTTTTCCAATTCTTGTTCGGAAACTCCTTAATTAATCGTCTAGAAGAATAATTTTTGCATTCCAGCAGATTTTTAATTAAAATTTTATCCTCAAAACTCAACATTTTAAAATTTTAACTCAAATTTTCAACCATCAACTTTATTTACATTATGCTGCGAAACGGATATGACGTCATCCGCGCAAGTAAATAAGTAAATCGTAGAGATTTAATTTTTCTTTCAAACGACACAAAAACTATAAAAAAATTAAAATACCGACCGCGATATAGCTAAACATAAAGTGGCCCGGTTTTTTATGGCTCACAGTGTATATATTGTTGCAGACATAACAACACAACAGTTTTAGTATTAAAATCTAGTCAAATTAAAAACCTTTAAATGAATAGCCATATTATTTGCAAATTATTTTTATACAACAATTTGCTCTTTCACCTTGCTAAAACAGTTTTGTGTTCTTTAAACTTATTTGTCATAGATGGTATGCTTCTATTTTAAAGTATATGCCGGTGCCCTTCAGATCAGACCCGTTCACGAGGGCTGCAGAATGTTGCACCCTCTGAAAATGTGTCTGCACACAAGCTATCCTGCATTGGCCAGTGACAGCTGTCAATCAAAGTAGCACACATATTACATTTAACTAGTCTCTAGGAATCAATACCAAATTTGGAGGATGTTTTCCGTAGAGATTACCCTCCTCACCCCTTCAACCATCGGACACATGTTAATACTAACCATGGGAAACTTTAGCCCGTTTATTGCTCTAAGTAACGATGCCCTTATTCACTTACCTCTGGCAAGGAAAGCAATGTTATTAATGTCGCAAATCTGCACCTCTGGCACGCAAAGGTTAAATTCATGTGTCAATAAAAAAATGTGTGAAAAATTTTTTTTTACATTTTTTTTGAAAAAATTATTTTTTTGAAAAAAAATTTTTTTGAAAAAAAGTTTTTCACAAAATTTTCCCAGTCGGGCCTAAAAAAGTGGCTCGGTCGGGTTACCGGAAACACAACATTATTTTGTTTTGGCCTTGTGGAAAAGAGACAAGAAAGGTTAAGGAGATCATATTGGTGGTTGCTAGGCAACTTATTTCAGAAACACAGGCCAACAGTGATGAAGCGTCTATGCTAGACCATGGCAAGACAACTGGGTTATCTGGTTAAGCAGACGAAGAAATCTGCAGCTGGGTAAGATAGATGGAGAAGAGCCTGCAAGACTGTTACGCATGAGCAGTAACACCTCAAGTTCATTGCATTTTGGCATAGGTAACCAGTGCATTTCTGTCACATGAAACTAGGTATAACTAGGTCTCCCACGAGACCTCTCTGGTTCCTTTATAAATTACTTGAGACTTTCCTTTTTGACCGGGCTGGGTTGGGAGCGCCTCTTAAAGGGGCGCAATATAGGTTTCATAGATAGATAGATAGATAGATAGATAGATAGATAGATAGATAGATAGATAGATAGATAGATAGATAGATAGATAGATAGATAGATAGATAGATAGATAGATAGATAGATAGATAGATAGATAGATAGATAGATATTTCCTTAAGGGTGTAGCTATCCATGGACATGATACTAGAGCATCCCGTAAATATCGAACCCCAGGGGCACGAACCAGGACTAAGCAGTTCTCAATTAAATGCTCAGGTCCACCACTTTGGGATTCTCTTCCTCCAAATTTAATAAATATATTACACATGGCTCAATTTAAAGCTCAATTGAAACATTATCTCTTGAACATATAAAAAGAATAGAATGACTCGATAGATTGTACCTTAGTTAAGATTGTTTATAATGTACTACTGTGAACATTATAATCTGTTTTGTTTTGATTTTGTTTGTTTGTTTTAAATCTTGTACTGCAATGTTTTGTTATTTAGTTGTTTGGCTATGATTTAGCCCTAAAATTGTTATTTAAGTTGAATTTTCTATAACTATATGAACATAAAAATCGTCTTGCCATCAGTAAATGTAATATGGAAAAGGGGCAGCCCTGCAATAGCGGATTATTTTATCCTTTAGGGCTGTCCTGTTGACGGCATCAGCAGATTAACATTTTTTTAAATGACTGATTAATTGTGCTGTTGTTGATTCAATAAACGGCTGATTGATTGATCAAATAGATATCATCAGTTCCTGACGCCAGCCATTTGGCGGCGATGGGTACGAATGAATGACCTCCATTGTCCTCGGTCGCTTGTCAAGTCCATTGCTCCCCTTAGTGTCAGTCCAAGTAATGTTATGTCTTCTTTTATATTGTCTATCCATCGTTGTCTTCATTCATTTATTAATTCATTCAGAGCATTTATATAGCGCCCCTTCAAGAAGCTACTCAGAAGCGCTCCCGGCCCAGCGACTAAAGAAAAAAGCTTGAGGGACTTGTAAAACCCTGCTGGATGGCTCACAAGTAAAGAGTGGAGCTTAAGCGGGAGGTCATTCCAGATGAAAGGTCCCACAACTGAAAAAGCACGGTGCTGCTTAATAGCCAAGCGAGCCCGTGGAACTAGGAGCTCACCCCTCATCGTAGAGCGAGGCGCTGACTAGGGCTGTCAATTAAATATTAGAAAAACGCGGCCCGGGATTCTCTTCCTCAATTTAGCCGGGGGCCCGTAAATATATTACACATGGCTCAATTTAAAGAAAGCAAGAAATACTTGCGTTACCTTACAGTATACACAGCACATAAAATGGCGGCTGATAGCTTGCTAGTCGCTAAAAGTTATAATTCGCTAAATTACATGTAACATGCTAAGTCCGCTAGATAATTAATAACTGATGCCCACATTTTATTCCCAAAGTTTAAAAGTTACCTGCAGTCTGCACTGACGTGATTAGACAGTTAAATGCACAAAACAATGGAATGATTCTAATAAACTACTAAATCTGTAAATTTCAAACGAAAGCAACAGCAATGGCGGTTTGGCGGTAAACAACGAGATGTCGCGTTAAGATCAGACAGTCCAAGTAAGTCAGTAAATAACCAATCTTAATGGTAGTATTGATTAATAAATTGGCTGATTGATTGATCAAATAGATATCATCAGTTCCTGACGCCAGTCATTTGGCGGCGATGGGTACGAATGAATGACCTCCATTGTCCTCAATTTCTTGTTCATAAGTCGAATGCAATAACCCCTTAGTGTCAGTCCAAGTAATGTTAGGCCTAATGGTTTTATATTGTCTGTCCGATCGTTGTCTTCATTCATTTATTAATTCAATTCAGAGCATTTATCCAGCGCCCCTTCAAGAAGCTACTCAGAAGCGCTCCCGGCCCAGCGACTAGCCAGCCGACAAAAAAGGCTTGAGGGACTTGTAAAACCCTGCTGGATGGCTCACAAGTAAAGAGTGGAGCTTAAGCGGGAGGTCATTCCAGATGAAAGGTCCCACAACTGAAAAAGCACGGTGCTGCTTAATAGCCAAGCAAGCCCGTGGAACTAGGAGCTCACCCCTCATCGTAGAGCGAGGCGCCGACACGCTGCAACGTCGGACAGGGGGCGGCAAAGATCATGCAAGTAAGGTGGAGCACAGCCAAGAACGCAGCGAGAAACCACAGCAGCAATTTGGTATGAAATCTGCTGAGACATAGGCAGCCAGTGCAACACATCACGGATGTATGCAGAGACAGGAGCAAATTTAGGAAGCTGTCCAATATGCCGAGGAGCCGAGCGTAGAACTCGATCTAGTCTCCCCAGAACCCCAAAGGGAAGGCCAGCAAGTAGGGAGCAACAGTTGTCATTTCGACTAGTAACAAAGGCGTGAACAAGGACCACGACTGCATCGTGAGAGAGAGAGCGAGAGACCACTCGAAGCTGACGAAGCTGATAATAACAGTTCTGTGCAACCAGTTTCACATGTTGAGACAAAGTAAGCTCAGAGTCAAGAGTAACTCCCAGATCATGAACTGTGAGGGGAAAAGGTTATGTGAGGAAAGAGCAGGGTAAGGTAAGTTGGGAAAAGTCGATACCCTGAAGTTGCGTACGGCCACCCAGCCAAATAAGCTTGGACTTGTCTGTCTTTGTTTGTTTTTCCTTCGAATCTTTTGTAGTGCATTGTGTGGAATCCGGTCAACTGGCATTCTTTCTACATGTCCAAACCATCGGAGTCTTTGTTGAACGACTTTGTCTAGCAGGGTTGTTTGGATACCTAATGCTTGCCTAATGTCATCGTTACTTATTTTCTGCAGTCTTGATATCCCTGCAATCTTCCGTTGCCAACTCATTTCTTCTTTTCTCATCTTGTTTTCGCATTGTCCAGCATTGTGATCCGTATAGGAAAATCGGTTGTATCATTGTCTCGTATATTTTTATCTTTGTTTTCTCTGCTTTTCCATATCCTGTTCATCATTCCAATTGCTTGTGAAGCGCGTCCAATTTTTCTTTGTATCGTTGCTGCCATCTGTGTTTATTAGCCCACCACCAATAGCTTCTCCTTGGATGTTGATCCTTATTGGTATCTCTTTGGTCTTTTCAATCACCATTGGTTTGGATTTCTCTGCGTTGATCAATACACAGAATCTTCTACGCTTGTTTCATCAATCTGTGTCATAATATCCTGTAGTTCTGGTCCGCTTCTAGTGAGGAGGCTAATGTCATCAGCAAATCGGAGATTATTCACCAGCCCTCCCATTTTATTTGATTCCTGTCTCGGTGTTGTTAAGGCTGAGTGACATCGCTGCTTCTAATACCAGGTTAAATAGGTATGGGGATAAGATACATCCTTGTCGTACTCCCGATTTTGTATGACAGTATTCTGTGATCTTTTTATCTACTTTTATGGCACTAGATGATTTCTATATATCCCTTGTACAAGTTTGATCAGTTGCTCTGGTATTCCTGCATTTTGCATCACTCTCCACATTCTATCATGCCATATGCTGTCAAATGCTTGTTTGAAGTCTATGAAGTTAATGAAAACTTTCTGGTTGTGTTCTATGGTTTTTCAAGTATCTGTCTCATTGCGAAGAGTTGATTAACTGTCCTTCTTCCTGGCCTGAACCCGGTTTGCTCTTCTCCAAGTGCTCCTTCAACGTACTGCTTCATTCTGCTTTGTATAATTTTGGTGAAGACTTTTCCTGGAATGCTCTGTAGGCTAATGCCTCTGTAATTTTACAGTCTTGTGGATGTCCTTTTCTTTTGTATATTGGGACAATTGTCGATTTTGCCCAGTCTTCTGGTATTTCTTCCTCCTGTTGAATCTTTGTAACAAGGGTATGCATAGCTTTAACAACTATTTCTCCTCCTCCTCCTTGAAGTAGTTCCGTAGTGATTCCATCCATGCCTGGTGCTTTATCTTTTTTCATTTTGTTGATTCAGCATCTCTTACCTCGTCTTGTAGAAATTTTGGCATCTGTTCTTCAATGTTGTTTATGGACAACTCTGTGAGAACCGTAGGTTCAATATGTGTGTCGACATTTAGTAGTTGTTCAAAGTGTTCCTTCCAACGTTTCTGTATACTTGCATCGTCTGCTAGTATTTTACCATTTGCGTCTTTGATTGATGCAACTGTGAGCTCAAATTTTCCACTGAGTAGTTTTATCTTTTTATATACTTCTTGCATTCTGTTTATCTTGAAAGCTTCTTCAGCTTCTTTGCTTTGTTGTTCCATCCAGTTGTTTTTGTCTCGTTGCAGCTTCCTTCTGATTTCTCTAGTGAGCCACTTGTATTGTTTCCGATCTGCAGTGTAAGTTTGTTGTTTTTGCAATGTTTCTTCTTTTTTCCACGAGTTCTAATACTTCGTTTGATATCCATTGGTCTTTAATCTTCTTGCGAGCTCTTCCGACTACGTTGTTGACTGCTGTTTGTATTCCTTTTTGTATGTTTGACCACATATCTTCTATGGTGTCCTGATCGTTGATTTGTATGTTCCTATCTATCTTGTCTTCATACTTTTGTCGGATGTCGTTATCTGTCAGTTTCTTGGTATCGTATTTGATGTTCTCTGTTGGTCTTATTCCTCTCCTTAATCTCATTTTCAAGTTGGCTATTACTAGCCTGTGATCGGAACCAATTTGTGCGTCGAATGATCTGCAGCTTGTCACTTTTGAGCTCTTTTGTTTATTATGATGTAGTCGATCAGGTTATGTATCTTTCCATCGGGTGATGTCCATGTCCATTTCCTTTGTGGTTTCTTTTATTCGAAGAAAGTGTTCATTAGCTTTAAGTCATTTGTAGTACAGAACTGGAGCCTGGAGGAGTTACTCTCCGCTGTCATTCATGTCTTCCAATCCAAATTTGCCAATGGTGCCTCTCCAGGTATCGCTTTCTCTGGCGACCTTTGCGTTAAAATCTCCCGCAATGACGATTATGTTGTGTCTGGGAATTCCGTGTATTATCGGCTGAAGTTGTTCATAAAATGCATCAATTTCTTCTTCCGTAGCTGCTGACATCGGTGCATAGGCTTGGATGACTGTCATCTTCATTTGGTGCGAAATCTTGCAGACATTAATCGTTGCGATATCAACGTATCCTATCATGGCTTTTGCTGGTTTCATGTTCAGAATCATTGCTACTCCCTCTCGCAACTGATTGTCTTCTCTTCCGGATGTTAGAACTTTGTACTGATTATGGTAGAATTCTCCTTATCCACACCATCTTTTCTCACAGAGTCCTATGATGTCCCATCTGTATCTTTCTAATTCATTGACTGTTAAGACGAGTGCTCCTGTGTATGATAGAGTCCTTACGTTCCATGTTCCTAGTCTTATGTTGTAAAGCTTGAATTCTCTTGTTTTGATGCTGTTCACTATGGAGGTGGTAGTTGCGGCGGTAGTTGATGCTCCTGTTGTCGGCTTCTTCTCTGTCATTGTGTTTGTTGTCGTTTGTGGTGTTGGTGGTGGTGTTCTGGTAGCTAACTTTTCACATTCGGCCCCAGTCCTCTGACTTTGAATCAGTTTTAATACACTTGCCTGCGTGGACCTTCGTATTCCGGGCGACGTCCGAGCCGGCATGTGTTTTCATCATATGGATCATTTCATTCTATTCTTGGCCGTGTATTCATCCAGTGCTTGGTCATGGCTCCCGGATATAGTGAATGGCCAGATCATCGATGGTGAGTTTGATGCAGTGTGATTCTTCTTACAGATTTTATTTTAGTTATAGTTATAGTTAATGGTTTTTATTTTAGTTATAGTTATAGTTATAGTTAGTATTATTTTTTAGTTATAGTTATAGTTATAGTTAATGGATTTTTATTTTAGTTAATTTTAGTTACTACTTAGTTACAATAATTGAGGCTATAAGCAAAATTGTGCGTATTAACACGCTGTTTCACAACTTGCTCAGAGCTTTGAAGGCCTTTGAAGCATGGGTGCATTCAACTTTATGAATACACGAGTTTCTAAAGTAACTGACAAATTGCATAATAAAAATATCGCATTTTCGTTCTCATTTATGTCGAATCGTCCATATTGCACTTCCTATTTTTATTTTTTGTATTAACGAAAATTCAAGATGAATTTTCGTTAGTGTTATTTTCGTTATAGTTATAGTTATAGTTAATGATATTTTTTAGTTATAGTTATAGTTATCGTTAACGAAGTCATTTTATTTTTCGTTAACGAACATTTTCGTTATCGTTATCGTTAACGAGAATCACACTGGTTTGATGTCTGTCCTTTGAGGCATTCCACTTGCCAGTCACATTCATTCATTCATTCATTCCAAAGTTTTATATAGCGCCCCTTCAGGAGCGCTCCCGACCCAACCCCGGCTGAAAAGGATGGTTTTAAGGCTAGAGTAAACGCATCTAAATGAACTCTAGGAAAAAGGCGTAATGTTAATGGGAGCCCATTCCAAACCATGGGGCCAGCAACAGAGAAGGTACGATGCTGTCTAAGAGCAGTTCGCGCACGGGGAACAAGAAGTTCACCATGTGTGGAGGAGCGGAGAGCTCTACGTCCCTGCACATCCAAAGTAGAGCGACAGAGCTCTTGTAAATACACAGGAGCGGAACCTAAGAGGCAACGCCAGACCAAAGCAGAAAGCCGGTACACATAGTATAAATGAAACAAATCAAAACAAACCAATCTGGACAGCCAACTTACTCCAGCACTTCCCTTCACAGTTGCATATATGAAAACGATATATATATATATATATATATATATATATATATATATATATATATATATATATATGACCAGATGCGTTTGTTACCTTACAAATCTTGACTTGCGCTTGGGAAAATATTTTTCACCTTTTTGCCTTAAAGCAGCTGTCAAACCTATATCTTGGTATTGTATTGTATTGTATTGTATTGTATTTGAACACTTGTTATAGCGCCCCTTCCAGATTGCCCATTCAGAGGCGCTCCCCGACTACTGCGCGGACGCTGAATCGGAGTTTCACGCCGAGCGCATGAGCAATTGCGAGTGAAGGACTTGCCCAGGGTCCCTACGCGGCGGCTTTGAGGTGGTTTCGAACCCGCAACCCTCCAGCTGCAAGGCACCGAACATACCCCTATACCACCGCGCCCCAGTATATTGTGTTGTGTTGTATTGTATTGTATTGTACTCCACGTTTATATTGCGACCGAGCCACCCGCAGTAAAGATCCGAGAAATTAATCTCTGATAAACCGACCGACCCGGAATCGAACCCGGGCCGCCGGCGTGGCGAGCGGGCTACCAACCCACTCGGCCTCTCAGGATCTGGTATCAATGTACCGACAATTAATTGAGGTATTCTAATATTTGACCTGTTTTGTTTCAGCGATTCAGATGGGTCGTCCCTCAAAAGTACGAACTGTTAATGGCAGTGGTAGTGATGGGCTACGATTGAAGGAGCCAAAAACACCAAAGGATGCATCTGAGTCTCGGTTTGGTAGTGATGCAACTGAGGATTGGCTGAAATATTACACAGAACCAGCTTTCAAGTATGAGATGTTTAACAAAAGCAATAGCAAATTAAAAGCAGACTATTCTGGTTCAAATTCCGGATCAAGACTAGTTACAAATGGCTCAAAGGCAAGTATTAAAACTGATTCAAAGTCAGACAATTGTGTTAACATTGTCTCGAATGTGCAGCCTTCATCACTGACTGGTGCTTCGGACAATGAAAGCGGAAGTAACTCCAGTGCAGACGAAGATAGAAGTAATAATTTTGAGTCTTTTGAATTGGCAAATTCAAAAACCTCTTATTGTCCTGAAGTGGACTATTTTGTGCCACATGAGGAGAAAGAGTTAAAGCCTAGTAAACTAAAAAGTCCCACTTCTACACCATCAGACTGTCCACCTTGTAGTCGGACCCAGGTTTCAACGAAAGAACAATCACAGCTGATGCCTAAAGCAATTGGGAACTTGAATGGATTATTCACATCAGTGGGTAAATGGAAGAGTTCTAATATGACACCAAGATCTTTGCAGTTAAGCAGAGCACTCAGCATGTCAAGTGGAGGATATTGTCAACTGAATTCTACTCCACCATTACCTCTTAAGCAAGCTTTTTCAGAAATGGAAGATAAAGAACAATCATCAAGATTTGTTACTTCAGACACTGTTTTAACAGAATTTGAAGGCTTTAGTGAAGCTGCATCAGGAGAATTTGGATCCCTTAGTTGTTTATTGGATGAAGACAAAGCAAAGCGTGATAGACGTTCAAATATTACACAGGCGCATGAGATGTTTCGGGATGCTACTTCTTCACATTCAAATGGTGATTTGCCGAGAACACTAAATGACTCTCTTTCAGATTTTTCACCAGTTGAAGCGTCAAGTCCCTGTGCTCGAACTCTGTCTGACTTTCAGGTTGGCATTACTAGTGAGCTACCATCTGCTTCCCCACACTGTGGACCTCCATGTAGTGTGGGTCTGCTGCTTCACACTCGTATTCATCAAGTGGACACATGCAGTATGGAATTGGAAAATTGCAATGTCCCCACTGCTTGCAGCTTAGAAAGCACACCGTCATTTTCTTCTGCACTAGCGGACTTTAGTCTCATCTCTCCAAATTCCACTAGTAGTCGATCAGTAGTATTTCCATCTTCAACAAATAAATGGCGCCAGCCCAGTGACCGTGACTCGCCATATTGTACTATATTTGCACTGGCAAGCAGCTGCCAACTCTTCAATGAAGCAAGCAAGAATCCTTTTGAGAGAGATGGATCCTGTGACAATGAAAGAAATGTGTTTGAAAGTATCTGTTCGGAACATCAGACTAGAATCACGCAACAGTACTGGCTGGAACCAGTCCTTCCTGATGAAAATATCATATTTAATGAAAAACATAAGGAAATTATCAAACAAATTCTATCTGCCTACGAGCGGTTCGTCCAGACGGGAACAAATGTAAATGAGACATTAAGGACCGAACTTGAAGTAAGTTAAAGCATTTGTTTCTTAAATGTAGTTCATCTGTGTGACAAGTGTGGTGATGTAATACAATGTAACAGTTATATATGCATGTATGCATTTTGGGCCCCTGCTGTATATTCTTTATATGTCAGGCATCAGTGCTCTTCTAGCTTCACTTGCCATTCTGAGCCAATCATATGCTGATATCCTGGCCTACCTGCACTGCCCTGCCTCCAGTGCAGTTGCAGCCACCCGAGTCATGCAGCAGGCTGTGGGTGCGCTAGTGGCCTGGATGTCATCAAACTGCTTGTTGCTTAATCCTTACAAAACGTAACGTATTTGGTTGGGTACTAGGCAGCAGCTAGTTTGCCATGACTGCTTTTGCCAGTTGCACCAGCTGCATGTAGTCTTTTGCTCTCTTACTTTTAATGCTACTGCTACTCTTGTTCTTGCCTTTGTTTAAGTTGACTTGACTACTGTTGCTCTGTTTATGCAATATGCAGGTCTCCCACTGGGGTGGATTGGGTGTCTGGAGCGGGTGTTGCGGATGGTGGCACACCTCATGGGGCATTGCTAAGTTTAGCCATGTATCAGATTACATGCAAGATGTCCTGCACTGGTTACCCTTGCCTCAGTGAATCTGCTACAGGATCTCTGCTATGGTTCAAAGGTGATGTGTACTTGGCAAGGTGTCTGCTCACTTGCAAGAGCTCTGCCTCTCTACTTTGGGTCTTCATGGCCGTCTCTGTCTTCGCTCTGCGGCTCATGGTGAGGTGTTGGTTCCCTTCATGCGTACCTCTATTATGCAGTGTTGCTAGTTTTCAGTCATTGCTCCAACTATTTAGAATAGGCCTCCCTGGAATTGTAAAGTCTCCTAACTAGGGATTCTTCTGACACATTCTACAACAGCCTAAAGTCTGTCCTTTTCGTGGGGTTGAGTCGGGAGCGCCTCTGAGTAGAAATCTTCAATGGATGAATAAATGTATGAATGGGATGTATATATGTACTCATATTTACATTGAAATTGTTAAATATATAGTCGGGAGCGCCTCTGAGCAGGCTTCTTGAAAGGGCGCTATATAAATTCCTGAAATGAATGAATGAATGAATATATGTTTAGCTATTTCTCTTTGGCTTATATAATAATTAATAATGGATGGGAAAAGCCTTGATAACCTAACTCTCATTTCATGGCTTTGATTAGAGATGCCACAGTGACAGACACTCTGGCTGAGTGCTACCTTACGTTGACCTCAGCAGCCGATAGGGCTGTCAGAATTTTATAAAAACATGGCCCGGGGCGTGAGCACCCGGGCAGCGGGTACCAGAAGACCCGTCATTGGAAAAATACTTTAGAAAAGCCAAAAAGCAGTTGTGTTACTATACACACCATATAAATGGCGACTGATGGGTCATGAGTTGCTAATAGTTGATTTGTAAATTACATGCAAGTGCTAGATGATTACGTCCGTAATAACTGATAACATTTTTTTCAAGAAGTTTGAAAGTTACCTGCACTGACATGATTAGACAGTTACAGAGGCATTAGCCTACAGAGCATTCCAGGAAAAGTCATCGCAAAAATGATGCAAAGCAGAATGAAGCAGTATGTTGAAAGAGCAGTTATTATTTAGCCTAGTATTGGAAGCACTAATGTCACTCAGCCTGAACAACACAGAGACCGGAATCAGATTAAATGAAGGGCTGGTGAATAATCTCCGATTTGCGGATGACATTAGCCTCCTCACTAAAAGCGGACCAGAACTACAGGATATTATGACACAGATTGATGAAACAAGCGTAGAAGATTCTGTGTATTGATCAACGCAGAGAAAACCAAAATAGTGATGATTTAAAACACCAAAGGGAAACCACTAGCTTTTTGTTCCTAGGGCTAGGACTGCCTTGTCTCAATGCCGGGCATTTGCTGTGGTTGGTCCCTCTACTTGGAATACCCCCCCCTCACTAAGGGCTAAACTAATGACTGGATTTTCCTTTTTGGTCTCTCTTTCCTTAAAGACGTTTCTTTTCCCCCGGGGTTTTCGTGCTGAGAGCGCCTCTGAATAGTTATTCTGAGAGAGGCGCTATATAAATCTTTAAATATGATATGATCCAAGGAGAAGCTATTGAGCAAGCAGAACAATTCATCTATCTAGGAGGGCTAATATGGCAGCAATGAAAAATACATACAAAGGAGCATTTGATGCACTTCACAAGTATTTGGAATAATGAACAAGATATGGCCAAGTAGAGAATTAACACAGAAAACCAAGACAAAACTATACGAGATGACGATGATGCCGATTTTCTTATACGGATCAGAATGTTGGACAATGCGGAAGCAAGATGAGAAAAGAATTCTTACAGCAGAAATGAGTTGGCTACAGAAGATCGCATGGATTTCAAGACTACAGAAATAAGAAACGATGACATAAGACGTTTAGCGAGAATGCCAGTTGACAGAATCCCACACAATGCACTACATGCACGATTCGAAGGAAAAAACAAAGGCAGACCAAGGCAAAGTTGGGTAGACAGCATAAATGAGGACATACAATCACTTGGACTAACACTCGGGGAGCAATGGACTTGACAAATAACCAAGGACAATGGAGATAATTTATTCGTACGCATCACCGCCAAACTATCTCATCCTATTTTATGTTAAGGTCAAAAAAATAATGTTGTGTTTCCAGTAACCCGACCGAGTCAGTGACTGGGAAAATTTTGTGAAAAAAGTTTTTATGAACAAATTATTTTTTCAAAAAAAAAAAAAATGTTCACACATTTTTTTTATTGACACATGAATTTAACCTTTGCGTGCCAGAGGTGCAGATTTACGACATTGATAACATTGCTTTCCTTGCCAGAGGTATGTAAATTAGGGCACCGTTAATTAGAGCAATAAACGGGCTAAAGTTTCCCATGGTCAGTATTAACATGCCTCCGATGGTTGAAGGGGTGGGGAGGGTAATACATCGCAGGCAGAGGAATTAATTTTCTCATGGTAACTTGCAAGGGCTATTTCCCAAATCCCATCACTGTATTCAATGTATCAGCAACATCTACGGGAAAACAGCCTCCAAATTTGGTATTGATTCCTAGAGACTAGTTAAATGTAATATGTGTGCTACATTGATTGACAGCGGTCACCCGCCAATGCCGGATGCAGGATAGCTTGCGTGCGGACACATTTTCAGAGGGGTGCAACATTCTGCAGCCCTCGTGAACGGGTCTGGTCTGAAGGGTACCGGCATATACTTTAAAATAGCAGCATACCATCTGTGACCAATAGGTTTAAAGAACGCAAAACTGTTTTAGCAAGGTGAAAGAGCAAATTGTTGTATAAAAATAATTTGCAAATAATATGGCTATTCATTTAAAGGTTTTTAATTTAACTAGATTTTAATACTAAATGTTTGTTGAACTGTTGTGTTGTTATATCTGCAACAATATATGCTTTAAAATAGCAGCATACCACCTATAACAAATAAGTTCAAAGAACACGAAACTGTTTTAGCAAGGTGTAAGAGCAAATTGTTGGATAAAAATATTTTGCAAAATAAAATTTTTTCCTACCTACCCAGTTTTTTAAAGCTATGTTACCGGAAACACAGCATTATTTTTTTGTTGGCCTAAAGCAGAAACGGGAACTGAGGCTCACTGCTAGTCAGTCCCCTAAGTTTATCTGCAATGTTTGCTGCTCTCATGTTGGTAAAGATGGGAAGAAAGTTTGCAAACAAACCAGATACTGTTGTGAGGGTTGCGATGTACCCTTGTGCCTAGCGCCTTGTTTCGAGTTATACCACACAAAAAATATTTGCAGATAGTTTGCAGAGTATTTATTTTCATTTTCAAATCTTTATATTTTCTTATACTGCTTGCTTTTGTAGCACTGGCAGACTAGTCCGTCTGATATGAATGCTTCTCTTGCTGAATGGATTCAAAGCAAAGTGGTCCCTGTTTACACATTTTCTTCAATAACATACTGTAAAAGTTTGCCAGGTAAGCTGTGCTGTATGGTAGCTTGGACATTTGCCTTTTTGAATCATGGATTAGCATAAACAGTCTGTGTTTCCAGGCATGTTATATGCTTCTTCACCTACCACACAGCCATCTATTTAAGCATTTTGTGAATTGTATACTTTTGGAGCTACATAAATGCATCATTTACAAGAAGTTGAAAGTCCTCACGGAAGCAGCTTAATTGGCAGATGAATACACTTTGTAAGCCATTTCCGGTTGAAACATTTTGGGGAAGCAGTAGCGAGTAAGACAAGCTTTTTTGGTTCAGAACAAAAGTGGAAACAAAACACCAATGGACACCACCAAATTTCTTTTTGGAAATATTTGTTTTGAGATATTTAAAACCAAGTTTTGGTCTCAGATTACTAGGGCTGCGGATTTTAATGGTTAATTAATCGATAAATCGTTAAAAATTTTAATCGATTAATTTTGGCTTGTTCGATTAATTTGTTTACTTATTTCATGGTGTCGAGTAGGGTGTTGCCAAATCTTGATCCGGAAATCGGTATGTGCCGGGCCCTAGACCAATTAATTGGATTCGTTGCATCCCAGGACTACTTATCCAAATACCAAAAGAAGTAATATTTTTGACCAAATACAATTTCTTGTTTCATTAATAAAAAAAATAGTAACCTGATTTGGCGACCTCGTGCGATAATCTTTAATTTTTATCATTAAAGGTCCATGTAAAATAATAAAATTCATTTGAATTACATCTCGCAAGAACATACAAGATTTTTTTAATTTCTATGATCATGGAGTAACAAACAGTGCCTAGAACCAAATAAAAATAGATATTGCCGATTAATCGGATCGAATCCGGATTTGGCATAAAAAGCAGGCCAAATATCTTGGGTGATACCTGGATTCAGAAATCGGCAAAAAATGCCAATTGGCCACACCCTAATGCCGAGAAGCCTGTTTCCTGAATAAACAATATGGCGAACAATGATAATTTGAAACGTTTGACTCGGAGTATCACAAATTCTAAAACTTCACTGCGACAAAATTCGTTAGACGGTGTGTGCCCAAAGAATCTCACAACATACTTCATGAAACCTCTTCCATCAACCTGATGAACTGAACTTTAAGTGTGAATCTTAATTATCTTATAGTATAAACTCTAGGGACACTATGCCCATATACTGAATGTTATGTCATCTTGTGGTATTAACATTTTCAGTCTTGTGATGTCTATATTTACTGTTATATTTGATTTAATAAGGCTACAAAGTTTCAGTATTTGAGCATTTTTGTTTTTGAAATTAGATCACAAACTGGCATATAACATACGTGTATATTTGCTGTTGCTGAATGAAGTGCAGCTCATGTTTAATTAGGTCTACTGTACTTTTAGGTCATCAGAGAATATTTTAGGCTATTTAAGCATTATCCCATGTTACCACCATGTTTCATAGGGCATGGCCTTCCACTTGCATTTACAAGTCCACACACTGTGTGTATGATGTAATTTACATAGATTGAATGCTTTACCCATTGTGTAATGATCCGGCATTGGATCTTTTGCCCCGTTACTTTAGTTTTGCCCCAAATGTCACTCAGTTCTTCAAATTTAAGATATTTGATTATAGAAAAGTCAGCTAGTAACACTTAAGCATCTCTTATACACATCAAAATATAGGATCAACTAGTCTTTAGTCAGACTATTAACCTCCTTAGCGTTTCATTTTCTCCCAGAAAAACGAGCCAAAAACGTTGCATTGTTTTACGTATGCATGTATATGCATGAATATACATGTGTAGGTATATATGTATATGTAAACATGCATAGGCTATATATATGCATACATTTACATATATTGTTACATGACGCTACCTGTTCCTGTACCGAACACTGATGCATAGAGAGACTGTTAGGCAACATGTAAAGGATCTTTGAACTATATGAAATAATGAACCTTACTCATGTTGTAACGATAGGCTATGTATTCAGTATAAGCACTGTTACGCTTGACTGGTACATAATATAGGAGTGGCGAACTGGATCGTACTATATAAGAGAGATTAGTAGGCGGTTCCTTGGAGTGTGGCATTAGTTCGTTGGCCTGTTGCCGTTTAGAGTAAGATGTGCCACATCTACCATTGTATACTTAAGGTAGACTAAGTTTAGTTCCTTAAGGTTTTTGCTATCGGTGTCGCTGTGGTTTCACCCACCGAAATGCTTCGTGTTGAGTTCTTGTTCGTCTACAGTGAAGACGTTGTTCTGTGATGAAGACTGCGGTACGCAGGTATTATGTTTAACTGCTTTTATCGATGAGAATATATATTTTATCATACGACATTGACTTTGTCCTCATCTTTAGGTAGCATAACATAACAATTGGGGGCTTCGTCCGAAAGAAATTTTCAAAAATTTCGACAAAACGAGTAAGGTGGTCAGAAAATGACGTGCAATTGAAAATTTCGTAGAAATGCGAAAAATTACCGTTTGAAAGCGGGTTTCTAAAGGTATCGGTGCCGTAGAAAACGAATTGTAGAGAAAAAGAAAAACGTTTGAAAGCGGGTTTCTAAAGGTATCGGTGCCGTAGAAAACGAATTGTAGAGAGAAAGAAAATGTAGATCTACCGTTTGAAGACGGGTTGTATAAAGGTATCGGTGCCGTAGAAAACGAACTGTACAGAAAAACAAAAACCGTTTGAAAGCGGGTTTGGAGCGGCAACAGGGCGTAAAAAAACGAACTTTATAGAAAAAGAGAGACCGTTTGAAAAGCGGGTAAGGGATAGTCAAATTCCGTATAACAGGAAATATTCTGTCGAAAAAACGAAGTATATCGAAAAGAAATTCGAAATTTCGAAAAAGGAAAAGTCGAAAAGCGAAATTCATAGGGATAGATGAAAGTTAGAGAAGAAATACCGTTCGAAAAACGGGAAAATTGATAGAGAAGTCGGTAAAGAAACGGGTCAATTGAAATAAAATTTCCGTGAAAAGGAAAAATTGAAAAGTTTTGCGTCGAATAGTCGATAGTGAAATTTTGAAAAAGGGGCGTGTCAGTGAAATTTTGAAAATTTTAAATTGAAAGTCAGTAAGTAGACTGATAGTTGAAATGCCTCAGTGGAAAAGTTTGGAGGAGAAAAAAGCAAAGGCTGTAGCGTGTAAGGAGAGAAGAAAGCAGAGGAAAGTGGAGGAAAGAATGAGAAACGGGCATATGGCTTGTAATTGGCAGAATTGGGCCGAATATGATGAAAATTTTTATTTAGGCTGGAATAAAAAAGTGGAGAGATTTGAGCCCAGTTCCCTTAAAGTGTCCTGGAATAAGCCTACGAATGAAAGCGCACAGAATGTGAGGTTTGATTCGAAGGTGGCCAGAAAGGGTAAAAATCATGTACGGCTTGAAGATGAGAACAAAAGTTTGTGGTCGAACGTGTTTGTTGACTCGAAAGCGAGTTTTCAAATGAGTCCTGTTTCGGTGTGTCGAGCTGAACGAAGTAATGTCAGAATCGATACGCAGACAGAGGAACAAGTGCATGATACTGAAGTACCGTTTTGTTATACGGGTGTACTGTTT
Organism: Aporrectodea caliginosa; assembly: GCA_020284085.1. NCBI lineage: Eukaryota > Metazoa > Annelida > Clitellata > Crassiclitellata > Lumbricidae > Aporrectodea > Aporrectodea caliginosa. The sequence goes on from JACEVL010000373.1 coordinate 1,577,309, forward strand.
CCACGCGTGGGTTCACAGCGTCAGATAGTTGTGCAAAGAGATTATGGGGCTGTACACAGTTTGGCTAATTGGGATACACTGAATTGGTTGGACTTTACGGATGTAAATGAAGAGAAATTGGTCCAGGTAGCGGCTGGTAAAGAGGTCATAGTTCCGTTAGTTGATGTTAGGGTTGAATGTGAAGTTGTTTCGGGGACTATTCGATGTGGATACGGTCCTAAGATGCCACTGGGCATAGATGTGATAATTGGTAATGATGCTGGCACGGTTGAAGAGCCGTTGAAAGGGTCTGTTAGTACAGCTGAAGTTAGGAAATGGGATTGACGCTGTTAACTTTCGCAAGGGTGTGTATAAATGTTGATACCAAGGAAAAGGATGAAATGAACGTTGATTCAGATAAAGCTGACATTTTTTCTTTGGGTGTAGAAATTGAAGGAATGAGTGAATTAAATTGTGGTGATTTGGGTGAAATGTTTGAGGAGTCAAATGAAAGTACAGATGTGATTAATAAGGATGTGTCGTGTTTGGGATTATCTGGCAGAAAGTCAGAAGAAATTTCTCAAGTGTACGAGAATCAATGTGATGAAGTTGTGAATGATTGTCATTTGGAAACGTTGTGGGTTGAGTTGAATGCGGAAGTTGACTTGTGTTTGTGGTCTGACAGCCAAGTGTGCGTTGAACTATGTGAGAGTCAATCTTGCGAGAGTGAATGGAAGCATGGTGTTGTTAGCCTATGGCATGAAACTGTCGCAGATGTGAGTTGTCGAAAAGAGACGAAAGTGCAGTTGGATGAAGGCGAGAATGTCTGTGTGTATGCTGCGTCTCAAGTGTGCGAAGACATAGTTGAATCTCCCGTTGAGATTGTGCATGAAGGTGTATGCATAAACGTGGAAGTAGAAAGGTTGTTCGATGTGGTTGAGTCGATGTATGAAGCATTAAAGTGGATGTTGTTGAGGAATGTTTCGGTTCTAAAGTTTCGGTTGTGTTGCGTGGATTTGTGCTTTGATTGGAAAGACAACAGACTTCGAATGAAAGGATGCTTGTCTGAAAATATGTTGGATGCTCTTGGTCACGTACAAATTGACGAGTTTGTTGATAAGTTGAATGTATGTTTTCGGAAAGAGTTGAATTGTGTGGTTGAGAAACAGAAGGAGAGTTTAATGTTGAATGCTTCAAATGTGACTTGGGAAAAAGAAGATTACGTTGTGTCACAGGGGTTTCGTGTGGTTGCACAGATGCATGATAGCGATAAGGCATTGTTGTCTTTGGAATCGGTGATGACAACCGTTGTTATTGCAAATACTTCAATTAGGAGTTATGAGAGTTGCATGTCTTCAAGTGTAGCATTGATGTGTATGGATGTGGATGTTGGTGAAAGGGTGGTGCTTGTGAGGAAAGTGTTGTTGACACATGGTGTTCACTTGGATAATGGGTCATCTGAAGATGTGGATGAGTTGACTCATGTTATAAGTATAATGCCATGTGCACATGCGAGTCAGTCAGAGAAAAAGGAAACGTGGAACTGTAATGTTTCGTTGAAAGGTGCATGGATGGTAAAGGTGTACGAGGAAAACGATGAAGTTGATTGTGAAATGAAAAGGGAGAATGGTAGAGTGAACTTGAATGAAAGCCAGAGGAATGTTGTTCAGGTGAATAATGGGTCGAATGAAGATGTGGTGATTGATGTTGTAAATCATGTGGTTACTATAATGCCATGTGCAATGGTGTGTCCGTCGGTACAAGAGGACTTGTTGGTTGATGATATGTCCTTTACAGGTGAATGGATGATTAAAGTGTACAATGATAAGGATGAAAGTGATTGTACAGTGAACATGGAAAATGTTAGCGTGAACGTGAATGAAAGTCAGATGAATGATGTCCACGAGGATGATAATTGTTCGAGTGGTTGCAAGACCATTGTTTCAGAAACTGGGAATAGTTATGTGAGTTATGAGGAGTCTCAGTTGTGTGCGGGAGTCTCTTTTCAGAATATGGACGAGGTGAAGTTGATGATCGGAGGTGAGCTGGAAATCCGAGGAGAATCCAGACGATGTTCGAGGCATGTGAGCGGTTTCATGTGCTGGTGGATGGTGTGGACTGTCTTGGTGCTTGCGGCTCGTGGTACGTCGATTACGGGTTGTACGAGTCACATGTGCTTTGAGTCGAGGGAGTGGAACGACGCTCTGGACGTGGGCTTCGATGGTCTCGACTTCCGGTTGTACTTGGCTGTGGTACAACTACTGATGTACGGTGATGTCAAGTCATGGTTGTTGGGCAAAGCCATGATGAACTGTAACAAACTTCCACAGACTTCATGGATTGGGAGTTGTGAACTGCAGAAATGTGCAGTGAACAATTGCAAGCAACCTAAGCGGTTGAAGTTGTATAAAGATGCAGTTTGTCGGTATGATTTTGGCGATTGACGGATGGTCAATTCTGGAAGCGACTTGTTGCAAGTAGTGCAGTTTTTGTACATAGTACTGGAAGTTTGACAGTCTGTGGTGTCGTCAAATGTATGCAATGTTTGAAGTAGAGTTTTTGTGTGTGTTTGATAATACAAGAATGTGTAAATAAAGTGTTTTGTTAGTTAAGTAATGGATTCTTGTATTTCGAAAACGTTGGAAGTTTTCTTTCGGGAAATAGGGGGGTATGTTACATGACGCTACCTGTTCCTGTACCGAACACTGATGCATAGAGAGACTGTTAGGCAACATGTAAAGGATCTTTGAACTATATGAAATAATGAACCTTACTCATGTTGTAACGATAGGCTATGTATTCAGTATAAGCACTGTTACGCTTGACTGGTACATAATTATAGGAGTGGCGAACTGGATCGTACTATATAAGAGAGATTAGTAGGCGGTTCCTTGGAGTGTGGCATTAGTTCGTTGGCCTGTTGCCGTTTAGAGTAAGATGTGCCACATCTACCATTGTATACTTAAGGTAGACTAAGTTTAGTTCCTTAAGGTTTTTGCTATCGGTGTCGCTGTGGTTTCACCCACCGAAAGGCTTCGTGTTGAGTTCTTGTTCGTCTACAGTGAAGACGTTGTTCTGTGATGAAGACTGCGGTACGCAGGTATTATGTTTAACTGCTTTTATCGATGAGAATATATATTTTATCATACGACATTGACTTTGTCCTCATCTTTAGGTAGCATAACATAACAATATACATATATATATGTACAAATACATGTATAAATATACATATATATATACATATGTATATATATATACAGATATATGTATGTATTTATGTATGTATGTATGTATGTATATATAGTATATATATATATATGTACATATACATCTATATTGTGTAAATATATACATGTGTAGGTATAATTATATATAATTATGTAGGTATATATGTATTTATATATATGTATGTATGTATGTATGTATGTATGTATGTATGTATGTATGTATGTATGTATATATATGTACATATAAATCTATGTGTGTAAATATATACATGTGTAGGTATAATTATATATACTTATGTAGGTATATATGTATTTATATATGTATATGACGCCAAATGTATGTATGTATGTATGTATGTATATATATATGTATATATATGTACATATACATCTACGTGTGTAAATATATACATGTGTAGGTATAATTATATATAATTATGTAGGTATATATGTATTTATATATGTATGTATGTATGTATGTATGTATGTATGTATGTATGTATGTATGTATGTATGTATGTATGTATGTATGTATGTATATATATGTACATATACATCTATGTGTGTAAATATATACATGTGTAGGTATAATTATATATACTTATGTAGGTATATATATATTTATATATGTATGTATGTATGTATGTATGTATGTATGTATATATATATATATATGTATATATATCTACATATACATCTATGTGTGTAAATATATACATGTGTAGGTATAATTATATATAATTATGTATATATATATATATATATATATATGTATTTATATATGTATATGTATGTATGTATGTATGTATGTATGTATGCATGTATGTATGTATATATATATATATTTATATATGTACATATATATCTATGTGTGTAAATATATACAAGTGTAGGTATAATTATATATAATTACGTAGGTATATATGTATTTATATATGTATATGTATGTATGTATGTATGTATGTATTGTATGTATGTATGAGCCCGAACGTGACTCGGGGTTAACCGCTTTTGCATAGAATTCCCGGCCCGAGTAACGTTCGGGGTTAACGCCAAGGAGGTTAATAAATATCTTTAGATACTAGTTACTAGTCTGTAAGATTAATCATTATGTAGACAAAGAACCTTTCTAGTTAGTTTACTTATTTAAAAGTCTAACTGACTTCAGATATTCTTTAGTCTTCTGGATTCGTTTGTCTTGACATAGTTAGCAACGAACACTTCAAAGTCGTCGTCTTTCGATGAACTTCTCCAACGAATTGTCACATTTCAGCAACCACCTTTTCTAAAGAGTTCAGCTTTCATTGTCAACCATGGGTCAAAACCAACTTTATCCATTTCACTGTCTGTTTTTGCACAGCGTGGTTCCCTGTTTAAAGGCTGTTTTAAATCAAATAATCCTTCATATTATTATGCCTTATGCCAGTAATTAAACAATTACAACTTAATTAAACCACAGAACTAAATACATAGTGTATCCAACTTCTAATGTAACAAACGAACATATCTCTATTCATGTACAATAAATCAATGTGTATAATAAGGCCATCGTTACACACAGCATCCATCAGATTTAATAAGGATGCTCATAGTGTGGAAGATCTGCTTCTGTGGCATGTATGGAAAGTCATTGCTTGTCACAAAATTGCACCTGTAGCAGTCAAAGGGTTAAAAGCCTTTCTGTTTCGGTGGAAGAAATGGCTCACCACTGTGGCTTTGAATTGATGTATATAATCATGTATGTGCACACTTGTATGTAACAATGAGCTGACTGATACTGATTGCCAGTTGTTAGCCTTAAAGAGTTTCAGATTCAATGTGTTAGACTCGCTTTGCTTCATGGTGACGAACTGTGAAAGCCATGTGCTGTGTGAGGGAAGTTGTAACCTTAGACGACACAAGGCCACATCTGTAGACATAGCTAAGATGCCTCAGGTGAGAAATGATGGTAGCTGACGACCAAAACTTCTTATACAAAACTACCAGGATATCACTTGAATTGAAAACATGCTTATGTAGAGAATTATAGTAGCAGGAAACTTGTGTCTATCAGTATCAGCACAGAGTAATTTGATCTTTCTCAACTTTATAATCATTGTCATCATCTGAGGTAATTGTTTATGTTGATGTCTTTCAGGTTTTCAAGATTTTGCAACAAAAGACCAGGCAACTCTAATTCGGCTTGGCCAATCACAGAGCCGAATCCTCGTAGCTGCCAATCACTGGTATGATCCAGAAGAGAAGAAGTTTCATGACTTCTTATCTTGGCGATCTGAGGACCTTTTCAAAAAGAAGCTTATCAAATATGCTGAAATGGTTCATAGTTTGGAACTTGATCGAATTGAATCTGCTGTGTTAAATGTTCTCATTCTAATAGCCACAGGTAAGTAATCCTGATTTTCTGTAGGGGTATTCCACTGTATTTCAAAGTACTGCCTTCACTCCTATGTGATACGAGTGCTCTTTGTTAACTTGTTGCATGCAAAGTTCATTTTTTAACGACCCCTCAAAATTGATGTGTAGTAATATTTAAATGTTAACATCCTGACATAAATGTTAAACCTAATGCATACATAAGGTTGAATTTGTAACGTATTGCATTTTGCAATGCACGTTTAGAATAGACGAATATTGTATTCTATTCTAAATATTGAAAGATGCCTTTGATAAATGAGTGCTTGCCTGACTATTCCAAGTTGCCATCAGTATGAGCAATGCCAGAAACACAGTTAGCTCAATAAACTTTTCATCTGATACTTATACTGTGTACCATATTTTCCACTCTTTGTATAAGACGCAGTGACGTAAAAACTGCAAATTTTTTTTAAAATCAATACATAGGTCGCAATAGCAGGCAGATACGGTGCATCCATGCACAGATAATAAATCAAATGTGTATAAGCACGTGTATATTTATGGCCACTATTAGAAAATACTTGTTTAAAAATTTTTATACACAGTTTAAATAAATTTTGTCAGCATTTGCTGTATATTGTGGATTTATAATAGTTTCAGTTATTTTGAAATGAAAGATTAAACCTTGCCCAGCGGCGGTCGTAAACACATTGATCAGTTCACTCCTTTATATAAGACGCCACCCAGGCCCTCAATGCTCATGCAAAAAACCATGACTTATAGTCCGAAAAATACAGTAACTGTTTTTGTGACAACTGTTTGTTTATAATCCAATAATGCATCCACTTTATGTACAATCCTAGCTGTAACTCAAACTGTCCAAAATTTACTTTGGCTTAGTTTTACAGCATTTTTATGGGGAAAATTGTCCTTATTTTGATGAAAAAAATAAACTTTCCAAAATAGTTTGCCACAATCTTCCTCCTAACATGATTGTTTTTCATGCATTGTGATTCAGCCATTTATTATTATTGTAATTAAAACTAATTTAAACTTTCATTTTGTTGCAGTTAAGCATTAAGGCAAAAAAAATAATGGTGTGTTTCCGGTAGGGAACAACTGGGTAGACATTTTCTACCGGGTAGCAAATCCGAGTATTTGGATGTACTATTTGCCGGATCCGGGTACGAACCGAGTACCGTTTTTTACATGTAATAAAAAAAGATCAGCATAAAAATTATTTTTTTACCTGTAATAATGAACCAATTAGATATATATAGCCTACAAATACGACAGCGACTGTAAGTCTCTATGACAACCAATCTCAGCGCTAAATAGCGATTTTCAGTTAAATACTTAAATTGTTGCAGAAATTTAGTTCAGTTGTATAATTTATTTGTAAATTGTAACTATAATCTTGAGATTGATCGAATTCCAAAAATTGTAGGTATTTGCGTGGGTAGGCCCTATTATTTGCCGAGGCGAATAGTTCCGAAAAACCCGATATCCGGCCGGGGCAAATGGCCGAAGCGATTTCCGGTTGTTCCCTAGTTTCCAGTAACAGAGTTAAAAAACTGGGTAGGTAGGTAGGAAAATAATTTTATTTTGGTAAAATAATTTTATGCAGTGATTTCCCAAAATTACGCCACTGCCCATTTATGCACAGCGGTACATGCTGTACCAAAGTATGTATTTTCTATGTGAGTATTAAAAATGCCTTTTTGCAGAATGTACCTACAAACTGCTGTAGAAAACAATCTTATTTATTTCATTTTTGTTGACATCGTTTTTCTTGCAAGGTGAAATGGAAGGGGCAGGGGTGGGGAAGGAATTATGGATTATGTACATTAAACAATAAACGTGTAGCAGACAACGGCTGTTTAGGAAATATGCATGGGTGGTAACGTGAGAAAATTGCTGACTTTTCAGTGATTGTTATCTCCTCAACATCATACATGTTTGTAAATTGTCCATGGGAAACATTGAGCCCATTTATTGTTATAATATTATTAACGCTGCATAGAAAGAAATATGGTTTCCTAACGTCGTCTGCTAAGGAGACTGCTTGCTACGAAGATTGGTTGCTACGAAGACTGGTTGTTAAGGAGACTAGTTGCTAATGAAGGCAGTTGCTAAGCAGGACAGTTTCTAAGGATAACTGTTGCTAAGAAAGGCGGTTGATAAAGGGGCTAAGTCTGACTTTGAAACTGGTTGCTAATGAGGCTGACATAGAGGCTGCTTGCTACAAAGCTTGGTTGCTAAGAAGGCTGGTTGCTACGAAAGTAGAATGCTACGGTGGTTGTCCAAGTAGGCTGATTGCTATTAGGAGGCTTTACTTTTATAATGGCACGTACGATAATAGGTATTTCTGATACAATGAATATGGCGGTCAGATTTGTGAAATAACCCTGTCAAATTACCGTGAGGAAATCCACCACTTTCAGGTCTATTACCTCCCTCTCCCAAACTCCACACTTTAGCCCTTTTATTGCTGTAATTACGGCACCATTATTTCCATTGAAAGACCGCTAGTTTCCGAATGTCTCTGCTTCAGTGAATGCACCTATAATGTCGCGATTCTGCATCACCGGCATGCAAAGGCTTAAAGTACGTGAAGTAGGGAAAAAAAAATTTTTTTAAATTTTCTGTTAAAAAAAATTTGTTTTTTTTTAAATTTTCCGTAAAAAATTTTTTTTACAAAATTTTCCGAGTCGCGGCAAAAAAGTGAGTCGGTCGCGTTACCGGAAACACACCATTATTTTGTTTTGGCCTAATCTGTATAATTTTGTTACTGTGCAAGGAGCTAGTAAGTAAATTAAGGTAAATTAATAATTGCAGAGTACTAATTAATTTTGAACAATATATCTAGCATGTTTAATAAGCTGTCGTACAAAGCAGGTCTTATCACTGATCTACTTGTTATTTGTTGAAAGATTATCCTGGTTTGAAACGACCCCAGTTGATTGAAGAATCAAGACAAAACTTTCTTTGTGCATTCAGAGCCTACACAACAGGTATGAGCACATATCCATTTGTTAATGGTTATGGTCATTTATGGGTAGTTGCATTTGTAATCACAGATTTGCAGTGGATACCAGTTTACGCATGACCCATTTACATGTGATTCTGTTAATTTGTGGTTATGCCATGGCTACTGTCGATGTTTGCAAACAAAAGTATCCAACCACTTAACATAGCATGTTTTAACTCTTTACCTCTTCATTAAAAATGTCAGGTCTGTTGTCCTCACCGTTCAATTATTTTGTGTAAATATGCTATGCTCTTTTCAAGTTTGAATATTGCTCACTGGTTTTAACTGAAAAAATAAAAATGCAAAAAACGTTTCTGTGTTATTTGTATATGGCACATGTCTCTGACCATAATTGAAGGAAATATCCCTGAAAATAAGTCATCGGTAATGGTTATTTGTGTGATAAATCTCGAAGCATGGATCTGCGCAGAGTGGAACATTACAATTTGGACAAAAATATTGCGTTTCCCTCCATATTTTCTTGCCATCCTGTGATATGTGATCATGTGTGAACAGCAAACTGCATCGACCAGTAGGATTCTGTTTGGCTGATGTTGGTGGCATATATCCTTAGAAAAATGTCATCAGAACATGGACGACCTCAACACTGCCATTGCTCTGGCTTGTGATATTCCTGTAAGCTTCTTTTGATCAATTTGAGTCTGAAGCTCACATGGGTCTCTTTGTCTTTAGTATTGTCCTTTCTGTAAAGAATGTAAAGAATTCAGCACAGTTACTCTAATAAGATGTTGAAAGAACTTCTAAATCTGTCTTTTGCGTTTAGCTGGATAAGAAGTCCGCATCTGGTTGACTGTGTCTACAGCTCCCATACTGGACCCGCGTGTATAAGAGGTCGTAACTTTACACCCGACTAGCGGCTAAGTCCGGCCTTGGTAGTCCGAAAATTAAAGTCGTAGGAAAACGGTGTACATGGATCGGGCTTAAGCGATGGCCTAGCACAGCGGTTTTCAAACTTTATTTTTATTGTACCACCAGGTAAAAAATTGAATTTTGTCGTACCCCCAACAAGGTCAGATCAAAAACAACATGCGAGCATGAAGTCCCCTTGCAATTAACAACTCCTTTTAATCATTGGTGCAAACCGGGTATTAGTCATAGGTAGAAAATTTTAAAAGTAATAATTATAATTTTAACTTAAGAATGTACCGTAGATACTCGAATATAACGCCATCCGAATATACCGCGAGGAATAAAATTGCAGATTTATGAGTAAAAAGTGCAAGACGCGAATATATCGCGAGGAATAAAATTGCAGAAATTCTCAAGAAATTAGATGACCAAACTTTAGTACTGATGTGTGCTGATTCTAGTTATTTATTCAATCTTGTCCAAAATGTGCATAGATAACCATGTCACAATGCTGTAATATTCTATCCCTAACAACAACAGAGCGTTTGCAGGCAGTTAAATAAAAACAGGTACTTACTTTTACTTACATACTACAAAATAAATCTTTGCTGATCAAACATTTTTGTTATTATATTGTTATAAATAAAATCTAAACAATTTGGCATCAGTTTGTTTTTATTTGTTTGTTTAATTTCCGTAATATGTGAGCGATAATGTTATTCGTTTCAATGCAATGCTAGGTACGAAAGACATTAAATATGCGTTCGGAAAGTAAGCACTAAGCGGCCCATGCGTGATTTACTTAGCAGTTTCAGCAATGTTCAAATAATGTACTTTCCTAAAATCTGTCAGAATCCGTGTCAGAGTCATCAATGGCTAACAGCTCATTAATTTCCTCAGCTACTGTTTGTTCCACTTTGGCATAATTAAAGAACTTTTATAATAAGTGACAAGAAGCCATGCATGATAATCATAATTTTATTTATGAATTGAATGATTTAGGTTCTAACATATTATAATATAAATTAACTTGTTCACAAACTTGTAATAGGACATCTTTGATTGGACTTGATGACGTAAAATATATAGGCCTACAGCCCTACACGAGGCTGTTGCCCAAATGATCTGTATGGCCATCCTGGAATGTACATGTAGCTGGAAAGGTAATCCTACCTTAGGTAAATAACACATGGGCAGGATTGACTGTTTGACCCCATGGCTTGTCGACCTAGAACTAACGATCATACTAACCACTAACTCTACCATATCACTAGCCTATATGTTTCAGTTTGCGGTTTTGTCAACCTGAATTTCTATTAAACGAATATTTGATGATGATCTACTTGTATATAGCTCTGCATCCTACTATACGCATTAGGGTGTTTCTTATTTTTCAACTTTGGATTTCTAAAAGTCTCACCCCCTAAACTTGTACCAAATTTTAGTCAATTTCGTTAACATTTAGAGGTAGCTCAACAAAGTTGAATTTCTTGGGTATGCATGTTTTTGGTATCTAACACAACCTACACAATACACTTAGGATTTAAATCATAAATTTATATTTCTTCTTGCTCCTACCTATTTATTTCATTGTATTTTACTTACCTGGTTTTTATTTTGTTCAACAACAACAACAACAATAATAATAATAATATTAATATTAATAATATTAATAATAGAGATTCGAGTGCCATAATTTGTAGACAGCCGATAAATCGAAGCAACAATTCAGAAACACTTTTTTATTGTTAAACTTACCTGCAATCTTTTGAAACTTTACAAGAAACTGTTGGTGGACTCACAACACCTGCATGCTGTAAAAAGAGGGCACGAGTTAACATTGACGCCCAGCTTAGAGCTGCAGTCCTCGATCGAACCAAACTGAGTGACAGAAAGGCAACATCTGTATCGAAGTCTTGGTCAAGATGTCCAGGAGTTAAATATCAGGCATTCGTCAATTCACAGAGCTAGACAGCACTATCGAGTTGAAATTGCTTCATAGTTTAAGAGCATTTTCAAGCAAATGTCTCTCTCTCTCGATGTCCACTGGAATGGTAAATCTCTCTCGAGGTCCACTGGGCTGGTAAACTCCTGAGAAACCTAACTGGGAAAGAACTTGTTGATCGATTGCCAGTAATTGTTGTTGGAGCTGCAGTGAACCAGTTGCTTGGTGTTCCCAAATTGACTTCCAGTACTGGCGAATCCCAGGCTTCAGTTACAGCCCGTTTGATAGAAAATTGGAGCCTTGTCGATCGCGTTGCTGCCATGTGTTTTGATACCACTTCAGTAACACAGGAAATAGATATGGCACTTTTGTTGTGCTGGAACAGAAACTTGAAGCTTTTTGCACCTGGCTTGTCTGGAGCACATAATGGAGTTAGTTCCAGCTGCAGCCTTTCACGATAGTTTTGCAGTGACCTGAGGGCCAGACGTTGCCATCTTTAAACGTTTCCAGATGAACTGGACCAACATTGATCAGACCAGATATGAACCTGGAGCAGCTCATGAAGAGGTAGCAAGTCTGCTGAAAGATGACAAGGACAGCCTGCTGGCATTTTATGAAAGCCAGCATCACCATTGTCAGACAAGAGATGTCTTTCGATAATTCATTGAGCTTGTTTATTTTTATTGGAGGTGTACTACCACGTGAAATATCACTTCTGGCTCCTGCAGCCAGTCATGTAGCAAGACTTAAATTCAAGAGGAGGCGACTTCACAGACTATTGGCAAAATCCTGGTCATTGGGATCATTAGTCAATCGAAGTTCCAGTATATCAAAAAGCAAGAGGAGGCAACTGCCTCCTCGTGCCTCAATGTAGCTACGTCTATACCTGCAGCCATACATCATGCCAGGTGGATATCAAGAGCATTGTGCTCTTTAAAGATATGGGTGTTCCTTGGTAAATTTAAACTTACCACTAAAGAAGAGAATGGACTCAAGTTCATGTGCATCTTCATTGTTCGCATCTATTCAAGGCCTTATTCACGGCTCCAAATCCATTTGCATCTTCAAATCATGATCTCCACTTCCTTTAGCTCGTGGACAAATACGAAACAATGAAAAAATCCATTGCCAATGCCACGCGAAAGAAATTTGCTGATCACCTCTGGTATCCCAGTGAAGAACTCTCTGGCTTTGCCTTTTTGATGTGACAGTACCTGTTGAATCCAACGAGCAATGGTAAAGGCAATTAATGAGAAGAAAGGTATGGAAGATCCTGCAAAACGCATCAGAATAAATAAGGAAATGCCAAAACATGCAAATTGAGGACCTCGTTAAAAATACGACGAATTTCTTCTACCGGCTTGGAATTCGGGACTTTTGACCACAGCGAGACGATTACAAGGATGCCATCAAGACTGTTGAACATCTGAGGATTGTCAATGGCAATGCTGAAAGAGGCGTTGCCCTCACTGAGGAGTAGGCCCTACAGCAGCATTATTGCGAAGAAAGAAAATCATAAGCAGTATTTACATCAAGTCGTCCAAGAACACCGTCGACTACTTCCAACTTGCAAAAAGACTTCTCTGTACTGCCAGGCAATTCATACACAACTAGACAACAGACACTCATCAGTAATCAGGCTTCCTAGACTCTCTACAGACAATGACTGTTAATTCTTACCTGCTTGAAGCTTGCTAAAATATATATCTTTTTTGCATAAAAATTTCTAGATTTCACAGAAATTAATGAAAACTAAAGATCTCTTGAGCGACCTCTAAAAATTAAAATGTTTTCCTACAATTTGGCAGGAGTTGTTTCTATACTAAATGGAACCAATCTGGGGTGAGACCGTAAGAAATCAAACATTTATTATTTTTTGTACAGCTAAGGAACACCCTAATATGCATACCATAACTAAATTGCAACATGTCGTAAATGACCCTATAAATACCTACAGCGTCCTACGCAGATTTGAGTGATTTAATTAGAAATGCCGTATTGTTGGTCGATTATCAGATTTATTATAGACATGATGCTCAAATTATGAGCTGAGTGTTTGCTAGTGCTTCTCAAGAGACTATGCTTACTCACTTACTTTCAATAAGAACTGCAGGGAAGCAGTCTTTCGGAACTTAGTCTACCCGCCATGTGTTTACTTTTCAAGCTAATATAAAATAATTGTGGTCGGTGATGATGAATGAATAATTATAGTTGTGAAAGCTTCAAATTACGTCAGTAGTTTATATATTTTGTGTAGTAAAAGTTAAATTTATAGTAGCCTCGAATATACCGCGAATACCCCAATTGCTGCTCCGAAATTTGGCATAAAAACCTCGTATTTTCGAGTATCTACGGTAGTCATATCAAAAAAAGGAAAAATAAAATCACTATTAGAAAGTGTTAATGTGAGCAGTGGGCTTGTTTTGACAAGCACAGATTTACAATATCTGGTTTAATATTTGTCAATTTCAAACGCAACTCTGGTTCGAGTTCAAGCTTTGTTTTGTATTTGTTTTTGATCGCAAGCATAGCTGAAAAATCTGTTTCACACAGATATGACGTGCTTAAAGGAATCAACAATTTTAAAGCTCGGTCAGAAATTATTCCATATTCAGCTCTTCGTTTCAGTCAAAAATCACACAACATGAATTCTTGAATTCGTTCTTCAATCCACCATAGCATGATAGTTCAACAAACTGGTCTCTTTCCTGGACTGAAAAATCAGCCGGCAACACTACGTCCGATGGCATAAACTCAGAAATGTACAGAAAAATAAGCGAATGGTGGACATAGAATAGCTAATGAAAGAAAGATGGACATGAAGTCCATAAACTTATATAAAATTTTAATTTTTTGAAATTTTTCGCACACCCGGGCCGTACCCCTTAGCTGTCGTACCTGTCGTACCCCCAGGGGTATGCGTACCACAGTTTGAAAACCTCTGGCCTAGCAAGTCCGAGACCAGAATGGGCATGGTCAAATTAAAATTGGCGTGGTAAAACCCGGCGTCAATGGTTTATGCGATTATGGTTGATCGCGCATGCACAGAAGCATTTATAGACAAATCGAACATCGAGCAGTTGCTTTTGCACATTTTTATCTGAGATGATCCGTTTAAACACAAATGTTTCATCACAATATTACTATCCCGCTAAAAATAACTAATGAAAAGATTAAGGTTGTCTTTCACAAACACATTCAACTGTTATTTAACTTGCAGCTCCGCAAATTTAATTTTCAACCATGGCAAGCCTTGCCGTTGTGACATGTTCATGTTTATACAGTATCTTGTGGCTGAATTCATCACAAATTATTAACAATTCGTGCAAAGTGTCGTAAAGTTGATCGGCAGAGAACGATTCGGGTGGATTTCGGCGATCCCTAAACGCTCTTTGGCATCTTAAAATTCTGTTAAACCGACGAATCGCCGAAACAGCCGCCATCTTCTTGTTCGTTTACAAAACCGGCCTACCCAATTTACGCCTGGTTGTTGGCAGGCGTAGCCGTAGTCGGGTGCAAGCGGGTTACGACGTCTTCATGCACACCGATTTAATTGGCAAGGCCGGCTTACAGCCAAATCTAGTCCGGCCTTGCAGTTACGACCCTCTTACGTCTGTCCCATACACGCTGGTCCTCTTGTTATTATCAACAGCCACATATCGCTTTTTCTTTTTTCCCGTTCTTGTTTTCAACCTCTGTGATGGTTTCATCGTGAAAGGTTGGCAACATTGTAACTTCTTTTTTATCAAACCATTTCAAAGTCACAAGCTCACGACTGAATCTGGCCACAGTGGCCTCCTTAGCGAGCTTCTTCAGTTCTCTGGGCATGTGGTTCCCATGCTTCCTATGCTGAGGGCAAGGAGGGTGGAATTATTGTATTGTATTGTATTGTATTCAAACATTTATAAAGCGCCTCTCATAGGGTGAACCATTCAGAGGCGCTCCCAGTGCGCAAGGCCACAAGAGAAGAAAACGGTTTTGAGAAAAGCAAAGGTGGAAGAGAGGTTACTAGCTAGAATTCGAGAGCGAGTAGATGGAGACAGCGCATTGACCCTGTCAACCTTTGAGGTTCTCATTTCGTTGTCATCCAAGTGTGATTGTACTGACCATTTACCGTCCTGGCTCCTCTCCTTCGACAACTCTGAGTCTTATTGGAACAATTGGCACTCCACAACACTCAGCTGGCACTCCCTGCGGACCTCAATTTGCACCTAGGGGATCTGCCGCTATCAGAATCGATGGAATTTACTGCAGTCTTAGAACAGTTTGACCTCAAGCAGCATGTCATGGGTGGTTGGCTCGATGTCATCGTTACTAGAGATGATTGTTGAGTGCTTGACATGACTGTGTTCCCCCTGCACTTTCTGACCACGATCTTGTTGTCGCTTTAATCTGTGAGCCTCTTCTCCACGCTGCTCGACAGTTCTAGCACTGGAAAAGTCTCGACCGCTCTGCATTTCATTCAGCGTTCTGAGCACGCTCTCTCTTCACTGATCTTGGGCCGGCTTCTCTGCTTTCTACTGTAATGGTGCCCTTGACCTTACACAAACATTCCATCTATACATGTGTTATTGGACAATGAATAGATGCTTAATTACCAATAGCAATTGTTGTGAATAGTTTAATTAATTGACCAGTACAGAATGATCAGTATGATTTAGAGACATAGCTAGAATAAGTTGGGGAAGTTTGATGAGCCATTTAGGTGCACAGTTGTGTTGTAGACTTTTAATTGGCCGATTTAAAGTCCAACTGTCAGGTATCAGCTGTCTTCTGCTCTGCCTGCGCTCTCGAGGCTTCCGGTTGATGTGGCGAGAGAGAGGCTGCTCCTTGTCAACAAGGGTTGTCATTTGGGCGGTCTAAACGTCTCCAAGAACTATTGGTTGAAAGTTGACTATGTTTGTCGCAAATATCTTGCCAAAGGGATATAACGTTTTTTGAAGTTATCTGCGAATAATTGTTAAGATAAGTCTTACGGACGATGTATGAGCTTAACATGTAAGCTGCAAACTGTGAACTCAAACAGTCATGACTTGGAACGTTGCGATATATTGGAGGACTGTATTCGAGTATGTAGAACAGTGGTCACCAACCCGCAGCTCGCGAGCCGCATGCGGCTCTCGAAAAGTTCTGTGGCGGCGAGCCAGAACTTTCCAGAAAATGATATTTCTATTTGAAAAAATTTATTATGCTATAAAATGGAATGTTTCCAAGTTCCTTGAGCTTAAAATTCTATGATGTAATTGTTTTGTGGGTCGGTTTAGTCTTTCCGAGTTGGATAGGTGTCATAAGTGATAAGAAACCACTTATTATTTCAATACTAAGTATAAGATACTGATTTTTGGACAATTTGTTTAATTTCACTGAATCATCCATCAGGAGTCTTTATGTGAGAAAAAAAATTACAACTAGACTCAGTGATGAATGTCATTATGAAAAATCGAGAACTTCAGTCGGGCAAGAGCGTTAAATCATAGAAAATTTCACCGTCTTGAGGTAATGGTCCATGGACCAAGATTCTGAAGACTTTATTCTTCATAGCGATGTGAAATGGCTGATTGAAGCAGGCCCTTAGCCAGAAATAAAAAGTAGCCCGTCCAAAAGCTGTCCAAAAGCCGCCACCGTTCAGTCTGACGGCAATGCCCCTACCCTACACTCAATGACCTATAACATTTATTTTATGCCTCTCCAAACTAATTACCACCCATCCTTTGGACGGGTGGCTGGCTAAGGGTCTGTGAGTTTCATTGATCACTGACAACTGTGACCTTTGTGAAAAGGAAGGGCCTTAACAACCCAATAGAATAGCCTGTAAAAGATCAAAGACTTGACCCTTCTGCAGTTTCCAATTCTTGGAGAAGAAATTTGACATTAGGACCAGGGCTTCTTAACCAACTGCCCGTCCAAAATCATTTCCAAAATTGCAAATTTGGTAACTGAACTGCCTGGACAGCAAAGGTTTTGGATCGTTTCTTTTCACTGTTGTCACACAATAAAGAATTTTCTGAGAGAAAAAGGCTGGACATGGCGTTTCAAGTGACATTACAGGGCTTCTTAACCAACTGAATTTAAAATTGCAAATTTGGTAACTGAACTGTACAGCTCAGTTAAACGCATTTATGAAGAATTGTTTATTTTCTTATATATAATATAATGATATTATAATATTATGATTAACGTTAGTGGCCTATGTTGCTAGCCACTAGTATTTGTTGAGCTCGTCAAACCATGGCGACCAGGGCCGGCCTTTGGCACAGGCAAAGCAGGCAGTTGCCTGGGGCGCCAAGGTCTAGGGGGCGCCATTTTGACAAAAAATGTGTCTTAAAAGTTTTATGTTTTTCACTTTTTAGCCATTTTTTCAATCACAATGATTATTTACATTTAAATTCAAAACTTTCGCTTATGGAACAAATTTAAAATAATTATTGATTTCATTGTACCTATTCAAGTAATTCAATTTCAACACCGCACAAATTTTACTAGATTGTTGCCTGTCCTAAGACTATAAAGCTTGAAAAATGAGCTCGGGCGAGCGATTTAAAATGAGCCTGCTGGCAGCCTGGCCGCCGGCCGCATGTTGGACAGCATGGTAATAGACTATGGCGCCCATGGGCGTATTTAGGGTTTTTGTGGGTTAAACCTCCCAAATAAATTGCCTAAAAACATTTACATGCAATTACATGCGAAATAAAAAAAACGAACTTTTTCTACCATTTCCTATGGAAAACCCCCGAAAACTTAAAAGTTAACGCCCAATCATGCATCAGCTAGTAGTTGGTTTGTAATATACTGATACTGCAGCTATTGGCTTAAATTGCTTTCAGCCTTATTGTGTTTTGATAGACTTAAACTTGATGGAGAAAAACTACACGCAGAAAGAAATTTCTGATTAGGCTACTTCAACAATTAATTTTTGTAATAAATATATTTTGTTTTTCTGCAATTCAAATATTTCGGTAATTCGAAGTGTCTTTACTTTTTACAATTCTCCAAAAATTCAAATAATCCAGGGTTGAGGATACGGTGTCATGACACTTCGCCTACAGACATTTCGTCTACAGACATTACGTCTACAAAGTTATTTGATATTGTTACTTTAAAATGGAAGCTGGATTGATGAAAAAAAACTGTTTCTCTAAATGGAAGTGGGATTCATTAAAACATTCCTGTGTTGAAACAGAAGCTGGATTGATCAAGCTAATTTTCCCCGTAAATAGAAGCTGGATACCAAGCTGGATGGATGGATGAAACTAAGTTTACTCTCAATAGCAGTTGGATTGATGAAAATAATCTTTTCAGTAATTAGAAGCTGGATTCCTGATAATATATATCACGTTTTAGCGAAACTATAAGAAAGCGGCTTCTGTTGATTAGCCCTAATTGATACAGATGCAATCGAAGGCGAAATGTCTGTAGACGAAGTGTCTGTAGACTAAGTGTCTGTAGACTAAGTGTCTGTAGACTAAGTGTCGTAGACGAAGTATGTAGACGAGTTGTCGCGGAACCTGAGGATACTAATAATTAAAAAATTAATCAGTTGAGCGTAAAGTTCTGGCTGGTTCATCATTGGGCTGTGACGTGGGGTGGACGGTGGACTGTGGATCAGAGGGCGTCAAATGTATGTTTTGCCTGGGGCGCCATTTGGGCTAGGGCCGGCCCTGATGGCGACTCCCATAAGTAGCTCAACCTGGCAATGCGGCTCCTCACCGAGAAAAGGTTGGTGACCACTGATGTAGAAAGTTGTATTCGATGCTAAAGAACGTTTGTTATTCGACAAAAATCTTGATTAGACTGCGAAAGAGTGAGTTTCGACATGGAACGCACGACACAGAAAATCGCTACGGTCGCTGAATTAGCATCAATGAACTACGTGTTGGCCACGCACTCCGTTCGAACCTATCATCTCCATGGGTTAATGCAGAATGTCGGGCTTGTCTATGAGAAGAAACGGGTGCTACGCAAACACTCGTCAGGTTCATCATGGGAGGTATCTTAGGACCCCATAATAATTGAGACCTAGGCATTTTTCTTATTGGATGACATTGATAATGTGACACACATTGCAATCAAGGATTGAAGATACAAATAATAGAGTCTATGGTCAGGACTCTCTCTATTGCTGTTTAATCGCAGTAATAGAGACCACGTTACATCTACATTCAAACTTTTCAGTTCTTATGAGACCGCGATGTCTGGTTTCATTGACACTGTCACCAACTCTTCTCCCTTAGTGACCTAAGGATTTGCTAAACTGTTGTTAGAATCAAATTGACACAGTTATTTTGAATGTTTCTTCTTATTTCAAACACAGTTTTTAAAACTCAACACTTCAATGCCAATGTTCTTCATCAACACAACTCAACTGTAACTCCTAACATTTTCTTCTTAATACATACAGCTGTCTCTACTGCATTAAAACGACTGTCATGTTCACAAATTCACTGTCATCAGCAATTTCTAACTTTGGCGCCAATTAACACCTGCAACCTTTAGTCAATAATGTTTACTTAAGCCAGGCGCTCGCTAGCCGCCCAATAAACTAAAACGTATATATATAGTTGCATTGGCCGCCTAAAATAACTTTCCCACAGTATATATATATAAAAATAAAAATCTGATGATTACAGGCAATGTGTAAAATCAGGGATTTTGTGAAATTTTTAGGCAATTTGTAAAATCCCCAATTCACTCGGGCACTTTATAAAATCCCGGGATATAAAAAACCAGGGATTTTGTAAAATCCCATAAACTGATCATGTCCGCCTTTGGCTGCGTGTCCGACATGTCCGCCGGCTATGTTTCAAGTCATGTGGTCGGGGCCGTGACTTGTTTGTTCCCTTCCTCTTAGGAGCCTAAATAGAGCTTTGAGTTGTCGTGGACGGATTGTCAATTAATAAGAATAAATAAATAAATAAAATAAAATAAATAAATAAATATAATTACATTTATTTATTTAATCAATTAATTAATTAATTAAATTTAATATATAAATAAGAAAATAAAATAAAAATAAAATAAATAAAAATAAAAATAAATAATTAATTAATTAAATTATTAATTATCTTATTTATTTAATTTTTTTTTATTTTTTAAAATAAAATAAAATAAATAATTATATGAATAAATAAATTTTATTATTTAATTCATTTAATTAATTAGATAATTAATAATGTAATTATTTATTTTAATTTTTTAATTTTTTTTTTTTTTTTTTTTTTATTTATATATTAAATTTAATTAATTAATTAATTGATTAAATAAATAAATTTAATTATATTTATTTATTTATTTATTTTATTTTATTTATTTATTTATTCTTATTATTTGACAATCCGTCACGACAACTCAAAGCTCTATTTAGGCTCCTAAGGGGGAAGGGAACAAACAAGTCACGTGCCCCGACCACATGCTTGAAACATAGCCGGCGGACATGTCGGACACGCAGCCAAAAGCGGACATGATCAGATTTATGGGATTTTACAAAATCCTGTTTTTATATCCCGGGATTTTATATAGTGCCCGAAAGTGAATTGGGGGATTTTACAAATTGCCTAAAAATTTCACAAAATCCCTGATTTTGCACATTGCCTGTAATCATCAGATTTATGGGATTTTACAAAATCCTGGTTTTTTCAGGTATTTTGTAAAACTTCGATTTTCGTCACTTTCAGGCAATCTGTCAAATTTTCATCATCAGATTTCAGGGAATTTACAAAATCCCTGGTTTTTTCAGGGATTTTGTAAAGTGCCCGAGTGAATTAGGGATTTTACAAATTGCCTAAAAATTTCAGGCATTTTACAAAATCCCTGATTTTACACATTGCCTGTAACATATATATAGTTGCATTGGCCGCCTAAAATAACTTTCCCACAGTATATATATATAAAAATTATAAACACCTGTTCTCATCATTATATTCAAAATGCCTGTTCACATTACCTCCTTCCTTTTCCTTGGATTGAGCAAATTAAACTTAAAAATTTGCGAAATCATCATGTACTAAAGTATGCAATCAACTTAATAATGTACAATAAACAGTGTGTCTCATAAATCTGATTTACACTATAAACAATCTTATAATCTAGATAAACAATCTGCTACAACATTTAATCGTCCTTTCTTATAATTAACTTCTACATCAAAAGTTTGCAGTGCCAAAGCCCAACACACGAGTTTAGCAGACTTAGACATAGATTCAGTCAGATAAGTTAAAGGATTATGATCTGTAAAGATGTGAACTTTAGATCCAATAATTATCTCTTTTAACTTATTTAGAGCCCAAACAATAGCATAGGCTTCTTTCTCCACAGTTGCCCATCTCCTCTGGGTGTCAGTCAACTTCTGACTTATAAATGACACAAGGCGCTCTATTCCCTTATCATCCATCTGCGTTAATACAGCTCCTACTGCAAAATCACTGCTATCGCAGTACAAATTAAAAGGTTTTTCAGCATCAAAAACATTTAAAACAACTTTAGAGCATACAGCATCTTTAAGTAAATTAAATGCCTGTTGATGTCTATGAGTCCAATCAATCTTAGCTGAAACATGTTTGCTTGTTAAATCAGATAGAGGCTTCGCAATCTATGCAAAAACTTTTATAAACTGTCTATAGTAACCAAAAAATCCAAGTAATTGCTTAACTTGTTTCTTCGTTTCTGGGGTTTTCAAATTAATTAAACTTTCAATTCTATCTGGATTTATCTGAATCGTTCCAGAATCAAACACATGACCTATGAACTTTACCTCACTTCTACCAAAGATACATTTCTTTAAGTTCAAAGTTAAGTTATGCAGCCTCATTTGCATTAAAAATGCATCTAAATGCTGTAAGTGAATCTTCCAATCATCTGAATGCACAGCAATGTCATCTACATAGGGCTCAGCAAATTCATTCATAGGCTGTAAAACCATGTTAATTGCTTTAACAAATGTTCTTCCTGAGTTAATCATTCCGAAAGGACAGTCCATTATGAGTAACAAAAGCAGTTTTCCATTGATCAGTTTGCTTAACAGGACAAGTCCAGTATGCACTTTGACAATCAAAAATCGAGATCACATTTGATTTTCCAACTTTGTACAACACATCTTTTACAATCGGCATTGGATATTTGCAATCCACAGTGAACGAATTAATGTATCTGTAGTCGCAGGCAAGTCTCAGAGAACCGTCCGTCTTTCTTTTTAACAATTACCAGTGGACTTGCATTCTGCTTGAAGATGGTTTTATAATGTTGGATTGAAGCATTTCTTTAATTTGTCGTTCAACTTCTGCTCGATAGATGAGTGGAATTCGGTAAGCCATAAATTCTTTTTCACAAAATTCCGGTTTCAGTTCAATTTCATGTTCAACCAATGTACATAGTCCAGGCTTTTCAGAAACTCGATCGGAATATTTGTTCAGTACTTCCAGCAATTGTTTTTGTTGAATCAATGTCAAATGGGTAATCTGATCAGGATCGAGATTCAGTGAGTTCTTTTCATCTTGCCAGTCATTCTTCGTCAGCAGCTCAACCACTGAACCAAAGGCTTCATCTTCTTCTACGATTAGCCCACAACTCATTGCTCTTGTAATGTACTTTCTGATTTTATTTGCGTGAATTATCTTTCGACAATCATCACCCATATCAATCAAATAAGAGTACTTTGACCTTCGTTGTATGATAGTACATGGACCATGCCATCGTGAAATCAGTTTATTCGTTGAAGTCGGATATAACACAATGACTTTTTCACCCGGTTCAAATTCTTTATGTTTCGCTCTTTTGTTGTATTGATTCGTATACTGTAATTGCTTCTCTCGTGAATATGATTCTGCAAACAGTAATGCTTTTTCCATATTTGCTTTCATGTCCTTCAAGTACTTTTCTGGTTGGATTCCAATATGAGTTGGTAAATTAATTTCTTTTGTCCAACTTTCTGTTAGAATTGCCAATGGTCCACGCGGAATCTTTCCATACACCAACATATAAGGAGCAATTCCAGTAGTTGCATTCGGTACTTCTCGTAATGCTCACAATGGAAACGGAACTACTTTCTGCCATTGCCTCGGATTGTCAACAATTACATGATGGATCATTTTCTTAAATGTCTGGTTCCACCTTTTTACTAATCCAGCTGCCTCTGGATGACCTGGCGTGTCAAATGTTGGACTACACCCCATTAAATTAAAAAATTCTCTTGTGAGACTAGCAGTAAAATTTGTTCCTTGGTCACTTGTGATAATAATAATAATAATAATAATAATAATAATAATAATAATATCTTTTCTTTAATAAGCGCCTGACAAACGCACTGCGCTGTACATTTACATGTTATGCAATT
Organism: Aporrectodea caliginosa; assembly: GCA_020284085.1. NCBI lineage: Eukaryota > Metazoa > Annelida > Clitellata > Crassiclitellata > Lumbricidae > Aporrectodea > Aporrectodea caliginosa. Next base: position 1,601,044 of record JACEVL010000373.1, read on the forward strand.
TAAATCTTAACTACTAACAGAACAGACAGCTTGCAATACAACGGCGCTAATAGCAGCCTACAAACATATCCGCCCAACGGGGGCTCGAACTCGGTACCTCTCGGTCTGTGTGCCAGATGTTAATCCAATGCGCCACGGGCCCCCCCCAAAAATTTCGGCGGAAATTATTTTTGAACAGTTCTCGCCGTTTCTATAGCAGCATACATCATGTGTGAGTATAAAAAATCTCAGAAGGTACACCAACGTTCATAAACAACTCCATTAAAGCATCACACGCAGCTTTTGCAATTAACGATTTCAACAGAAACACTGTAGGCCATCTGGTGCAAGAGTCAACAACACACAAACAATACTTGTGACCTGCAGCAGATGCTGGCTCAGTTGGCCCTACACAATCCATCGTGATTCTTCTGAAGGCTACATCTTCTCTTGGAATTGAAGTGATAGGAACCCTGTCCATCACCAAACTTCTTGTCTTTAACCCTCAGGCTACCGAGGTTTTTTTGTAACACGGACTACCAAGGGGGGGTGGATGGTTACCAACCCCCCTGGATTTCGGGTTTGGTTTCACATATCATATCTTGTAATACAGCAGTGGATTCACCATTCATTTCTGAACAAAATGGTATATTTTGTTGTACATTACGTGAATGCACCTCGAAATTACATAAGTTTTAACAACGGAACCGATAATTAGCGATATTTTATATTAACGGAACCGATAATTAGCGATATTTTATATTATTTCGTACATTTTGTACTTTTTGGACAAACAAATATAAGATTATGTGTGTTTTGAAACTGATCTATGTATCCAAGAACATTTTAAACATAATGAGGCTTCATTTGTAACAATAACCTGCAAATTAGTCCATAGTCTGTATTAGATACAGCGAAATCTAAAGGCAACATGAAACAAGACTTCAGGTTATTGTTCACGGCAGTCAAATATGTTGGTGGTCCTTGCAGTTATTGCAAGTTACTTGGGTTATTTTGTGCGAATGCTTCCTGTAAACGGGCTTCTCACTTCATCTTCAGTATCTGTTTCAGCTAATATAAGTTCTAAATCTGTAGCTGTTGACAAAGTTTATGTAGAAATGTCGGTTTACTTTGTGATGCTGCATTCCACCATTTTCACATATTATTATTTATATTATTTATATTTATCACTTCCAGTGTTCAAAAGACAAATAATTAAGCAAGCAAATGAAGCCCTGCATTCCCTCTAAAGAATGGTATATTTGTTTCTCTTCTAGGAAGAAAATTGAATACGCTATGGTCGAAAAACTAAGGGGGGTGGTATCCACCCCCTCTGGTACCTCGGCTATATCGGGTATAACTTTTGAACGGCGTGATATACCATCATGATGTTTACCTCAAAATGTGCCCAAATGAATCTGCTACAGATACCTAAAGTGTAAAAATTATATTCCGTATGAAAACAAATTTTATGCATAAAATCGTAGGGGGGGGTGGTAACCACACCCCCCTTGGTAGCCCGAGGGTTAATTGACATTCTCACATGATTTACAAAATTTCACTCTATCTCTTCTCGTCTTTGGCCACGTAAAAGACAACTTTATTCGTTCTGTAGTTTTCTCTTCTCCAAGATGTCCTCCAAATACTGATTCATGCGCCAACTCCATCACTTTAATTCGTCGCTCTTTTGGTAACACCAATTGATATATAGTTTGCTCTAATATTCGATCTCTTTTGTACAGTAAGCCATATACCACGCAGAATTCAGATTCTTTATCTGGCGCTAAATTCCACCATGCTTTCAATGATTCATCTTGTCTCTGCTGTTGTTAGAATTTCTTTGTGTCTGCAATCTGCATCTGTTGTTCTTCATCTTTCTCATCTTCTTGAAACAAATCTCCTATCTCCACATCACATTCATTAATTATCCTCCTTCGTTTCATTTAGATTACCAGTCTTGCATGCCGCCATCTCTTGTTCACTCATCTCTGCTGTTATACCATCTTGCATTAAACTATGTTGATCATCGCTTTCGTTTTCCTCTTCACTTGAACTTTCAGTTTCACTTTCCTCTTCCACATCTACCACTTTCTTTCGCTGACTCTGCAATCTTGTCGTTACATTCGCTTGCACATCTCCTTGTATCAATCAATCAATCAATCAATGAAACTTAATATAGCGCCCCTTCAAGATATCTACTCAGAGGCGCTCAATTCTCACTTGTGGCACGGCTTTAAGTTCTGCAATTATTTCTGGATGCAACAAGAATCTTTCTGTGCTCCCCATTTTTGTTAGCATGAGCCAGATGGCAGGCGGGCTGTTTGGAACAGAGAAGGCAGTGATTGGCCAGAGAGTAGGGCCAAAGGTTAAGGAGCCATATGCCAAGGAAGCCAGAAAAAGGCTTGGCAGCCAGACGGCTCAAGCCTTTTGTTCTCGTTTTTGGACTGGCAGAGGTTGCCTGCTGGTGGTTTTGCTGGAGTGAAGGAAAGCTGTTGTGGTCATAGTGACTGTCTGTGGGAGATACGAGTGGAGACCCTTGGTGGCGTAAACAATGGTGAGGTGACCTATGAAATCTAGTAGCCGGGTGAAAAACCTGTAATGGTTAAGGACAAGATTTTTGTTGTTGGCTGTCTTAAAGGGGACCGTACCAGAGTCCAGTTAGATACATATACTTGGTCGATTTAATTTGCACTCAAGGGAACTACAATCCATTGAGTGTGAATAGCAAGAGACCCGTTGTTTGATCAATGGCCTCCTTTGCCCACAGGAAGACACATCTAGATCCATGTTAGGCCAGTCTTAGATCAATTCTTGTAGCAGATTTTTTGTTTTGAATATTGTGCTATAGAATTGATTTGTTTAATAAAGCAGTATATATTTAGACACTGTGCTGTCAGCGTAGATGTCTTCTACTTCTAGCTGGAGTAATTCCCCAATATAGTACCACACAACGGTCGTCCAACACACCACCAGCAGAACCATTCCAGCAGAAATGACCTCACTGCTCTCAGCACCAACAACAGGATTACCAACTCTCGCCTGTCCAAGGCCTACCTCTGTCTGGTCACCTGGTCTTAACCTCTGGCCAATCACCCTCAGCCACATGCTCACTATTCATATATGGGGGTTAAAGTCCCAGTGTCAACTAAACCCCTAAGGCATCACAGCAGATTAGAACTATTCTACCTACCTCAGTGTTAAATGGAACTCCAGAAGGAGCGGTATATACAACTGCTCTAAATTAGAATTGAATTGAATTTGAATTTATTTGGTAACCAACACATACAAAGGAGGTAAATGACAAAACATGTAGAGGTTACCTAGGAGACCCATAAGAGGCCAAAGAGTCCCTTTAACCAGGGCCACCTGGGGTAATAGCAGTACAAAGTAAAGAGGCCAATCAATACCAAAAATCGAGGATAGTCACAAATGCCTTAACTAGACTTAATTAGTACTTAACTAAAGTGTAAATTAACAACAGTATGAATGCACTAGGTCATAGTAATTACAGAGAATTAGGTAGAAGCATTACATTAGGGAACATGCAGGGTTAGCATTTTAAGTGTCCTTGAATAACTCGTGAAACCTGTAAAATATAGACATGTAATTTGCGTTTAAAGAGATGAAGGCTAGGTTAGGACCGTATCTCAATAAGGATTGCATGTTCTCAACCCCGCACATTTAATTGCAGAGAGTCTTGTGTTAGTATGGGCAAAGGGGATAAGGAAGGGATTTGGGTTTCTGGATTGATGGGGATAGATGCCTAAGTTAGGGGTCGAAAGAAATCTTGATATATTAGAGGCAGTAAATTACAGTTATAGCGGTACATAAATACTACTAATTGAAATCTCCTTATTTGTTCTAGTTTTAATATATCACGATTAAGAAACTCCTTGGCTGTATGGGATGCATAGGAGATACTGGCTAAAAATCTAATCGCCTTTTTTGTAGAATCTGAAGCTTGGATAAATTAGATTTATTAGCAGAGGCCCACACAATATTACAATAGGTTAAGTCTGTTGTCATATGAATGTCAGCACATATGTGACCCGTCATTACAAAATGAGTCTCTAGGCACTTTTTGAAGAATTTGAGTTATGTATTCCACATTATTCTATGTTAAATTACCTTCAAAATGAGCCATTACTTATCGAAATTGACCAAGTGCTTGTGGAGTTATTAAATTTTTAAACTTTCATCCTGCACAATACAAAGTATCGGGAAAACCAGTTTTTCTTAAATTCTCTGATGTATCTCAGTTTGGCCTTAGCAACCAGGGCCGGCCCTAGCCCAAATGGCGCCCCAAGCAAAGCATACATAATGGCGCCCTCTGATCCCACTCCACAGTCCACCTCACGTCACAACCCGATGATGAACCAGCCAGAGCATTACGCTCTATTCTGTGGATTATCGGACGGTCAGGTCCAGGTCATACACAAGCTGCAGAGTACAACACGTGTGAAAAAATGATTGAATTTTAATGGTTAAAATAAATATTTTGCGATGTTAAAATTATTTAAATTTGTTCCACAGGCGAAAGTTTGAATTCAAATTAAAATATTCGTTGTAATTGGAAAAAGACTAAAAAAAGATGAAAACTTAAGACTGTTGAAACACATTTTTTGTGACAATGGCGCCCCCTAGATTTTGGCGCCCCAGGCAACTGCCTGCTTTGCCTGTGCCTAAGGCCGGCCCTGTTAGCCACCATAGGTTTGACTCAACCAAATTAAATGAAAATTGGCACACACAGACTAATGATATTGACAAGTATATCTGCCAAACATGAGCTCAATATTATAAAAGATAAAAAGTTATTTGAGACACAAATAACGCGTTTATTGTGAAAAATGTGACAGCAGTAAAACATTTTCTATTTTTATCCATCTACTTTAACTTGAGGGAATCTTGCTTGCTTGCTTGCTTGCTTGATTGAGCCACAGGCTAAAAAGTCAATCTTGCGACGACTAGTTCGATCACTTACAATCATTCAATCGTCGTGAAACTTGGCAGATAGACTCGCCCTCGCACACACTTCATTCTATCAAAATTTCAGCTCCCCAAAAAAGGCTAGCTTATAGAATCGGGGACTCAACTTTTCGAATCGGGGAATCCCCTTTTCCGACACGCGGCCAGCGTTGCCATTGGCCAGCGTTGTCATTGGCTGCAACAATAATGGGCGCGCTGCCTCATTAAGCGTGCTATGTTGTAAAATGAACGCGGACTATTTTCAGAGTACACGTTATAGGATACTAGATGGATATAGTAAAAACTTTGTTTTTACGGGCTGTATTTTATTTTACGTTAAATCCTATTACATCAGTTTGTAATGTAAAATTGCTGGTTAAATTTTTCAGTTTAATTAGACTTGGCATACATAAACTGGCAAGCTAGGTAGTTATTTCTGCCAAATTATAACACAAAAAAGCTTTAAAAAAATAAAAAATTATTCAAGTTGCAATTCATGAGCGTTCTCGAAAAAAATTATTTATAAAATCGGCAATGATTATGATTTTCTGGCACCCTGTAAATTGCATTTCAGTGCCGTATTTAAATCATCACCGATTTATTGGCCCTTTCTTGCTGACATTATAATGTTTTACAGAAGAATTATGCGGTAGAAATTAAGTTTACTCGTGCTTGAAATGAATTTAATGACCGCCGGCACCCATGTAAACATGCGCGACCTAGAAAACTGACGAATAGCCTTGCGCCAATCAGTCACGTGATCACCGTTGCTAGGCTGGGTTTAAATTTATTTACCCTGATCCAGTTTATGGCTCATGAAAAAAGCATCTTATTGGTTGATTAACTAGGTCAGATCGAATAAATAATCTATTCACCCCATAGAGCTATGACTAAGCTTTCCAACAATGTATTACAACCATGATTTCTTTCGCCAGGTGGACACTGTCCAGGCGTTTGAAATCGTACAAAAACGACTTTGTAGAGAGGTTTTATATCTTACTGGTCTTTTAATTTATACAAATAACACATTAAAAACAACTAAATAAATTAAGTTTTAATATTTTATTGATACATTATATAATGTAGATTCCAAAAATGTAAAATTCACAAAATCAATAATTTGAAGGGAAAACACCTTCAGAAGCGATTTGCGGTGTTCTACGTTATGCGACTTCCGACTCATTTTGTAATGAAGTGTGGGGAACCGTTTTCCTCACAATACATACATGGATGCATGTATATATATAATAAAATTTTTCCTGTTTCTGTAATAGTGTTGGTTTTTATTGTTTTCCAGCAAAGTATGGCACACCAAACAAACGATTAGAAACACTGTTTCGGCATATCCCAGAATGCCGTTCACTTGGTTTCCTGCATTACAAAATGACGATGACAGCAAGCTTAAGAGCGGAAGAAGTAGAGAGAATGTTTCCTGCCAGTTAACAACAGTACCATAGTTATCTTCATCAATTCAGACTTCAGATACCTATTACGCTCTTACATGAAATGGACAGCAGCTTGTTACCAGTACTGGTCCATTTTGTTATGAACTGAACGACTTACAGGTGACTTTAGAGTGCTTGTGCTGTTTCGGAAGTATTGTTAATGGTATATTGTGGTAAAGTGATGTGTTGCATATAGGGTGACAGCATGAACAGTTTCTTGTTCTGTATGGTTTCTGAAACCAGTAAGCACAAATACAGTTCATTTGTAATTGAAATGTGGTTTCATACAACCAAGTGACATCTTACTGCAGTGGATAAATGCTGAGCAGGTGTATTTTATTGTGACTGACTTTTGTGATAAGGATTTTGTTAACTGTGTTAATTTTGAATTGGCCAGTGTTTATTCGTTTACTTCTCGTAATTGCCGACATCTTTTTGACCTGCTCTGTCAGAATCGTGATGATTTGTTATTTCTGTATAAGTTGAAAGTACTTGAATGTTCTCTTCTGCTGACCCTACTGGACCATTGGAAATGTTCCCTCTAACTGTTTTTCTGTGCAGGCACTAACCTGCTGCATGGACAGTAATATTGTGGCACAGTTACATTTGTGGGCTGTAACTCCTGTGATCTGGTGCAATGCAAGAGTAGTTTTGTCCTACTAAAGTGCTAAAATTGCATAGTATTAGAAAAGAAAAATGGTTGAGAACTAGTTCAACTTATATCTCATTTGTCTGTATGCAAATACCAAGAAGCGTACACATGATCCCAGTTATATTAAGTTTTCTTTCATCTGTGTTAGTGTGTTTTGCAACAAGTGTAACATGAACTTGGTTGATTTTTGAACCTCAATTATAAATTAGTTTTGTTTCTGATCAGTAGTCCAGCTGGAGCCAATTACACTTTTTTACCTTTATTGCAAAAGCCATGCTCATACTCCATACTAAGTACTTGGAATGTGACACATATATCTGGTAGCTTTGCTTCATGCAAATACCAGGAATACCAAATACCACTTAGTTCTTCAGTCTCCAGGATGTAGGAATGATGTAGGAAACTACGTCATCATCATGTTCATTATTATCATCTTAAGTTTCTTGATTGCAGTATATAAAATCACGAACACAGTACCGGTATATATAAAATTATGATAATGTTTGAGAGCATGCTTTTTATACATGTATATGTCTTCAGTTTTATCAAGTAACTTGAAAGACTTCACTGCTAATGTCTCTATATTTGCTGAAGCTAGCTATCTCAGTTTCAATCAGTCAGTTGGAATTTATATAGTGTCCCTTCAAGATCTCTACTCAGAGATGCTCCCGACCCAGGCCAGGTGAAGAGAACAGTCTTGAGCAACTGATAGAACAGAGAGGAGGTACCCCGGAGAGGAGGCGCATCTCCAGGGGAAGTCTGTTCCATGTCGTTCGGCCAATCACGGAAAATGCCGGCACTGCATAGTAGCTGTGCGACCAAAAGGAACAGCCAGGTCTTCGTGGGTAGTGTAGCGAAGGCTGCGACCACTATGAGACGAGACAGAGCAGCAGAGCTCTCAATATAAGCGCCACACCCAAGAGGCATCAGCAGACCAAGGAGGAAATCCTAAAGGAAATGTATTTGGAGAAAGTGAGCCAGTGTAGAACCTACCGCATGTAGTGTGAAACGTCATCAGTTTTGGCGAACCTGCCGATAAGATGTGCAGCTGCCCAATGAACCATTTTCAGCGCCTCAACCCATGAAAGACCACCGTAGATAGAAGAGCAGTAGTCAGGATGGATGTCATAGCACAAATGCATGAACAAAGGGAACTGCTGCATTGAAAGTCAGAGAGTGTGAAATTATCCGGAGTTGGCGGAGCTGGTAAAAGCAGCCACGACTTACTAGGTCAAGAAGAATGTTGTGGTTGACCGTGTCGAAGGCCGTACTGACATCAAAGAGAGCCAGAATGGTCATCTGAGATTTGTGGCTTCATAGCAATCGGAGGGCAGGCGAACCAGCAGGGTCTCGGTAGAATGACCGATGCGGAAACCCGACTGGCATACGAGTAACAAATTATTAGTAACTAAGTTCAGAAACGATCTTTTCAAGAATTTTTTAAATAAAAGAAATGTTAGAAATTTGATGGAAGTTGGCTGGGTCCTTCAGGTCAGGACGATCATGTTTGACGGCTGGGCAGACGATCGATAGCATCTGGAAATCAGGTACAGTGTCCTTCTGGAGGTGGCGGTTGCAGAGGAGGGTGAGGAAAGGAAGGAGATCATTGATGTAGTTCTGTAAGAGGGAAGCAGGTAGGGTATCTAGCTCACAGGACTTTGAAACAGAGGCAAGGCTGATGGAATGATGGAAGTCATCCCCTCAGTGGGGATGACCTCCTTCATGACCAAAAGGTGAAGAATGATACACGGGATCTCTGGGGGAAGAGCCGAGGGTGGTGTTGGCTCATACGGAACGAATCCTTTCAGAGCAGTATTTTGCGAAATCTTTGGCGGAGAAGGGTGATGTAGCAAAACTCCACCAGAGCCATGGCTACTGCGTAGGTTGTTGAAGGACGCTCATAGACGCCTGGGATCTTTTGCCTGTAACGGTCGTGCTCCTGGCAGACAAACCTGATCCAGTTGGCTCTGTTAACTTAGAGCACTGGTAGAGCCTGTCGAGCCTTTGTGCATGTTGCCGCAGGGTCTGGCATTCAACATTGATCCAGGGAGAGAGAGAGCATGTTTCGGCATACTGTAAATGAGCGAGAGGGTCTCCTTATTTGCTTTACAGCTCAAACATCATCACTCCAGTATATGCAATCTCCACAGTACTGCAAGTGCAACTTGGCAATTTCTGCTTTCCCTAACTGATGTGCTGTGACTACCATCAAACAGCTATACAGGAAAATGATACAGTTTGGCTAACTTCACAAGAATGACATTTAGAGCAGTTACGAGAAACGGAAAATTGGTTAAATTCTTCACACAATACTTGTACTTGAGGTTAATTTTTTCAGTCACCTCTTTTGTGTCCAGCGCATTGGCCCAATGTTTTATGTAGGCCAGGGAAATGTGACTAACGTGTGGTTACTCAACATAAGACATGATAACCTTGTTTTTGCCTTCTGAGCATAGTCGGCTAAATGTGCCAACAGCTGTAACAATGTGCTACATTTAATAATAAGAATAATAGGAATGCTCATGAAATTTTGTGCTAGCAGAAGATAGTTGTCCTCAAAGTTACGTGAATGTGTACGTGCACAACTTAAGGGAACATTGACCACTTGAATGAGAGAGTTGATATGGAAATAGAACTGCTGTTGAATTGCTGGCTTTGAAATTAGCTTTTCCATAACTTAATTACTAACAGTGGGATATTGTAATAGTGAAAAACTTCCTTTCTAGGTATAATTTGTCTGAATGTACTTTTTGTTATGCAATGATTGTTGATAATAGTCAAACTTGACATGACTTGCTCTGAAGTGATGCTAAATTACAGTAATAGAGAACCCTTAATCATATTAATCATAATCAGTATTAATTATTCTTACAAATATGTGACCTGCTCTGGCAAAAGGAGGCGGAAGTCGCCAGTGATAAAACTGAAGAAATTAGCTAAAACACCAATCAGGTGTAAATTTTTCACTCATCATTTTTCGGCATTTATCAATATATAGGATCTTATATTATACGGAAAAAATATTATTTTAATCATATTTCACCTATTTCATGACAAATTTACACATAAACTTTGCGATCTATCTAGGGTTTGTATTAAGATAATAAACTTTGCATGCGTTTTTCTCGAAATTGTACTTTCGAGTAGAAAAAATTATAAAATTCATATCTCTGGAACCCATCAAGATAGAATAATAATTTTTTCAACATTTTAAACAGAAATTATTACTTATCGATTTTAGCACAAAATGAACAAAACTAATTTTTTTGACAAAAGCCTCCTTTTGCCAGAGCAAGTCACATATATGCTGAAATATTGATTAAGGAATTCTTATAAATATATTCTGAAATATTGATTAAGGAATTCTCTAATAAAGGTTACCATACTCTTTTCCGTCCTTGTACAACGGAGTTTGAATCACTTATTTATTCAGGCATTTCTCTATAATATTTGCTTCCTCTTTGTAGGAGTAGTATACTTTTGATTTTATGTTGCTTTTAGTTCTTCACGCAATGTAATAATAATAATAATAATAATAATAATAATATTCTTTTCTTTATTGAAGCGCCTGACAAACGCACTGCGCTGTACATTTACATGTTATGCAATTGAAACAACAAATGACAGAAGACATAAATCTTAACTACTAACAGAACAGACAGCCTGCAATACACGGCGCTAATAGCAGCCTACAAAGCATGTCCACCCTACGAGACTCGAACTCGGTACCTCTCGCTCTCTATGCCAGTGTGTTATCCAATGTGCTATCGGGCCTAACATTTGCCTACATAGAGCCCTACAGAATTATCATAAAGTAATTCTGAATGTGCTTCACTAATTGTAGTACCCGTAATCTTTACTTTATGTCTAACACATAATTTAGACAATGGTGTTAATCAGTCTATACTTTTGCATAAAATACCGGTATACATTTATTCTATCACTGGACCTATCTGGCCGTTGCTGTGCAGTCAACCTAATTTACATGTGAAGTCCACACTGGTGAGTTGTTAGAGATGCATTGAAGCAAACACAAAGCCTAAGTCATTTGTCTGCACTAATTGCAACCTAAATCTTAGTCATTAGAAATCTTTCGAAATGGTGATTCGATGGCCCAGAGGAGGTGGGCTGCTGATGATGCAGATCTGAAAGCAACATCAGGGCTTCAGAGGGTTTGGCCTACTTGTATGGTTACCCTAGGTGTGACTATCTCAGAGAATCTCAGCTTTATGACCCATGTCATAATGTATTGTATTGTATTGTATCTAAAGATTTATATAGCACCTCTCTCAGAATAACTATTCAGAAGCGCTCTCAGCACGAAAACCCCGGGGAAAAGAAACGTCTTTTAAAGAACGAGAGACCACATAGGAAAAACTAGTCATTAGTTTAGCCCTTAATGAGGGGGAAGTAGAGGGACCAACCACAGCAAATGCCCAGCGTTGAGCCAAGGCAGTCCTAGTCGTAGGAACAAAAAGATCTAGCCAATCAGCAGAGCGCAAGGAACGAGATGAGGTCGCAGATAACGGCTTTCGCATAGTCAGAAAGATATTTTGGGGCACTGCTCAGCTGCGCCTTGGAAACTAGAAAGAGGATCTTATAATGGATACGTGCTATAATAGGAAGCCAGTACATGACATCAAGCATATATGTAGAGATTTACTAACAACATTTAAATTGCTTGAAACTGTGGGGGAACAGCAACCGGCCCTGATGGAATGACCGTCTGGATTCTCGAGGCGGCCGCTCCCATGCTGGCAGAACCCATAGTTAACCCATCTCTTCAGTGTTTCTATTCTTTCGTCATATGTGGAAAATAAGCAACATTAGGCAGTACCTAAGGTTCCTCATCCGTCTGATGTCGCAGATTTTCGCCCTATATCAGTCACCCCCAGTCCCCCATTCTATGCCGTCTCCTTGAGAAATTTATTGTGCGCAGTTTTTTCTATCCTTTTTTGACAGAACCACACCAAAACCAGGACTTCTTGGATCAATATGCATTCCGTTCCACTGGTTCTACCACGACAGCCCTAATTGCTTTAACCCACAACCTATTGGAACTTCTCAATGAAAACCACTATGTTCATCTCATTGCACTTTTTTTCTCCAAAGCTTTCGATAGTCAGGCATTCATATCTTACAGAGCAACTCGCCAGATTGCCCATCCCTGACTATTTATAACTGGATAATTGCCTTTTAGACAACCGTAAACACGGAACCAAATTCAATGGCTTAATTTCCGCAATTATTAGCATCTGCGCCAGCATACAATTACAATACAACACAATTAGAAATTTATAGCGCACTTTAACAAGACAAGTCTTGCATGAAAGCGCGTTTGCACTGTGTTCTTAGTCATAGTGTAATGAGAACACTGACCAACAAAATAATATTTTTTGTTTGCTGCTCAGAACTTTAGAACTGTTCTTAGCTAAATTTGGGGCGCTGATTTCAAATATGAAATCGAAATTTGGCTAGCACGTCAGGATTTTTAGGTACGCATAGGTGAGGTTCTACACAATTGCGAACTCTCAACTCATATTAAAAATGTATGAAGAATAGGATTTTGTGCTTGTTCTTAGCTAAATTTTGGATGCTGGTTTCAACTATGAAATCGAAATTTGGATGGCAGGTCTAGTTTTTCAGCTACGCTTCAGTGAAGTTTTACACAATTGCGAATTCTCAGCTCATATAGGCCTATACTGTAAGCGAAAGCAAAGTATCAAAACTGTATCACACAATGCCAGGCATTTGCTTTCACATTTGTTCTTAGTTAAAATTTGGACGCTGATTTCAAATATGAAATCAAAATTTGGCTAGCTTGTCAGGTTTTTTAGGTACGCATCAGTGAGGTTATACATAACCGAAAATTAATGCGGTACATTTGCAGTATGAACTATGCGACGCGTACCTCAAAAACCTGACGTGCTAGCCAAATTTCAATTTCATATTTGAAATCAGCATCCAAAATTTAGTTGAGAGCAAGCACAAAAGCAAATGCCTCATACATTTTTTAAACTGTGTTTTCACTGATAGTATGAGTTGAGAATCCGCAATTGTGTAGAACCTCACTTATGCGTACCTAATAAACCTGACGTGCTAGACAAATTTCGATTTCATATTTGAAATCAGCGCCCAAAATTTAGCCAAGAACAGTTAAAAAGTTCTGAGTAGCAAACAACAAATATTTTTTTTTGTTGCGCAGTGTTAATGTAGGCATATAAAACTTAAAGAATCCGAGAAACTTTATAACTTAAAAACTGGACGTGATAGACAAAAACGGTTTCCGGATTTGGAATCAGCATATTAAATTTAGTTAGGAACAGGTGTTAGAATCCCAACAGCAAAATGCTTGTTGATCAGTGGAATAGATGAGTTTTTAATTTTGATTTAAATTGGGTAACAGATGAACATTGACTGATTGTTTCTGGGAGACTGTTTCATTCTCTGGGTCCCGAGACAGCAAAAGCACGATTTCTAAACTTCCTCTTGGTGCAAAGAACGGTAAAGTCTCCTCGCGTGGCCGATCTGAGTGCTCTAGGATTTGAAGCAGAGCATGGTTCAGGGATCGGGTTTGGGTTTGGGACCAGTTAACTTTATAACAGCTATTTCAAAACTCAAGCCGGTCCACCCTTCAAACAGGTTAATCAAATATGCTGATGACACTTATCTCCTGATACCCGCCTCACATAGTGCAACGATCGCAGCAGAACTAGACCACGTCACAGAGTGGGCTGCAACGTGTAACTTAAAATTGAACTCAAAAAAGACCTTTGAGATGGTGATTCGTCGGCCCCGGGGGCGTCCTGGGCGTGACGCGGTTCCTAGTACCACTCCGTGACTGACAAGGGTCTTGATCCAGCATGGTCATCGTGGGCGTTACAATGAACGAAGTTTTGAGTTTCGAGGCACACATCACCCGTATAATATTATTATGTTGTCAGGCCAGCTGTATGCCTTGCGCATCCTCGTGGTGCATGGGCTTTCAGCTATACGACGTGATTCATGCTACAACGGTGGCCCGAATGCTCTATGCTGCTCCGGCTTGGTGGGGGTTTGCAGGGCAAAAAGAAAAGAACTGCCTTCGGTCGGCGATGCGACGTCTGATTCGCCAGTTTGAACATCACGGCCACACAGGTGACACTGCTGACTCACTCCTCTTCTCTGCGGTCTTGGGAAAACCGGGGCATGTAGCGGTAGCCTACCCCATGGTCTACTCCCCCCCAAAAAAATGCCGCTCCCCTACTCTCTGCAGGTTGTTTCTAATAAGAATATTTATATGTTATACTCTGTGTAAATGTCCTACACCAAAGCGCGGATATGCAATTGGTTTAATAAAGAATATACTTACTTAGGCGCAGTGGCGGCACTAAGACTTACACTACAAATGCCCTGGTAAAAAAGCCTTTGCCGAAAAAAATTTCGGCAGGTCCACAGACGTATGTCTGTGTAAGTCACTTACACATGTGTTGGAGTATTTTGACCCACAGCAGAAGCGAACACTCAGTTGTACATAGAGACACGCTCAATATACGGCCATTGATGATTTTTTTTCATTCAGGCGTAAAACGACTGCGTAGTACGTACCATGTAACCTCTCCTTTTCCTATCACTCTGCTCCAACTTTAAAGTAATGCTTGAAATAATACGCCCTCCCATCTCTCTCGCTGTCTCTCTCTCTTTCGATATATATATATATATATATATCTATATATATATATACATAATTATATGTGTGTGTGTGTGTGTGCAGTGGCGTCTACCAATGGGGGGAACGATCTCCCACTGATGCCAGAAGTGGGGGTTTTAACGTTTTGGGGTATAAACTGGGTTGTTGTTGATTTCACTTAATGTAGTGTACTAATTTTTGTAGTGTAATGTAGTGTAATTTTTGTACTGCCTGCAGTACAAAAATTAAAATATTTATGTATCATGTATGATATCGAAGACGCATGTTACCTCGAGCCAATACACCCAAGGTTCGCTTCAACTCAAAGAGACATCAGTGGTGGTCTGGTGGAACACAACTCTAATCGCTTCAGGTCACGCTTACTGAAGATGCCAAGCCGAAGCACTCGCCATAGCAGCTGATGAAGGCGACATGACTGTGATGTAGATCTATGGCCGCGTAGCAAGTAGGCCTATCTAACGACCCGTTAGACACTTGCTGTGCACGTATAGGCCTACCTCAATCTTCAAACAATGGTCCCTTTGTAAAGCTAACGAAACTAGTAATAGATGTTTCGTATTAGATTTCCGACCAGCAGAAGCCTGCAATGGATAAGAGCAGATACATGTCTAGCATAATGTAAAACTGTGCTTTTCAAAGCTAGAGGTGCAGTCCTATATTTGCGTTAGAAGGTCATCACATAATTAAGTGGTATACAGGCAATTGCTATATTAGAGCTCTGTTGCATTAGGACGTTAATAATTGTTGGCCTACTAGCCATAAGATATGCCATTCGGCTGATAATATGCCTAGTGATACTATTTGCAGCTTATCTGCTATATCGCCAGTGCTGAGAAAGCACTTCATCTGCAGCTAGTAGACCTACAGCTGATAAATTATTAGGGCTGTTGAGAAACTGTGCCGATTTACTTTTCTATACTGTAACTTGCATTGTCTGCTTTGCAATTGCCATGATTAGGCTTCTCATTAGGCCCTACTGTGATAATACTGAGGCTGGAAAGAAGCAATACAGAACTATACTTTCTAATGTTAACAATCATCTTTGCTGTTACATGTAGACTATGATGTAGTACAATTAAAGAATCAAAAGCTTTTGATTCGTTATTGTACAATCATAATTTCGTATTGCTTTTCGAACCGCTGTGCGCTGGCTGCAGTCATCCTACCAAACTGATATTAAATTCAAATAGAATTGGTGCACAGTCGTGTACACACTAGTTTGAATAAAGCTGCAAACCTACATTGTTTGCCTGTGTTCAGTGTTTAATCTAGACGTCTCTTGGGGGAAGTTCCCCCAGGATCGAGTTTTCCCCAGAAAAATGAAAGAGATATGTAATTTTGTACAGGATTTACCGTCTACGTGTCAATCGATGACTTTTGTTGGGTACTGAGAAAAAAATTGTTGCTTGAAAACACTCATGACTACCCCCCAGTCGTGAACTTTTCAAATATGTTGGATACCCAGAACCGTAGATTTCCCCCGACAGTAAGGGGAGTAGATTAAACACTGGCCTGTGTTGTACCATTACCATACCCATTGCATATAAAATAGACGCATAGAAAAGTTGTTATTCTATTCTACCGGTCACTGGTGCTTTGTTACCTGTTAAATTTATTGTTTTATTCTGTAGTCGCTACTGGTCAGATCACATTATTACTAAGGCCTAATGGACATTTACAGTATAATAACTTCTTATTTTAGTTGCTGCGTGTAGTAACTTTTGTAATGGACTATGCTGATGTAGGCTATAGATCTATCAGGAAGTTGCGGTTCTCCCTGCTTCTATGAGATAGGTTGTCTAATAGCCTATCTATGAAGTCGGATACTTCTGAATACATTTCTTTATTGTCTCTTGATGAGTACAGTTCGATTGCACACGATTGTTCTAGTTACACTGACGAGGATGAGATAGCTAAGATGATTGCATCAACTTCAAGAACACTTATTCTAGACTTCTCAAGAATAATGCTTAGTGTCTACTGAACACTAGACATGACAGTCTAATACAGAATGCTCAGTCTAATCTGCTGGCGTTCCTTCTGCATCACTGTTCACTGTCTGTACTCTCCACTGTCTGACTCAACTGTCTACCCTCGACTGTGCTATACTGACTTCTTATCCTCAGTCAGTCGGAAGCTCTTGGTAAAGGTATAGTCGTGATTGGTCAGTCCCTAGATTGACATTACCTAGACCACTGGAAGGAGTGGCATCAGTCAACCTTAGCTATTCTACTTAACCAATGGGAAACTCTTGCCCACGTGGATGGATGACCTTTCCAGTCGATTCTGGAATCCAACATCTGGGGTTCATCTATTATCTTCCTCAAAATGATATGATATTCTCGGTAAACCGGCGCTCTATAGAAGTCGATGGTGAACTAGCCTACAGCAATATTTTTTTATCAAGACATTGTCATCACATCTCCTCTTCTTTCAGATCCTGACTCTGTAGGCGCCATGACCTGCTACTTCTATTACTGGTATACGTCTGCGGTCAGTGGGTTACTGGTTAATGCAGGCCTAGATTCATCTGTCAGAATCTTGGGACTAATATAGCTCACTGGCTATGTAAAGCTAAGTTACTTTACATTACCCTTCAAAACCTATATAGGGCCTACTAAAACTAACTGTCTGATAGATCTATTAATTTACAGTTAGCCTACATGTATGAGTGACGTCTGAGTCTCTTATATATAAGTCGGCCAGAATGAAGGAGGCGGTCTTCTCCCATTCCAGGTGGGGGGAGTTAGACGCCACTGTGTGTGTGTGCATGTGTGTGTGGTCACCATATAAGCTCGCCCTACCACTCTTGCCATAGATCACCTCTGCACTGGTTACTTGTATGACTGCCCTGGCTATGCCCTGGTTACAAAAAGTGTCTGGCGCCGCCACTGCTTAGGCGGCTTTAGGCCTATTGCGCAAAGCGAGGGAGTCGGGCTATGAGCCTTAGTAGCTGACATTTAAGACCGATTGAAGGGGGGAAAGACGCTGTTTCCGTATTTCGGGAGGCCCATAAGAAGTGAGTTGCAGTAGTCTAGTCAGGAACAGATAAACGCATGTAAGCCTACTATGGTAGTAAATACAGAGGAAGAGACCGATCGTCTGATGGCTCTGAGCCGCCTCAGTTGAAAGAAGCAGGAGCGGGTCAGGTTAGATATGTGCTGCAGGCTGCAGCCTGCACATTGGCTTCGCAGACACCCGCCTTTTCGCAGTCATTAGGAGATTAAGAACGCCCGGGAAAACTCCTAAAAAGAGCCAAACGCTTAGGTTACCTAGAACAGTCCTTTCCAACAGTCTCTGAACTTTCTAACATTATCCGATGCAAAACTCCTTTTCTCCATATTACTGTAGCGCCTGGGTGGTCTCCCGGGTCGCTCTTTTGCCCTTGGCCTCTTTAGCCTGGTCTCTTTAGCCTGGCCTCTTTGGCCTGGCCTCTTTAGCCTGGCCTCTTTGGCCTGGCCTCTCTAGCCTGGCCTCTCTAGCCTGGCCTCTTTGGCCTAGCGACGCCTGATTGGTTTGGCCTCTTTAGCCTGGCCTCTCTAGCCTGGCCTCTTTGGCCTGGTCTCTTTAGCTCCGCCCCCTTAGGCTTGGCCTCTTTGGCCTAGCGACGCCTGATTGGCTTGGCCTCCTTCTCCACTGGCTGGGTAGCTATAAATAGGAGCGCTATTGTTCGTCGCTGGTCTGCTGTTGTATCTGACTTTGAGAGAGTTGTTTCTGACGTGTGTAGTTCTGTGAGAGTGACTTTGATGACGTCATAGTGTCTGATTAAATAAAGATCGTTATTTTAACTTCCTGCGTTGAGTTCTTCGGTGTTTGACATTGACTGCGACGGCTCATCGGCTGGCAGACGCGAAGCCCACCGATAGACGACGGTGGCCGTACTTGTGCTCCCATCCTGAGCAACACGCGCCTTGCACTCGCCTCCTGAGAGAAGCAAGACAATTCAGACGATACGACAAAACAGATTTCTCTACAGTGGTACCAGAGCCGTGGGGTTTTGTCCGAGAGTTCCTGCCGCCGACGAAGCCAGAATCGACCGAAGATGTTCCAGGGAGACGACGACGATACGATCGCCTATTCGATGCCTAGTCAGATCCGCACGCCGGCCGAGACGTCGACGCCTGCTGCCGGGAGAGCAACCGCCGAGACGCGACCGGACCGAAGCCGCTTGCTGACGGAGATCGACTTCGACGACCCGATGCAGGTGAAAGCGAGCCTCCGCGAAGAGATGAAAGAAGAGATGACCGTGGAGCCGGAGAGATCGATCTTTCGAGGAAAGACGGGCGAAGCGACGACGGAAAAGAAGAAATTGAAACCGAGTTTCCGCGAAGAGACCGAAAGACCGGACGCACGGGAGACTTCGATGCCGAATTTGCTGGAAAGTGTCAGCGGTTTGCTGCGAAGCCGCCCGACGCCGATGAAGCCAGGCAAGTTCGATGGGACGGGCTCTTTGGAGTCGTTCCTGGTCCAGTTTGAGGTCTGCGCGACGCACAACCAGTGGACGGCCGCGGACCGGGTCGACTTTCTGCGATGTTCGCTAGAGAAGGCCGCTACGCAACTTCTCTGGGACTTTGGCGCTCAACCGAGCGTAAGTTACGAAGAACTCGTGGAACGTCTCCGCCAAAGATACGGGACGGAAGGCCAGGCAGAAACCTTCCGCGCCCAGCTGTACTACCGACGCCAACGCCCGGAAGAAAACCTGAGCGACCTGCTGCATGAAATCCGACGTCTGGTTGTCTTGGCCTACCCGGTGCCTTCCAACGAGACCACGCAGATCATCGCGAAAGACGCCTTCCTGGAAGCCATGAGAGACAGGGAGCTCTCGCTCAAAGTACGCGAGCGAGAACCCAAGAATCTGGAC
The DNA here is from genome assembly GCA_020284085.1 of Aporrectodea caliginosa. Taxonomy (NCBI): domain Eukaryota; kingdom Metazoa; phylum Annelida; class Clitellata; order Crassiclitellata; family Lumbricidae; genus Aporrectodea; species Aporrectodea caliginosa. Next base: position 1,620,636 of record JACEVL010000373.1, read on the forward strand.
GAGGCGTACCGGACCGCGCTGCGTCTGGAGGCCTATCAGCGAACGAACGACTCCGACGATCGCCGCAGACCGCCAAACCGAGTGCGCGGGACTCAGGAAACTGATCTGAGTGCCCAGCTCCAAGCGCAAATGGACCGGTTCCTGGCGACGCAGAAGGACGAACAGCGGAGATTTCAGCGAGACATTGAGAAAAGAATTGATGAGCAACTCCGGGAACTCCGCCCGAGAAATCCGCCTGAAGAATCGGCCCGAGACGCCCGGCCTGAACGAGACCGCGCGGGCCCTCCGGAGAACCAGCGACGCTCAATGACCTGCTTCAACTGCGGACGAGCCGGTCACATCGCCCGCAACTGCCGCCAAGCTCGCCGATCCCAGAACCGCCAGAACGAGACAGCGACGACCGAGTCCGATGCTTCGACGCCACCGGACCCGGTGGCCATGAACCATACGACACGCCCGAAAGTGCCGGACCGCGCTACGAGCAACGCCGTCTACATTCGCGGGGAGATCAACGGACGACCGCAGCTATGCCTGATCGACACTGGATCGGAAGTCAGCCTGGTGCCTTCATCTACTGTCGACGGGTTAGAACTTCGCTCTTGCAATCGCTTTTTGATGGCTGCTAATGGGTCAGATATACGTGTCCTTGGGGAGGTGCGGGTGCCCATTAAGATATTTGACGGGTTTTACATCCATAGTTCTTTCCTTGTGTCCGATCAGATTACCGAGCCCATGTTAGGCATGGACTGGTTACGGGAACATCGCTGCCGCTTAGGATTTGGTATGGGATCCCTATTTGTGAGGCGCAGGCGTATCTCTTTGGTAAGGGGCAATGGGTCCACGTGGTGCCGGCGCGTGATCGTCGCCGAGGAGGTGTTGGTGGCCCCTAAATCCCAGAGGGATATTCCGATTAAGACAATGTACGGGGATCTAACGACCATAGCGCCAGCCTGGATGACGGAGGCTAGGGAGATTCAACCTGGGGTCCATCTTGCCCGCGTAGTTGTCGGTGATCACGCAGATGCCCAGGTAAGGGTGGTAAATTTAAGCGAGGATCCGGTCAGGCTGCCGAAGAATCAGCCACTAGGGGATTTGCACCCGGTGCAGGTTGAGCCGAGCGAAAGGAACCGCGAGAATGGAGACGCGGCTGTCCATGCCTCCCCGAGCGAGAAATTACTCGCGGATTTGCCCGAAGAAGTGACGCCCGAGATACGGGAACGATTGGGCGCTTTGCTGGTGGAATATAGTGATGTCTTTTCCGCTACTGACCGGGATTTAGGCAAAACTTCTGTGTGCACCCATAAGATAGAGACCGGCGACGCGCGCCCCGTAAGACAGCCATTAAGACGACAGCCGCTGCCGCATAGAGTCACGATCGATACTCAGCTAGACACCATGCTAGCCGACGGGATAATTGAACCTGCTGTAAGCGAATGGGCCGCGAACGTGGTGTTGGCACGCAAGAAGGACGGCTCGCTAAGATTTTGCATTGACTACCGGCAATTAAACGACCGAACACGGAAGGATTCGTATCCGCTGCCCAGGATAGATGAGTGTTTAGACGCGCTTGCAGGCGGAGGTTGGTTTAGCACGCTGGACCTGAGAAGCGGGTACCACCAAGTGGCTATGGACCCGAAAGACGCAGACAAGACCGCGTTTGTTACGCGAAGAGGCATTTTCCGATGGAAGGTAATGCCGTTTGGCTTGTGCAACGCGCCCGCGACCTTTCAGCGCCTAATGGATATTGTTTTGTCAGGTTTGAATTTTGAGGTTTGCTTGGTTTACTTGGACGATGTCATTATCTTTGGGAAGACACCGGAACAGCACTTAGACCGGCTGGAGCAAGTGTTTAAGAGATTGAGAGGGGCTAACTTGAAATTAAAGCCGAGTAAGTGTCAGCTACTGCGTAGGAGCGTGAATTTCCTAGGTCACATAGTGACGCCGGAAGGAGTAGCGATGGACCCATCGAAGATACGGGATGTAGTAGAATGGCCGATTCCCCAAAAGTTACGCGACGTACGGGCCTTTTTAGGATTATGCTCGTATTACCGACGCTTCGTGAAGGAATTCTCGACAGTGGCGGCCCCGCTGTTTGCCCTGACCAAGAAAGGAAGGATGTTTGCCTGGGAAGAGGCCTGTCAGGAAACGTTTGACCGACTGAAGGCTGCTTTGACAACCGCCCCGATCCTTGCATTGCCGCGGGACGAAGGAACGTACGTCTTAGATTGCGATGCGTGCGATGTGGGCATAGGCGCCGTGCTGTCCCAGCGAATTGAGGGCGAAGAGCGCGTGATCGCGTATGGGAGTCGTCTACTGTCGACCGCAGAAAGGAATTATTGCGTCACCCGTAAGGAATTGCTCGCGGTCGTTTACTTTACTAAATCGTACAGGCAGTACCTACTGGGACGCCCGTTCGTCCTAAGGACGGATCATGCTGCGTTGCAATGGCTGCAGCGGACGCCTGAGCCAATCGGTCAGCAGGGGCGATGGCTGGAACGCCTTGCCGAATTTGAGTTCCAGATTCTTCACCGACCGGGCCGGAAACATGGAAACGCTGACGCGCTCTCGCGTCGCCCGTGCCGCCAGTGCGGCTGGGAAGATGCTGCGACGGTGGCCGCGGTGACCGAGGCGTCAGAACCGCCTCCGTTGAGCGCTGAGGCCGATAGGGTGGACTCCATGGAGAGAGCCCAGCGAGATGACGCGGAGCTCGGCATTGTGCGCGGATGGTTAGAGGACGGGGCGGAGGCGCCTGATCTTGTAGAGATCCTTCAGGAGAGCGAGGCTGTGAAAGTCTATTGGTTCCAGAAAGATGCGCTGAGTTTGAGAGGCGAGGTAATGTACAGACGGACGCCTGATGGCATGGACCAAGTGTTGATGCCGAGGAGTAGGCGAGAAGAGTGTTTGAAGTTAGCTCACACCGGGTTGACGGGAGGCCACTTGGGCGTTCGCCGAACGCGATGGCAGGTAAGGCGCCGGGCATACTGGGTAGGCTGGTCCAGGGATGTGAAGCGGTTTTGTCAGCGATGTTCCCCCTGTAACCAGTATCGTCGGGGTTTACCTCCCAAGCAGGGTCCTCTACAGCCTTTGCCCTGTGGTGAGCCGTGGGAGCGCCTTAGCATCGATATCACGGGTCCCCATCCCCGGAGTAGGCGTGGCCACATTTATATCCTGACCGTCATGGACGGGTTTACGAAGTTTGTGGAAGCCATCCCGATGGCAAACCAGGAGGCGACCTCGGTAGCCCGGGCCCTGGTAGAAACGGTGATTGTTAGGTACGGGGCGCCCCTTCAAATTCTGACCGATCAGGGGACTAACTTTGAAGGGAATCTTTTTCGGGAATTGTGCCGGTTACTGGGAATCGATAAGCTGAGAACCTCCAGTTATCACCCTAGTTGTAACGGGTTAATTGAACGGTTTCACCGGACCATGAATGCCATGCTAGGTAAAGTTATAAGCAGCCATCAAAGGGATTGGGACGAGGTTTTGCCCCATGTCCTCGCCGCTTACCGAGCTTCACTGCACGAAGCTACCGGTTTCACTCCGAACTACCTGATGTTCGGTCGCGAGACAAGGGCTCCAATCGACCTCGTCTACGGGCGACCCCCGGGCGGTGAGCGTGTCGACGCTACTTACTCCTCCTACTCTCGAGACTTCGCGGAACGGATGGAGAGCTCTTACCGCTTGGTGCGAGAACACCTACGGGTGGCCGCTGAGCGACGGAAGCGCAACTACGATTTGAAGGTCCATCCCGCCGAGTTCGCGCCTGGTGACCTCGTTTGGTACTTTACGCCGCGCCGGTACCAGGGACGGAGTCCGAAATGGGCTCGCATGTATACTGGCCCATTCACGGTGATGGAGCGCTGCGGCCTCGTTAACTATCGGCTCCGCAAGACTGTGCACTCCAAACCATTCGTCGCCCATGTCGACAAGTTGAAGCCTTGCTTCGACGATGGCCCGACCGACGCCAGCGAGAACGCCGCTCCTGACGACGGCCTGAGAGACATTCTGCCGGACGCTGACCAGAGCTCTCGGCGCCCGAAGAGGACAATCCGCCGTCCTGCCCGCTTCCAGTAAGCGAGCCGCTGGGACTGTGGGCGCTTGTCTACGACTGACAGTACCGGCCTCAAGGACTGAAAGACTTGGTCTTTTTCCTTCCGTGCGAGACTCTGTCGCCCCGCCGTTCCCAAGAACGTGATAGACTTGGCCGCTCAAAAGAGCATTGCATAAATCTTGTGTTCTTATATGATTGCTTTGTTGCCGGGAAACGGCGTGATTGTTTTTCGTTTTTGTGCCGAGCTTTCGGGCCCGTTGGCCGCGACTTTTCTAGAATTGTAGGTTTCGTGAACTGTGCGTATTAGCCAGATACTGGCTGGAGCTGTAAGCTAGAGACTTTGTTGGCTCGTTGGCCACGCGGAATTTTGGAGAGGACTTTGGAGAAATGTGCTTAGAGATTTGGCCGATGGCCGCGTAAGTTTCGCAGGGACTCTTAGCTGTTGGCCCGTTGGCCCTTTTCTGTGTTTTTGATATTGTTGCGCTGGGGTCCTTGGGGAGCTTGAGGTATGGGGGCATACCCATTGTAGCGGGGGGAGGGTGTAGCGCCTGGGTGGTCTCCCGGGTCGCTCTTTTGCCCTTGGCCTCTTTAGCCTGGTCTCTTTAGCCTGGCCTCTTTGGCCTGGCCTCTTTAGCCTGGCCTCTTTGGCCTGGCCTCTCTAGCCTGGCCTCTCTAGCCTGGCCTCTTTGGCCTAGCGACGCCTGATTGGTTTGGCCTCTTTAGCCTGGCCTCTCTAGCCTGGCCTCTTTGGCCTGGTCTCTTTAGCTCCGCCCCCTTAGGCTTGGCCTCTTTGGCCTAGCGACGCCTGATTGGCTTGGCCTCCTTCTCCACTGGCTGGGTAGCTATAAATAGGAGCGCTATTGTTCGTCGCTGGTCTGCTGTTGTATCTGACTTTGAGAGAGTTGTTTCTGACGTGTGTAGTTCTGTGAGAGTGACGTTGATGACGTCATAGTGTCTGATTAAATAAAGATCGTTATTTTAACTTCCTGCGTTGAGTTCTTCGGTGTTTGACATTGACTGCGACGGCTCATTCGGCTGGCAGACGCGAAGCCCACCGATAGACGACGGTGGCCGTACTTGTGCTCCCATCCTGAGCAACACGCGCCTTGCACTCGCCTCCTGAGAGAAGCAAGACAATTCAGACGATACGACAAAACAGATTTCTCTACATTACACAACCCCAAGCATGTAGCCAACTTCACCAACTCATACCTCCACTCCGACCACTCTCCTTTCACCAATTAAGACATAGAGCACACAACCATACTCTCTCACCCAAAGACAACTCTCAATTTATATCCAGTTCCTTATATAAAAATATTTAGGCCTACTAGTTTATTTTACAATTTTCTAATTATGCCTACTTTTTTTATTATCCATTGTATTGTATTGTATCTATCAATTTATATAGGCCTAGAGCCTCTTGCAGTGCACACCAATCGGGCGCGCACAGTGCGAAAATTAAGACCAAGAGAAAAGAAAGGTCTTCAGACAACGAAAAAAGGCACTTAAATTGGCCCACCAGATGGCTAACAGTTAATAAACAGGAACGTGTCAAAGGAGGAAGCTGAAGTGCAGGGCCAATGCGCCTATCGATGATGTTTTGACTACTACGCCTAGGCGGCTAGGCCTAAGCGCCTGACTGCCTGATGAGAAGTTGAGGACATAGGCTGGCTCCCGCGACTTCGCTTTTTTGGGCGCTGTAGAAATTTCGAGATTACGATTACGAAATGGGGTCTACCCGAAATACTTCCAAATTAGTGATGAATATGTAATTTAGACCAATTTTCTAAAACAATTTAATGATCAAGCGTTCGAAATCCTGATAAGTGTTATGGGCTATAGGGCCTATGCCTAGGCCTAGGCCTATTGGCTAATCGGCTAATATTCAGAATAGTAGGACAAGTAGGCCTATATAGTCTGAAAATATCCTCAGAAGTTAGATATACCCAGGGCTGTTAAAGGTTTGGGTTTTTGGTTTCTTGGGGGTTTTTAAAGAAAAAAAGAAAAAACCGCAAAATTTGTTTTTTTGGGTTTTACAAATTTATAAATCATAGGCCTAAATGACAAAATGGCGTCTCTTCAACTCTGTTGGCAAAAATTGTTGTATGGTCTTAAAGTCTTTGTTAATTTCGTTACATGACATTGTACGGTTCTACTGTTCTAGTTCATTTCATTTATGCGTCTGATCATTTGAACGGTGTTCGATATAAGTTAGGCCTATAGGCTATATCGATCATTCCATTTTTATGAGTCTTATGATCCGAAATAGGATATCTTAAAAACAAAAACCCCCAAACCAACTTTTCATTTTGATTTTGTTTGAGTTTTTTGCGCCCCTGCCCTCTGGATCATAAGCCTGTACCCCAATTATTTTGGACATATTTTTTAAACAAAAAAAAACAAAAATCTGCAAATTTTGTTTTTTTTACAAATTTCAAAATTATAAATGCCAAAAATGTCGTCTCTTCAAGTCTCTTGGCAATAATTGTTGTATGGTCTCTGTTAACTTCGTTTTATGACATTCTACGGTTCTACTCAGTCTACTGTTCTAGTTAATTTCATTTAGGCCTATATGCATCTGATTAATTTGAACGGTATTATGCCATTTTTATGAGTTTTATGATCCGAAATAGGAAAATCGCACAATTAAAAAACCAAAAAACCAAATAAAACCAAAAAACCAACTTTTCATTTTGAAAAAAGTTTGGTTTTTTGCACCTCTGGTCTGACCCTTCGATGTTGACCGGAAACAGATACGGATTTATAACAGAAGACTCGGTTAATGTTAAAGAGATATCTTCTGAACAGCGGATCCAAAGAAACGTAGAAAATTAAAAGTTCCCGCCATCTGGCGGGAAACTTGTTTGCGCCAATTTCTGATCATTCACTTCAATTCATTCACTCGATTCGTGTTCGTTCGGTGAAAGTGTCAGGGTTTTGGTTTTGTGTCGAAGTTTATTGTTCGTTTGTGAGCTGATGCTTTTGGTGTTCAACTGTTGAGTTTTCGATAGATATGGCAACGGCAAAGAATAGACTATATGTGATAAAGCGAGGTGAGAAATAGAGTAACTTGCAGAAACAACTAAGTAGAAAAGTAAGTAAGTGTGTAATTACTGAACTGCCTGCAAACGCACAGCGGGAACATTGGATCAGAACAATCAAAGAGTGTTCAATCACAAAATAATCGTAATATGTAATTACAAAACACGTCGGTAAACTTGCTCTTTAGGGGTCCCGATTTTGAAGATTTTCTAATGACAACACAAACCCTGACGTAACCGACCCTCACGACGCTTAACCTGACCCTAACCGACCCTCACGACGCCATTCCATTGAACTAGGCTGATTAGTGTCAATGTGTGATCTCTTATAATACATACCGATATGGGTGTCATTATTCGGGACCCCTAAAGCGCAAGTTTACCGGCATGTATTTATCAAAATTGGTTGCATTCCGGTGAATATGTATCCGTGAGGGCTTTTTCACAAGCGTGGTGCTTTTGCGGCGGAAAATGCCGCAATCGCAAACCGCGAAAATTTACTTCTGCGGCGGAATTTTTTGGGACATTTTATCTAAAAACAACTCTAACCCTAACACTGACCCTAACCGACCCTCACAGCGCTTAACCTGACCCTAACCGACACTCACGAGGCCAAACCTGACCCTAACCGACCCTCACGACGCCAATTTATAGGAAGTACCGCATTTTGAACAATGCGCATGCGCCGAAGGTTGCGCATGCGCAAAGCGCTTCCGCCGCAGAATTGTGTCGAAAATGTTACTTCTGCGGTGGAATTTTCCGCCGGAGTAGATTTATCCTTTTCACAAATCTATAAGCGGCCGGAATGCACACAGCTCGTATGCTACAAATACACCCAAGTGACCTCGTATGATCCATTTGGGTGTAATAAATGTGTTTGGTCATATAAATTTGCAGGCTGTTTCTGTTGAGTTTTCAAATGAGGCAAATATTTGTCTAAATCTGTTATTCCTCAGTAAGTTGACATATTTACAGATGTTTGCGATGTTTATATTGCATTTATCGCAACATTACAAATGCTGATATGTACATGAGGCCAAAAAAAAATAATGGTGTGTTTCCGGTAACAGAGTTAAAAAAAACTGGGTAGGTAGGTAGGAAAATAATTTTATTTTGGTAAAATAATTTTATGCAGTGATTTCCCAAAATTACGCCACTGCCCATTTATGGACAGCGGTACATGCTGTACCAAAGTATATATTTTCTATGCGAGTATTAAAAATGCCTTTTTGCAGAATGTACCTACAAACTGCTGTAGAAAACAATCTTATTTATTTCATTTTTGCTGACATAATTTTTCTTGCAAGGTGAAATGGAAGGGGCAGGGGTGGGGAAGGAATGATGGATTATGTACATTAAACAATAAACGTGTAGCAGACAACGACTCTTTAGGAAATATGCATGGGTGGTAACGTGAGAAAATCGCTGACTTTTCGGTGTCTGTTATCTCCTCAACATTATACATGTGTGTAAATTGTCCATGGTAAATTGTAAGCCCATTTATTGTTATAATATTATTAATGCTGCATAGAAAGAAATATGGTTCCTAATGTCGTCTGCTAAGGAGACTGCTTGCTACGAAGATTGGATGCTATGAAGACTGGTTGTTAAGGAGACTAGTTGCTAATGAAGGCAGTTGCTAAGCAGGACAGTTTCTAAGGATAACTGTTGCTAAGGAAGGCGGTTGGTAAAGGGGCTAAGTCTGACTTTGAAACTGGTTGCTAATGAGGCTGACATAGAGGCTGCTTGCTACAAAGCTTGGTTGCTAAGAAGGCTGGTTGCTACGAAAGTAGAATGCTACGGTGGTTGTCAAGTAGGCTGATTGCTATTAGGAGGCTTTACTTTTATAATGGCACGTACGATAATAGGTATTTCTGATACAATGAATATGGCTGTCAGATTTGTGAAATAACCCTGTCAAATTACCCTGAGAAAATCCACCACTTTCGAGTCTATTACCTCCCTCTCCCAAACTCCACACTTTAGCCCTATTATTGCTGTAATTTACGGCACCATTCTTTCCATTGAAAAACCGCTAGTTTCCGAACGTCTCTGCTTGAGTGAATGCACCTATAATGTCGCGATTCTGCATCACCGGCATGCAAAGCCTTAATGTATGTGAAGTAGGGAAAAAAAATTTTTTTAAATTTTCCGGAAATTTTTTTTTTTTTAATTTTCCGTTAAAAAAAAATTTTTTTTACAAAATTTTCCGAGTCGCAGCAAAAAAGTGAGTCGGTCGGGTTACCGGAAACACACCATTAATTTGTTTTGGCCTGAGTAATCTTTATTCAGTTATTTGTTTTGTGTAAATTGCACCAGAGATGGGTAGAATTAGCTGAATTGCTAATCAATTAGATTTGGCTACTGAAATTTGCTAATCGATTAGAATTAGAATTAGCAGTCTTCTAGCTAATCATTTGGAATTAGCAGCAGCTAATCGATTAGCAATTAGAATTTGATATCAATAATCAACAGTTCGATACATATATTTGCTTCATGAATTTGTCATCAAATTTTAATCAAGGCACGGCAAGTTACTATACACAAGTTGCTGTAGCCCATTAAAAATTTACAATACCCGAGGCTGTTGTCTATCGCAATACGTAAAGCTGTAGCCTATTGCAATACCTATAGCCAGTGGCTTCTATCCCCCTAAACAACCGGGCTCAATCTCCCCCTCCCCCCCCCCGGGCCGAGCCTCCCCTCTCCCAGAACCCATATTGCCGATGTGAGTTTTAGCTCATTCCTGATTAGGTAAATGTGTCTGTAATTCATAGGTTTCGTCTGCTAAAATATATTCAATCCAACTTCTATTAATGCAAAGATTTCTTTCATCTTTTCATTTTGTGACCAATCTTTTGATTTAAAAAAAGCTAAGCTCCCTCATAGTTAATGGAATTAATTGACTAAAATTAGATGATTTTGTCTGTATTGCTATTTTAGTTAAGATTGTATACACTTTTGTTAATGTGGTTTAAAGGACCCATCTTATGTTTCTGTTTGGTTTGTTTGATTTTGTGCCCAAGGCTTAGGCCTACTCCAATCTAAGTATCGATTGGTTGTCTGTCTTTTCCTGTCTGTACCTTTTACATGTAGGCTATAGGTGTCCCTTTTTAGCAGGATCCATGATCCCTTCTGGGCCTCCGTGTAGCCAGTATAAGTCAAACCGTTGACTTATTGTTTAATTTGTCTCTTCTGATGGTTACAGAAATAAATGATTGACAAATGATTGATCTCTATTTGTAACACATTAAGTACAGTACGTGTGTAAACAAAATCGAGCGACTTAATCGGACGATGTCACCGGTTCACACTAATTTATACAAGATTGCTATTTAGTCAGTGGCAATTGAATGTCTGTGTGTTTGTTTATGTTCTTAGATGGACGTCAGCAAGAAGTGCATTTTGACAAGATCACATTTCGAATCGGCAAACTTTGCTATGGTCTGAACTTGGATTTTGTGGATCCTGTGAGCACATTTTTACGTTTCTGTGTGTTGCACTTTGAAGATGTAAAATACTAAATGCTGCTTCTATGAACACACCTGAAAATGTATGATAAAAAAATAGATCAAAAATTGGCATATGAGCATTTCAATTTAACTCAATTTAACTCGCTCAAGATGACGGACCAAATGTTTCTCTACGGGGAAGCTAAGGTTCTATTCTCTACAGTAAAGGTAACATTGTTTTTGGGACATTATGTACTAGCCTGAAAACTCCTGAAAATTAAACCTTTGTAGTTCATGTAATCCTGCAGTGTCTATTATTTTTGCTGTAATTTCATCAAAGAAAGGCTTCATGTTGGCCGTTATTCACTGGCCTGTACATTTTTCTCTCATGTAGATGTAAATCAGGTAATCCGATATAGAAGATGCGGGATAAATTTTATTTGTCAATAAGCATAAAGTTCCAGTTCCCTCATATACAGTTTCATGTTACGTCACGCTCACATGTACTAATTAACCCATCCATAAGTACTGTCAACTGTTATTGTTAACCTACAGTGTTCTGCCTGTTGTTTTCGGAAATAAAATGAATATACATACATACATAGTACATACATTGCCATCGTCGCTTTGCAGCGGTTGGCTACATGAATGGACCCTCACTGCCCAGTGTCCTGTCGCATTCATTAAGCCAGCACCCACAAGTGCAAGATGTTGTCGATCCTTGATATTCTCTGCCTTCCTCGGACTCCTTCCACAAGACCTGTGGAACGTTGTCGTGCGACTATCTCATGAATATCAGTGTCGAGTATTGGTGTGAGCCAATAGTTTCTTTCTGGCCCCGCTGCACATGTCCCTAATCTACTTACTTAGTTATTTTTATTTATTGCACCTCTATTTCTTCCAGACGTTCCTAGTCCATGATATACTGTATGCGTAATGTTACAAACAATTTGTCTATGGACTATCAATGACTACTTGGTCAAAGTGCTAAGTTTATTTCAAGTAGCAGAGTGGTATCTTTGGTATGTTTTGAAGAGCTTTTTGAAAGTCTCCTGCATGAACAGTGGAGTTCATTTTTCCAAAATTGCCAAAATGCAAGTTACTTAAAATTTTGCGATTGTTTCTTCTGAATTCCTGTATACATTATACAATGGCAACATTGAAAGAGTGTTCTCCTTGACAGTTCGTCCATCCGACTCTACTGACCATTCGTCCATCCGACAGTCAGACAAACAGATTGACAGTTGAACAAATGGAATGACCATTACTCTGTTCTAGTGCTCTGTCAGTCCGTTCGTCTGACTGATGGTCTGCCCGTCCAGCTGGCCGGTCATTGCATTAACCGATATGGTGTAAACCGTGTGATAAGTTAATAGTTTTATGAGAAATAACACCACTTTGCGCTAAGCAGAATAACTAGGAGTGCTTTAACGAGTCCACACTAGTTTCATATGCTTTTAAATAGGAACAGTAGGTCATTGTAAGACAATAGGCTTATGACCTCATGTTTTTCAAAATATCTGTATAGATGACACTTTTTACAGTTGGCTTGAGTTTGCCATTTGCTATCGTTTGTACACAAACTTAACTTGGTGTTAGGATAAACATTTTAGAATACATTTCTGGATATGCGCATGGACATACCGGTGGGAATTATTTTCGTGATGATATGGCTAGTGACATAATCTGGAGCTGATCTCTCCGCTGATCAAAAAAGGTGATGTACCTAGAGCCACTTTTTAGCTGATAGACTAGCATAAACCAGCTGACAGGCAAAATAAAGTAATTGGTGCTAACTGCATAAAAGACTAAGAAATCAATAAATTATTTTCGTTGTTAGGCTGCAGTTACAATGAAGGTGATAAGTGGCCTGTATCCTGGTGTGTCAACAATCGAGTTGGACAATCTAGCAGCTGAGATATGTGCTACAATGACAACCAAATATCCTGATTATGCTATTCTGGCTGCACGAATTGCAGTGTCCAATCTTCACAAGCAGACAAAGAAGGTCTTCACAGGTTGGTTGTTTTCTGTGTTTCTGTTCCATAAAAGTGCATAATCACCATGAAGAATTCTTTTAAGGAATCTGATCTTTGGAGTCAAAATGGCCTTTATATGGAAAAGTTTAGTCTAGTCTTTCTCTGAAGTACAGTGTGAAAGAAACCAGCAATGAAGAACTATGACCTTTCAGCTTCTCTTAAATCAAGACAATGTCAGTCAAAATATTAGTTATTTCATTTAGAAGTATCTTTCAACTTGCTTACCAACCGTAGCATGACTCCTGTTGCTTGATGTATCAGGTTTCAACTGGATTTCTTCAATGGGATTACAATTTTTGAAGTGGCCATCCATCACTGTAATGTTGCTACAGAAGTCTTGAGATTAGGTATTATTAAGTACTTGACTCTATAAGAAACCAGTTACATATGTCTCATATGAGGCACAATAGGTCAGTTGTCAAACAGAGCACTTCGGTACTGCTCTGATTATGTTCGGTGAATTTCCCAACTAAATCCTTGGGCAACCATTTTCTGATTCATGTTGTAGATGTGATGAATGATTTGTTCAATTACTACAATCCGGCCACACGATCTGTTTCGCCAATGATCTCACCGGAAACTCATGCCGTCATCATGAAAAATGCAGATCGCCTCAACTCTGCTATTATTTATGACCGTGACTTTGGTTTTACCTATTTTGGTTTCCGGGTAAGTAGCACAAACTGTAGAATAGTCATATGTGACTAGGGTTGTTAATATCGTTTTTTTTGGCAAACCGATTATTGGTTTTAGAAATCCGATTTTAAATCGATTATCGTTTTTTTATTGGCCTTCATAGAAAATTTAATATATTATCATATAATGCAAGTTACTGAAAACCGATAATCGCTACGTACCGTAACGTACATACACGTACGGGGTTCTACTATTACCTCGTTGGCTGTGGAAGACTCCGTTTTATATATGAGGCAATATTACGTCGCTGTGGGGTTCTATTATTACCTCGTTGGATGTGGAAGACTCCGTTTTATATATAAGAGGCAGAATTCGATAATTGTTTTGTCAATAATGAAAACCGATTATCGTTTTCTAAACCGATAATCGGATTTCCGATTATCATTTAACATCCCTATATGTGACCCAAGGGATCAAAATGAGTCGCATGTCAGAAACTATAGAATATGAGTATTTTACATATTCTTAAAGACCACATTTTTTTAGGGCTGGTACTGATTAAAATAATTTTGATCGATTAATCTCCAAAATTTAATCGAGATTAATCGATTAAAATCGATTAATTTGGTCCATATTGCATAAAGCGTGAAAAACTCTTTAGACTATACACTGCAAAAATCCTTCAATCATTCGACATGTTAAAGCTCAAATTGTCTAACTGAGAAATGTAGTCAGTAGTAACTACCTTCTACCTACAAAAATCTTCAATAATTTCACCATTTTCTACTTTTCCCTGAGTATTTAAATTAAATGCAAAATGATCGCTTAATTTTCCACTCAAATGTTTCACATTATTACTGTTCGCCATATTGTTTATTCCGGAAATAGGTCGGTTGACGTCATAAAATAAGTAAAAAAATTAATCAAAAATTAATCGAACAAGCCAAAATCAATCGATTAAAATTTTTAACGATTAATTAATCGTTCAAATCCGTAGCCTTACATTTTTTGCTTAAAAATGACACCAAAAGTTTGGTTCTACCTTATTTTTTGACAAAGTTATGAATGATTGTGTTTTTTTAAAAATTTAATTTATTTTAATATATAATCACAAAAAATAAAAATATTCTATATAACAAATTCTGAAAATACACATTAAAACAATGAATTTCATCAAATGTCAGACCTCAGAAATGTAAAAAAAAATTTTTCACACATTTTCATTAAAATCTTCAAATAAGAAAAAGTGACATCTGATCATATTTTGCTGTTTTCCTAGGAATGTAAATTACCGACATCCGACTCATTTTGATCCCTTGGGTCACATATTCCTTTTTGCAGGCATTGAAGCCATACTTTGTAAGTGCTTAAATATATACTTTTTGTTGCAATTTAACAACTTCTATTAAATATTCTACTCTCTCAACATGGATCTGATGTGGCACTGAAGCCGTTCATTTTGCTTGAAGGTCTTCAACCACAAAAAGCGGGGAAATAATGAAGCTGAGAAATCTGCAACAAAATGCTATTGAGTTCCCCGTTCAGTGATGATTCGCGAGAAATCAAAACTTAACCATCAAAAACTAAGTTCTGGCCTGTTTGCCCTGCTTCTTGGAATGCCATTTCCACAACATGCAGGCTGTTCTGGGCTCATCTCCAGGCCAGAACTTAGTTTTTGATGGTTAACCTCCTTAGCGTTACATTTTCTCCCAGAAAAAACCAGCCAAAAACGTTACATTTATTTATGTAGGCATGTATATACATGTGTAGGTATATATTCATATATGTATACATACATAGCTATATATGTATACATTTACAGATATATGCATTAGTGTGGTCCAAAAAACTTTTTTCCGAAAAGTCAAGATTAGAACCCACCATTGCAGTCCATCTATTAAAAAACTGACATACTGAAAATTTGAGCAAAATTAAACCATATTTAGGGGTTGCGCAAGCCACCCAAAGTTATGTTATGTATACTTGAATTCAGCACTGCACCTTGATGGCAAACAAACATCAGTCCAAAGGTATGACAATGTATTCACCGTTTCAGCGTTTAAAGTCTGATTTAATTTATCATTTTGGGTAGGTCAAAATGCTAGTTTTAAAGGGAAAACGTCATAAATATTTTGATTTGTCTTCATTGAGTGGTCGTTTCAGCACTGACAGCTTCTTCTTATTTCTCTTCCATCAGTTTCCCGACGATGAGGCCCTTATGAAGCCTCTCCAGTGTTCTCTATTCCGTACTATGCTGCCGATCTTCGTTATGTCTGTACCCCTCTTCTGTAGGTCTTCTTGGATGTTGTCCATCCAGGTCTTCCATTGCCTTCCCCTGCTCCCTCTCCCTCCACGTGACCGTGTAGCGCCGCATTGGACATCCGTCTCACGTGTCCGTACCATCTAAGTCTTCGTCTCCCAATTCTCTCTACCACCGTCTCCTCCACTCCGAGGTCTTTTCTTGTTTATCATCATAAGGGTTTCTTGGTCATTTTGCCAGACGGTGATCAGTCCTCTCCTGGCAGGGTAAGGAGACCGGTGGGTCTTAACCCATTCGATGGGTCATGACCTCCTTCGCTCTAAGATGTCCTTCCAACACCTGCCACCTGCGTTAGCCAACTTTTCGGGGTTCCTGGTGAGCCTGTCCACCTCGCGTAGCGCCCTAGGAGGTTCTTCAGCCGGAGCCTTCTCCCTGGACCCCTGATGGCATAGCCTCACCAGGCATTCCCTTACTTGGCTGTTCACCCCCCCCCCCACTTCATTGAGTGGTCGTTTCAGCACTGACAGCGGCACCATCCAAACTTGCCAGCAATGTGTTCTTGTTCGAGTCAGGAAATTGATTTTGATGCGCATTAACAACTTGAAGCCAATACTGTTTCTGATCTTCCTCAATTGTCAGGATTGAGTTGTACTCTTGGATTAGCTTTACACTTCTCCCTGCGGTGTCGTTGACTACTTTGAGTGCCATGACGACTGCCTGTGATTCAAGATAATCTTCATTTTCATACCAGCTTTCTGCTTGAATGCTGTAGTGGAGACCTGTCGAATTTCTTGGTTTCTGTATTCAGTCAATTGCAGAAGCCGAGACAGGACAGGAAGTTTGATACCATGCTTGGACGTACACATCTCAGACAAATAGAAGGAAATTGAAAATACCCCTGTCATCAACTGGCTTCAGTTTGAAAGAGATCGAAACATTTTACTGATCGAAACATCCACATCTCTAATGAATCTCACATCTCCAGGCGCTATAAAGTGAATTCCTTGAGTTAGTGCTCCACCAAAAAAAGATGATTACTAATTCAACAGGCTCGTTATCATCATCTCTTTGCTGATTGGCCGTCAGCTTTGTTTCAGCAAAAGCAATAACTCGTTCCCCGAAATCAGTAATCCACTGCTGTCTCAAATCTACTCGAGTTATTTCGACGCCAATGGTCAAGAAAACGATGAAGTATTAGAATATCTGGACCAGTTGAAGCAATTTTCGTGACACTGAATGCCTTTTCAGCAGCAATTAACATCACGTAGTGACGACCTGCTAGATGAAGTAAGTTCCGACCAAGTCCCTTTTCTATCAGAGTTCACGTCCCAGCTTTCTGTCCAGTATTGCTCGTTGTGGTGTCCAAGCACATCCCCTTAATCTTCCTTCTCAGCTACCAGTCATCTGTGTAGATGATCACGGCGCTTGCCTGAGCTTCTCCAGTGCCTGAGTTAATCTTCGGGACACGAAGAAGTTGCTCTGTTCCAATGCCAGACACAACCATAGGCAGCCGATCTACCTTCTCGCAGCCAGTGATGTCGGGCAACAGCTTACCATCTCAATTAACAACCATTGCACAATCTGGAGAGCGTTCATTTTTGATCATAGAAGCACGCTCTTTTTGATAAAATCTTCAAGCTTGGCGAATAGAACTGCGACTCATATGCGAGTCCCGAACTTCATGTCTTTGAGATTGAACAGTTGGAGCCAATAGATGTGGATGTGTTGCTGCATGTTAGTGACTTTTGTTTGATCCATAGCTGCAGCTTCCTGCTTAGTCACAGAGGCTCTCTTGCTGAGCTGTGTAGATGATGATTGTTGTTTTTCATCCTCTTTTACAGACTACCACAACATGTGTAACTGCCTTCCAGAGGTGTGTCCTTATCACTGCTGCTCGACTCCAGATCCTACTGTTCGTGTTAAAACGTCCATATAATTCTTTGATCTCTCAGGCTGCTCTTATGTAGGTCTTTGCTTTAAAAAATTTCTTTTCCATTTTATGAATCAAGACTATCCTCTCCTGCCAAATAACCCCTTTGACCTTCTCTCTGAGCTACTTGGAAAGCCCAGTCTCCTGGAATCTTGATGAGACTTTGAGCGCCCATCGAAGAGCAAAATGACTCAAGGTGCGTGAAACTTCTAATCACTTGCGCAACCCCTAAATATTCTCAAATGTGGATGAAATTGCACCTGAATTACTTTTTGTATAGTGGACTCCATTGGCACCCTCTAATAATAAAAAACTGAAACTTTATATTTTGCCATGTTGTCGTGGACCACCCTAATATGCATATATATGTATAAATATATGTACACATTAACATATATATATATGTTACATATATAGATAAATGTCTATAATATGTACATAGATATATATTTATATGTATACTTTTATACATATGCATTATATACATCTATGTAAATATATACACATATGAATTTATATGTATAAATATGTGGGTGTATGTATAATGTATATATATGTATATATATATATATATATGCATGGAATTTATATGCATATATAAATATAGGTATTTACATGTATATTTATATATGTGTTTACATACATGTACATGTATGTATATATATGTATATACATGTACCTATATATATAAATATATGTATATATAAATATAGGTATTTACATGTATATTTATATATGTGTTTACATACATGTATATATATATGTATGTACATGTACCTATATATGTATATATATGTATATATGCATGCATATATGTTTATATGTATATATATATATCTATACACATGCATATATATGTGTATATGTATATATATATATATAAATGTATATGTGTGTATACATGTATATATATAGGCATATATATATAGATATATATGTTTGTTTGTATATATGTATATGTATGTACATATATATACTAGTATATGTACTAATATATATGTATATATGTATATAAATATATGTGTATATAAATGTATATATAAATGTGTGAGATAACTGTTACCCGAGTGATACTCGGGGTTAACCGCTTTTACATAAAATTCCAAGTCCGAGTTACCCTCGGGGTTAACGGCAAGGAGGTTAATTGTTGATTTCTCGCGAATCATCACTGAACGGGGAACTCAACATCTGGTGGGCCAGGTGCTTCTTTTCTTTTAAGACCACTCGGAGTCTTTCGCACTGGGAGCGCCTCTGATTGATGTTCACTGTGAGAGGCGCTTTATAAATTTATAAATACAATACTAGTGTGTCGCAATTTGACCAGCAGTCAGTTGCATAAACATGGTGTGTCGTTGGTGTATTGCAAAGAATTGGCATGTCGCTAATTTACAGCATACATCAGTCATTCTTGCTTGGCCAAAAATTGGGCCTGCAGTGCAAGTGTTTAGTTCTCCCGGCATAACCGGTAAGACAGTTCCACACAAGAACCAAGGTCTTGAATGGCATGCGCTCTTGTTTATTGAACAGACATTGGAGAGATCGTACCTTCTCAAGATAAATGGAAAGATTGCCGAGAGACCTCAGCATATGTACATGAGAGTGGCCGTTGGCATTCACGGTGAAGACATTGATGCAGCTATTGAGGTAATGCAGATTTAATTGTTCATAGATACACAGTTACATGCTTAGATAAATAAATTACTTGGGTTTGGAACTTTTAAGAGTTGCAGAAAATGCGTTAGCATTATGTTAACTTCTTGTTTCCTTGTTTTCTCATAAATGAGTTTAAGGAACAAGTTTATGGGGTGAAAAACCAGACACGCATCATCATATGTCCTTCTCATTGTTAGTAAACTCAACTACATTCTGAGTTTATGTACTTAATGTTGACCTTCCCAGTGCTTTCTTAATACAGCTTATAGTCGTAATTTACAGGTCTACAGCAAAAATAAACTTTCATTTTGTGAGGCAACTTGTTACCTTAAGAGATGCTGTGATTGTTTGAGGGCTTGACATGACAGTCTGTACAATAAACACCTTACAGTTAGAAACATTTATAGTTTGCTAAACAACAGTAACAAAGTTTAAGGAAAGAAACAGAATTAACAGATATCTTTAACCCTGGAACTACTATTGGGGTCAAAATGACCCCCAAACGATTTTGCATTTCTCACCACTGCCATATAACATGCATAATTTGTATGATTTTTATTTGGTAGATATGACTATTCTTTGTAAAATTTTATAATTTTAATGCCACTTTTTCTCACAAGGTGGCACTTATAACAATTTACAACACTGACTACCACTGGGGTAATTCTGACTTCAAATTAGGATGCTAATTAGGAACCAACTTTACCTAATAGAAATTGTTAAAAATATGTGAATACAAATGCTGTTTGAGAAATATTAATCCAAGTTAGGGACCATCCATTGAGTATGTACACGGTCAGAGAAACATTAGGCCCCTCCCTGTACGCACATGTACTTTTTTTACACCCCCACCTGCTTGATGTACCCTCCCCTGAATCCTATAGAATGGTCTATATTTAATCCATGCAGAAACAATTGAGGATTAATAATATTAACATGGCCATTGTATTGTATTGTATTGTATTTGAACACTTGTTATAGCGCCTCAACCAGATTTCCCATTCAGAGGCGCTCCCGACTACTGCGCTGAACGCTGAATCGGAGTTTCACGCCGAAGCGCATGAGCAATTGCGAGTGAAGGACTTGCCCAGGGTCCCTACGCGGCGACTTTGAGGTGGATCCGAACCCGCAACCCTCCAGCTGCAAGGCACCGAACATACCCTAAACCACCGCGCCCCAGTTGTATTGTGATGTGTTGTATTGTGTGTTGTATTGTACTCCACGTTTATAATGCGACCGAGCCACCCGCAGTAAAGATCCGAGAAATTAATCTCATTGTCTGGCCACATCAAAGAAATATTAAGCTGCATAACTTTGTGAGGTGCTCTATCAAAACCAGGCACATGTCGCAAAATACAATTTTGAGAAAATGGACAAAAATGACCTGCATGATCAAAATTGTGTGTTTTGAGTTTGAGTATGTTATCAGGAGACCTCGTATGCAAGCATAGGCGTACCATGCCTACTAAATGGATGGCCCCGTATTAAAGCAATATAATTTATATTGCTCTAGCATTTGTACCTGGGTTTTTTCCAGGTCTGATTTTTCATGGCTTCATGATGAATCCAAGTGATTTGTATATTTGGCCGCGCTATCATTAGAGTGTTGCATTGCCCTGGTTTTGGCTTGCAGAAAATTATTGTGTTTTGCACTGTATAAGAATGTAATCCTAAAATTACAATTTATTGCTGGCTTGTTAGAAGGTTACTTTTATGAACACCACTTCACAAGGTGAAACAAATGAGAACTGACAACACAAAAGCACAATAGAATATAATTGTTTTTAAACAGTATAGAAATGAGGCAAAGGCTGAGCTCAAGTTCGAGGTTTTTTGAATAAACGAATATACATAGGTTGCAAGGCAGCTTTTTCTGAAAGATGGATTGAGAAAGAGCTGAACCTAGGCCATGGAAGTTTGGGTCGGCAGGTTGACACCCGTTCAGCCTCATGCAACGTATGATTTTGTTTTCTTGTGACTTTCACTTTTGCCCTATTTAACAAATTTTAATTTCATACAACATGCAGTTTGATATACACCAAACATGTTGGTAACATACCAACTTGTTTTCTAATTATGATCATTTCATGCAGTCAACCACAAAGTAATTTACAGGTCTGCAATGTATTTTGCAGACATATAATTTGCTGTCGGAAAAGTGGTTTACACATGCATCACCAACACTGTTCAATGCTGGTACCGGTCGACCACAGCTTTCAAGGTTTGATTTCTATTCTTATTATTCTGAAATTACTTGACATTGTTTCATTACCATGTAAGTGTAAAGGGCATTTCAATATAAGAGGATAAACTGTTGCAGTCACGCATGTACAACGCTGACCAGTGCTCTTGCTTAACCCTTTGTTTTGGCATTTCTGGGTGTCTGTGTCTCAACAACAGTTTTGTTTATTATGACTATGTGGTCTGTGCAGTGAAATAAGATTTTCATTTGTTTTCCTTTACTTTGGAAAAAATGGGCTGCAACTGGTTATAACCGGCAACAACTGGCAATAACCGGTTATTGCCACCATCCCGGCAATAATAAGTTGTTGCCGGCATTAACCCAACCCTGGTGACCGGCTGTGAAAAGGAAGGGCCTTAACAACCCAATTGAATAGCCTATTGTAAAAGTTTCCAATTACATCAAAGACTTAACCCTTCTACAGTTTCCAATGTAATTAAATGGCCCTTGGAGACAGAGAAATTGGAGCAGTAGGCCTAGGACCTTGGTTAATTGAACTGTGACTGATGTCTGGATTATAATCTGCCCAAATAGACAGACATCATTTAACAATTTATGCCCGTCCAAAATCATTTCCACCCGTCCAAAGGACGGGTGGACGGGTGGCTGGCTAAGGATCTGGTGCAGATCCCTGTGTTACTCCAGTAGTGCAAACAGTGGACTCGGACTGAACGGTATCAATGCCCACCTGCTGATTCCGGTCACACAGGTATGAAGCTAACCAGTTTAAGGCAGTCCCAGATACACTGAAGCTTTTGGTGAGTTTTGAAAGGAGAAGCTGGTGGTCTATGGTGGTGAAGGCTGCACTGAGGTCAAGGCATAGTGAGAGGCAGGCTTTTCCATTGTCAATAGATGAGAAGATCCAGTGTATGGGGGAGAGCAGTTTCAGTGGAATAGCCTAAGTTGCGGTAAGCTGACTCATAAGGACTGAAGTTGGGAGAGGAAGTGATGGAAGTTCTAAGCAAAATGGTTGTATAAGCAAACTTCCAGGGTAAGTCTGGTCAAAAGCCAAGTTCTAAGGGAGTCTGAGATGACATGGAAATAGCCTGCTCAAGAAATGAATCTAGGTAAAAATGAGTTTTTAGTTGTGATCTGATTGGTAGAACAGACTTTCCAGAGCAAACTTTTGCTGGAAAAGAGAACTTAAAGAAGAAGAAGAATTGACTTTTGAATGCATGTATGACGTATTTGATCTTGAAAACCTAGTAGCAGAGGAAATTCTATCCAACCTTAGATGTATACAATGCATTAAGCTTTGGATAGGAAAACATTGTGTAGTTGAAATTTAGCATTGCTGTAAAAGTTGAATTTTAATGTTTATGACTAATTTTTGGTAGTGTTGTTGTCGTTGCAGCTGTTTTCTGTTGTCCATGATGGATGACAGCATTGAAGGAATCTATGACACTTTGAAACAATGCGCACTTATTTCAAAGAGTGCTGGTGGGGTTGGTCTGAATGTTCATTGCATTCGTGCTTCTGGCAGCTACATCGCCGGGGTAAGAAATGACTGTTGGTCATTGTAAGTGTTGCGCAGAAATGGGGTATTGTGCATCTTTGATGCCTTGTACATTATATAATAGCAGTTGCGCAGAAATGGGGTATTGTGCATCTTTGATGCCTTGCTGTAGAAATTAAATTAAAATCTTTGGTTTCCTGTGGAGATCTTTTCAAGATCTAAAGATTGATATTACATTGATGTTAGATTGTGTTGAATTTTGTAAATTTCAGCTGTTCGTTTTGTAATTGCTGTTGGCTACAGACAAATGGTGTGTCGAATGGTCTTCTGCCAATGCTACGTGTATTCAATAATACAGCCAGATACGTTGATCAGGGTGGCAACAAGGTAATTGGCTTACATCAGTTGCTTGTTTATTCGAGTCTCAACAGCTATTAGAAGTTTCTGTAAGGTCAGTTATTTAATTTGATGTCAAGGCTTGCATTTTTATTTTTGTACTTAAGGCTGTGATTTGATGTCTTGTGTAGCCGTTTTTGATCTGAAGGTTGGATGTACGATGAACCACCACGAAAACTGATGAAATGAGGTTAAATGAATTTAAAATGAAGGTATTGAGGTAGATAGTCTTCAAGTGTTGTCCTTGGTAAAAGGGGCATGGTACTCATGATACAGAAGTTGAACCCTGCATTATTTCTGTTTCCATGCTTCATGATAATGACAAAGTATGTCAATTATCTTGTCTTAATATTTCAAAACCCTTCTGCATTAATCTCGTATAATGAGTTTTCATGGTGGTTCACTCTGACAACCTTCTGTTGTCTGGCGTATGAGGGCCTTCAGTCTTGTTTTAGTAGTAATTGATAAGGGGTCATTGCATAATTACGAAAATGACCGTTTTGGACCCACCCACTCTGTAACGCTTCGTAACGTTTCCCTAGACCCAACCACCGACCCACCCCAGCGTTACGTAATTATTGGTACGAAAAGTCATTTAGATTTACTATGTGAAAGCGCAAATAATTCAAATTTTATTGCGAATTTTATATGGTAGATGAATTTGACAGTAGGCCTAAATATACTTCATGTTTTATTTATATAAATGACAGTCATGTTTGAAATGCAATTTTGTTTTTTTAAGTTTTACGTTAAGAGTTAAAAGTTTTACACACTGCTGAAAGTGTCATGGACTAAATCGCTAATTAATAATTAATTAATTAATCAAAATAAGATGAACTAATTATTTGCTTTTGTCTTAGCACTTCGATAATTATGAATACAAATACAACCCAGTTTTTGTCGGGCATCAATATTAAATGTTTGAAATTCGTGTCCACGAAGTAAAATATGCTTTAAAGTGGTTGTTCGAGGTAAGGAATCCAAGGAAAATTACCACGTTGTTCCGGCGGTAAAACTATGAAAGATGCAAACAATTCAAACAGCGATTTCCAGTTTACACAAGCGGCAGAACAGATATTTTATCTCGTTTGTGTAAACTGGAAATCGCTGGTGCCTGCTACCGGATCTTCGGCACCGGTATTGGATCCTTCGGCGGCAGTTTATTAAGCACTAACTTAGTGTTGATTTATACTATTGCGTGTTTTAGTTAAGTTTTAAATCAATGGCTCGAAGTTTGAACTTCGATCACATCGTGTCTAAGGTGTCATTCGAGGTTAATTTAAAATTCATTTATAACTAAACTGTTGGTAAAAGCGTTACGTAACGTTCAGCTTGAGCCACCCACCCTCGTAACGTTCTCAAGGACCCCACCTACCCACCCACCCACCCTAGAGCGTTACGTAATTATGCAATGACCCCTAAGCAATGACTTTTCTTAGTTTTATTCAAGATTTGTATAATTGATTTTGGGGCTGATGTAATTCCTAAGAATATGACCAATCGCCTTTCGCTAAACTCTTCCAAAACTCAACTTATTTGGCTTGGCACACCCCAACAACTTCTGAAAATTGACTTTTCGCTTCTCTCTGAAAACTTTCCCAATTTTACGTTCTCTACTTGTGTGCGTGACCTAGGTGTCACTTTGGACAGTGCTCTCACTTTTTCTGCTCATGTAACCAACCTTACACGATCCTCTTACTTTCACCTACGGCGTCTCAGGGTTATTCGCAGATCTGTTCCTCTCTCTACCATGGCATCCATTGTCCATGCATTTGTCTGTTCCAGAATTGATTATTGCAACTCCCTACTTATTGGTCTTCCCAAGGTCCGTCTATACCCTATTCAATCTGTTCTCAATACTGCTGCTCGATTGATTGCTCACCTTCCTAAATACTCCCATATATCATCATTCATGGTTAACCAACTGCATTGGCTTCCTCTCTCTGACCGCATTCAGTTTAAAGTCCTTGCTTTGGTCCTCAAATCCAAACTGGGACTTGCTCCAAAATACCTCAGGGATGTCATTCGTCCTCCTCTTTCTGCATCTTCTCATCGGCCTTTACGATCTCTGGACCGATCTGACTTCTTTGTCCCACGAGCTAGGACTACGATTGCTCAAACTCGATCCTTTGCCATCATTGGGCCCTCTTTATGGAATGCCCTTCACTTCACTTTGCGTGAGACTTTCCTTTCTGGATCATTGTCTTCATCTCTCTCTCTCTCCTTAAAACATATTTCTTCTCTCGGGGTTCTCGCACTGGGAGCGCTTACTGAATGGCCTCGGCTGTGAGCGGCGCTATATAAATTACTAATTACATTACATTACATTACATTAGTGTCAAAGGGTGCTGAGGGGTAGGTATAGAAAGTGTCTGCCACAGAGGTGAGAGGTATACCGTCACTTTATGCATCTATCAGAAGTCTCAGTATACCAGATACATGTATGGGCACGATTAGTTATATTGCTAATCAATTAGAATAATCAAAATCTTGTAGCTAATCGATTAGAATTAGCTGTTTGTCTAAAAATATCTAATTGATTAGTTAAATTGCTAATAATTGATTAGAATTTGCTACTGAGATATTGCTAATCGACTAGAATTAGCTGTTTGTCTAATCGATTAGCTAATTGATTAGGATCTAACTAGATGTTTGCCCGTCCTAAGACGGTTAAAGGAAAATTGAAGTGTTTATTCCAATGTGCGTGACATTATTAAAGACCTTCAGAGTTTATGCATTTTCGAAAATCTCATTGTGAACAATTTCTATTTTTGCAAAGAACTATTTTCATCAAAACAATTTCTATTTTTGCAAAGAACTATTTTCATCAAACCAGCTTCCATTTACACATAAGATAAATAATATAATACGCTAAAATACCCGGCTGGCAGCATAATGAATTAAATACGCTAAAATACATTTTATATTTTTTTTAAAATTAGAAGCGTTCTAATGATAAAGACCAGTTAATGCAATGGGAAATGATAAACGAACAGTGTATATGGCACTGCAAAGTCGGTCAAATCTATTGAAATCTTGCGATTAGTGAGAAATAATCGTAAGAAATTAAGGGCATGACAGCTTACCAATAAATTAATAATATAAATGCACGTAAAAGAAAGGGCAATGCAATGCGAAGTCAGAAAGGAACAGATTAGATGGTCTAAAATCGGCCGATTCAAACCCAATTTTTCGATTAGTGAGAATAATATGGTAAGAAGTGTGTAATACGTTTATTTAACGACGCCATCATATCGACGATGATGGTAAGAAGCGCTTTAGAATCCTTCAAATATGAGGATTGCATATACTAACGAAGGAAGTAAAGAACTGGGATGGTAATCCGAAAAGGTACAAATGGTGGAATGTACGAATTTCAGCTATTAATCATAACTTAAAAACATAGAAGAGAATTTAAAAACATAGAAATGTCAAACTAAACATTCTTTGCGTCGCCCCCCCAAACGAATTCGTTTTTACCATAATGTAAATGGTTTTTACTCCCCAGCTTCGCTGGATTCGCTAGGGGCAGCACGAGTCCCACAATGCTGGACTCCTGTTGACTCTGGCATGTATGGGGGGCCCGTGGCGCATTGGATAACATCTGGCACAGAGACCGAGAGGTACCGAGTTCGAGCCCCTGTTGGGCGGATATGCTTTGTAGGCTGCTATTAGCGCCGTTGTATTGCAAGCTGTCCTGTTAGTAGTTAAGATTTCAATTGCATAACATGTAAATGTACAGTGCAGTGCGTTTGTCAGGCGCTTATTAAAGAAAAGATATTATTATTATTATTATTATTATGTTCATTGGCCGCTATACGGCGCTCGTGCGATCCTACCGACGTGTGTGGTTGTAGACCGCTACGCGGCGAACGTATGTGGCTGGCCCACCTCGCGTTCCTCTTGTCTGACCCTCCAGCCCGAGAAACCGAAATGCGTGCTGCCATCTGGTGAATGACTCTTGAGAAACAGCGTAACACCACGCTCCGACCAGGCACGCAGTCAGCCAGTCACTCACGCACAGAGATTTCTGTGCGTTTATATTATTAATTGATTATTTACTGATCTCTGAAGTATATTTACTATCTCTTGGAATGAGGCTTGAGCCACATTCATTATAGTGAACTTAAGCTTAGCACAAAAGCTTGCATCTTTCCACCTGCATTCACCTCAGCCTTACGGGCATATTTCATCTGTAATGAAGCGTGGTTCTCTGGTATGGCCAAAACAAAATAATGGTGTGTTTCCGGTAACGCGACCGACTCACTTTTTTGCTGCGACTCAGAAAATTTTGTAAAAAATTTTTTTTTTACGGAAAATTTAAAAATTTTTTTTTTTTTTTTTTAACTTCACATACATTAAGCCTTTGCAAGCCGGAGATGCAGAATCGCGACATTATAGGTGCATTCACTAAAGCAGAGACGTTCGGAAACTAGCGGTCTTTCAATGGAAATAATGGTCCCGTAAATTACAGCAATAAAAGGGCTAAAGTGTGGAGTTTGGGAGAGGGAGGTAATAGACCCGAAAGTGTTGGTTTTTCTCACGGTAATTTGACAGGGTTATTTCACAAATCTGACCGCCATATTCATTGTACCAGAAATACCTTTTATCGTACGTGCCATTATAAAAGTAAAGCCTCCTTAGCAATCAGCCTACTTAACAACCTCCGTAGCATTCTACTTTCATAGCAACCAGCCTTCTTAACAACCAAGCTTTGAAGCAAGCAGCCTCTGTGTCAGCCTCATTAGCAACCAGTTTCAAAGTCAGACTTGGCCCCTTTAGCAACTGCCTTCCTTAGCAACAGTTAGCAACCCCTGCCCCTTCCATTTCACCTTGCAAGAAAAACGATGTCAACAAAAATGAAATAAATAAGATTGTTTTCTACAGCAGTTTGTAGGTAGGCTACATTCTGCAAATAGGCATTTTTAATACTCGCATAGAAAATACATACTTTGGTACAGCATGTACCGCTGTGCATAAATGGGCAGTGGCTTAATTTTCGGAAATCACTGCATAAAATTATTTTAACAAAATAAAATTATTTTCCTACCTACCTACCCAGTTTTTTTTAACTCTGTTACCGGAAACACACCATTATTTTTTTGGCCTAACTTAACAGTGATGTCAACCAACATAAGCCACCAACTGGTTTGTCGCTCATTCTGTCCACCACATCCATTCCATCATCATCATATATTCCTTTATTGTGTTAACACAATTAACGCTGTAGGTGTACATAGAAAAAAATACATCTAGATATTCAGTTCAGGAATAACATACGAGATATAAAATTTCGTGAGTCCTTGTCAGGAAGGTTAAAGTTATGTGGTCTGACCCTAAGAAAATAGGGCGTAAAATGTTGGTTAGGAAAAAGGCATCTGAGTGAATGATTCTCATTTAAGAGAACAGCTTTAAAGAGTGAAGTGTCTGCATTATTAGCAAGAACATTCGTAGAAGGGGAATCTGACTGAATAAAACCAGAGCGTTTTAATCTGTTATTCAGACATTCTATGCGGGATTTGTCCTTTTCGCTCGCCAGTCCCCACCAGGCGGGGAAGCATACATTGTTCTGGCTATGATGGTGGCGCTGGTGATCAGTTGTAGAGAATCTGCAGATGCACCATGGTTTTTGAGTGTTTTAAGGGCAAAGATTGAAGCAGAGCCACTTTTGACGACTTTGTTGATGTGTTCTGTGACTGAAAGTTTTTCATCAATGGTGATGCCTAGGGCTTTTGTAGCTCATCATAGAAAGCCTTGCTGTATTCCTATTCAGCTGTTCACCCCTTTAATCGTGTGTATCAGATACTGTGGGTTTCTGCCATTGTGAATTTGCCACAGTTGGTAACTTGTGCTTTAGCTTATGAAATGGAAGCATGGCTTGAATTATGTTTTGGTTTGTATAGTGTCAAACTTTGTAGAAAGTTACATTTACTTCTGAGTATTGTGTATGTGTCAAACTTGATTTGAAGGATAACAAAAGGATATATTTTCATGACTGTTTGGGCATATGTTATGAGTAACACAATTGGTATTTGCCCAATTTATGGGCAAAGCTAAAAATTATAGGTGTACATTTTCATATTTCATGTTATTAAAGAAGTAAATTAAGCACTATAATAATTACATATTTGCTTTTTTAACAGAGACCTGGTGCTTTTGCCATTTACCTGGAACCATGGCATGCTGACATCTTTGATTTTCTGGATTGTCGAAAAAATACAGGAAAGGAAGAGCAACGAGCACGAGACCTCTTCTATGGACTATGGATTCCAGATTTATTCATGAAGCGAGTTGAGAGCAATGGTGACTGGACGTTAATGTGTCCTCATGAGTGTCCAGGCCTTCATAAAGTTTGGGGTGAGGAATTTGAACAGCTTTATGAAAGGTAAGATTTACCATAAATCTTTTTTATACACTTTTCAGCAAGCACTACTATCAACTTTTTTCCCCCATCAATTAGCGAACCGCCAGAAATCGGCTTGGACATTCGCCTCAGCCGAATATCCCATTTTTAGCACTGTTCTCCTCTGCAAATATACACACAGTGTCCAATAATTTTTTAACATTATTCAATAAACTTATGTATATAAATGGGGGACCCGATAGCGCATTGGTAAACATCTGGCACAGAGACCGAGAGGTACCGAGTTCGAGCCCCCGTTGGGCGGATATGCTTTGTAGGCTGCTATTAGCGCCGTTGTATTGCAGGCTGTCTGTTCTGTTAGTAGTTAAGCTTTAAATTGCGTAACATGTAAATGTACAGCGCAGTGCGTTTGTCAGGCGCTTATTAAAGAAAAGATATTATTATTATTATTATTATTATTAAATGTTCGGCCCTTAAAACGTATAAACATCCATTGAATTCCATGCCATTTTCAGCAAACATGAAGCCACAACCCTTTCAACGTAACGTAGTCGCATCCCTTCTAGAATCATGTTATGTAACTGATCTGATTTGAATCGGCCTATTGCAGTGCACCAGCACCGTTTTCATCCACCCAATGACAGCTTGCCAAAAGATGTCGTTTATTATCAGAAACCTGCGCATCCCTATACTAAATGTTTGCTCCATTTTCTTGAAATGATGCCAATTTATTGAATTTAATGCAATTTTAGAAAACTTCACAACTGCACAAAAATGATTCAAATGCGTTACAAATACAGAACGCTGCCAATTATATTAAATGAGCAAACAGTACTCGGTATGTGCCCAGATCCTGCAAATAGTACATCCAAATACTTGAGATTCGGTACTTGGTGGAAAATGTATATCCAGCTATTCGCTACTAGCAATGTACATGCATAAAACTGATTTCATATGCATGGGCAGTGGGCACAGGACAGGCACAGTGCACATTCAAGGCTTGACATAGAGACAATTTCCTAACCCAGGAGTGCTTCTGGATGAAGACCTGTGTATGGAGGAACTTGTCAGTCCTCTGCAGGTCTTGCTTCTGTCAACGACGCCAGTTTATCTAGTCATGTAGGGGCCATCCATTTAGTACGTAAGCAGAAATCCGGAGAATTTTGCCCCCTTCCCCCCTGTGTGCAGGCGAACTTTTTGCAACCCGGTCTTGTTGAGGGAAGCATATTAGTCCCCATATATATATATATATATATATATATATATATATATATATATATATATATATATATATATATATGAGCTCCATGGTGAGACAGACAGCCACAGCCGGAACAATCACCTCGGCAAGGGCATTAAGCTTGGGCGAAAGGCAGCGTGCAGTGTAAGCCTCTCCCACAACTCTTCTTCCTAGAGTAATTGCCTGATAGCTGAACTGTGATCCATTTGAAGGAAGGCCAATATAGACGAAATATTCCCCCCAACCCCAGTAGACCCATACGCAAGTAGATGCATTTGGGTTACCCCCTCTGTGCGTAGGTACTAAATGGATGGCCCCATAGCAAAATTTTTCGTTTGACACCATTGTGCCTTGTCCACTCCTTTTTGCTGATGGACCTGCAACGGTGTCCTTGTGGTTCTGCCAAGGGTTCCCTATGTGACAGCTTCAGTCCATCCTAGTTGTCGCTAAGCTGCCAAATTCACGCATATATGCAAGACACATTGCACTGGCTCCCAGTTGAGGACAGGATCACATTCAATATCATCCTCGTGGAACGAACATTTATGGTCGGTGTGGCCCCAGAGAATATCGGGAGCTCTGTGTTTCCGTCTCCAGCAAGCCAAGTTGTTGATCCTTAACGTTCCGCAGCTTGTGGGAGGACTTGAAGTTCATGTGCTGTCTTACATCAATGCGGGTGCAATGTGCCTTCTCATGTATTGAACCATCATACTGGAACAGTTTTCCATTAACAGTTTGTAACATTGGACCGCATGCAGGTCAGGAGACATTTTAGAAATTTCGTTAAGTCGCATCTGTTCTTTAGGTAGCTTTGCTTTCATGAGGTTCTTGTAAGGCGCTAAATAAATGGGTATATACATTGTATTGTATTTTATATAAAGATTTATATAGCGCCTCTCTCAGAATAACTACTCAGAAGCGCTCTAAGCACGAAAACCCCGGGGGAAAAGAAACGTCTTTAAAGAACGAGAGACCAAAGAGGAAAAACTAGTCATTAGTTTAACCCTTAATGAGGGGGAAGGTTATTCCAAGTAGATGGACCAACCACAGCAAATGCCCGGCGTTGAGCCAAGGCAGTCCTAGTCCTAGGAACAAAAAGATCTAGCCAATCAGCAGAGCGCAAGGAACGAGATGAGGTCGCAGATAACGGCTTTCGCATATAGTCAGAAAGATACTTTGGGGGCACTGCTCAGCTGCGCCTTTGAGACTAGAAAGAGGATCTATAATGGATGCACGCAGTGATAGGAAGCCAGTGCAGGACATCAAGCATATATGTAGAGATATGCGAAAAGCGAGGGAGTCGGGCTATGAGCCTAGCTGAAACATTTAAGACCGATTGAAGGGGAGAAAGACATTCTTACATACATACAGTATGTAAGAATGTCTTTCATAGTTATATAGTTTTACATTTTATGGCTGTATCCCAGATTTCTTTAGATAATGTGATCAAACATGTTGAAATATGGCCTACACTGTTTCATACTCGCTACGCCCCAGAACCCACAATAGAATAATACCTAAGGCAAACTCTCTATCTCGTAAAACATTTGTCACACGGATGCTTTATACTTAGTTTTTTTTATATTTGATGATCTTTGTACACCAAAATGCGGTTAGCAGTTGGTTTTTCAATAAAGGATATACTTACTTACTTACATAACAAGACCTACCTATTAAACAAGCCTTACTGTTCATTCATTTAAGAACCTACTCAGTAGCGTCACAACTACAGAAAAAAATACTTGGGCGACTTGTAAAACCCTATATAGTGTGGACCATGAATAAAGAGCGGGCTCAAGTGGGAGGTCATTCTAGATAGAAGGGCCCACAACACAAAACTAATAGCCAAGCTCGTGTCTCCTACCTAGGAACTCTTCACCTGCATTTTATACCTCTCTGAAAACTATTCTTTTCAGCCGTTGTTGGGGCGGGAGCTCCTCTGAGTAGATATCTTGAAGGGGCTCTATATCAAGTTTCATTGATTGATTGATTGAACGCTTCTTCAAGATACTCGCCCGGATATTATGCGTTCACTTAGTAAATCTTAAATGACTTTTCGTAGCAATAAATACGTAACGCTGGGGTGGGTGGGTCTAGGGAAACGTTGCGAAGCGTTACAGGGTGGGTGGGTCAAACACGGTCATTTTCATCATTACGTAATTATGCAATGACCCCTAATCAATTTTACACTATTGCAACACCTTTAGTATTGTGTAAATACTTCTTCTTCTTCAGTGTTCTGCCCTTGGGCAGGTCCAGGAATCAAATGACACAATTCTTCTCTACTTTGTGCCTTTTCCTTTATTTTATTTGATTTATATCCTCGTCTATTTCCTATATACACCATCCAGATATCTACTCTTGAAGAAGCGCAACAGTTTGCAAAAATAACAATCTGATGGTATTGGATCCTTCGGCGGCAGTGTATTAAACACTTAGGCTACTTAGTGTTGAGTCTTGACTTATAGGCCTACTATTGCGTGTTTTTAGTGAAGTTTTAAATCAATGGCACGAAGTTTGAACTTCGATCACATCGTGTCTAAAGTGTCATTCGATGTTAATTTAAAATTCATTTATAACTAAACTGTTGGTAAAAGCGTTACGTAACGTTCAGCTCCACCCACCTAACGTTGCGTAACGTTTTCAAGGACCCCACCCACCCTGGAGCGTTACGTAATTATGCAATGACCCCTTACAATCCAATGACTGCAAAATTCAAGGCATACTCCACAAATATTTCAAAATTTGGACTCCTACTTGAAATGTCTCTTAACTTCTTACAATAATTAAAAATGCATTTCAAATATAACACTTAATTTTATATTATCTGTTGTTATTGATAGTTATGAGAAGGAAGGTCGGGGCCGTCGCACAATTAAAGCTCAGCAACTCTGGTATGAAATAATTACAGCTCAGACGGAGACTGGTACACCATATATGCTCTACAAAGATGCTTGTAATCGAAAGAGCAATCAACAGAACCTGGGAACCATTACCTGCAGTAACCTCTGCACTGAGATTGTAGAATACTGTGAACCAGGAGAGGTAAAGTGCTGTGACTAATGATAGATGTAACAGCACATTTAATTGTATTGTATATATATATATATATGTTTATTAAATAGAAAAGTTGCTGTCATCATGCAGCCATTAACAGTGGACCGAGATTTTAACTGTTATGGGAGTAGAGGCTATTCAGTGCAACAGTTTATATAGTGGCTGAATTCTACTAGTGCAGGCAACTTATTATTATATTCATTTATTGGCACACAAAAAACAGCTGACACACCGCACTGATTACAGCTAATTCAAAAGAATAATATAGATAGAATCAAAATATAAACTACTGTTAACAGGAAGGTTCAAAAGATGGAATTTAGTGTTAAATGGTACATTTTTACACAAAGACTCGGATTATTGGTACCAATTTCCGGTAAAGGACACGAGGAATAAAATTTCTATTGTCCTTAAAGGGAAGTACATAATCATGAGGTCGGGGTCGCATTATATATTGGCATATGTTAGTAGGTGGGAAAAGCTCTGTCAGAACGTGTGAACTGTTCCTTTGGACCGCCGATAGCAGCGTATCCTCCGCTTTAGTAACGGCTTGTCCATAGGTGTAGGGGAAGTTTCAGTGGTGACTGGCAAAAAAGCTGCCAGCTATTACTTCTGCCCCCCCCCTCAAATTAATCCAGAATAATTGGCATCATGTGTATGATGCATGTGTGAGCTAAGTAGGCTATGTATGTAGCCTTTTGACCCTATACGGTCTAATATCGTATAGGCATTTGTGAAAAGTGAAATCTGGCATATTCAGAAAGTCTGCAATGTGTCATTCTCAATTTCTGATTCATCACACAACAATTAAATCAAGTTTACAGTCATGTTTGTCTAGAACAGCAGAGTTCTGTTGTTGCGTCGACTGAAAATCTCAGTAATGATGTTCATCAGCAGTTTGCAGAACTTGATTTGTAGCAGCACGTTCGATGTTGATAATTGCAAAATTATTAAGTGTATCTGTCAACACCTTTCTAGAAGCATCTTTGAAATAATGTCTTTTATTTAATTTAATTTTTTATGCTTTGTTAATTAAAATCTGAGAAAATAAGTGTGAGGGCATGCGAAAGTATTTTTTAAATGATTTAGCGACACTTTGGCATGCACCCTTTAAAAGGTTCGCCAACCCTGCCATAGGTCCTTAGTACTCTTCTTGGGATCCACTCCCCTTAGGGAGGTTGAGGTTACTATGAGGATGGCTTTGGACACATGCCGCAAAAGGATTTGGGTTTTTCGACTTAGGGGTCATCCATTTAGTACGTACGTATCGAGGGTAGCCTAAATGCGTCTGATTGCATATGCTTGCATACGCATTGAAAAGGGGGGGGGTAAACCTCGATAATACTGTCTATTGGCCTTCCTTCAAATGAGTGTCTATATTGGCCTTCCTTCAAATGAGTCACAGTTCAGGGATCAGGCAATTAATAGGGCTAAGTAGGGCTGTGGGAAAGGACCACACACTTGTGTGACCATTACCTCTGACTGCTATTAAATGTAATGTAATGTAATTAGCCACTTCTATTGCGCCGGTGTCTAATGCACAAGGCATCAACCGATGGCACACCAAAACCAAGCCGTAATCAGGTCAACATCCAAAAGATCAGTCCGTAAGAGACAGAGAGACAGCCTACGGTGGATAAGCAATTAGAAAGAGGTAAGTTTTAAGCCGAGAACGAAATAACCCAAGCGACTGAGCACAGCGTACAGACACAGGAAGAAAGTTCCAAAAAGTAGGTCCAGATACTGAAAAAGCTCGTTTGCCAAGAACAGTTCTTGATTTTGGTATGACCAGACAAAGATGATCAGATGACCTCATTGAATAATGATAAGTCTGAGGAATAAGAACTGATTTTAAATATTGTGGTTGTCCAGAATGTACAGTTTTATATACTATGAGCCCCAGTTTGAAACGAATTCTCTGTTGAACAGGAAGCCAATGCAAAGATTTAAGCACAGGGGTTATATGTTCATATTTGGATGTACTAGCTAGAGAGTTCTGAACCCTTTGCAGAATTAAATGTCTTGCAGCTGTGCACTGAGTCCAGACAGTTTGGCCGTCTGCCGGATACAGTCGGGATATAGACCGTTCTATAGGATTAGGGGCGTGTCAAGCATATGTACGCAGATGGGGGGTGCTAAAAGTACGCTTGCTTATGGGGAGGGGGTCCATTTTTCCCGGAATTTTGCGTACGTACTAAATGGACGGCCCCTTTACCATTCCTCAGAAGTCAGTTTTTCTTGTAGAGAAGATGTTTGATTTTGGGAGTGATATAATCAGGATCCCTCAGGGTAATGGTTATTTCCCTGAGAGGGTAATAATGTTTCAGTCAATCACTAGCATCCCTGTTACCCTGTAGAACCTGTCCCAGGCCTCCTGTGGTTCAGGAATGCTCACGAACTGATCTGTGTCGATCTATGCTAAAATGTGCCAACTGCACCTAAAGTAACAATTGGAACATAACATTGCAATAAAAATTGCCTTTTTGAAAATTTTATTGAAAAGCCCAAGAGCATTGCATCAATGTTGTACTGATGAATCTGAGATCCAAGAGTAGTGATGATGTAGATCAGATCATAGGTGTACTAGTTGTTCAGGAGTGGCATGAAAATCAGCATCGTGCTGCTCTAAAGGTTGCAGTTTCCGTTAGGGTCATAGGTGCACATTACGAGTAGCCATTATTGTCAATCCCTCGAGGAAAGAACAAAGCCACTCCAGAGCTGGTTACATTTATCATCTGACAATAAGACTTCTGCAGCCCACAACACATCAATTGAGGATTGCTTTCATTTCATCAAGTAGTCTAGATATTTTATCTTAGAGGTCATTTAACTGTTATTAAAAGGAATATATGTGTCTGCTCTTTGTGTTTGATACATCTGATTATAAGTTGTGTAGACTGTAGAGTTTGAAGACAAAGTCATAATAATTAATTCGTGTTATTTTACTTTGTGTTTTCCTTTAGGTGGCTGTTTGCAATCTTGCCTCGATTGCGCTCAACCGCTATGTTTCATCCGACAGGAAATACGATTTTTCCAAGTTGGAGGCAGTGACAAGTGTTATTGTCAGAAACCTTAACAAAATCATTGATATCAACTATTACCCTGTTCCAGAGGTAATCCATAGATTGACTTTAAGCTCATAGTTTTACTTTGACTTAATATTGATAATGTCAGGCAAACTTGTTTTAACCATTTGCCTGCAAAAAATGTATTCTTGTCTGTGCCAGATACTTGTGGGGTTTTGATCCCATTTCACATCTCAAGAGTAAAAATTTAATATAAAAGTTAGTGTAAACTTGAAATTTGTTTTAATAAACTTTGGATATTAGCAGTTAAAAGCATGGTGTGGCATGCATGCTAAAAAGCAGCCACTACTTTAGGGATGGCGAACCTATGGCAAGCGTGCCCAAAGTGGCACGCACTCAAATTTTTTGAGCACGCATAAATTGAGTTTCCCCAAAATTTCAAACTTTTAAATAGAAAATCACTATAAGAATCCACATTTTCTTTTATGAAGGACTTCATTGTAACACGATTCTAGTACCCATCTTTGAAATAATGTATTTTAATTAATTTTTTACGCCTTGTCGATTAAAACCTACATGAGGAACAAATCATATTGCTAAATTGCGATAGGCACGCGACAGTATTTTTTAAAATGTTTTAGCCACATTTTGGCATGCGCCTTTAAAAAGGTTCACCATCCCTGCACTATTTTGTCTTTTTTTGCATTCAGCCAATGTTTTAAATATGTTGCTGATTTAATGTTGTACAGCTGGTATAATGCAATCATGGTAAAATCTAGGGTAATTGTAACTGAACGCATCAGCCATTGGCATATCTAAACCATAATCAGGTCAATTTCCAGAATATCTGTTTTCTAAGATGGAGACAGTCTGGTAAATAAGCTGTATACTTTTCATTAGCCGTTATAATTGCACTTTTTATACTTAATGTAGCATGTTAGTTCTGTTGCTGTTATTTATTAGGCGAAGAAAAGCAATGTGCGTCATCGGCCAATTGGAATTGGTGTTCAAGGTCTTGCAGATGCATTCCTTTTGATGCGTTATCCATTTGAGAGTGATGAAGCACAAGAATTAAACCGTAATATTTTTGAGACCATCTACTATGCAGCACTGAAAACCAGCTGCCAGTTGGCTAAAGAATTTGGACCTTATGAGACATACGAAGGTTCACCAGTCAGCAAAGGTGTAAGTCTAATAACTTTATGGATCTCTGTAATGTTTGTTGCTTAGGTGCGAGTATGGTTAGCAAAGATAGTTATCAAATGTTGAGCAGGTGTGCCTTTGGTGTATAAGAGATTGAATCAGAAATACTGAATTGTTACTTAATCCCAGTAAGACTTCATGAACCAAGTTAAGATCTGTCTCAATTTATCTTTTTTAGATTCTTCAACCTGATATGTGGGATGTAACTCCATCTGGTAGACATGATTGGACTTCACTGCGAGAAGATATTAAGAGGTTTCTGTCAGATTATTTATGTGCCTATATTTATACACTAAATTTACATCAAATGCTCCTTGTGACTTATGTGAGCATTAAGACCAATTTCTTTCCTATTTCTTGCATAGATTTGTGCATTTTCTATACATTGCTTCATAAACAACGACAGTGTGATAGAATATTACAAAATCATTGCATGTGCCTTTGACATTGTATTTTTTAGTTGTGCTTGTTCCTCATTCATTCATTCATTCATTGCGAAGTTTTATATAGCGCCCCTTCAAGGTTACTACTCAGGAGCGCTCCCGACCCCAGCACGGCTGAAAAGGACAGTTTTGAGGCAAGCGGCAGAGCGCAGGACCCGGTTCAGGCACCCCAACCGACCAGCTGGGAGACCAACAGAGTGAACAACAGTAATCAAGTCGGACTGTGATAAAAGAGTGGATGAGTGTAGCGGTGGAGTCTGAAGTAATTGAGCAAGCAACAGTGCGGAACTGGCGTAACTGATAGTAAGAATCACGACAGAGGCGGTTTATATGAGGGGCAAAGGTTAACTCTTGGTCCAGGCCTCCAGGTACCCAAAGCCAGGCTCATTGCACGAACAGCAGAAGTGGCATTAGTAGCAAGGCAGTGCAGGTAGGCCTGAACGTCATCAGCGTACAGGTGACCTAGCACAGCAGAAGCAGTAAGTAGGGAACCAATTTCAGAGGTGTAAATGATGTAAAGAAGGGGACCCAGCACCGAGCCCTGAGGAAGGCTGTAAGGGGCAGGGACCCATGAGGACCTGGAGGGCCCATGGACCACACAGAAAGAGCGATCACTGAGGGATGTCAACGAACTGCCTGCGCCTCTATCCATCAAAAACCCAATTTATTTGGTTGGGCACTTGGCAGCAGTTTGCAAAGCTAGACCTATACACCATTGCTACAGACTTCCCTCAATTTGTCTTTTCCTCTGTTGTCCATGACCTTGGAGTTACACTGGACCAAGAGTACTCCCCATCTATGTGATGTCCAAAGAATCTGCAGCCTTACTTACAATGAGGACTGCGGGGAACAGTCTACCTGAACAACGGGGCAGCAGTCTACTGGCGTCAATGTGTTTACAAGATACAATAATGGCCGGTTATTGCGATCTAATATAGTTTTGAAAGCTTCAAATGACCATTAGGCAAAATATGTAACCAGTAGGTTACATATTTTGTGTAATAAAAGTTAAATTTAGATTTTTCTTTAATATATCCCAATTACTGCGCCGAAATTCTCCATACAAATCGCGATATACTACGAGTATATACGTACGGCAAGGGTCGGACTTCAAGTCTTGTCGATTTCGTCGCTGTCCATGCCTCTGTATTGTCTGTAAAAACGTTTATAGCAGTTTCTGAAAATAATCAGGTATAAAATTTGGGTGTGTAAAATTTAATTTATATAACACGCCCACGAATATACCACACAGCTGGGGTGCGTGGTTTGTAAAACTTGGTATAACCCGCGACGTCCTGCATGTTATATACGCGAAAATATGGTAAATGGGTGGCCACTCGCTGCTTTCTGTCAAAAGGTTGAAGATCTGAGTCCATTTGCCACGGAGACCAGAGAGAGTCTAGGCAGAGGAACTAAAATTAAATTAAAACTTCTAAGTATTCCGTCCGCCCCAGGCTCATGACCGTATCATTCCTCCCGCAGATAATTTGATGCGTAGAATTTCATCATTAGGATGATATATAAGGTCTGATCAACATTGGCTGACTTCTTAGATATATGCGGGACTATAATGATTGTGCACCAAGGTGCTGTTGATTTATTAAGGGATATTGTCACTAACTTACTTAATCTGAAAAACGTTTATTGTCAGAGGATACTTTATCCTTTTTTTAACTGCATGTATAAGATGTCTGTACACCAAAGTGCGATTAGCAAAAAAAATGAATGAATGAATTGGTTAATAAAGAATATACTTACATGTAGTTACTTACTTACAATATACATTCTCATCTCCCTCTACACCATTGCCAACCATCCAGGGATGTAACGGTCCTGACATGGGGCACCCTCCCACCTCCCTCATCTCCTCTAAACATACAATTTGATGAATGAGTTTGCTGTGCTGTTTCATTTGCTAGAGATTTTTTTACTTAGGTGTGGAACTCTCCTCCTTTATCCTGGCTTGGGACAGGCTCA
Organism: Aporrectodea caliginosa; assembly: GCA_020284085.1. Classification (NCBI taxonomy): domain Eukaryota; kingdom Metazoa; phylum Annelida; class Clitellata; order Crassiclitellata; family Lumbricidae; genus Aporrectodea; species Aporrectodea caliginosa. Next base: position 1,661,105 of record JACEVL010000373.1, read on the forward strand.
GACCACCTGAGGTAGTCTGAGGCAGAGTTAGATATTCACTGGTACACATAATTGTTTTGAATTATACTAATATATATGTGTTGTACAGATACGGAGTACGCAATAGTTTGCTGGTGTCTCCAATGCCAACTGCTTCAACTGCTCAGATTTTGGGAAACTGTGAAAGTTTTGAACCTTACACCAGTAACATCTATACTAGACGTGTGTTGTCAGGAGAATATCAGGTATGCTGTGATCTTAAGTGTTTTGCCTCCGGTGCCTTTAAACCAGGTATGGGAACTGACTCATAGCATCATTTAATTGACCTATGGGTTGGCCTGCATTCGACAGTGACATCTGGCACATTAATCCCATATTAATCATTCATTTACTTAGTAGACCGATTCATTCTCAGTTTTATTTTAGAAGTGTGGAGTTTATTATGGAGTTAATTATTTAGGCAGATTTTTACTAACCTCATTTTGTTCCCCAAGTTTTGCAATAAGAGAATCAAGTAGATCAGAGCAAAAACTGTGGAGTAAATTTGCAAAGCAAAGATAAAAAACTAAAACAAGCATTGAACCATTATTAGCTGTGGAGATAACAGAATTTGTTGTTAATCAATCAATGCTTTTATTATTTTCGGAGAATAGTTTACAGTAGTGATCCAGACTAATCTTTAATCAACGATCATAAGTTCGGAAATTTAAAACAGACATAATTATGGCCTGGACCTGCTCATTTTTCAATGAATTGATCGGATGAGTCCCAACTCTTCACCACCACGCAGCCGTTGGAATATTAGTATACCCGAGCAAGGACCATGCTAGCCCAAGATTTAAATTTCTTAAATAAGCCAGCATCAGGAAGCGAACTGTGAACCGCACGCTCTCTATATGCAACATACGCAGCTCTTACCAATGTAGCTAGATGGTGTCTTTGGCTTGTCGAATAAATCCTTAAATGCCTTGCAAATGCTCTATTTAGGAGGCTGTATGACGTTATGAGGAATCAGAAATGGCGACATAATTTGCAACAGTAGCCACCAGTTCGAAATTTTTATTGTCCATATATCAGCATTTCAAGTAAATTGCGAGCTGAAAATAGTCACGTTTACCTACAAATTCCCATAAGAATGTTTTGTACAAAATTTCAAATCGCTAAAGCTTTCCCTTTCGGAGCCTTTAGTAATAATAATAATAATAATCTTTTCTTTATTAAGCGCCTGACAAACGCACTGCGCTGTACATTTACATGTTATGCAATTTAAATCTTAACTACTAACAGAACAGACAGCCTGCAATACAACGGCGCTAATAGCAGCCTACAAAGCATATCCACCCTACGGGACTCGAACTCGGTACCTCTCGCTCTCTACGCCAGATGTTATCCAATGCGCTATCGGGCCCCCTCCCCCATAGTGGGATGGACAAACAAACATGCGAACGGAAGGACGGACTTTGAGACTTGTAGACTATAGATATATTTGTCTACCCCACTAAAATCTCGTGTATGCGACACTAGCATTAAGAAATATTTACAGAACGTTCTATCGCACATTTTTAGATCAAGGCAACTATTTTAAGCTAAAAATGTTGTTTTGTTTCTGAGATATGGACATTTTATGTTCACATATCTGATGCCAGGGGTCAAAACCCGTCACATGTCGGTTTCTGACATTTTTATTCAGTCATATTCTACAAGTACTTTGCTCCAAAATACTTTTTACAGAATGAAAATATCTTTTTTCTAACTGAAGTTATGCTCGTTTGATTCTTTCATTTGCATAGAGTGAGAAAATCGAATAAAACTTTTCGGAATATTCGTGTCGTCAAAGTCCTCAGCATCCATTATTTGATTACATTGCAATTTTGCTGGGCAATAGAGGGCTATATTCTATATCAAATAAAGCAAACGGCATCAATATTGGATTACTACTTTGAAAATTATGGCAAATTCATAGGCAACTGCTGAATTGAAGAATATTCTATAATTTTGACCCCTCTCGACTATTTCATCTTCTAGCTCAATATCTAGGAAGCGACGGGTTTTGAGCCCTGGCGTCACTTATGTGTACATTAAATCCTGTGAAAATCACGCCTGCCATTTTTCTTGACACACCAACAATAACACCTGCCATTGCTCTTGACAAACCATGTGATACGAAGACGAGGGTGAATGTGTAAATCGAGCGGATTAACGTGCATGAGGACGGGAACAATCATTGTAGAAGGGTGGAGATATGCAAAACGAGGGCAAAGCCCTGAAAAAGTTAATAAAATGCATGATATGGAAGGATAGTAGATAGTAGAAGTTCTGCCTCCTCAATGCATAAATTTTTTACATAAATGTTCAGCGAATTTATGGTCAATTTTCAGCTCAAAATGTTTCCATTCTGAGATGTAGGCATTTCAGTTTACATATGTTTACATTAAATACAGTCAAGCCTGGGCAGCTTGCAAGATGTCGCCACTTGGCAAAGCCAGGAAAAACACGGGTGAAAGCCTGAAAATGTATGCCTCCCGATGCAATATTTTGCCTGGGAACAGAACCAAGGCAAAGCCCTGAAAAATTCTAGTGATGTGAAATTATTAAATAACTTTCTGCGAATTTCTACGTCAATTTTCAGCTCATAATGTTGTTTCCATTCCGAAATATGGATATTACAGCTGACATATTTACCGTTTAGCCCATCAAGCCTGGTCGACTCGGCAAATGTTTCGCATTGGATAACAGTGGATAAGCTCAATGCCTACGCTCTTAGCGCAGCCTACTCTTTTACTATATTTGATCCAGGTCAAGCCCAGCCAAAGGGTGATACAAACAAAGGCAAGGCTAAATATGTAAATCAAGCAGATTCATCGCAAAGCTATGGAAAATCACACCTTGGGGAAAAAACCTGGGCAAAGCCGGGTACGAATGGTAGTTTTGTATAAGGGGTCATTGCATAATTACGTAACGCTCCAGGGTGGGTGGGTGGGTGGGGTCCTTGAGAACGTTATGAAACGTTACGAGGGTGGGTGGGTGGCGCTGAACGTTACGTAACGCTTTTACCAACAGTTTAGTTATAAATGAATTTTAAATTAACATCGAATGACACCTTTGACACAATGTGATCGAAGTTCAGACTTCGTGCCATTTTAATTTAAAACTTAACTAAAACACGCAATAGTATAGGCTAAATCAACACTAAGTTAGTGTTTAATAAACTGCCCCCGAAGGATCCAATACTGACAGTATATAAGTACAAGTATATAAGCCGAAGTAGCCGAAGAAGATCTGGTAGCAGGCACCAGCGGAAGTTCAGATCAACATATCTGTTTTCCCGTTTGTGTAAACTGGAAATCGCTGTTCCAGTTGTTTGGATCTTTCATAGTTTTGCCATAAGAAGAACGTGGTAATTCTCCTTGGATTCCTGACCACAAACAACCACTTTAAAGCATAGTTTACTTCGTGGACACGAATTTCAAACATTTAAAATTGATGCCCGACAAAAACTGGGTGATATTTGTAGGCCTATCGAAGTGCTACGACTAAGCAAATAATTAGTTCATCTTACTTTTCATTAATTATTAATAAGCAATATAGTCCATGACACTTTTCAGCAGTGTGTAAAACTTGTAACTCTTAACGTAAAACTTAAAAGAACAAAATTGCATTTCAAACATGACTGTCATTTATATAAATAAAACATTATGTATATTTTAGGCCTACTGTCAAATTCACATACCATATAAAATTCACTATAAAATATGAATTATTTGCGCTTTCACATAGTAAATCTAAAATGATTTTTCGTACCAATAATTACGTAACGCTAGGGAAACGTTACGAAGCGTTACAGAGTGGGTGGGTGGGTTCAAAACGGTCATTTTCGGCGTTATGTAATTATGCAATGACCCTAAGCCTTAGAGTGACTATCATTAATATTTCATGAAACTGCTTTTAGATTGTCAATCATCATCTGTTGAAAGATTTAACTGAGTTGGGATTGTGGAATGATGACATGAAAAACTTGCTCATTGCCAACAATGGATCTGTCCAGGTATACAAAGTAGATTGGAAGAAATATTCTTAATGTTTTTAGTCAGCATTACTGTAGTAGCTCTTGATTTAAGTTGTATGCAAGTATGTAATGCGTGTTACTGAAACTGTATGCTAGAATACTGAATGCTATGAATACTGAATGCTGTGTGGCTGACTTTCACTGCAAATATTTTCTTAGTAAATTTTCGTTAATTTTTTTTATTTGAAGGATCACAGATGCTATGCTAGTGTGAAACACTTAATGAAACTATTAAGCAGATGCTTAACTGTCAATTAGGGATGTTAAACGGTAATTGGAAATCCAATTATTGGTTTTTATTTTTAACAAAACAATCAATTTCATTTTTTAAATCATTTTCATAGTGAATAGTAGAAGAAATGATTCATGCATTTATACTGAAAGGTTACCGTGAGGACAAGCTAACTGCAACAAATAAATCAAATGGTAACTGCGTGGGTAATTTCCCACGGTATGGTACTGTGATGCAGCGCTTCGAATGCAACATCGTCAGGCATTTCCTCAAATTTTAACATTTCGTGATGACGAGAATGAAAACCAATATAATGTTCACCGACAGTGAACGAAATGAGTTACTTACAGAACCTCTTAAACACATTTTAACGTTTAAAACGTTGAATGCAATTAATCCTAACGGCCGCCATCTTTGTTCATCACCGCCAAGCCGTTAATAGTGGATTTTCTATGAAGGCCACTAAAAACCTATAACAGGTTTAAATTCGGATTTCTAAAACCGATAATCGGTTTGCCAAACAAAACAATATTAACAACCCTACTATCAACCAACACTTCTGAAGTGAAATCTTCCCTAGTGTGAGACCGTAGAACGGCCCACGACCCGTCTAGCGAAAGGGATGCTGAGTAAATCAGCGCCACATAATTCGCCATGCTTAAGGGCGTTGCCGATATAGTACAAGAGAGAAGGGAGCCACTGCGCCGTGTGCAAAGCATGATGCAGCCGTAGCCAATAGGAAGGAAGCTAGCAGTTGCATCGGGGGTTTTGCCTATACAAAGAAGGAACGCACAAAATCGAGGCCCAGTCGTAAAAATCCGTTGAAAAGGATGGACGGCCGAGTCGTGTAATTCCGTTGAAGACAAAGGACAGCCGAGTCGTGTATTGCCGTCTGAAAGGAAGACGAGGAAACGACTTGACGCAGCACTGGAGGAAAGACGATGAAGGATGCCGTCGTAAACAAGTTGCTGGGCCTGTAACTCGTGATTTGATGATTTAAGAGTTTCGTTACCTGTATTGAAAAGTGTTCTACTTAGTACGAAATATACGTAGAATTACGATTACGATAAGTACAGAATTACGAATCGTATCAACTGTAATCGGAGGAGACAAGGAAGGAGAAACTACGCCAACGAGACGAATATCTTTGGTGGAACTAGGAGCCGATTGAAAGGAGGATTGCCGCTGACTGATAGTGAGGAACAAAGGAATTTGATGATGCACTGACGCACGCTGCGCTGTGATTAAGCAGTAACGCTCGTGCACAAAGCGAGGATAATCTTCGTCTGATTCTGTATTAATAAGGCCTTTGGAGTCCTTAAATTCAAATACGGGGTAAGACATTAGTATAGACTAGAGAACGAGACGTATTAGCGGATTCAGTTTGAATGTGTGATGAGTACATGAATGCATAACTAATCATAGATCTTGTCTGATTAATATTGTGTTAGTCATTGAAATGTCAGAATCGTCCGTTCATCCTAGGTTGATAGAAGGAGATGAAGAAGGAAGGATAGGTTTAGACCTATGCCGAGGTGATTCTCAAATGTCTGATATGATATGAATACAGAGGTGTTAGATAAAATGGACTATATGATGGATATGATTGAAAGGAAGCTAAGCGATACAAATCGTAGACAAGGACGTACTGACGAGCTAATCTTAGAATTGATGAGGAAACTGCATGCGACAGACCAGAGACAGCTTGAGACAGAGAAGCGACGAAATGAGACAGAACAGACGAAATGAGACCGAACAGCGACAGCTAGACACGACCACAGTCATAAATCGCCTGAATGAGATAGAAAGAGAGAGAGGAAGACTGGACCAATATTCGAACCCTGGCTTGGTAGGATCCCAAGTTATGGAAAGAACTTCCATCGCGCCTTACTCGTGCCACTCGTCAAGGTATCAGGTCGATGGAGCTACGGATGATCCTGGGGAAAGTGACGGGGTGGTAACTTTCCTTCCTAGGAGGAGTGCTAGGCTGCAAGGCCTTCCAAAGGTGAATTACCACGCCCTGAACGAGGCCAGGGACATAGTAGCTGGATCCACGTCGATCATAAGGCCAGCCAACAGTGTCGAGACTTCTGTCGAATGGGGACTGACAACCCAGGGTCCAGTGAAAGGCTTCTGGACCAGTCAACCAGAGCGCTCGAGTTTAGCACCTCGAGAAGAATTAGAAGACTCGGCGACGCACCGCGCCGAACAACCCCACACTAGTAGAAGAAACTATTTCAAGGAAGGAAGAAAAGTAGGCATCTGTTATAAAGCCAGTGAATAAATTTGCTAAATTTTTTACTGAAGCCTGCCTGTGGATTTGAGGCTTAATACCACCAATCTTGTTAATGAGATTTTTTTTAGAAAGTTGCTTTCTGAGTGTTCACAGAAACGAGTTGTCTTGTAGAACATTGAGATCATTCCTGACAACATCCGAATACTATACAAAACCGTCTGGGAAATCTCCCAGAAGACTATAATCAAGATGGCTGCTGATCGTGGACCGTTCATTGACCAGAGTCAGTCCCTCAACATTCACATTGCAGAACCAAACTATGCCAAATTGAGCAGCATGCATTTCTACTGTTGGAAAATGGTAGGCATTTTGTTTTACTTTTGTTGTACTTAACAAATGGAAAAATACATCACAATCTAATCCATTAATGTAACATTTTTTACTGCAACAGGTGTGAAGCATAGCATTACACTCTTACAATCTGAAATCTCTGAGCCAAATGTATTTAAATGGGTACGGGTGGCCCGGTGGCTGTGTTGTCAAGATTACAGTCCTAAGTAGTTTGGGAGGGATCAGATTGCTGATGCCACTCCCAGCAATGCCCAACATGTTTATATTGTGTTTCAGTGTTTATGTTCTCATATTATCCTCCAGTCACATGCCTGAACACAGTGATTTGCACACTTTCAGATGTGTCAGATGGGCAAAAATGTTTCTTGCCATAAAGTTTAGAATGTAACGTTGGTACACATTATATAGCACCGTCAAGATACCTTTTGAAAGCGCTGCACACCTGCTTAAATGACATTAGACTTGGTAAGGACAACGAGCTTGTCAACAGGCAAGTAATGCTTAAACAGCTTGAAAATTCCCTTTGGCAAACTCTCACATATGCAGAACTTGATCAACAGACTCTCGTCCTCCTTGACAGTTCACAACATGTTCTAGGTCTATATTGCACCAAGGATGAAAAATGATGACGGCCAAATGAGATGTTTACAGCATGTGGTTATTGCTGTTCTCTGGCTCAGTAGACTTTTACCAGAAAAAAGATATGTCAGCCAAAAATGTTACCTATCATCTCTTGTTTACTCAAATTCATCCGTTTCCTAAATCTTTGGAAAACTAAACAATCTTCTTCACTTGGATCCTCTCTCAAACTATCGCATGCATCCATTGCCAACTCCTTTGCATCACTTTTCAGTCAAAAAATCTCTTTGTACAGTAGGTGATTTCATTTGCATTACCTAACACTAGAACTGTTCTTTGTGAATGAGCTTTTCAGTTGCTGAATCTAGATTTAGTGATTCTCCTTGTATCTGTTGGCTCTGCTCAGTCACTTGTAAATTTTTTCACCAATCAGGGTAGCAAATACAAAGAAAAAGTAAAGAAATCATAGACAGAATCTATGAGCAAACAACAGCAAAATATTTGAACAGAATGATGTCACGTGCTTAACATAAATATTATAAATAAAATTTACTACGAAGTTATCAATGGTAGAACATATTTTCAAAGGTCTCATTTTCTAATTTTCTAACTCTCCCTCACCCTATGGGCTTCCATATTTTGGAAAATACTATCAACACATCAAAGATTAACTCTGAAACTTTACAGACTGCACAATTTAGGGTATACCCAAGAGGATTCAGATCTCCACTACTGGGATTCATAGTTTCCATTCCGTATTATAAGCATTGGCAAGATGCAATAAAACAGACTTGCTCACTACACTTAAACATTTGCTGTACAGTGAATTAAACAACTTGTAGAATTTTATCCTCATTTCATGCAGACTGACTTTCAGTAATTTACCTTTAACAAAGACCCAAGAACCTCGTTTATGATACTCAGCTTCCCAACATGTTATAAACAAATGATACTATAAAGAATAAATTTTATTTTGCTAAAACTTTAGATAGAATAAATTTATTCTATCTAAAGTTTTAGCAAAATAAAATTTATTCTTTATAGTATCATTTGTTTATAACATGTTGGGAAGCTGAGTATCATAAACGAGGTTCTGTTCAATTTAAACCATGCTGGCAAATAACTTCCAACATCAGTTCTTATTTAGGGGTCGTCCATTTAGTACGTTCGCACAACTCCGGGAAAAATTGACCCCTCCCCATACGCAAGCGTACTTTTAGCACCCCCCCTCTGCGTACGTACGCTTGACATGCACACACCCCCATCCTATAGAACGGTCTATATCCTGACTGAATAGGACAGGGGAGGGGGTCAAACTGTTGGGACTCGGTGCACAGCTGCAAGACAGTTCATAGCATTCAGAGGTAACTGGCATACAAGTGTGTGGTTCTTTACCACAGAGCTACTTAGCCCTATTAATTGCCTGATCGCTGAACTGTGACTCATTTGAAGGAAGGCCAATATAGACATTCATTTTAAGGAAGACCAATATAGACAGTATTATCGAGGTTTACCCCCCTCCCCAACTCCTATGTGTACGCAATCAGATGCACTTGGGTTACCCCCTCGATGCGTACGTACTAAATGGATGACCCCTTATTATTCTTTTTGGCTGGCTGATTAGGTAGGTTGTTTGATTTTATAGCACATTTTGCTGCTATGACTGTAAATTCGCATCCGGCAACAAGGATAAAATGCCATTATTTTACCTGACTATCTATATTCCGGATTCCTTGTCTTGATGATCGTAACTGCCGCAAAAACGAAAACAATGAGTCGGCAAAAACGAAAACAATGAGTCAGCAAAAACTTGAAAAACACAGGAAATTGCCAAAAGTTGTTTGATTATATACTGTCAGCCTTAACTTGTAAATCACAAACTGGTAATTTTAAGGTTATTTTGAGTAGAAAATGTTCAATTGCTGGTAGATAATTTGTTGGTTAACATTCAATTTTGGGTGATGCACGTGTTCACTGTTCTAAGGTCAAACTGGTATTCAGCGAAAAATTGTTTTATGATATACTTGGTGGTTGAAAGGGTTATGAGATGTCAAGATTTACCAATGCAGCTCATCAGTAAAGTGTTAACGTCATTGCTTGTAAATACTATGTCAAGTTACTTTAAACAATTCAATTTGTAATTAGGGTTTGAAAACTGGAATGTACTACTTGCGAACTCGTCCAGCAGTGAATGCTATTCAATTCACAGTCGACAAAACAAAGCTGAAGGTGAAGGCAAAGTCGCCATCGGAGACTGAAAAGGAAAACATGGATGCAATGGTGTGCTCACTCAATAACAAAGAAGCCTGTCTGATGTGCAGTAGTTGATTCTGTGTATACTGGTCTTCAGAGTAACCAAATTTTTTGCTCTCTTTTAATGACAAGTTTAGGTTAGCTTTTTGGTTATTTATCTTGTTGCTGGGTCTTGGAAGTGAACAAATTCATTGAGCATTTTCTGTTTTGAGCTTTGTCTTGATTCTTGTTTAATGCAGCAAATCTTGTTTCATGTCTTTTGCGTTGACTTTTTCATAAAGGTAAAGTGGCAACTATTATATGAGCTCATTGGAAATGATTGCCATATATTCCAAAATGAATTTATAAATGGTTGCACGATTTTTGCATTTCAATTTTCAAAAACTAGATGCGTTCTTGTAAAACATTGTGGCCATGCCGACAAATGGAGCTCACATTATTCCAGATCAGTCTCTTCACAGCTGTTCTAAAAAATAGGGAATGTTTTGCGTAAGCTGCTTCAACCAAAGAAATCTACTACCTATGTCCTACACCATGGTCTCCTGACAGGGATTTGACTCTTGTTGACAATGTATGAGGAAAACATTTATGGGAAGAATGCCGTACTATATTGATTCTGTATTTGTCTTATGATGTTTGTCTTCTGCAACTGGTTTAATAAAGAACTTACTTATCATTACACTCCGTTGTAAACTTGGGCTTCATCTGTGCAGTTTTAAAGGCAACAAGTTTTTATAGCAGGCTGTGGGTCTAATTGGTGATAAATTACATTTAGTACTCTTATATTCATGAACAGGATATGTCGGTTATATTTGTACATTTCTTGTGTGCCCAGGTTAGGTTTTAAAGTTAGAAGAATGATGTATTAGTGATCATTGATCAGCAAGTGTTGAATTTGATTTAGCTAATGGAGGAGTAATGGAAATAGTCGGTAAAGAGTGACGCAAACAGTTTTCACAGTATGAAGAGAGAAAACTAGGGGGCCATCCATTTAGTACGTACGCAAAATTCCGGGAAAATTGACCTCATACGCAAGCGTACTTTTAGCACCCCCCAATCTGCGTACGTACGCTTGAAATGCACTACCCCCCCCACAATCCTATAGAACGGTCTATATCCTGACTGAATAGGGCAGGCGGCAAAACTGTCTGGACTCCGTGCACAGCTACAAGACAGTTAATAGCAGTCAGAGGTAACGGTCATACAAATGTGTGGTCCTTTCCCACAACCCTACTTAGCTCTATTAATTGCCTGATTGCTGAACTGGGACTCATTTGAAGGAAGGCCAATATAGACACTCATTTGAAGGAAAGCCAATATAGACAGTATTATCGAAGTTTATCCCCCCCTTCCTATGCGTACGCAATCAGACGCATTTGGGTTACCCTCCCCCCTCTATACGTACGTGCTAAATGGATGACACGTACTAAATGGATGACCCCTAGCTTGAAGGATTGAATGTCAACAAGAGAGGAAACCGCAACCGATCCATCTTGGAAGGGGACCTGCCGTCGACTCAGAAAAGATCGCTCCTGGTCCCTGTCATCAAACGTGAGGGACTTAACAAAACTGATCCTAACAACTTCCGACCGATCGCCAACGTCTCCTTCATCTCCAAGGTCATCGAAAAGATCGTCGCCTGCCAGCTAACGTCATATATTGAGACCAACAACCTGCTGCCTACGATCCAGTCTGGGTTTCGTAAAGGTCATTGTATACCGAGACCCTGCTGCTCCGCATCCTCTCAGACATCTACGGAGCTATTGACAGATCGCAACTCACTTTACTGGCGCTTTTTGACGTTAGCGCGGCATTCGACACTGTGGACCATGAGATACTTTTTGATCGGCTTCAAATATCTTTTGGTCTGTCTGGTGCCTTCCTTTGCTGGTTGGAGTCCTTCCTTGGGGAGCGCTTCCTATGTTTGGTCCATGGGTCAACTAGCCCTATGGGCTACCTCAGGGCTCCGTCTTGGGACCTCTCCTCTATCTTATATACACTTCTGACCTTGCCTCACTGCTCGCCTCCTATTCTGTTTTGGCCCAGCTATATGTCTACTTGCATTGCTCTGCCTCTGACGCTATTGCGACCACTCGGGCTATGAGCTCTATCGTGGGAGCCCTTGAGACCTGGATGTTGTCTAACCGGCTGCGGGCCTGCGGCTAGACTGCTAAAACCCAGTTCATCTGGCTGGGCACCCGCCAGCAACTGGCTAAGTTAGACATGGCTGCCCTCGCTGCTGCCTTCCCCTTTTCACCTTCTCCTCTGTTGTGCGTGACCTGGGCGTCACATTGGACCGAGAGCTCTCCTTTGCTCCCCATATCAACCTCCTTAGCCGTGACTGCTTCTACCAATTGCGTCAGCTTCGCACTGTCGCCCGCTCACTCACTGCTTCTGCTGCTTCCACTCTTGTCCATGCCTTTGTCACAACCAGACTTGATTGCTGTTGTTCACTTTACGCTGGCCTCCCGGCTGTTCGACTGGGGTGCTTGGATAGGATCATGCGTTCTGCTGCCCGCCTTATTGGCCGCATACCAAAATATGGCCACGTCTCTGGCTACATGCTCGACGTTCTCCACTGGCTCCCCTCTGAGCAGCCGATTGCGTACAGAACAGCAGCCCTAGTCTGACGCTGCTTACTAGGTTTCGCTCCTGCCTATCTTCGTGAGCTCTGCTGCCCTGTCCTTAGTGCTAGGGGCTCTCGATCCCTCCGCTCATCTGAACAGGGACTCCTACTGTTACGTACCCCTCCCCGGCGTCAGGCCCTACCTTCGTCCTGTCAACCGGTTCGGGGGTTCCGTGATGATGTTGAACTGCAGCAGAGGAAGTAGATGGAAATGATCGGGTGCTATATAAACGCGGAAGGAAAGTTCTTGATTGGATTGACCTATAATCAGGCTTAACCTTTGAACTTAATCTGAGGCCACGTCGTAGAGTGGTAGGCTGGGCTACGAATGTTCTACTCGCAACAGGTTCGTCAACACCGTACTTACTTTCGTCGTCTTAATTAGTTCAACAGTCGACTTTGATAGTTCTATAGTCTTGTCCAACATTTTCATTATCTCAGCTTGACCGTTGACAAACGTTTGTCTCATGCGTTCCAATCTTATTTCTAGGGCTGAATTAGACATATTCAAAGGAAGGGTGGGCCTTTGCCTCACCTCACCTTCTGTTTCCGCTTCTCTTTCTTCTCCTAGTCTGCTTAAAGGTTTAAACATATTACTACACAGTCTTGTAGATTTCAGCTCTACCTTTATTATGTAACGATATGCAAATAAGATACAAACTATGACAAATACATAAACAGATCTATAATTAACTATAATTCTACACAGAAATGCAAACACAAAACTTATAAATGTAGGCAATATTAAGGGTTTTACTTAACTTCCACAAACGGAGCTTCGGAGACAAGGCACTCGGGATGCAAGTTCGATTCCAGAACGAACTTGCATCACCAGAACGCACTTCTCGGAAATACACTTCAGAGATTAATTCTTTAGACACTCAGCGTATCCATTCGGGGCAAATTAACTGTCTTAACACATGGGGAAAACTCCTCGCTTCTCGGTAGGGGCATCGCTTCTTCTCAGCGGCAACACTTCACTTCTTCCTTGACTTTCAACCGTATCAGAGGACGCAGATACCATAAGGCCGATCCATGCATCATGAAGACGGGAAACACAAAGCCGATAACCATTGATCGCTTCCTATGACAGTAAATCGGACGAAAGTCACGAAACTCGTCCAATACATGTCCTTCCACTTCTGAGGAGCCTGGCATACCCGTCGACAACATGTCTGACGGGAGCCCAGACTGAGCAATACTGGCCGGTTATATATCTTACTTTGGCGGGAAAGTTTCGCGGGCGCGGGAAAGTGCGGTCAATCCCCTTGCTCTTATCCTGACTCATCTGATCCTGTACCTTGCAATCCTCGACCTAAAAGACACCCGCCTTAACATCTGCTGTGCCCTCTCTGATCCCCTGGAAACCGGACTCGGACCTCCCTCGGACTACTCTTTTGGACAACCCCTCTGATTAGACGCAGCGCTCGTGAATAAGCTGGTGCCCTGCGCTTGGCTTTCGAGTGGCGCTTTAGAAGTTTGGAGATTACGATTACGATTGCTCAGGTCGGCTTCATCTCGATTCACCTCATTGCCAATCTACGTGAAAGCCCATCCTGTCGGCTCTTTCAAGTAGGGACGCGCTTATCATTGTCTGCCTGGGTACCTCTTCCGTTCGTGTCTGTACCTCAGGCCTCTCAGGGGCCGTCCATAAATGACGTCACGCACCTAGGGTGGGAGGGGTCAGAAATTTGTGACGATGTGTGACATAGGGGTTGGGGTCTGAGAGGTGTGACGTCACACCAGATCTATGTAATTAAATTTCACAATTTACAACAATTTAATTTTAACAATAACAGCACTAATTGTGAGTATTAAATTTTAATTATTTTTTGTATTATTTTAATGTATACGGGCACCATTATTAATAATTTTCTAATTATTTCAATGTTTGGTCACCGTTAGATTTTAACGTATGCATGCTCTCCCTATTTGTTCCACAAAAGAGCATTTTGCTTCGCCATGGAAATTTGGTTTTAGGGGAGGGGTCAGAGCTTTGTGACGTCATTTTTCAAGGGGTGTTGTGACGTTCGCCATCTCCTCCCCGACTGTGCGCTACTACAGGCGGTTTATGTAAAGGAGAGGTAACGTTTTGAAGTGAGATTTGAGTTCTGCCGATGTTCGATAATGTAGAGTAGTCCTTAGGTCTGGCACCAGTTTCCTTTCTAAATCCAGGTTTCACAGGGAAACGGTAATCAGGCGGTGGCCGATCCTTTAATCTAGTGCTCCTGCGTGGGCCTAGGGTTTCGGGTTCAAATCCATCCGATTCTGCTATTATGGGTTTCTTGACGAAGGTTTCCAAGGGTAAGGCTGCGGCGGAAGGGAGTTCGGCAACTTCCGGTTGAGGTTCCGAGAAGTCAGGGTTCGTAGTGGTACTTACTTTCTTACTTACTCGTCTATCTGATTCTAAGCATTCTATCCTATCCAACAGACTTCTCTGGTCTTTCTGCATTTCAGAGTGGGATCTAGACAATTCAGATTGGTTTCTAGACAATTCAAAGTGGGATCTAGACAATTCAGACTGCCCTTCCAACAGGTCCGTAAGTCTCCTGTCCATCTTGTCTTGTCCATCAGTGAGTCGGTCATTTAGTTTATTTTGTTCATCAGTTAAATTATTTTGTCCAACAGTCAAATTATTTTGTCCAACAGTCACCTTTTCTATACCTTCCAACACGCGTTCAAGAATAGAGGCTCGAAGCAACTCTGGTGAAAGTGGCCTGATATCACCTTGCTCACCTTCCTCCAATGAATGTACAGATTCACGAGACATAGGCCTAGTTAGAAAATTATTATTAAAGATTATGCAACGAACAGTCTCAATTATATACAACGTTTCAAGTAAAACATTTAACTTAATCCTATGCAGTTTCTACTGGCAGTGACTTGCAATTACAATCAAATTAAAGAAACAGATGATTATTTACCCAATTTGGAACAAAGGACATGATTAATAATCCAAGTGCAATTATGGTTTACGAAGACGGAAGATAATCCAGCGAATAAGCGGAGACGGCGACAGAGAGTAATCCAGCGAATACGATAAATTCACGTTACGAGTTCACATTTCCTCGCAATTCAGACAATCGACAATATTATTCCACCCGTATTCGTTTCTACTTTAAACTTCTATAGCGCACTATTTAGTTCTTAGGAAGAGACTAACGCAAGTGTTTCTCAATTCCTTTTCTAATCTACTTCGAAAACAGGGACTCAAAAAGAAATGATCTCGCGGACGACTCGGCAACGACTCCTAGGTAATCCATCGGTACAGATCTAACCTCCAGGACGTCTCGGCAACGAGTGACAAATTTAGATGGCAGCAAGCGCTCTTAACACCACTTCTACCAATCAGCGATCAGCCTCAAATGCTAACCTTATATGGACACGAAATAAGACAGAAAATCCGATGACGTAGGGGATGAGTCAGTGGTTCTGCTGCTGTACCAGGCGTGCCTAGCGCGTGATCAGAGGCTGAAGGAAAATTCCGATAATATTGCTATCAACGGCGAAACTACCGAGGCCAAGCACGACACCATCGTTTCATCGGCTCGCCACGTTCCTACCGCTAGAGGTCTCAGGTGTCAGGCACGAGTAATTCTAAAAATAGCCTCTAGTAATGATTTCATAGATCATTACAGTGTTACCTTTTGTGACGAAGTGTGACGAGGGGGAGGGGGCGTTCAAAATTGGCCAAAATTGCGTGACGTCATTTATGGACGGCCCCTCAGGGCTCAGACAAGGCAAAGCTAAGACATGGCTGGGGCTACATAAATTCCAATCAAAACAACAACACATCTCTAAAAGGAGGTAATGTAGCACCGCGTGTAACTGAATTATATGAATCGTTACACTACATGTCCCTTTTGCTCGAACCTCCACTATGCAGAATCGCGCTTTCTCTGTGGGGGCCCCTCGACCTGGAATGGCCTTCCTCGGGAGCTTCGCCTTGTTTCTCTCTCACGTTCTTTTCTCACCTTAAAACCGTTCTTTTTGGCCGTGCTGGAGTCGGGAGCGCCTCTGAGTAGTTTCCTTGAAGGGGCGCTATACAAATGTTCGATATGAATGAATGAATGAATGAATACGAAATTTGATTGGAATCTTAAAAATTCAATGCTGTTGATAATAACGCAGAGGAATTATACTGTTGCATGGACGCTGCATGGACGGCGTCCAGGCTGCGCTGGCCTAATAAGTGGCAGGACGGCGTTACAGCCTTGAAAAGAAGTGCCTGGACCAGGGCTGTTAATTAAAGGCTTGGTGTTTTTGGTTTTTTGGGTTTAAAAAAAAACAAAAACCGTAAATTTTGGTTTTTTGGTTTTTACAAATTTTGAAATTATAAATGCCAAAAATGGCGTCTCTTCAAATTCCTTGGCAATTGTTGTATGGTCTTTGTTAAACTTCGTTTTATGACTTTCTACGGTTCTACTGTTCTAGTTAATTTAATTTTTATATATGCATCTGATTAATTTGAACGGTATTCTGCCATTTTAATTAATTTTATGATCTGAAACAGGAAAATTTCAAAAACAAAATCCAAAAAACCATATATGGCTTATTGTATTGTATTGTATCTATCAATTTGTATAGCGCCTCTCGCAGTGCACACCAATCAGAGGCGCTCCCAGTGCGAAAGACACCAGAGAAAAGAAAGAAGTCTTAGACAACGAAAAGAGGCACTTGGCCCACCAGTTAATAAACAGGAACGAGTCAAAGGAGGAAGCTGCTGGTTCCATAGTGCAGGGACAATGAAGGCAAATGCTCGCGATTTAGCCATAGGCCTAGAAGGCCTATGGCTCATGGTCCAGTGTTTAATCTAGACGTCTCTGGGGGGTAAAGTTCCCCCCAGGATCGAGTTTCCCCAGAAAAATTAAAGAGATGAAATTTTAGCCTGAAGAAAAATTAAAGACATGTAATTTTGTAGAATAATGTCTTGGAAAACTCTTGATACTACCCCCTCGAAAATTCTTCTTGGAAAAGTCTTCTTACTACCCCCCGTCGAATATTGTTGGAAAATTGTTGTTATTACCCCTTGAAAATCCTTGGAAAACTCTCGTTACTACCCCTCGAAAATCCTTGGAAAACGCTCGTTACTACCCCCTCGAAAATTCGTGGAAAAATTGTTGAACTCTTGTTCTTGGTAACACTCGTCACTACCCCCCGGTCGTCAACTTTTATAATAAGCTGGATACCCCCCCCCAGAACCCTAAATTCCCCCCCGACAGCAAGGGGACTAGATTAAACACTGCTCATGGTCGTACATTAATTATGCCAACAAATTTTAGGCAGTTTTTGACCCCCTCCCTTGTCAACAACTGTCAAACATTGACGGACTCCCCTAAAAAATTATGTCAATCCCAGAACCACAACCCCCTTCCTTACACACACACAAAAGAAACACAATGGCTCAACACAATGTAGAATCAGTTATTTTTATTTTTGTACACTAAAAATGCAATCTTGAATTTCAAAATATATGAGTTTAGTTTATTACCAGCTTTTTAGTAGTATTAAACATTAAGCACTTTATACATTAATTTTTAGCGTTACTTAATGCTTTCACTACCATTTTGAAGGGTCTGTGTTGATCCATTGGAAAAAATTCGTTGACGTCAAATTGCACCGAACCCCCCAATCCCCTTGTCAAACTTTTTCAAACCCCTCCCCCTATTTTGTTGACATAATTAATGGACGACCCCTAAAAAAACTTTTCATTTTGAAAAAAGTTTGGTTTTTTTGCACCTCTGGAAAAATTTTTCCACGCCGTCCATGACCGTCCATTCACACTTTAAGCCCTGCATTTTTGTGAATGATTGTGATTGCTAAAAGCCTAAAACGCATTTCATATTTTCAGCACAACTTTTCCTTTTCAGTAACTTGGGATATTTTGGTACACTTTTGGTCAATCTTGGGATTTTTCTGGCAAGAGCTTGGGATTTAAAAAAATGGAGAGTGGTCGCACTGTGTGTTGATACTTTGAACGGCGCTTCCGGTTCTGGGGTGGCATTGCGCAATAGGGCTGACAGTGCGAAGTATAAAAGCTTTTTACTGGGACGGAATCGGTAGTGTAAACTAAAGCCATTGGAGAGGCGTAATTTTTGGAGTGGAATCCTCTACCACAGATTCAGGTATGTAGAACCAAAAGCGTTACTTGTACAGTCTTTGAAAGCTCTCCTGCTGCCTTTGGCATTTATTATTCATTTATTCATCTTGAGATTTCTGCAGCGCCCAGCAAAGCTATGTCGAGGGAACCAGGCGCTCGGCAGTCATAAGGTAAAACTCGGTTCCAAGTCCAGATCCCGACGGCTGCGGTGTATGGTGTTTGGAATTGAAGCGACGAGAAGGGGGTCGCCCGAATCCCCGAAAGTGATGAAAAAGCAAAACAAATTCCCGAAAACACTTCTACCAAAGCTTTCAAAATCCCAGAAATGACTGTACTACGTCAATTTGCTGCTTAGCATATACGGACAATAATATTTCATGTAAAGAGATTGGTTAAACCGTAGCTTACGTTGCTAAATTATTTAATTATTCACCCGTTGTAGCATTGGTAAAGTCGTAGTTTACGTTGCTAAATTATTTGATGTTGTCACTGTAAAATGGAAGCTGGATTGATGAAAGAAATTGTTTCCCTAAATGGAAGTGGGATTCATGAAAACGTTCCTGTGTTCAAAATTGAAGTTGGATTGATCGAAATAATTTTTCCCGTAAATAGAAGCTGGATGGATGAAATTAAGTTTTGGATTCAATAGAAACTGGATTGATGAAAATAATTGTTTCCGTAATTATAAGCTGGATCCATGAGAATATATCTTTGCTTAAATAAAAGTTCCATTGATGAAAAATATTTCTTTCATGAAATAGAAGTTGGATTGATAAAAGTAATTTTTCAAATTAAATAGAAGTTGGATTGATGAAAAAATTTCTTAATGAAATCGAAGGTGGATTGATGATAGTTAACATGCACATAGGTAGACTTCTTACTTACCAACGTCAAGTACGGCATTGAAGACATTAGAATAATTTAGCAACGTAAACTACGACTTTACCGCATTATTGTTTGTCATCAATCCAACATCTACTTTTGGTGAGAATCCTTTTCATCGATCAAGCTTCTACTTTTGATGAGAATCCTTTTCATCGATCCAGCTTCTAGTCAAGAATTCATTGAATCAATCCAGCTTCTATTTAAGCAGGAATTATTTTTCATCAATATTATCATATTCGTATTGTTGTTACGTGGTTGCAATGTAGTTTTTTTTTTGGCCACCGCGGGGCACCCTGTTCCGCGGGGCCCTAGGCAGGTGCCTCGCGTGCCTAGGCCTTAAAACAGCACTGGCTGGAAGTCTTGGCTGAAAGATAAGTGACATCTCAACACACTTGGTGCTGGTGTATCACTGATTCAAAGTCCATGGACAGCAATTGACTTTCAATTTCAAATGGCTGCTTGTCTTATTCCCGCAACTTTCGATGAAACGCCATCTTTTATTTTCGTGACAAGCACTGTGCTGTTGATGCAGGTCCAACTCACTTGCCTGTGAATAAGCTGGTTCCCGCGATTTCGCTTTGGGGGCGCTGTAGAAGTTTCAAGTTTACGATTACAATTCTCACAGCCTGCTTTGACTGAGTGAATGAAGGTTGGTATTGATTCAACAACAGCAGAAAGATACAACTTGAGACATTCATAACAATGTATGTTTACAAACACTTTCTTCAACGAACCTGCTATGTCTACTTGAATTGTTTACAAATGAATATGCCATATTTTCTGGACTATAAGTCGCTGTTTTCTACATGAGCTTCGATGGTCCTTAGACCTTAGTCCTTCCACGCGCTTGCAGCGCATCGGGAGACACAGTTCCTCCATCCCACTCTGTCCTTCGCATTCCCTTCGGCCTCCTCCCACGTCATTTCGCCGCCGTCCAGATCCTGTGTTTCGCCATGTCTTTCTCGGCCTTCCACGTTTTCTTTTCCATCCCGTCGGTGTCCATTCTAGTGCCTGTTTTGAGAATCTTTCATTGTCCGATCTGTGTATGTGACCCAGCCATCGCAGGCGTGATATCTTCAGCATATCCTCCAGTTTCTCCATAGATGTTCTCTTTCTTATATCTTCGTTCTTTACTTTATCTCTCCAGGTGACCCCTAATATCCTTCTTTGCCACCTATGATGAGCCGCTTCTAATTTCTTTAAATTAGTTTTGGTCATAGGCCATGTCTCCGATCCATACATCACCGTTGTCAGGACCAAGGCTCGGTATAATCTTGTCTTTGTTAATAGGCTTAGTCCTTTATTTTTCCATATGCTGTTCAATCTTCCAAACTTGGCCTTGGCCTTGCCTAACCTAATTTTGATCTCTTTGTCGCAGCTGCCGTTGTTAGCAATCACACTTCCCAGGTAGCAAAAGTCCTCCACCTCCTCCAACACCTCTTCTCCAACCGTGACATCGTCTCTCAACTCCTATACTCCTACCTTCATGATCTTTGTTTTTGTAGATTTTTTTTCGTAATCCAACCAATCCCGCCTCTTTCTCCACTCTGCCCTTGAGTTCATTCATTCCTTCCCACGAATCCTCCAATAGCGCTATATCGTCCGCAAAATCCAGGTCTGCCAACCTCTCGTTTCCTTTCCATTCCAAGCCCCATATTCCCTCCTCCGTGCTTCATCTCATTACCCAGTCGATCGTCAGCAGAAACAGCATTGGCGATAAGATACATCCCTGCCTCACCCCGGTAACTATTTGGAACCATTCCCCAATCTTCCCTTCCACTCTTACCGTGCATCTACTTTCTTTATACATGCCTTTTATAATGCCTATGATTTTTTCTGGTATTCCGTACTGTGCGAGAATGATCCAAACCGTCGTTCTCTGGACACTGTCGAAAGCCTTTTGAAAGTTTATGAAGTTAATAAGTATGTTTATATTTCGAGCCACGCACTTCTCTATAATCTGCCGTAATGTGAAGATCTGATCAGTACACGATCTGCTCTTCCGAAAGCCCGCCGGTTGTTGTCTCAGCATAAGTCAACGTCTGTCGCCCCCTGCATTCTACTCAGAATTATGCTGTGACTTGTATAAAGGTGTGACGTATGTATTGAAATTTCAAACTTTTTCGAAGCGGTTATTTTTGGCAACTACTATCGGAACAAAGAAGCAATATTAAATCCCAGTTATTGAATGCGAAACTACATATTGAAAGTATTTCTATGTGCACCATAGCTTCACGTGGACGGATATATACCGACGGCGTTATCAATTTTGGTAAAGCAGCTCAACTAGCAATTGCTAAGCATATAGATCTAAAGCATGTTTAACCCTTTGAACCCTATGCTCCCACACGCTATTATTCTCTGACCCTGAGCTCCCAGCGGAATTTAGGACATGTATACATACATGCATAGATGCATATATCTAAACATACATGCATACATAAATTCATACATACATATACACATACATACATATATACACACACATACATATATATATACATACATACATATATACATATATACATACATATATAAACATACATACATACATAAATACATACACACATACATATATATACATACACACATTTATATACATGCATACATACATACATACGTACATACATACATACATACATACATATATACATATATACATGCATACATACACACACGTACAGACATAATATACATACACACATACATATATACATACATACATAATACACAATAAATACATACATACAAACATACATACATACACACACACACATACATTCATACATATATAATAGCTGGACCGCAAAAGCGGTCTTTAGGGATTTCGGTCCCTATCCTTAGGACCGCTTTTGCGGTCTTTCGGGTTCAAAGGGTTAATTAGTACTCACTTTAATAGCTTAACACAAATAAAATTTATTCCTATATAATACGCAACGTCCGATATTTAATTAGGCCAGTGCTTAAAGTGTAAAAAAAGAAGTGCCTGGACGCCCCTTACCTTTCCCTCCCCTCCTCCCACCAATACCCTTTCCCCAAACCCCTCTCCCCAACTTCCGCTCCTTACTCCCATCCCCTTCCCGTCCCTCTCCTCAACCCCATATCCCTCCAAATCCAATCAGAGGTGCAACTATAAAATGTTTCCTGAGGTGCTCATATTGCAAGCGCCGAAGGCACGAAGCCGTGATGCTTGAGTTCCAATGCGTGTAGGTCTAACGACTAGGGTGTCTGAGGGAGCGTCGTGAGCTCCCTCCGCGGGGTCTGGGGCGGAGCCCCAGAAGCCAACGCATTTTTTAGCAATTGTCATCAAATGGAAGACGTGCTAGGCTCTTGTTTTCCAGCAGTTTCTGAACGATAAAGTTATGAAAACTTCATGGTTTATCCAGTTTCCCAGACTTACACCACATCAGTAATATTATTTTCAAAGTTTTATTTCAGAAGTGTCTTGTTAATTTTTGCAGTCAAAATCCATTTAAAACAATTTCTGTTTTTGTAAATTGGCTATGCATTTTGTCCAGTTGTGTAGCCGATCGATGCCGCTACCTTGTTAGCAGATATTCTCAGTAGGCTTTGCAATCCTGTGGCACACATAATTTTCCTCAGGTGATTTATTCCAAGACGAAGCCTAGAGAATGCTCTCCGGAAAAAATGTGACTGTTAGGGCAAGGGCATCGTCATGCGGAGCTGGCTGAGTTTTGTATAACGAAACAATTCATTTAATTCCAATTGACAATTTTTCAACTCTTATTAAGCTATTGCTTCCTTCTGACCTGTTTTTTGCCTTTCTTTTTCTTTATATATCTACAGCGTAGGCACGTAGTGAGACTTAAATTCAAGAGGAGGCAACTTCACAAATTTGGCAAAATTCTGGTCATTTGGGTCATTAGTCAATCGAAGTTCTAGTATATGAAAAAAGCAAGAGGAGGCAACTGCCTCCTCGTTCCTCAATGTGGCTACGCCTATGCTACAGCGTTTTGTCCGTTGTTAACTTAATAAACGAATATATGATCATGAAGTCGTATGTAATTGTCACTCAACAGTTTCTGGGTCTTGCTGGTGAATTAGGTAAAACTGGGACAGTTGGTGTTTTATAGGTCTGGGTGAATCGTATCGTATTGTATCAATGCGTTGTATTGAAGTCATTTAACTTGATAAGTTCATTCAGTTATGAAACAGTCAAGACAAGACTCAAAGTGGATGTGATTCATGTAACAGTCAGGTAGATCGTAAACTATAGGCCTAGGCCCTAGTTGTTATGGCCTACGAAAACTCAGACGATAAAACCGGAAGCGCGTAGGCCTATGACGTGCGAGTTGGTGAACAGTTAACTAGGATGTACAAGTCAGGAATGAGGTGGAGAAACAAGTTATGTACACTTACACGGTAGAACACATTCAGAAATCAAAATGACAACATGAAATTTCATTGGAATCTTAAAAAATTAAATGCTGTTGAAAGTGACGTAGAGGAATTACACTGTTGCATGGACGCTGAATGGACGGCGTCCAGGCAGTGCTGCTTAATAAGTGGCAGGACGGCGTCCAGCCTTGAAAATAAGTGCCTGGACGCCGTCCATGACCGTCCATGCACACTTTAAGCCCTGAATTAGGCACAATTGTTTCGTTGCAGATAATTAACATTTTATATTAGAATTAAAATCTACTGTAAGACTCACATATCAGTCTTTATCAGACCAAGTCTAGCATGTGATCGGGCGCAATTAATTCATTCTTTCGTATTATTATTAGGCTTATTCATGCTTCTCTGTTTGCACTTGGGTAATTAATTATTTGTTTGAAGTGTAACACTCGTACATAGAACCGTTCCTAGACACAGCATGCATGTTAGTGAATGCAATTGTTTCCATTTCATCAATTCATGGTAATATTCATACTTGTCTTGTAGCGCCTGGTTAATTATTTGTTTGAAGTATAACACTCATACTAGTGATCATAGTCTTGGGTGTTGCTCAGATATATGGAGTTATAACCCTACCCATGATTCCGCGTCTGTGTTATTGGACTCGTTTATTTCCATTTCATTAATTCATTCATGCTGCTCCTGTAGGGCATGGGTGATTTGTTTTGTTATTTCATTATAAACCAAATTATTTCACTTATCTAGTATGCTTTATCTGCCAGTATCCTTCCTGTTTGCATTCTTTTAATATGTTGACAGCACTGAGACAACACGGCTCCTCCTTAATGACTGTTGCGCTTCAATCCATCCAATATGCATCGTCCATTTCACTGCATTTAACCCAGAACCTTGCTGTATATTTTATGTCTTTACTGGCATCTTATTAATTAAGACCTAAAGCCACTTAATAATTATTTGTCTGTGCTTATATATCTTTGCACAGCATAACGGCACAGCATCACAATTAACATAAGGCCAAAAAAAAATAATGGTGTGTTTCCGGTAACAGAGTTAAAAAAAACTTAGGTAGGTAGGGTAAAATAATTTTATGCAGTACAAAATTACGCCACTGCCCATTTATGCACAGCGGTACATGCTGTACCAAAGTATGTATTTTCTATGCGAGTATTAAAAATGCCTTTTTGCAGAATGTACCTACAAACTGCTGTAGAAAACAATCTTATTTATTTCATTTTGCTGACATCGTTTTTCTTGCAAGGTGAAATGGAAGGGGCAGGGGTGGGGAAGGAATTATGGATTATGTACATTAAACAATAAACGTGTAGCAGACAACAGCTCTTTAGGAAATATGCATGGGTGGTAACGTGAGAAAATCGCTGACTTTTCGGTGTCTGTTATCTCCTCAACATCATACATGTGTGTAAATTGTCCATGGGAAACATTGAGCCCATTTATTGTTATAATATCATTAACGCTGCATAGAAAGAAATATGGTTTCCTAACGTCGTCTGCTAAGGAGACTGCTTGTTACGAAGATTGGATGCTATGAAGACTGTTAGGTTGTTAAGGAGACTAGTTGCTAATGAAGGACAGTTTCTAAGGATAACTGTTGCTAAGGAAGGCGGTTGCTAAAGGGGCCAAGTCTGACTTTGAAACTGGTTGCTAATGAGGCTGACATAGAGGCTGCTTGCTACAAAGCTTGGTTGCTAAGAAGGCAGGTTGCTACGAAAGTAGAATGCTACGGAGGTTGTTAAGTAGGCTGATTGCTATTAGGAGGCTTTACTTTTATAATGGCACGTACGATAATAGGTACTTCTGATACAATGAATATGGGGGTCAAATTTGTGAAATAACCCTGTCAAATTACCGTGAGAAAATCCACCACTTTCGAGTCTATTATCTCCCTCTCCCAAACTCCACACTTTAGCCCTTTTATTGCTGTAATTTACTGCACCATTCTTTCCATTGAAAGACCGCTAGCGAACGTCTCTGCTTCAGTGAATGCACCTATAATGTCGCGATTCTGCATCACCGGCATGCAAAGGCTTAATGTATGTGAAGTAAAAAAAAAATTTTTAGAAAATTTTCCGAAAAAAAATTTTTTTCAAAATTTTTGAAAAAAAAATTTTTTACAAAATTTTCCGGGTCGCGGCAAAAAAGTGAGTCGGTCGGGTTACCGGAAACACACCATTATTTTGTTTTGGCCTAAGATCATTTTGTGAGGTTACAAGGACATCATAACAGTCTTGTTACTTTGTAATGATTCTGACTTTCAAATTGGTGAGCATGATAACTCCGTTTTTACAAACCTTTTTGACCATCTGCTAATTGCATGCATCAGTGTCAAAATTAAATATGACTTCTACGCAAATATGCAGATGATACATCTTTGTTAGTTGGTTCATGACACTGTTGCCGAAGAATTTGACAGCATTTCGGACTGGACTGAGACGAACAACGTATACATGTTAACCACAACAAGACACATGAAATGGTTGTATCTTGGAAAGACAAAAAAGCTCCTGTTAGACATCTCACTGATACGGGTTGAATCAATGCGGGTTCTTGGTGTTCTGTTAACTCAAGACCTCCAAATGACTACACACATTGACCATGTCTTTGTATTCTACTAATCTTCAATGTATGCACTGCATGTGCTCAAATCACATGGATTTGTGTCAGCAGCATTACAAATTGTTACTCAATCCACAACCATTGCACGTCTCATGTATGCCTCACCATGTGGTGGTTCTATACAAAAGTTAAAGGGTCGAGTAGCTGATCCGACACATGAAACGCAGAGGATTTCTGCACCCTCTGACAAAGAGTGCATCTGACCTAGCACTAGAGGCGGACAGACGTATGTTCAGTGCCATTTCCTTCAACCAACATCATGTTCTTTACCCCAATGTTCCCTCCGATTTGTTCCACTGGAAACCCTCGTCCCCATGGATTTTCCCTTCCTAGCAAAGTAATTTCATATCCAGAGTACTATATAAAAATATGTATTGATTCTCTTCCCTTGGTTATAAAACTAATGGTCTAATAGGTATAACATAGTTTTAATTTTAACTAAACATTGCCTTAATCTAATCTTTAATCATCCAATCGGACCTAGTTTGTCAATGTGTATTGTATAAGTTACATACTTGTCAGCTTATGTTTAATAAGCAAAAATTGATTGATTGAAAACAAACTGGCAGATTTACATTTGAATTGGCTTGTTGGTAACACAGACACAGTTCATTCAAAAATCAACTGTCACTGGCCTTCAGTCATAGAATTTTTCTGGATGAGTCAAGACGAGGGATATATTCATGACATTCTGGAAAGAGCTTGCAGAATGTTTGGATGCTAGGTGAATGTGGTTGCAGTCGCAAGCACTTTCTGGACACATAAACTCTACACTGTGCCACATCACATGGGTCCTGCTGTTGTCTCATGGGCCGGCCGTTTTTCTTTCCTAAGTTGCCATTCCTTATCCTCTGCAGTCATCCTAGCACTGTGTGAGACATGCATCTGTGGTAGCACATCTGACTGTACATATCAAGTCAGACATTGCTCTCATCGCATATCACTGCATAGATGGTGGTGGCTGTCATCTACAATTATGGTAGACATCAAGTCCATCCTATGGCAGAAATGCTGTGTATATCCTCATGTCAAATTTAAGCTTGTACATCATTGTTGCCAACATCTATCGTTCTGATCTAGTCGGTGAATGTTACAACAACCTCGCAACTCTGATGCCGTCCATCTACATCGAGGCTGGCAAAAGACTTCTTCTGTGAAGTGATCGGAACTGCTCTGGGTCTGGCTGCTCTGGCAGTTAAATCAGTGACGATCTAGGCCTTTATCAGGATGTCTTTATACTGACTCTAGGGAAAAAGCATCCTTGATGTCCTATCTTCTGACCTCTTGATTTCAGCCATCTTTCTGCAACTGGAGCTACCTGCACCTTCTATACAAAACTGTAGATTGATCAATTTTCCCGTTCATAGAGTGCTGATTGTGCAACCTGAGAGAAGCGTTTGGAACTGCATGATCTTATCCCCTCATCTGCACTGAAGTTCAGAAAATCATTCTTTCTCTTCCACCTTCCTAATACAGAACTTCATTACGACCATCCCTTCTTTACACGTCTCTACAATGAACTAGCACTTAGTTTTATGTACACTGAAGAAATTAACTACTGGTATGTGTTGTCCGTGGGACTCCTGGAACTTGTTTTCCTCTTATAGCCAGTTGCATGTGCCATATACATGGCATATCTATGATATTCTATGTAAGGCATAATCAGGTTTGCAGCAGTCGTGCCGCCAGTAAGTTTTAAGATGAAAATTGTCACATGTAAATATGTAATTAAAGGCTTCTTGCTTTCTTGTGTGAACTAGTGGTGTTTCTGTTGTAATTTTATGTGCTGTATTTCTGGTTTTAGAATTACAGTTGAAGCAGATTTGTGCATCCCTGACCAGACAAATTTTTTGATAACATAGAGAAGTTAAACAGAAAGTTATGTGTGATTCAAAATCAATTTCTGTTCACAGTCGCCCAGTTTGTCACTTCTTTGCAAGTGGACAGTGTTTTAGAGGACAACATTGTCGCTACCTTCACTTAGGTGAAACAGGTCATGTTGATTTGTTGAATCAAGATGTGTCAGGGTTACATGGCAACTTCAAAAGAGATACAAGGAATACTAGTAATCTAAGTCGATCCTCTTTTTCTGCAAACGAAAGAAGTAATTGTAACCGACTCATTTGCAACCATTTCCTCCAGAGAGGCTGGTGTAGGTTTGGAAGGTCATGTAAGTACTCCCATGCTGTTGCTCAGTCAAAACAGTCGGCTCCAACTGGAAAACCCCAAAAATATGACACAACTTCAGCAGAGTGTAATATGATTGCAGATGGAGAAATTATGGCTGAAACCTTATCTCAAGAGGAGGATAAATTGGCTTCCTCTTCAAATAAGAATCCAATTACTTTTCCAAGTTCCAGAAAACTCTGTAGGTTCTATAAGGCTGGCTTTTGCAGCTTAGGACAGAGATGTCGGTTTAAGCACATTACTTCCCCATTTACAACTACGAGGTCACGCTCTGATGAAAGCAAGACCTGTGCATTATCATTTGGTTTTAGAGGTATGAAGTCTGCCAATAGTGAGACATCATCTGACTCTGGTTTGGTGGAAGACTTCATTCCAAGATGTAAAAGAGAAGATTTGCCTGTTGATGTAATCAGTGAAGCAAATACTGAAGGAAAGATTCTAATTACTGCAGCTGAATCAAACTGTCCAAATCAGTGCAGTAGTACTAAAGTTACAGCTGAAGAACTGCCAACAGACTTAAGGAGAATAGAAATTGAGCAGCTGAAAAAGAGGTATCCACATGCAAAAGATATTTCATCTGATGGCCAATCCGTATTCCAGTTCGTCTTTGCTTGCACTGACCCAGACTGGGTAAGTAGTTTGTGTTTTAAATTTTTAAATTTTTTTAGCAATCCTTGTGTCTGAATCAGTGTTTCCCAACCCAAGGGTGCCATGAACCACCTGCTCAAGAGGTGCTGCAGCTAATTGGCAGAATGTCAAAAAACGTGAAAAACTATTATCCTCGCTTCTGATATAGTGCCTGCCAGTAGATCCAAGACATCGTAATTTTATAATGTATACTGAAATTCTGATTTGCTGAATGATGCTTGCTTTTTAAATTAAATGATCTGTGTGGGAAATCATCACTGAATGACCTATAAATTATTGTTATAGTTTGAAAACCGTCAAAAACATTTTTTTACTAATCGGCAGGCTAGAAAATCCGGATAATTCCGGATAGTCCAAAATCGGCAAAATCGGTTTGCCGATCCGGATTCCGGTTAAGCCCTACCATCCAGCAATGTCCAAGGCAGCATCAACCAAGTTTTCTAAGCACTTGTGGTATTTGTCTCCAGAAATTGTTGGCTTGGCTTTTTCGATGAAGAGGCTGATGGTGAGTGTCATACAAAGTGGAGATCCACATCAAGAGCATATCATACCAGTTGGCTAAATGTTGACCTTCAATCATTCCAGGACAAGAATCTAGAAGATTTTGTCACAACAAATATCACTGCTCAAACTGATGGAGATTTCAGTAGGATTTCTTGCAGTTGATCATGCAACTTGGGAAAAACATGATGACTTCAAGCAGGTTGCAGACCAAGTTATATTTGTGCTCATTGTGCCTAAAAGAACTGACCTTGCACAGCTGAACTTAATTCCTGTGTGCTTTGCATCATCATTTGTTTGGCCATATCTTCCAATCTAGACAATTTGCCTTGTCAATTGAGAATGAAGAGAATAACTTCAGTGTATTGTATAAATGTCCACCAGACATAATGATAGCTTTTGAAATTATATTAAGTGATAACAAATAGTTCAATATATTAATACCAATAATTCCTAATTACCTATGAGTGGCGTAATTATTAGAATTATATATTATTTCGATCATCTTATCTGATCCCTTGGGTCTGAAGTCTCTGATGTAGAACTCTTGATGTTTGCTTAGAAAGATGATGAACTGTTGTGCGTACGTTCGCTCGTCTTCTTCAATTAATCCAATGTGTATCGTCGATTGACCTTGAAGATATTTTGGATTGGGATGAAAGTTATCGATGATAAAATTATTCGTCGTCTAGCATGTGATGTGGAACAAGATAAAACCACAATTGTTCACTTGTAGCTATCGCGAAACATCATACAATCCATCGATAAGTTTGTATTCCAGCGTTCAAAGTTTCTTGTGGAGACCCAGGTCTCCGAGCGCTCTAGGCGCGATCTCACCTTTTTATAGCACCTTGTCCCAGATAAAATTGGCGCGAACCAACGCCAATGGCGGAGCCCCTATGTAGGTTAATCTTTGGTAATTGGTTGACTGACTCTGACGTCATGTTTTTAGCAGTGGCGTAGCCAGGAATTTATGATGGGGGGGTTTTGGGATTTAAAATACCGGTAATTTGTGTTTTCAACCGAAAAATTGCGAATATTGTTAAAACTTCATCGTGCTGGGTGCAAAAAAAAATTTTCCCCTAAGCCAATGGGGGGGGTTTTAACCCCCAAAACCCCCCCTTGCCTACGCCACTGGTTTTTAGGGTATCAAGACGCCGTTGTTGATAGCTTCTCTTCTTCTTGGTCGGCCATTGTTGTATCTTGGAGTAGATAATTTCGGCCATAGTCGGTCAATTTAAGGAGTTGAGGGTTAAACTCAGGTATACATGAGTTGAATGATAAACCAAGTTGTCGTTGGGCTGTGACTGACGGTGAAGGGAAGGTTAAAGTTACTTCTATAGCATTGTTTCCCATCCGGTCCTTTCAAGATTGGTGTAGCGCCAATGAAGATTAACTCAATAGTCCTTAAAAGGGTAATTGATTATCTAGTCGAGCAATCCACGGATGATTAGTGTAACTGCATTTCTTCTGCTAATCGTAATAAGACCATAATTCATTGTATAATTAGCAAATTGTGAAGTAGAACTAAATTTAATTGATTTTTGTTATTGAATCACATTTGTATTGGATTGATACTGTTAATAATTGCCTGTTCAATAAAACAAGTTATTGGCTAGCCCAAATGTCTGAGTCTGGTTCTACCTCTTCCCTTCACCATGACCAGGAGCCTAGTGCTCAAGGGCTGCTGCCCGAGGGTGATTCGCTTTTCCTATGCGTCTAAGAAGAACCTCTTACCCAGGTTGAACGCCCTAGAGCGGGGACAAATAGCACAAGGGAGGGTCCTGGAAAGTTTAGGTGATAACATAATTGAAATGAGAAAATGCTGGCAGATCTATGGGCCTGTAAGAATCCTGATCTTGACCCGTCCCAGATTGCTCTCAGCTCGAGAGTCGCGGATAATGTAATGCATGGTACCACTCAAGGCCACAGGGATACCACATCTTCTATTTCAATTAGAGGGAACTCACCGGCAATAAGAGGAGACAGGGATTTAAGGTTCAATACAATAGATAACTCCCGCCACCATTCAAACTATGCCAGCAACCCCTCAGGGGTCAACTCTGAAGAAGGCCCGGGTTCTAACTCCTTTCAGGCTAGACAATACCAGGATGAACTGTCGGCAGCCCACACCACCCTGTTACAGATGGGAACGTCACTAGAAATAGAGGAAGATGACCCGTTACGCCAATGGGGAACCCAACAATTGGGTAATCTGAAATGGGGTGGAACAGAACATTCTCACTTAACGGTTTTTAGATATAATAACTCTTGAAATTCAGCTGACTTACTGGCTCACGATGGTATGTCGCAACGTTAACTTCTTATAGAGTCCGTTAGTCGTTTAACTTGATAGCCAAGTTATATTCTCAACTGACCGACTAATCTGATTACTTAGTCGAAGAAACACACAGTTTTCTTCTCGTCAATCTACGACAGCAGTAGAAAACGCCTCTCTCTATCTGCTCACCATGTTCGAACTTTTCTTCCTCTGTGTTTTCATTGGATTTCCGTCCCTGATTACCATGACAACTTCTCAAAATAAACTGGTCACGTGTTCGCCGGTTAATCATTTCTATTTTAATACGTTTTATTTCTCTAGCAACCCTCATTCTAATTACACATCGCTACCAATTAACTAGCTTATTCTATCCTATATTAATTAATTAATTAAACTAGGCATTTGATAAGAATTATATCGCTACAATATGCACTTCACTAAAGCCCCATTTAGTGGTAAATTATGACTTCTGCATTATTTCTTATTTTACACTGTTGCTTTTCAGCCATATGATGTCAAAGAAATCAATTTACAAGTAGTGT
Organism: Aporrectodea caliginosa; assembly: GCA_020284085.1. Taxonomy (NCBI): domain Eukaryota; kingdom Metazoa; phylum Annelida; class Clitellata; order Crassiclitellata; family Lumbricidae; genus Aporrectodea; species Aporrectodea caliginosa. Next base: position 1,693,585 of record JACEVL010000373.1, read on the forward strand.
TTCCTGCACATTACCCATCTGATGTATGTATTGTTACCTTGTTTACTAAGTTTTAAACATAAAGTTCAATACTTTTGAATTAACATTTTTATGATGCTAGTGTGATAACTGATATTTTATTTTAGATTCTTATCTTACTGAATCGCTAGGATTCAGCGAATCGATGGCACAAGGTGACAAGGTGATCTTACTAGGCTAATGTGTTCGTATGACCCTAGAACTTTCTACTGGTAACATTCACTTTGCAAAGTGTGTTCTGGCCTTGAAATGTTGACTTCAAAATCATCTTTACCTGAACTCATTTCATCAAATTGTAATTCATATCAAATTATGGAAAATGGTTTTGACAGTAAGTAACCCGTGGGCTGTTCTGAAGAACAGTGTAAGACCGTGCTGTCCAAAATGCGCCCCACATGCTGATTTTAAGTGGCCCACCAGAGTCAGGCAATTTGAATCCCATTTGAAGGGACAAGACTGGACAGAGACTGCAATGAATGGATTTGGCTTCTGAGTACTTTCAGTACAAGGAGTGGTGCTCTTGAGAGTCTGTTCACCCATAACTCAAACTACAGTTTAGGGCTGTCAACGGATCCCGGGCCCCCGTTCGTAGGGTCAAGCCCGGGCCCTTAAACCAAAGCCCTAAAACCCAACCGAAGAAGCATAATACGGTAAGTGGGTATAAATTTTAAAAGTTTTGTCACGTTCCACGGTGGAATTACGGACATCATCTGTCGCGTGTGAAGCTTTGCAGTTGAACCTGTAGTGTATACACTAGGTACAATGGCGGATTAGTCATCGACGCGGGGCGCTGTTGGAACCTGCACCTAATTGCTGGCTACCATAAGACCACCCATGGGCTCCTATATGATAAGGGTTATTATGCAGAAGTCCTTGGACAAGCCTACCGCCTGTTGGCTGACACGCAAGCCAAAGATGACCAACTTTGAATTAGGCCCTAATGCAACGACTCTTACATAATTAGACATAGGCGCGGAGGGGATTTGGCTTCTGTGCAATATTTACAAATTTATAGATTAAAAACAACAAGTAACACCACCAAGATTCTTTCATATTTGGAATGACCCCAACAAACTGATTACATGAAAAAAATCAGCCGTCTAGCTCATTTCCTGGCCAAGATATGACAGTCCAAACTTGGTGGATCATGCTGTTTTCTCGTGAATCGTTTTTTGCTTATTAACTTCAAAAATTAATTTACATGGAAAGGAGCTGAGCACCCTCATGAATTTTTCACCAATGACAGTTCTAGGCAGTGTTGCCAGGTACTTTCCGGAAATCCCGCCCAAAGGCTTCCCAAAATCCGCCCAAAAGTAGCCCAATATAAATTATAGCGTAAACAAAATGAAAATAGCTGAAAATGTTCAAAATTTATGCAATTATTTAATTCTAATTGAACTTTGGTAATTTGTTTCATCGTAAAGTTCAAAAATTGAATGCATCTGAACAGGGTAATTTCTTCCTTAACATCTCAAACATTTCACATGTTAGCATCTGAATGTATTTTTCACAGTCTTTGCAATACCGTTTTCCGTATAGCGGACAAGAATGAAAGTAGCCCAAAAAACCGCAACCCGTGGACAGCGATTATTTCCCGCAACTAAATTTTGAAACTAGCCCAATTGGGCGGGAAAACCGCGGAACTGGCAACACTGGTTCTAGGTGTCCACAATATATGTGCAAATTTTCATGAAAATCATTAACTATAGTTTTCACTTTTTGGGCAAGCCATAAACCCCACTTTGACGATAATCGCAAGGAAAATGTCCTTGGAAATCACAGACTTAATGAAACCAATCAGGCAATGACTATATGTCTCAAGAGCACACATGTACCTGAATATAAAACCAGTGTAAGTATTGCTATATACCATTCCTGCCTGCTGATATGATGTCTGAAACTTGAGCTAAAATTGGCTTCTGTTAAATATTTACAAATTTATAGATTAAAAACCAAAAGTAAAATCACTCAGATTCTTGCATATTGGAAAAGGGCACAACAAACTGATTACATGCAAAACATTTCAGCCCTTTAGCTCATTTCCTGACCAAGATATGACAGTCCAAACTTGTTGGATCATGCCGTTTTCTCGTGGTACGTTTTCTGTTTATTAACTTCAAAAATTAATATCTCGGTCAAATTTTGAGATATTCTGCTAAAATTTTCACTGTTATTCCTAATTTTGCATGTAGTTTATGTACAAAAATTTTCAGAAAAATCCAAGGGTTGTGGTGGCAAATTGTTATTTTACTGGTTGATTTGATGTGGAATGACCCTTCTGCCTTCCTACCTTAGTGAGCTCTCTTGCCCTACCCTTAGTGCTCGGTGCTCCGTCCTCCTCTGTTCGGCTGAACAAGGTCTCTTTGTTCCTTTTGCTCGCACCTCCATTAGGCAGAGCTGCACCTTTTTGGTGGTCCTAGGAATGGAGCAGAGCGCCAAAGGGAGACTAATCCTTTACCTGGAATAGCCTCCCATTGGCGCTCTGCTCCATTTCTAGGACCCCTTTTCAGACATTCCTCTTGTATCTTACGATGGTTTTATTTGGCTGCAATGGGGTTTGGAGCGCCTCTGAGTAGTCCCATTGAAAAGGTCCTATACAAATTCTCATACTGAATGAATGAATGAATGAAAAGTGCACATTTGTTCTACTTTCACTGAAGAATCCTGGACTGAATCCAGATAACATTAGCATGTACCGGCTAATCTCAAATCTAACATTTTTATAGATAGATAGATTTTGTGGATTATGAAAAGGCTTTCGTTAGAGTCGATTGGAAGAAATTAATGCATGCACTGAGAAGAATAGGGGTGGACTGGAAAGACAGAAGACTCATAGAAAACCTATACATGGGACAGAAAGTAAGAATAAAATTAGAAGGAGAATTTTCAGAACCAGGAGTGATAGGTAGATGAGTTCGACAAGGGTGCCCGCTGTCACTAATCTCTCTCTTCTTTGTTTCTCCTCCGTCAGGCCAAGGCCAACGATGAGTCCTCAACTTGTCGTCTCCAGAGTTCTCTGTCCTTGATTTTTTCCTTTGCTTCTGCAATGTTCATCTTCATTCTCTCCAGATCCTGTCGTATATTATCCATCCATGTCTTTTGTTGTCTTCCTCTACTCCTAGTTCCCTTTACATATCCGTGTAAAGCCATCGATGGTAATCTATCATTGCCCATTCTCATCACATGTCCCAGCCACTTTAGCCTTTTCTTCCTTATTCTATCGACAATTGTATCTGTCTGTCGCTGTCACTAATACTCTTTAACAATTAATACGAGAGGCGATGGAAGAGGTGAAGGAAGGCATAAAGGTAGGAGGAAGATTGACAAAAGCACTAAGATCTGCAGATCACCAGACAATGCTGGCAGTTAGCCAATAGGGGCTACAGAAAATGATGTATCGCTTAAATAAGATTTTGAAGGACCATGATATGAAAATAAACATCAAAAAGACAAAGATCATGAGGATAAGCAAAGGAAGGGAAGCAACAGTAAAAATCACTATAGATGGAAAAGAACTGGAACAAGTCAGAAAAATCTGTTATGTAGGAAGTATGATCACAAATGATGCAAAGTGTCATGTAGAAATAAAGAGAAGAATAGCTAGAGGAAAAGATGCCTGCTATAAAAGAAAGGAATTAATTAGAGGAAAGCTAAATAAGAATCTGAAGAAACGAATTATCAAGTCTATGATATGGAGTGTGATGCTGTACGGCTCTTGAACATGGACTCTGAGGAAGGAAGACATCAGAAGATTAAAGGCCTTTGAGATGTGGATATGGCAAAGGATGGAAGAGTCAGCTGGATGGATCGGAGGACAAATTAAGACATACTACAAATGGTGGACGAAAAAAGATCCATGATATGGATAATAAGAAGTCGACAGAGAAAATGGTTGGGCCACATTATGAGGGGAGACTCACTACTAAGAGCAAGAATTGAGGGCCAGAAGACAAGAGGAAGACCGAGAATGATGTTGTTGGACTGGATGATAGAGACGGATTACATCAAGTTGAAGGAGAGAGCCAGACAACGTGACAAATGGCGACATTGGACGTATGAACCTGCCTAGGAAGGCAGAGAACCAAAAGAAGAGAAGATAGATAGATATATTCTTTATTGAAACCAATTGTATACCGCATTTTGGTGTACAAAAACTGAAGCATATCAATAACATTAAAGGTTGCTTGAAGCAAAAATGACCTTATGCTGAGCCAGTGAGCCTAACATCGTGTTTCGGTGAGGGCCATTCTACAAAGTAGGCTATGCTTAGACTGATTTTGGAAATATGCGATGCAAATGATTCTGGGAGTGCCAAACTGCTTGTTCTCCTTTGAGTTAACACTGTGTTCGACACAGATTACAACGAGCGTTATCACACATCTCTAGACCTCCCAATTTTTAGCTGACCTATGGACTGGCTTTAATCCTTCCTGGATGAGCAGGCAATATTTATTTGTATATATCTCTACCGGTAGATGCTTACTATTGCACCTTTAAGCACTGCACAAAGTGCTGCCTGCACCAGTCTAAAAGATGACTGTAGTCATTTATAACAAAAAGTTAATCCATAACTGAGCAGTGCTCAGATCACTAGAAGAGTGATCACCAGTCGCAAGCTCCCACTGATGGATTCCCATTCAGAGCTGATAGTAGCTTGTTGTATGATGTGTCTCAGTTTTTCGACTCCTTCCACTGCTCGTCTACGTATAGCTGACATGACTTTCGACGCTTCATTCTTAACGGGCTCAGGAGCGTGATTGTGTTCCGATGTTGAGAGAATATTGTTGGGGCTTTTTATTCTTCTATGGTTTTTCTTGCAGCACCTCCATGACGTACTTCCGTCTTTGTTTTCTCTTTCCTTTTGATATCTGTAGCCAGAGACCAGCGGCGCTCTTATGTTGGCACTGTTTTGTCAGACCTGTGCTCTTTTTCGGATCACCCTTGATTCTATGTGCTTCAGGAACTCAGAACTTGCTGCCATCTGTCAACTCTTGTTGGGAAGCTGTTGGTCAGGTGTGTGCATGCGTGCAGGTGTGTCTAACCTTGTTAAGTTATCTGAACGCTGTTTGCTAACTGAAAAATGTTGTGTTGTTAATGACATTTAATATCATATTGACTAGCACAGAGAGTGCCTCTGATTTGTTTTGCTCTTTGAGCGCCACTAATGTTCAATTGAAGTTACAGTCCCCACTAAGGTTTCACAAAAGGTTTAGAATTGCTGCTGATTCCTCTGTTTATTCAGCTGAATTGACAGCATTAATAGCATCTCTGAAGTGGAAATAATTTTAAAATATTAATCGAACAAGCCAAAATTAATCGATTAAAATTTTGAGAAGAGGAGCGCCACGTTGTAGCATTGTAGCAATCCACCATGCACTGTGTGGTGGATCCCGAGTTAAGCATCGTCTTACAAAGGCTGTTGACGTCGGCAGAAATTATTTTGAACAGTTCTCACGGTTCGTTTGTGGTCTGAGGGCATAATCCAAGAAGGGCGGGTGGACAGGCAAGCTGCCCCTCCACGCCTATAGACTCTGGCTGGGAGGCTAAATTTGCTGACAGCGGAGGGGGGGTTGGCTGTTTATGCCGGTGTCCCGAGATATTATATCCGCCCCCTAAAGCATATCCCCGGATGGAATAAACCGCTTTAGAGTATCCGGGGGATAAACCATTCTATCCCCCCCCATTGTCATACGCATCACGATAGCTTCGACGAAAATCCAGTAAACATCACCAAAAACGAAGTAAATTGATTTCAGGTCGACTTACAAACTAAACATACGCAATTTAAAAATGTTATGTGTACAATAAATCCAAACAGTACGACTGGATACACTTAGAAACCGCCAACAATGCAAACTGAGCCGAATACTCCATTTCGCTAAGGGGATACTCAATTACTCATGTATGCCATTGTATGGGGATACTCTATTTCGTGACACCGGCCCCCTTCAGACCAGACCCGTTCATGAGGGTTGCAGAATGTTGCACCCCTCGGGAAATGTGTCCGCACGCAAGCTATCCTGCATCCAGCACTGGCTGGCCGGTGACAGCTGTCAATCAATGTAGCACACTAGGGAATGCAAACCCGGGTTACCCGAACCCGGGTAACCCGGCTTTTTTCCAAACCCGAAACCCGGGTTTGAACGCGATTGAAACCCGGGTTCGACGGGTTTGAAAATCGTAACTTTAACCGTCCTTCACGGTGTGAAACTCACAAATGCAGAGTAATGGAAATATAACGATAATAGTGGTTGATAACGGGTTAACGTAATACAACTTCTAACTACTTATTTATCGGCTCATTCCATATCTTTATTGGGGACTTCGTATGAGTATGGCTTCCCATTTCACACGACCAGTGACTAATTTTGGGTGTTTTGACACGTCGGCGTCGTAGCTTCGAATTCGTAAATAATAGCAGTAAACTGTTTTTATTTGAATTTAGTGATTTCAGATACAAATCCAAACAATGTCTAATTCAGCAAATGTAAAGGATGGTGTTTGGGATCATTTCGTTCACGATTCTGAGGGCCAGACGGCTCAATGTCAGTTATGTAACTCGCAGCAAAAATTGCCAGCGGTGCAACAAGAAATATGCATAGGCTATTCATCTCGGGTCCAAGCATAAGATAAACCTGCTGAAACACAAGGACGTTGGTGACCCTTGTCGTTCTGACGAAGCCAATGACGGTAGGCCTCTTAGTCCAAGCACAATCACAGGCAGCGATATGTCTCCAAAGCAGCATCTACTTTAGTAAGTTCTGGCTCTGCCATATTGGGTTGCAGAGTAACGATGACTAAATTATCTTCTGAAAGCAAATGGGCAGGCACTAGAATGGCCTAAAGCTGAAATGTAGACGATTAAGCTGTCATTTGACAATTATTTTTATAGGCCTATGCAATGTTTCTTTCAGACAGAACACTCCGGAACGGCATTCCGTGAATTTTTTCAGGCTGCTAAAAATTATTTTATTTACTTACATTTTTTATAAAAAATTATTTAGTTAATTTAATTTAATTTCAGCGTTTTCAGTGTTTATTGGTATTCAAGATGCTATAAAATTAGAGGCTCAGGTTTAGGCCTTCGGAACCCTTGCAATGTCTTCCATAACTGTTCTGGAATTGTTCAGTTCCGGAACATTTTTTATTGAAAAACACTGCTTATATAAAAAAAATATCGCGATTATCCTAAAGTTTGCTTTTTATGCAAAATTCTTGACTGTTGGAGAACGTTGGACTTGTAGCTGCATACGACGACGTTGTTCTTACGCAAGAAATAGTGCAGTAATAATATTTATCATGTAAAATTTGTTAACCCGTCGTTACCCGGGTTTTCACGGCGGTCAAACCCGAAACCCGGGTTTAGAAAAAAGACCCCGGGTTTGCATTCCCTATAGCACACATATTACGACATTTAACTAGTCTCTAGGAATCAATACCAAATTTGGAGGCTGTTTTCCTGTAAATGTTGTTGATACATTGAATACAGTGATGGGATTTGGGAAATAGCCCTTGCAAGTTACAGGTGAGAAAATTAATTCCTCTGCCTGCGATGTATTACCCTCCCTACCCCTTCAACCATCCGATGCATGTTAATACTGAGCATGGGAAACTTTTAGCCCATTTATTGCTCTAATTAACGGTGCCCTTATTTACATACTTCTGGCAAGGAAAGCAGTGTTATCAATGTCGCAAATCTGCACCTCTGGCACGTTAAATTCATGTGTCAATTAAAAAAATTCACAAAATTTTCCCAGTCGGACCTAAAAAAGTGACTCGGTCGGGTTACCGGAAACACAACATTATTTTTTTGGCGTAACGCAGGGGATTTGGAAATCAACGATGACAATAAAAAAAACTGACATTTAATGTGGATGACTCAGAATTAACTTAGATGCTTATGTACTTTTTGATGATGGTGATAACTGTAACTCTGATTTTGAGGGTTCTTAATAATTAAACTTGCTGTTTTGTTAGTTAAAGATATGTTACAAATGTTTCGATGGTACTGGCAGTTTAGTTTCTTTAAAAATTGGATTGATGCTGACTTTCCAGGAACACTTTAAAATTGTTTTTATCCATTTGCGGTTGGGCTGGGAGTGCTTCCGAGTAGCTATCTTGGAGAGGTGCTATATAAATGCTCAGAATGAATGAAATGGCAGCATTACAGATTTCTAAATTCAAAGGACATAATCAGTTCGCAGGTTTTAACATATATCCGTTTCAGATGATGACCGTCTGCGTGCTTGATGACGGAAGACTGCCAGAAACTGTGAGAAGGTAAGGTTGTTGGGTGCAGTATGTTTGCATGTGTATGCAGTGCTTTTTTTCTAGATAAAAAGGTTCCGGAACTCAACAAATTCAGAACAGTTATAGTGGCATATTTTATGGTAATAGTTCTCACTGGTGTAGACTTTTCCAAAATATTGGGGGGCATGGGATCTGGACATTCAGTCTCAGAAACTTAGAGCCAGAGCTAGACTTCATTGTCATCGCTCATCAATCATTGTTATTCATCCGATCTTCATTAAAACAGTTTCCAGTCCAAGTTCGTCATTAAACAATCCGGGCAGGAAACAAAGCGAAGACCCTTCGACGCATGTCATTCCTTTGTACGAAATAATTACACACAGATTCAAAATCAAGTTGGTCAGTTTAAGTACTTCTGCGACTGTTTGACTGTTTGAAGCTTTTTGTCTTTGTCATAGTTGGCTACAATCGCTCGAATGCTTGTCTTTATTTTCAAGCACATAATTACTAGAAAAATAAGAAATAATCGCATGTCCCCTGTGGGCTTCCGTATGTATACAGGACACTACATTGTCAAAGTCAATGTCTTTAACAATACTACCTTAAATTAGAGAAAAATTAAGAGAGACAGATAGAGACAGAGAGAGACAGGGAGAGAGACAGGGAGACAGCGAGCGAGAGACAGACACACACAGTGAGAGACAGAGGAACAAGACAGGTAGCCTATTATTTCAGACATTTCTTAAATTCTCGAGCTGAAGGGTTAAAGGGCATGCAGTGGAAGTAAACCTGCAAGGGGAAATCATGCCTGCAGCCGGGCTCAGGTTGGCTGTATATTGCTGTGTGCATCCGAGTGCACAACAAAGATAAATCTTAATGTACAACACACATCACACATACGAAGTCTGTGACCCTATAGTATCATGTATCATGGAACATCCGCCATATACAGGCCACAGATCAGACTGCAGAGGCTGAGTGCTGAGACATAATACTGTACACAGGCCTTTTGAACTCCGTGCGCGCTAGTTTGAAAAGCCGTTCGCACACGTGCACGCTGGCTAGCAGTACGGCACTGCTCAATAAAATAATTAAAATAAGTAAATGTGGAGATTTATTATTATCACAGTCTACAGACCTTAGATGTAAAAAATGTACATTTCTTATTTCTTGATAAACACGCGTTTTCAAACATATCATATTTCAAATCACTCATTTATGCAGTGTGTTATTAGGCTGTGTGGCATCAATATATTTACTTAAAAGTGCAAACGTTTTTACATCTATAGATTATGCTACAGGGTAGGGCTATATACACGTAGGCTACACTTACCTTCTGGTGTTAGGACGCTTGAAGAAACTAGAATTATTGTTTGTCGATTGCTTACTCGCTTCATTTTCCATAAAAAAAACAACTGCCGGCGAGACTAAATCACGCAAAATACCCAAAAACGCTCAATGCAATGAAATTAGAATAGCTGTCGATAAGACTGTCAGAGCAACCAAGGACCTATTATACACTCTATATATAATTATATATATACATTATACACTATATACACTATCTATATATATGTAAATATATACACTACATATTGTATACTAAATGCAGATTCCTTGAGAGCAACCAAAGGAAGAAAGCATACGAAAGTACGATGGCCCAGAAGGACCAAGTTGTTTTGTTTGAAAAAGGATAACCCACTCCTTAAATAGTATAAATTATCCTCTGGATTTTTTGGGGGGCAATGCCCCCCCCTCTCAATTATTGGGGGGGGCACATGTCCCGGCAGAGTCTACGCCTATGATAGTTCTATTTCATATAATATCAATATCAATAAACACTGAAAGCACTTAGATTAAACAAAGATATCTAAATAATTTACAAAAATTTTAATGAAAAATTTAAATTAGCTAAATTATTTTTTAATAGCTGAAAAAAGGTCCTGGAATGGCGTTCCGGACCGTTCCGGCTGAAAAAAAGCACTGTGTACATGTATATGTATCTGGATATTTTTATGGTGCCTGTTAGCCTTCTTAAATCACTTCTAGATTACTTATAATGCCATTGAGCCTTCTGAAATCAGTTCTGGAATTTCAGTTTTTGATGGATTAGCAACCATCCGCAACAACATGTTTTCACAAGCAGTGGTGATGTAAAGAAGAATTAGAAGATAAGCTGTCAAAAGAAATGTGAATATGCATTGGAATGATATCAAGGTGTATGTATGTGTATGTCATGTAATGTAACTGATGGAGCCGTTTTCATAGACTTTGTAAAGAGCGGCAAATAATTGTGATTCCAAACATTGCAGACTGCAGGTAGGAATGTGTGAGATAGTAGTGGTTAGGAATGCTCAGTGCAAGGGTTTTATAGGCCAGACAGCCAGTTTAATCTTTTGCTGAATTCAACAAGCATCCAATGCAGCTGACTTAGCAGGGTTAAGACTTGTTTGTGAGAGTACATACATGCAGTAGCATGTGAATTAGAGAATTTTGATGTGTTGAAGCCTGTTCTTGACTTCAGGATCTGATATACCTGCAAACACAGAGTTAGCATAACACTGGACAACAAATGTTAACTTTGTTTGTTTCCAAAAAACTTTAGCTGTTTTCTATAGAATTTGGCACACTGAATACAGTGGTGTTCTCAGAATTTTTGTATCACATGAGGTATTTTAGTAAAATGGTATGCAAGATTTTAAAAGAAACACAAAAATTTTAGTGCATACATTTACAGTGTACTTGTAATTTAATTTGTGGACACCTTAAAACTGAACTGCCACTGATTTGAGCTTGTTTTCTGTGTTGGGAACTTCTCTGCACCCCAACAGGAAGTGCTACAACTTTCAGATCACCACACCAATTCCAGTTATGCTTGCTGTACTGGATGGATGACAGTAACAGCTTTATTGTATTGTATTGTATTTACGGATTTCTAAAGCGCCTCTCACAGTACAACCTAATAAGGGGCGCTCCCAGTGCCAAAAGACCCGCGAGAGCAAAGGGCCAACAGACACATAGGCGCGGTATTGGGCAGTAGCAGTCCGAGTCCGAGGCACCAAGAGGTCATGTTGGTCTAATGAACGGAGAGGGTGACCAGAAGCAGCCGAAAGAGGACAACAGATAAGATCACAAAGATAATGTAATGTGGAGCCTGACCCAAAAACGCTCTGGAAATAAAGAAAAGAACTTTAAACTAAATACGGGCAACGAGCGGAAGCCAGTGTAAGTGCTCGATCATGAAGCATTATAGTATCGTACATATCTTTCATGTGAACAGCATGCCCTACAGGTATTGATGGATACATATTTCCATTGTGTAATAACAGTGCTTCAAGGCTTAAGCACCTTAATATCGAGCTGCATTGGTTTCCCAGTCGCTTTTAGTACACTCTCATCGTTAAAGTGTTAATTCAATTGGACCTTTAAAGTAGGCCACAGATCATTCGTTGAAGCCCTTCTTGTTGCAACTGTGGAGGTCAGTCAGACCTCTCTCCTTGTCTAAGCGGGACCAGTGGCTGTGTTCAGTTCCAAGGGCAGTAAATGGACCTGTGACTCACTGTGGCATGACACTGGCGATCAAAGCATGCGCTATATAAGTTTAATTAATTTTAGCCTTATTATTATTAATTTAAATTTTATGAAGGAATCCATTTCCTTTACAGTATGTTATGCATATGATTCGAGGTGATTTCTAAAATGATCATGAAGTTGTATGTTGCCGTGTTGACTGTTTATGTGAGAGGGTAATCCAGGCTGTAACGGGATTTTTGAGGATTGCCCTTTTGACGTTAGCACTTGAAATGCGATAGGCGGAACTGTCATAATTTGACTTGTCTGTTGTGTGGTCACTCAATAAAACAGTTTCCATAAAAAAATCCATGTGTGATAAGGTTTTCTTGTAACTGAATAATGCAAGTAATGTAGCAAGTTCTCCAAGTTTTGTAGCTATAGACCATGTTCAAAGGGGAATGTGCTGAGAGAAATATCCGAGGATATGACCGGGGTTATTGCATGGGGAAATGACCGAAAGAAATATTGATGTGTAAATATCCAGAGGAAATTTCTTGGGGAATAGGAAGATTTTCTCATACCAAGTGAAAATTTAATTAAACAAACTATTAGGGTAAATAATGATATAACTTTGGATTGTGTGTATGCGTGTTTTTGTTTATCTGTTTCTGTAGATTATTGACTACAGCTGTCCAGGAATGGGTGATAACGAGATTTGAGAAAGTGAAGGCTGTAGATAAAAGTGACCTAGCTTTTAGGCCTTTTCTGCGATGGCTTGACAAGAATGCAGAAAACCTATTCACAGAAGCTCTTAAAGAGGTTGGTCTTTATCCAAGGTTTTATTTTAAACTGTTGTTACCCAATTAACTGTGTGGATTTGCTTGCATTGCAATGGATATCAACTCTGAGTAAGTTTTCCAAGCATTTTTTTTGTTTTATAGAAACAAAACCATGGTGAATAAATCAGGTTTCTGAGTTTTTTTATGTCATGTACGTTTCTTATGAAGATCTACTCGAGTTATATTTAGAAATATGCCAGATTTTACTTTGACATAAAATCAGGAATGATGATTTTGTTCGATTCAAGGTTTATTAATTCATTAATTTGAACCAGTTTATCTAATTTATGTACTGGTTTACGGCTGCAAAATTGTCTTTGTTAATTAAATATTGCAGACATGCTACAGTTTTGGATATGAATTAAAGCAGCATGTATATAATGGTAGGCTGGCATTCTGTCCTTGAAAAGTCAAAATACACAATTGAGGAGAAAGCTATTGAAGTTGATAATGGTGATCTAATGCATTTAATGATGAAGAAGAACATGTTACAATCCCAGCAAGACAGTTTTTTAACCACCTGGAGTATTTTTTAGAATAAAACAGGATACAGTCTAGTCTGTATCAGCTCATCGAGTTTTCACCGTGTAAGATTTTGATGATTTTTGGCCATTATTTAGACAAAATATGTTTGATTAAGGTCTGCAAAGTTTTGGATCTTAATATTTAGTTCTGAGATTTCAGGCTTATAATAACACACCTGAGGTAGCCTAATTTTCAATGCCATGGCAAATTGCATGTTTTTAGATTGTTTTCCAGTAACTATTTCGGTATATATGCAACGAACACATATGAAACTTTCTGCAGAGCTTCAGTTTTTGGTCTTGGTTCAGGAAATGTAGCAATATCTGACTATTTTTAGATATATGATATGTGAAATGTACTACTTTGGAAAATTTTTGAAAAATTCGATTCGTTCTAGATCAGCGCTTCCCAAACTTTTCATGCCACGGACCGGCATTATCAACTTTTCAGTGTCACAGACCGGCAGAAATTTTCCCAGTGCAGCAGAAGGACCTGTTCCCTATTATTAATTATTTCCATTTTTCCTTTTCGATCACGTAAATTCCTCAAATATGTATTACAATTTTTTTTTTTTGCCCGAGTAGATATAATCCCTCAGGAACAAAAAATTAGGTTAGGAGTAAAAAACGTTCTCCGAGAAATCAGGCCTCGTCCCAGTTTACACAGCCATCCTGAAATGTGCCTCTGAATGCAATGGCATTGTGGCGCTGCACACAGATGGAAAGACGTTGGAACAGAAATTTAGTTTCCCGTTGATCTCCAGAGACAACTGAAATGCGACGTCCCAGCTCAGAGAGAAATTCTGCACCCTCAGCGTTTACAGGTCCAAGGGTTTCAAAGGCAACGGGAACAAACATGTGGGTTGCAGGCAACAATGCATATTTTGCAGTCTTATGAACCGCGGCTTGCTCAGCTGCGGAGCCTGCTGAAATTGCAGTCTGTGACAAGTAGGAAGCAGCACAAGTGTGGACCACTGTATTAAAATTGTGGACCACTGTATTAAAATTGATTTAAATGCATGTTTAGCCAATTCTATTGCCCTTTAAACCTGGCTTAAAAGTGTTTTGTTATGACTTTTAAAAATATAATAGCCATTTCTTGATTCCGAGACAATTTAACCAGTTTCCTGACTCACTTTGCGGACTGGCAACTGAGGGCTCGCGGACCGGTACCGGTCCGCGGACCACCACTTTGGGAAGCACTGTTCTAGATGATGTAGAGCATTTAACTGTCAATCAAACTTTTGCAGCAAGTTTTCCATGATACTGCACTAGATGGAGTAGTCAGAAATTAATTTATGCTCATCTGTTTGCTTCACTAAGTGAGTCATTTGTACTGTATTGTATATTCGTTTATTGGTAAACTCTGGCTGTCATAACGCAGCTAGTTACACACTACTCGAAGCAAGAAGCTCTCCAGGTGCCCCTATCCCGTCCACTTGTAAAGCCCCACCAGGCCGGGGATGTGTACATCAGCCGCGCTACCTTGGTGGAGCGTGCCACTTGGAACAGGGCCTGTGTTGGGAGTCCATGCACTCGGATGGTTCTGAGCACGTACAGAGAAGAGGAGCAGGAACCAAGTACCCGATTGATGTGTTCTGTAATCGCTAGTTTCTCCCCGATAGTAACTCCTAGGATCTTTATCAAAGTGGCACGCTTCATACCCGTGATTGATGGCTGCTCGGAGAGGGTTATTGATGGACTGCGCACTATTGCTCATGCGTCTTTGAGGAGTTTATGCGGAGGTTTTTGCTAGCTGCCCATTCAGAGATCTGCCTCAGTTCCACCGGACCTTTTTCTTTATGCTGTGACCCAATAAGCAGGTATCAATCATCAGCGTACTTCTTTAGATGATTCTGGGCGTGCAGAGGATGGAGTCCGATGTTCCAATTATATAGTCAGCAGGGCCGATCACTGAGCCCTGCACCACACTCGCATTGATGGTTTCCACTGCGGACTTAAGCCTGTGCATGACAGATATTTTTGTCCTGTTGCCGTCATTTTTTTTAAAATTTGCTCCATTTGACACCTTAAGACTAAAAATGGTATATTTCATCATCAACCACAGAAGATAGAGTTTCAGTTAAACACGAAACTTGTTTAGAAATGAATTTCAAACAATAAGAATTCTTTTAATTGTTTGTATGTGCTTTTATATTTGGATTTGAGAGGTAAAATGTGATCGTGTGGCATACATCACTTTGTCTTTCTACATTCTCTTATATAAATATATGTTACTATTAAAAATAATATAAATAATATATGTTACTAATGGTGTTTGTTCAGTTATTAGTAGGTCACATGTAAAACTACTATAGAGTCAGGCAACTGCTTTGGTATGTCAACCATCTTTTTGAATTCCATTGCTTCTTTCAACATTTCACAACTTGAGTGGTTATTAATATTAGGCAGGAGCAGTCAAACTTTGCATACAGTTATGTTTGTGACTTGCAGAGGGCAAAGAATTCACTTTGCCATTATACATTTAGGTGAAAAGACTTCAAAATTATCTCAAAGATTTCTGTCACTTAATAAATCTCAAGCAGTCATCGCTGGGTAAAGTTATGTTGTCAAACAATTACTGCAGAGGCATTTTTTAAATTACTAGAGCAGAAGAACAGTCATAAATCCATGTCATGCCGCTTTTTTTACAGTGGACATCACTAGCTTAGCACTTGGAGGAATGCCTTTACTATGCAATCATTAGAGATTGAGTGCAGTAACAATGTGAACCAGCAATTCTCGTCAAACTACAAAAATATATTAGATGCAAACCATCCAAGAGCAGGAATAGAAAGGCCAAACCAGACCAATGTTTGAGGCTGTGAATTAAGGAGTATAATGTTATCAAAAGCAGCAGAGAAATCAAGTAAATGAGATCAGTTGCCTTTTCTTTTGTTCATGTAGCTGATTAGTTATTGTTATATTGTGACATGACTTTGTTATGAGACTTTTCTTGATGTGATTGCCAAAGACTTTTAAGTGTCGATACAATTATGAATGCAAATGTTGAACAATTGACTTTTGCAGCATTGCGAAGTTGACAAATTGTATTATTAGAAACAGTAAGAAAATGCAGCTTGTTTTAATATTCAAAATAAGAAAAGAGTAAGTAGGTAGAAATTAGTATTGTCAGATATTTAAAATCTTCTGAGGACTATCACAAGCCAGAAGAAATTGGTTGGTGGCATGTTTGAGGGCCCTATGAGTGATATTTTTTAAGCTATGTAATTGATCTTAATTACAATAAGAGTTTTGAACACGTTTACCAAATGTCTTTCTCTTGATACATACAGTTGAGAAATGGGCAGTTATTGGAGGCTGTACATGGAGAGTGTATCTAGGCTGTACATTTGTGGTGTATCTAGTTATATTAACTTGTGCTTTATAAATCTTCATAGAACAATAGCAGCAACAACAATAATAATAATAACGTGACAAAAGTATATTTCTACCGATTTTAAGTGTTTGTAAATTTTTTATTATTATGAACTAATTATGGTGAAATTCATCAAAAACTGCATAACTGCAAAAGAGTTAAATGAGCCCACTTCATAGGCAAATTCCGTTTAGAATTAAGAGGGTTGTAGAACGCACACCACAGCATTGGTTCAACTCAGCCATTTCTGAGCCTCAACATTGAAGAAGTCAATTGGAGTGCATTACTCTCGTCTGCCTTCTGATCACACTCAGTTTAAACAACAATGCAAACGTGTGTGAAAACTTGTTTCATCTGCCAAATCTGCATATTTAGCTAATTTAATTGCTGAAAGTTCTGCATGATCACCCAAAACCTTTTGGCTGGCCTTGTTACATTGGGAGAATTTACATTTTTTGTCCCTTCTGTAACACCCCTCTACTGTAGGTGTCCTACACCAGTGCTTCCCAAACTTTTGAGTGTCACAGACTGGCAGGAATTAACTTTCAGGGTCACGGACCTTCAGGAATTTTCCCACTGCAGGAGGACTGGTGCCCAATTTATTAATTTTTTCTCTTTTTCAATCAACTAAAATAAATTCCTCGACTATGTATTAAAATTAATTAAAATGCATGTTCAGCCAATTCTACGACTCTGTTGCCCTTTAACTGTTAGCCTAATAAGTATTTTTTGTTATGACTTTTGATAATATAATAGCCATTTCTTGATTCCCAGACAATTTGACCAGTTTCTTGACTCTCTTTGTGGACCGGCAACTGACGGCTCGCAGACCGGCACCGGTCCGCGGACCACCACTTTAGGAAGCACTGTCCTACACTACAATAGAGTTTATCCTGAACTGGATATCGTTACCTTAAAACTATGTCTAGGGCTCGTGGTTGGTTGTATGTATGTCATGTCAACAAAGTCATCCAATGCAAACAAGTCACATTGATTCATTTTTTAATATTAATTAAGCTAATGAAAATGTTGAATTATACATAAAATTATATTAAATCATGTCTAGGGATAATCTATTTAAATTGTTTAAAGTTCTACTTTAGGCCTACCTAGACCTGCGCATTCTAACCTTAGAGCTGTGCTTGGTCCAATTTTCTTTACATTATGCATCACACCACTAGGAACATTGCTGGATAATCAGTTGCTATGCACTAGGTGACTAGGATATCATTTCTATGGTGATGATACTTTCATCTACATTTCATTTGACATTCTGTCATGTGACTCGTCTGTGCAGCTGTTATCTGCTGTCTTTGATGAGGTGCAGCCTTGTATGGCAGCCATTAAACTCCTCCTTAACCATCAAAGACTGAATTTCTGCTGCTGGGAACTTCACAACAGCTTAAAAAATTTGATTGGTTGAAGTCATTCAAACTCAATTGTTGAGCTGGCAGACGCTCTTCATAACTTGGGCGTTGTTTTAAATTCTACCAGGTCTTTCACTGACCATGTATTTGTTAGTCA
Source organism: Aporrectodea caliginosa (assembly GCA_020284085.1). NCBI lineage: Eukaryota > Metazoa > Annelida > Clitellata > Crassiclitellata > Lumbricidae > Aporrectodea > Aporrectodea caliginosa. Next base: position 1,711,632 of record JACEVL010000373.1, read on the forward strand.
TTATATATGTTCACTGTATGTAACTAATGTTGGATCTATAGTAAACTGAAAATAGTCATTCAAAATTAGTCAGATCGTCAAAAGACAAGTGGCTTATATGTAAAATTAGAATCAACTTCTTAAATACTAACCAAGCTACCCTCTATCCTATGGTCACTCTGTTAAAAACTTATGTATGGCCAGCTATTCGAGTTTAGTGTGTGAAAACAAGAGAAACATTTGGTGAAGTGGTCATTTACACCAAGTTCCGGGACAATTTGGGATCAATCCAGGACACAGGATGCACTAGGCCGATTCCGGGACTGTCCAGGCGAATCCGGGATAGTTGGCAGCCCTGTTGCCTCGTGAATGCCGAGGGTATTTCTCTACCACGAGCGCGAGGGTGTAGACCATGTCCAGTATGTCTTTTGGGCGGGGCATGTCATGTAAGACATGTCCTTGGTTTCTCTGCACAGCTGAGAATAGGCGATAGTCCACGTCTAGGCATTGCTGCTCTATAGTTAGAATGTCTGAGGGGAGGTATTGACCTCTGATTAGATGTCGCAGCCCCACTTCTAGCGCCTCACGCTCTTTATGGAAAGCAAATCCTCACCATGCTTGTGAGGCATATAGCACTTTAATTAGAGTAGTGGCTCACCATGGAAACTGGGTCCTCGGAGCCGTGCACTACGAGGGTGCTGAGTGCGTAAAGTGACCGTCTAGCCTGACAACATATATGTTCTTGATATAGGTTGCAAAACTGAGTGTATTGGTTACAGACACTCCCAGTATAACCATGCTTGCAACCCTGGGTAGATTTGTCGGATTGCTTGGTATTTCAAGAATGCATGGATCAGTTACTATGTATTTGGCATTTTTATTATATGTGCTTTCCTATTTATATTTTTTAAATGAAGTCATTAAGTCTAAATTAAGGACTTGTGCTGTGTAAGGAAAGACATATCTATATACTGGCAGAGTATAATAAGCAGATACAGATATGTAGCCCTAATGTGGATTAGTCGCCTTTTTGCTGCGTCCGTAATGGCAGAGTAGAACATTACATTACTTCAAGTAAGGTTATAGGAAACACTAGGCATTTTTGTAGAAAAGTCTTGTATTGTGTTAATTAGAAAGACAATCAATTGACATACAATTCAAATAAATACCTATCTACCTATGAGTGGCATTATTTATTAAATGATATAATTATGTTTTATGAGCTTATCTGATCCTTCAGATACCTTCAGTCTCGCTTCGATGACACCACAGTAGAGTCCGTAGAAACTGGTTTCAATGAAGGAGTAGGTTTCGTCGAAAGATATGTATTTCAACGGAGGTGGATCTTTCTCTGAAGCGTCGCGGCGAAGACATGTAATCGTAACGATGCTTCGTCTTCCAACCAGTTCTTCCAACGTCGAAGTAGTTGTTGAAAAGGATCGTCACAACAACAGACAAACCGGAATTAGATAAATCCGTATCGTTTGCTTTAAAGTTGCTGTACGAAGACTAATCAATCCTTCATAAACGTCCGCAGTTCAAGTCATCCACACGCAGAAACGTCGACAACTCAACCGTTCTACGCTTCCAAGTAGACTTATCGAAAGGATCACTCGTCGGCCCTTTTATGCTCAACGGCTACTCCTAAATTCGATTAAAAGTCCGCCACAACGATGCTATCATCTATTACAAGATGCATAGTCATGTAGAACCTCGAAACTGATGATTCATTCACCGAAAACGTCCTTCCAATCGCAGGAACGTCTCTAATCGTCCAACTCGCTTGAACTCCAAATTTCAAGTTATTTCTCCACGCATTTCTATTCGTTCCTTCATTACGTCGTCACGGTAACGCTTGGATAAATCGTATTACGTCATGGAGCCGTTAACGCTGTTTTAACGGTTCGCTAGGCAGTTAATTACGTATTAATGAAGCCACTCATGAATTAACTAAATGCCACTAGTAATTGACTATCTTATCCTAACCTTAGAAATTAATTAATTAATTAAGTAAACTAACAATAGATTTGATAAGTTATATTTCGCTACAAGATACTTTTAGTGTAAATCATTAGCACATGTTCCATTGTCCCGCTCTTCTGATGGCTTGACTCCCGTGAGCTGTACTGTACTGGACTTTTACTGTACTTCACTTTGGCCAAGGCAAGTTTTCTGACATTTTAAATACTGATCAATAGAAGCAAGTGTGCAACCAACTTTTCTTTGTTGTTTAACTTTACAGTTCAGGAGGGAAAAGTTGGCAGAGATTTCTGGAGTTCAGTTTATTTCTGCAAATCAGTTGAGAAGTAAATACAATTCAGAGGATGTAGAGCAAGAGGGAGAAGAAAAGAGATGTGATTATTCAAACAGCGATACAATAGTTGCAACCACTTCGGAAGTTCACAGCATGACCACCCAAGATGAAGGTGCAAACTGCAAAGAAGCATCTGCAGAGGAAGAGAAGAATTTGTTAGAGCAGAAAAATTCTGTTGGAGCTGGACAATCTGATCCAAGTTCTGTCAATCCATCAAGACGTGGTACTGAGGTGCTTCTGCAGAACCTCCAGCTTCTAAACTGTGCTGCAACAATAACTGCAACAAATGTAGCATTAATAATTTCCTGTGTTCGTTGTTCAAACAAATCTGAGGTGAAAGCAAAAGTTGGTCAGCTGGGTAAAGCGGAATGCCCTTACTGTCATTTGCAGCACTTGATTATGTTTCGACAGAGCATGGCTCACCAGTTCAGCTCAGTCATTGGTTACTTGGACCTTGAAGGATGTGAAGCATTCGACCTAATCTTGTCTGACAGTGAATTTGTCATTAGTTGTCTTGACTGTTCTAAAGATAACAAGTTACAGGTATTTATGGACGAAATTCTTGTTGCATATGCTCTGCAGTTGGTTTTAAATTTTCCATTACTGATTGATTTCTAAGCTTTGATCTACATCCAATACACGAATTTTTTAAGATTTTGACTCCACCACATTTTATTGGGTTCTTGTGTTAATTTAAGTTTCTTAATGACAACACTACATGCAAGGGTCATCACACGAGTTGGTCATTCGAGGAGCCGTCATCACCTGGTCGCCTTTGTGGGTCAAAACCTGACCTGCTACTATCATCTGTTACAGCTGCAGCATATCCAACTGCTGCTGACACTTGAAGCCAAATAAGCAGTCGTCTTGACTACTGCAACAGCCTGCTGTTTGGTGTTCAGTGGGTAGAATGCAACAGTCGGACTCTATGCATGGAAATTAGATCATATTACACCTGGGCTCAGAAGGCTGCACTGGCAGATCACTTTTAAATTGACCATGGTGGTGTACAAGTGTCTGCATGGATGCACCTCCATAATTGCAACTGCTGCGAATTATGATGTAGTATAGATGGCAATAGCCAGCGAGTCAAGAGCAAGGACTGTTGCAGTATCGGACCCAACAGTATGGAATTCTCTACTGGCTGTTGCTCTTGAGATATTGCTGGAGGGCTGTCAAAAGATGTTGAAGACTCATATGCTATGTCAGCTCTTTATGCACATTTGTGGTGCATTTGGTTACACCCCTGTGTACTAATAATTGACTTATCATAATTTTTTATACAATGATGATCAATGATAATATAAATAAACATGCAGCATTTAGTTAACTTTAGACTTTCTGATGTTAACTAATGTTTAGATCTGCAGCAGTTGTTTGTTTGTGTATATTGGTAAAACAATGCCACATGGTCCAGGAACTCTGAACTTCTGTGAAGTCTGGATGAGAATCACTTTGTAGAAGCACACCACTAGTGACTCTTCTAGTTATTTTCTAGTTATCTGACCATTGTTTTTTATGAACTCTCTGTGCTCTGGTGAACTGCCATTTAGACTAATAGCATATAGAGTGCCTCTGATTAGTGTTGCTTGAATCGGAGGTATACAAATTCCGTATTACAATTATTATAAAAGCTCAGCTACAATTCAGTTTTTGGACTTGGCACAAATATTTATATGGAATGTGACTGTTTTTTGTAGGCATTGCCACCTGGGCAGCCAAATACGACATGGTGCTTTTACTGTCATCAGAAAATGACTGTAGCTGCTAACAATGGTCGCTTTGTTAAATTGTCTGCAACTGCACGGATAGGTTAGTAATGCGGCTGGAGATATTTAAACTGGGAGGCCCCTTTCACACTGGCCTGCTCAATAGCCCTCTCTACATGGACCTGTTAGTAATGCCTACAGACATCTGAGCATTAAATAATAATTCCAAATGTCTCATCCGATTAAGTTAATTTGAAAGATTTGCCCCATTTTTTGAAAGGACTTCTTGGATGAACTTTTGCCTTTCTTTCTGTTGTTATGTAATACAGTTTTTAGTGAGGGGTCGTTTTCTGCTTCTTACAAATGTCAGTATTGTGGTCTTGATGTCAATGACATGACCTTTTTCCAAGTTATCTGTTTTATCCTTTCACTGTGGACGTCTGAGTTAGAAGATCGGTGAGTTACCATTAGGGCTGTCAACGGGCCCCCGGGGGCCCGTTCGAAGGGCCCGGCCCGGGCCCTTAAATCAAGGCCCGAAAACCCGTCCGAATCAGCATATTATTTTAAGTAAATTTTAAAAGCTTAAATACAGACTTTCTGTCGCCTAAAACGCTGTGGATTTGAAGATGTGTTGGCCAGCTACAGTGGTGTATTAGTCATCGGCGCGGGGGTAGTTGGCAACTTGGCACCCGTACCTGTTTACTTGTCGGCTGGCTATACTAAGACCAGCCATGCGTTGCAGCGCGTTGAGGTATTACTGCTATTACCAGACCAGTGGATGATGTGCTGCTAGAGCCTTGTGCCCCTCTTCAAATCTGCTGCCTTCGCAGTATAGGCTACCCTATATCGGCGACAGACCGCCGGCGACCATTAGGCCTGTCAATCAAAGAAGAAAGATCGCTATATCGGGAATTGGTGGTGAGTCTGGTGACACACTGGCTGTTATTGCATTCGGCTTATGAACAGAAATTGGGAAACATGCTTCCTATCGTCAGCCCTACCGCCCGTAGCTGACCCGCAAGCCGACGAGTGACTAACTTTTAATTTAAGCCCTAGCGCAATTTGTTAATAATACTACCATTAAGATTGGTTACTTACTGACTTACTTGGACTGTCTAGATCTTAACGCGAGATCTCGTTGTTTACCGCCAAACCGCCATTGCTGTTGCTTTCGTTTGAAATACAGATTTAGTAGTTTATTAGAATCATTCCATTGTTTTGTGCATTTAACTGTCTAATCACGTCAGTGCAGACTGCAGGTAACTTTTAAACTTTGGGAATAAAATGTGGGCATCAGTTATTAATTATCTAGCGGACTAGCAGTTACATGTAATTTAGCGAATTATAACTTTTAGCGACTAGCAAGCTATCAGCCGCCATTTTATGTGCTGTGTACACTGTAAGGTAACGCAAGTATTTCTTGCTTTCTTTAAGTGACGGGCCGACGGGCCCCCGCTGAAACTGAGGTCGGGCCCCCGGGCCGCGTTTTTCTAATATTTTGACAGCCCTAGTTACCATCTATAGGATTCATAACTAAAATTTAAAGTCGAGACTAGTCCGTAATTTGGCAGATCATCAGGGTCGAGAATGTTTCTTAAGCAGTGGATGAACAAAAGCAGATGGGAAGGATCCTTATGCAATGAGAAATTGATAATCATATGTAATGGTTGGACTCAGGACCGGCGTGTATAGGAGGTCGTAACTTTGGACATAGCGCTAGTCCAGCCTAGATTTGGGTCTAAGCCGGCCTTGCCAATTAAATCGGTGTGCATGAAGACGCCGTAACCCGCTTGCACCCGACTACGGCAACGCCTGCCAACAACAAGGCGTAAATGGCCTAGGCCGGTTTTGTAAACGAACAAGAAGATGGTGGCTGTTGCGATTCGTCGGTTTAACAGAATTTTAAGACGCCAAAGAGCGTTTAGGGATCGCCGAAATCCACCCGAATCGTTCTCGGCCGATGAACTTTACGACACTTTCACGAATTGTTAATAATTTGTGAAGAATTTAGCCAAAAGATACTGTTTAAAATTAGCGTGTCACAACGCAAGGCAAGGCCTCTAGCTTGCCAAGGTTGAAAATTAAATTTTCGCAGCTGCAAGTTAAATAACAGTTGAATGTGTTTGTGAAAGACAACCTTAATCTTTTCATTAGCTATATGTAGCGGGATAGTAATATTGTGATGAAACATTTGTTTAAACAGTTCATCTCCGATAAAAATGCGCAAAAGCAACTCCTCGATGTTCGATTTGTCTATAAATACTTCTGCGCATGCGCGATCAGCCATAATCGGATAAACCATTGACGCTGGGTTTTACCATGCCAATTTTAATTTGGCCACTCCCATTCTGGGCCGGGACTTGTTAGGCCATCACTTGCGCCCGGTTCATGCACACCGTTTTCCGACTGCTTACATTTTCGGACTACCAAGGCCGGACTTAGCCGCTAGGCGGGCGTAAAGTTGCGACTCTTCATACACGTGGCTCCAGAACATCAAAGCACTCTTTCAGAAGAGATGTAAGAATGGTGTCAAAGATCAGTTTTTGAACCTCTGCAAGAGTTGTCTAAAAGTATGAGGTACAGAATTTGGATGAAGGAATTTGTCAAACTCTGAGGAAACAACCAAATTTTGCAAAAAAGGTAAAAGTACCTGCAAGCTTATGGATACCCAAGCATACAGCGAGGGACAAATGTAACTTCTTCCGATGTAATAACTTATTAAGGCCAACCACTAGGTTTTTATTGATGCAGAACATACTGTGATTGTAATTGTAATTAGCAACTTCTATTGTGCCGGTGTCTAATGCACAAGGCATCAACTGATAACACAGCTGCATAGTTTACTGCATGAAACGTTGTACGGTAACTTGTCATGAACCCATATACCCCGGTACATGCTAGGACTTGGGGGTATAGTATAAAGGATAACACTCTTGCCTGAAGTTTTCACAGACCCGGTTCGATTCTCATAAGGCCCCTGGGTTTAGCTCATGCCTTCATTCCATAGGTGGCAGCAAAAGTACATTGAGCTTGCGCCTTGCATGGCTGCAACTTTGTTGATTTATGTCTTCTGTAATTTGTGTTCTTGTGAATTGTTTAATTGCCATAACATGTACAGTGCAGTGCGTTTGTCAGGCACTTCATTAAAGAATAAATATTATTATTATTATATGTAGCATTTTTTACAAAGTCTTAGCCTTAACTGTATACAACTTTGGAGCTGTGTGTTTCTTAATATCTGCAAGTTTTAATGTTGATTTTCTTAGAAACACAAGTTTTTTGACAATTATCTTTGGAATTTTCTTCTGATAGATTACTTTGGGACATATTGAGACTAAATTTGTCTTTCTCCTAGTCCCCGCCTTTGGTACCTTTTCTCCTAGTCCCCGCCTTTGGTACTTTTTCTCCTTGCAGGGGTGTCAATCCTTTTCAAATGGCGGGCCAGTGGCAATTTTTTTCAGCAAGTGGCGGGCCAGGGTGCCGAAGGCGCCTGAGCAAAATGGGGTAATGATCCGGTAGGGTGCTCGATGAGCCCGCCCCCAGAAATATTTTTATAAACTAAATCTAAAATGCATTTTTAGCATACAAACAGTCAAATAAGGCTTATAAAATCTTAATTTTCATTTTCAGTCACGAACATCATATATTCTCAAATTGTGTAGTGCCTAGTCTTTAGGCAATGCTCCGCGGGCCAGAAAAATATCTTCGGCGGGCCAGAAATGGTTCGCGGGCCTGCTCTTTGACATCCCTGTCCTAGTGGGTCACATATTTCAAATAACTGAACTGTTTTTCTATGTTGATTTGAGACGACAAGTTTAAAATGATGCTTTACTTTAGATAATTAAAATATTGCATTAATTTAGATGCCAAGAATGCATGCACAGTGGAAGTGCAAGGACGTGTGAAGGCAGTTAAAGATCCTGCCATTGTTGAAGGAAAACCACTTCCAAACAACGGAACATGTACACATTTTAAGAAAAGTTTCCGATGGTTTAGGTAAGCTGCAATAGAGCTTATACACAAATGTCAAAATACATTCAGTTTTATTATGAGTTTATTAGCGATTAATGGAAGTTATATTAATTAAGCCAAATCCATGAGGCTGTGATTAAGACCCGCAGAGCTGATGCTTGGACCTATGAGGCAGAGACCAAGACATAGAGGTACACTTGGGTGACCACTGATATCTAATTTTTTATAATTTAAGTTGCAACAATGTTGCTAGTGATGTTGATGATCGTGATAATAGTACGTATATATAACGAAACTGGTGATGAAGGTGATGATGATATTATTATTACTGTACTAGATGTTTTCCCGTCCTAGGACGGTTCAAAACAATTCGAAAATGTTAAGAGATGCGTGGTCACGGGATATGTTGATTAAGTCTTCTCACTGTTGTATTTCGGCTTAACGACACTTTTTCATATCGAAGATGATTAGTGTCGGAGGCAGAAAGCAACCTCGTACTCCACGTTTATATTGCGACCGAGCCACCCGCAGTAAAGATCCGAGAAATTAATCTCTGATAAACCGACCGACCTGGAATCGAACCCGGGCCGCCGGCGTGGAGAGCGGGCTACCAACCCACTCGGCCACTCAGGATCTCTAGTCTTCTCACTCTATCCTGCCTCTGCCTTATATAATAGTCCCTCCATCCATTCACCCTGCCTATAACCCTCCCTTCCTCTCTCCGTCCGTCCGTCCGTCCCTCTCTACCTACCTCCAACCATTCGCCCATCCCCTCCCTCCCTCCTTCCTTACCTCCAACCGTCCGTCCATCTCTCCTATACAGCCCTCTATCCATCCCTAACACCCTCCCTCCATCCCCTCTGCCTCCCAGGCAGGCAGGCAGATATCAAACCCTATAGTTGTCTTCGAGGCAGGTAGGCAGACAGGCAGGAAGGAAATGAAAGGGCAGGGTGGCAGAAGTGGCCTCTGCCGTCCGTCTCAGCCGTCAGTCCCTCTCTCCGTCCACCCCCTGCCGTCGTCCTTTTGTCACGGCTAGCCAAGGGCTCGTAGAGGTATGCCGGTATGCTGGTGGGTAATCGGCTTCGCCGATGGATGCGAGGGAGGTAGTGAGGGAGGCAGAGACAGAACTCTTCTTCTATAGGGGCAGGTCTCGCCCCGCTTCGCGGGGGGAGAGCGTCACAGGAATGTTAGCTTCGTTGCAGAGATTTCTCTTCGTTTATATTAATAATTGTTAATATTATTATTACTTTTTACCCGAGGTAAGTGTAAAAGAGGAGAGCCAAGGGTCAGGCACATGTGACTGAGAAGATGTAGGGCACCAGCAGGAGAGGCTCGGTCTTTCTGTGGCTGGCTGTGAAGGAGAACGGTCATCTCTGGTGAAGGAGAACGGTCGTCTCTGGTGAAGGGAAGAGCGTAGGCCGTCCGATAGAGCAGCGTTTCCCAAAGTGGGTTCTGCGAAACCCAGGGGTGAACACAGGGGTTCCGCGAAAAGTTGTAATTACAAGAAATTTTATTGAGAAATTTTATTGGAGTAAAACATTTCAAACAGTTTTTAAAAATACACAAAAGTTTTAAACTAGGCTACCGTCAGTCGTCTTCTGTGCTTTGCCACCAGTAAGCTATAATCCGAACATTCAGTGCCCATTAGCAATCCAGGTCAAAGCTGTAAGTCTGAATAGGAACGTAGCTATCTATCTAGCCATCTCTGTTATCGTTACCTCGACGAAACTAGTCCGAACATGATGAAACGCAAAAGTTTAAAAAGTACCACTGAGTCAGATAATCGTATAGCAGGATTATCAATTAATTATTTTATTTTGCCGGTATAAAAATTTGCCAAAATTCATTCGGGAATTTATATAGCGCCCCTTCGAGGAAACTACTCAGAGGCGTAAATTGAGTAAATGTCACGTAAGCTGGGGTCCTGGGCCTCTTTCGTTGAATCAAGTAATGTGGAATGCTTTCCATCCTTATATGAAATAATGGATTGTGTTCTCAACGAAAACATTTTTACAGAAATATTATTGCAGATCATATTCACGACCTGGGAGTGAACTTGGTTAAAATTTACTTTCCTCCCATGAAGGGTTATAATAATTGGATTCGTTTTTCAAAGTAGTCGAAAATCCACCTAACTTTTCTAACTGATAGATTACGAATTTCTTATTGACATAACGTCGGACTCGGAAATGAAGCAGAATTTCAATGAACTTTCATTGATCGATTTCTGGAGTGGGCTAATTAAAGAAAAATACTAGTTACAGTGCTTCTGCCATTTACCACAACATATTTGTGCAAAACTGGATTCTCATATTATATTGCAACAAAAACAAAATCTAGAAAATGACTAATGATGCACCTGACATAAGAATCGAGCTTTCTAGCATCAAGCCAACTATAAAAAATTGCATGAGAAGAAACAGAAGCAGGGTACACATTGAAACTTCATGTACTCCCAATATTGTGCTCCATGAATCGTGGTTTTAAAACAGCGCACTTTAATTTTTCATTTTTATAAGAATTTTTTTAATAAGCTGCTGATATGAGTAGCCTATGTGTTTAGTTATGTATGGCTTAATGCGTTTAGTTGAGATTGGGGTTCCACCAGAAAATATTACGATGTTAAGGGTTCCCTGGCCAAATAAGTTTGAGAAAGGAAGAGAAGAGTTTGGCTAGTGCCTAGGTTAAGGGTGAGATAGGTCAGCTTATAAGAATTTCTGTAGTAGTTACTAAGGTGGTGTTGGTACTTGGAGAGCAGAGGAGGCCAAGATATAGAGAAATGGTCCACTTTGTTTGACCTGACGTGAAGAATAGGCCTCCAAGTTGTTTGTGCCCTTGGTAAGATTCTTTTTATAGGACATTTATTTAGTTGTGTAAAATCTTGTTAGGATTGTACAAATAGTCATACAATATCACATGATTCATACAATATGGATCTGTAGTTATTTGTGTTTAGTTAGTGTGGCTCTGCAAGAGGTCGCTCGAGCCACTTCAGCTCCTCTATGCAGCCCCAGCCTAGTGGGTGGGGGGGGGGTTCACCTTGTTAAACTGGAGGCGAATGTTGAACCGGATGCAGTGACTTGGGCGTCCTTCTGGTGACGTCCCCGAACATGGAGATGTTAGTAGTAGTAGATTTTGTTTTTTGAAATACTAAGTTGACATACCGCAACTTGTTTACATGGGAAATACTAAGTTGACATACCGCAACTTGTTTACATGGGTAATGAAAGTTGAAATTAAAAAACTATAAGTTTATGCCTTTAGTCAGATTGAGAGTTAAATCGTAACATCCCGAATGGTCCGAAATAGAACCCTAGAGATAGATAATGCTTCGTGCTGTGATACAGAATGACAGTCATGTCCTGAGGAGCCTTTTTCCAACTCTTGCCAAATCAGTTACAACCTATGTCAGAGGCAGCATCCATTCGTGTTAGCACAAAGGATGTTAGACTTTAACCCTAGGGTACTCTTTGCCGGCGATGACTGACAGAGTTCTGTTACTTCTTTTCATTTATTTCTCTTGATAGTGCTTTGAAATGTAACTGGGTGCGGTATACCACCAACTGTAATTTTAATTGAACATTTATATAGCACCACTTGGAGATTCACAGGCACTCCCGACCCAAGTCGGTGCTGTCACAAATAAAATAGTCTTCAAGCATTTCTGAAAAAGGGGACTGAAAAAGGGGAAGAGGAAGGCTGAAGAGCTCAAGCCACAGTTCCTGTGGAAAATGGTTCCAGCTAGAGGGGCCGACATAAGCAAAGCTTCTGGATTGAGCAGTAGCACCGCGCATGCAAGGAGCAACCAGAAGGCTTCTTGCGGCTGAGCGGAGAGCAGAGCGACCACGGAGTGAAGAGACTGAGGTACATAAAGTCTGAAGGTATGAAGTAGCTACCCCAACCAGAGAATTCTATATAAGTGTTAGAATTTTGAACTGAATGCGTTGGGTCACAGGAAGCCAGTGGAGAGTTTCCTGAATGAAGGCAGATGTGTGAGCAAACTTCGGGAGACCACCAATAAGGCGGGCAGCAGTGGTAAGTATTGAACGAAGCATGGATAGGTTTGTTAAAGAGAGACCAGCAGATGGAGTTGCCGAAGTCAACTCTAGTACAAATCAGTGCTTGGACGAGAGTGTTGACAGTATGAGAGGAGAGCGAGTGACGGATGTTGCGTAGTTGACGTAGATGATAAAGGCATATTCGAGAGATACAATTGACATGGTCTGAAAATGAGAGAACTGAATCCAGTGTAACGCCCAGATCACGAACTGAGGCAGAGTACCTTGGGCAAGAATAAAATAATATACCATAATAATAATCAGTATTCCATTTACATAAAGTACAAAGAGCTTATGCCCTGATTGTCTTCATCGTATGTTAACGTTTTCTCGTGCATCTTCCGTCTTTTATTAGTATTTAAGCTTTTCTCAAGTCACACATGTCAACTAGCTGTTTGCCGGCATGTTGAAAGGTTGTTTATAAGACACTTTGGATGTCAGTGTCCTGCCCTTAAACTGCTAACATGTGTAACTAAACATTACAATTCTGTGCTGTGCACTTTGCGTTCATATTCTGTTGTTTTCTGTTGAAAAGATTTCCCTGTTGTGGCAAGGCTTACCCATGTGATCACTGTCATGATGAGAAAGAAATTGGCCACGAGATGAAGCGTGCCAACAGGATGATCTGTGGCTTCTGTGCCAAGGAGCAGGTGAAATCTTGCTTTACATAAGTTGTCCATTTTTATTTGTTTAAACTGTGTATGTATTATATAGATGAGCTTCCCAAACTTTTCAGTGTCACGGACCGGCAGGAATTAACTTTCAGTGTCACGCGGGGCCGTTTTTAACACGGGTGCAAACGGTGCGGTGCACCGCGAACCCTGAGCCGCTGCGGGCCTCTGAGCCGAGTTTTATTGCTATTTGCTAAACGTCGGGTGCAAGTCTCAGTCTCACTTTAAATTTCTGTGAAATCAAAAAGTTTAAGGAAACACTAGCGAATATATTGATATAGCTTAATTCACTATGTTTACTAATGCATGGTGACTTTTGATGTGGCCAACACACGAATAGTGTTAGGCTCTTGGGCTTTCTTGGTCGCTGGTCCACAGCTTTGGTAGCTGCCTAGTTCAGTTCATTCTGTCAATTCGCTGATGTCTTTCAGGTCTAAACTTAAGACTCATCTCTTTCAACTCACCGTAGCCTGCTTCTAGTTTATCTGATAGATCAGATTTCGAACTGGCTTTGCCAGTGGATTATGATTTTTGGATTGCGATTTTTCTTGAATCAATCATCAGCTGATGTCTTCGACTTTTGATAATGGCGTTACATATTAGATATTGCTTCTTGTCAGATTCATCCACATCCATTTCTGTACTTCTGCTTCAATGACCTGCAGAAGACATGGAACCATATGCTTGTATAATTATACATGCATTGCATATGAAATGGATTATGGTTTTGGATAACTTTGCTGTATACAGTATTCCTCTGCGATACACCACATGCGTGGGAGAATAATGTTTTCAAAAATGAATTGAAAAGGGTGTTTGTTGTTGTTTTTTACAGCCTTTTACAAATGAACATCCTTGTGTTAATTGTCTTGCAAATATGACTTATAAATCAACTGCACACTGGGAAGGTGGTACAGGATGTCGTGATAAACTGAAGATGAGCAGGTATACTCAGAATTTGGCCTAAACTGCAAGTACCTTTGGTATTCTGTGGCAACATTAGTGCTGTGGCCATTAGTTATGAGCTAAGATCTGCAGTAAGATTAGCTGCAATTAGATTTTAATCTTGGGTTAAATGGTATTCATGATGTTGTCAGCATCAGTTTTCTTGCTTTCGTATTGTATGTATATACAACTGTCACTGATTATTTTAATCTATGGCAGCCAGGTTGTTTCCAGCAAACTTAACCTTGCCTATTTTTATTGTAAAGAACAGGACAGGCATGTGTTACATCACTTTATTCAGCTGTCAATTCTGAACAATATTATAGCAAGAAAATAAATGTAGATTATTGTACACTAGATCAACATATTTTGATTAAAATAAACCTGCAATTTGAACTACTTAGCCTTTCTTTGCCTGATATCCTTGCAGACAACCTATCCTTTACTAGACCAACCTAACTGTGTCAAAGAGTTGTGCAAGCTGTTGTATTAATTCAGACGTTTGCAAATTTCCTAAATGTGGGGGTTTGAATCAGTTATAGTTAGAATAGATTGACAACAAACAAAGGAAATTCACTCACATTTATTAAAATCAACAGTATCAATGACATCACAATGCTTGTATTTATTAAAAGCAAAATCTGCATAGTGAATGCAGTACGAGGCTTACCATAGCACCACGTGGGATTGTGGGTAGATAAATAAGTGCAGTGTGGTCTATGGTGTTGAATTGGATTAGGGGAGAGTTTGAGCTTCCTGTTTATGCATTCATTTGGATGTTGCTCAGGTGTCAATGTCAGTCTCTCTCTCTCTCTCTCTCTCTCTCTCCCCCTCTCTCTCTCTCGCTCTCGCTCTCTCTGTCTCTCTGCTACCTGGCTACCGGTTAGACATATCACAATCATCTCTGATTGTCAGCATCCCCCACATGGAGTGAAATGTAATGTAAATATTCAAAAATTTCTCAGTGCCCACAAAAGCGACGTCAGGGAGACCAGCTTATTCACCGGCACTATATCAAATCAAGTCTGCAATAGCCAAACTCCTCTGTTCGTTTCGGTGCCAGGTCAAAATCCGGGGAGGTCAAGCCGAGGAGACAGCATTGTGCTACGGTGGCAAGTGGTGATGATGGTGGTCGTGTGGTGGCGCAGGAGTTGAAGCCCGTATATGACCCATATTTAGATATTGGACACGTGTAGGTCCAAAAAATATAATTGCTTTTGAATGCCCATGGAAATGATAGCACGGTCAGTAGGCCTACAGACTGTACAGAATGCGGTGAAATGATTACAATATTAAGCCGGATCATTAAACTGGATCCAAAGTCTAAGCTTCTTAGTCATTCGATAAGCATGTGGCTTAGTCAACTGAGTCACCAAGTCAGAGAAGCTAGCTCTCTAAGTCAGTCGCTAACTCCTTAGTTTGCAACACTGGGACTATTAACATCTATGGATTTTCTATTAAAAGTGCTTGATATATATATATATATACACATACTGTTGTAGAGGCGACAGCAAGAAATACACAGACTCCTTGAAAACAGCTTCACGTTCTTCGCAGAATAAGACAGAAGCTGGAAAGAAAGTCACTAAATTGAGACATGTGTAAACTGTTGCAGAATACAATAATTACCAAGACAATTGTCACTGACTTTAATTTAATGATAAAAAATGTCCATTGCTTGCCTGCTAATAGCACCAAGCATGTTATTACCTGCTTCTGGAATTCCGGTGCCTATTTAATTTGCTAAATTCTTTGCTTCTACATAATTCAAAGCACTGGTTTATATATGTCTGTTCTGTTTTGTAAAAAAATAATTGCTTTGCCGTGATAAATAATCTGTAATTATAAATGATGATTTTTGTCAGTATTCACCACAGAGCCATAATACATTGCAACATTTATTTACTGTTTTATGTGCTTTGTTGTTTGAACAGTGTGGTAATCATAATCGTAAAACTCGAAACTTCTACAGGGCCCACAAAAGCGAAGTTGCGGGAACCAGCTTATTCACAGGCGCTTAATCAAAACAAAATCGATAGGCAGGGGGTCAAAATCCAAAGAGTCACTCAGGTAGACAGGCAGGCGGCTAAGGTGGATGGTGTTTGGTGTTGAGACGACGAGGTAGACAGGGAGAATGTTGGATTCAGGATAGGATTTGTCAAAAAGCAGTTTTTTCAGTTTCAAGTGAAAGACCTGTGGAGAGATAGCGAGAGGTGGAGTTTTGGTGACTTCGTAGGATGGGTCAGATATTTGTCGTAGTGCTGGAGGAAGTTTGTTCCAAAGAGGTGAAACAGCTATGGCTATGGAGCGAGTTGAAAATTTTAGTGATGAGGTGACGGAAGGGCGGAGCAGTGTTCGGGAAGAGGAGGAGCGGGTTGGACGAAGTGACTGGATCGTGAACAACTGACGGAGATAGGAGGGCTGAGAGGTTTGAAGTGAGTTGTAGGTGAGTGATATGACTTTATATTCTATTCGTTCAGGAATTTTGAGCCAGTGGAGTGATTTGAGGACAGGAGTGATGTGATGGTGTTTAGGGGTTTTGGTGACAGCACGGGCGAGGGCATTCTGAATAGCTTGGAGGCGGTTTATTTGGGTCATGTCAATGTTTAGGAAAAGAGAATTGCAGTAGTCTAATTTAACGTGAACCATAGATGTAGCGATTGTTGATGCAGTTTTGAAGTCGAGCATAGGGCGGATTCTATGAAGGTCACGGATATGCATGAAGCAAGAGCGAGAAAGATGGGTGAAGTGATCGGCGAAGCTGAGGTTTTGGTCAAAAATCACACCAAGGTTGCGGACAGGAGAATTTGCAGTGAATGTGTGGGTAGGTGCAGAGTCAGGGTTGATGGAAATAGATGGATCTGGGATTTTCTTAAGTTGCTCACAGAGGCCTATAAGTATAAATTCAGTTTTAGAGGGGTTCAGGCACAGGAGATTTTATGTCATCCAGGAGGAGATTTGGGTAACTACATGGAGAAGATGATCTATGGAGTCGGAGAAGCTGCTTGGAGAGAATGAGATGAATAATTGCGTGTCGTCAGCGTATAGGTGATGGTCAACCGAGGATGCTTTGATGAGTGAGCTGAGTGGAGTAGTGTAAAGAATGAACAATAGGGGCCCGATAACAGAACCTTGCGGAACACTACTGGTGAGAGGACATGCTTGGGATGAGGTTTCGGATGTTTTAACGGAGAAAGAGCGGGAAGACAGATAGGACTTAATCCAGAGGAGAGCAGTGTCAGTAAAACCGAACCAGGAAGACAGTCTTTGGAGTAATAATGGTTGTGACACACTAATGAAGATTACTTATGTACTCACTTATCAATCAATGTATATGTTTGTAACTGGTTCCTTATGTAGCAGCATTAGTAATGTGTATACAGTCTCCTATTTTGCAGCTCATGTCTTTTTGCACTATACGATGGCAAGGAATACAGCCAATAAGCCACACTATATGATTATTGAAAAACAAATGGCAAGTGACTGAAAACTTATTGTGTGCAAGTTATTGTTTAAAGCATTTAAAAATCAATGGTATCATGTTGCAACAGTCTGAAACACAATTCTTGAGTTCATTCATCACTATAAAAAATTTACTGTTGAAGTACATCAGTAATTTAAAGCAAAAATTGCCAGGTTGGGTTGTACCTTGGAGAAAGTGTATGATGTAAGAAAATTCTAAGATGGCGAACAAGTCTGCAACCACTTTAGTCACAGATTTGAAGCAGAGTTGTTAAGATGGAAAGATGTTTAGCAGATGCTGTTCCCAATGCTGTCAATGCCATCATGGTCAGCCGTTCCCACGGCTCTTCACAAGGTAACTGTTGCAGCATGACTACTAGGGTGGTTCATCGGCAATGGTGCCAACAAAAATTCTTAAAAGTTGCTGCTCTCACCCCCTCATTCTGTTCCAAATAATTTATAAAAAATTATGACCAAGTTTCAGTTGATTCTGAATATGTTTAGAGGTGCCTCATCATGGTTGATAGGAGAAATAACAGTCGCTGTAGTAGTCGCAGCTATCGAAGATTCAGGTATGAGGTCAGGCATCTGTGGCATGGCTTTCGACACCACATCGTCGAACACAGTATACATGCACTATAATTCTGGTGGAGAAGTTGGACAAACGTCTGCTATCTTTGCCTGTCGGCATCATATTCTTGACATTGACATTAGCTCCTTCTTCTGGACCAGATATACGTATGTTCAAATTAATGTTTCTAATCCTCCTGGGCTGATACTGTTCATGCTGCTTTCCATGCAGGTTTAGAGGATATTGAAGTCACGAGAAAGATCACATTAGGCAAAGGACCTGAAGTTTTGAACTTCGTTCGAACAATGACTTCAAGAAACTCAGCCACAAGAAGATTACCAGGAACTGCCCATTCAGATCATCATTAATTCTGGGAGAGATCCCTCCGAATGGAATTCATTTCCGTGCTCCAGCTGGACTTCTTTGAACAAGAGAGATGAGACTCTTATTATACGGATTCAAAATCTTCATGTTTGGTCGCATCCAGGCATGTGGTGGGAGCCAAACAAGAACATGATCTATGTCAGCTTCTCTACTTTGCCTAATGCAGGAGGACAGGCCTACATCCAAGCATGGTTTGCAGATTCGATGCCAAATGTGGCTCCGAATAATGACCTATTGTTCCTGGAAAAGTTGCAGGAGCACTCTGCCATGAATAAGGTCTTATCTGATGGTGCATAGCAGAAATAATTGAGCACCTATGGAATCTGAAAGAGAAAATGAATATCTCACAACGTTTGATCCGTCTGTCACTCTTGAAGAGAAACGATGAATGGTGAATATAATGAAGAGTCTGCCTTTTGGAAACAACAGTCCATCAAATTGATTCGTAATGACGGGTAGTCCTTCAGCAAAACAGAAAACTAATCTAAGCAAGCTCTCAGCAGTCTATTCAATTCTTCACAGCATTGAGTTTACCCGTAGACTATCTTCAGCTCAGTCCTAATTCTGAATTCAAAACATGTCAAGGCACTGAATGTCGTAAACAACATGGTAGAAATTCTGATTCAGGAGTTTTATGCCGATCTGATGAAGAACAGAAACAGTTTCTCCTTCAAATGATTGCATGCTGAGCATAGAAAATTGTTCCAAGACTCTAGGGAATCCACAGTTGTGGCTGGACTTAAATGCTAGACATTAGCGTTTAACGGTAGAAAGTCTTTGTATTATCTGTTTTTGTGTTTTTATTAATCCTTTATTTAGCCGTTGAATACACAGTGTTAATGGTCTTGATTAATAATGTATGCACTGCTAGACAGTAGATATTGTTAGACAATGAATATAATTTGTTTACTTTTTGGACTTAACCACTAACACTAATTTGCGGCATTGTACGAACAGGCTATTCCTATGTAAAACTACACTTGCCATGAGGCACCCCTAAACATCATCCTAAAAATAAAAAACTTTACAGGAAATTTTATTTATTTATTTGGAACATTCTGAGAGGGTGAGAGTTAAAAAAATTATAAATTTTGTTTTCTGAGCCACCCTAATGACTACTGTAAACATTACCTTGTGAAGAGTCATGGGAATGACTGAGAGTTGTCAATAAACCTTGAGAGTTGTCAATAAAGTTGTCAAAAAACCTGAATGGACAGTTTCACTAAGTTAACAGAAGCTAGTCCGATAGGTAAACAGGAAGCCACTTCGGCTGCAAGGGCACTTATAGAAAAACCGTGATTGTTAGTTACTGCACACCTCTAGATGTTATGATCAGGGACACATGTTGAAGGAACTCTAAGCTTCTGCAAATTGACGAGGCTAGGACCTCAAGTTGTGGGAATGGGATGATGGGACACTTAATATGAAACTGTGTTGGATCACAGGGCCGGATTAAGACTTCCGGGGGCCCTAAGCCAAGAGTCGGATTAAGACATCCAGGGGCCCTAGCCCCAAACATGGGCGTCCAGAGGCGGAAGGGAGCATTTGCACTTTCCGGATTTTGCAAATACTTAAAAAAATTATTTATCATCTTGGTTTTTAACAATGAATGGCTATGATTTTTTCCAGTTTTATTTTTTATCTAAACTAGTCAAAATAACCTGAAAAATTTTAAATATATAAAAACATTGAAACTTTAAACAGTTTTGTCTTTGAAATAAACGTTCAGAAATAGCTGAAAACAGATCCCAGAATGCTAACAACTGGCTCCATATTATGTCAAATGCTTCCAAAAGCATTGGCGGCTATTTGGATCTGCACCAGACCACTATAGTAGGCTAATTGCGGAAGCGAGTACTTGTGATGACGTGATAGGTTGCTTTCGGCACCCTCGTTAGTCCCCGTCCCATCAATTCAAAACTTTGACCTCTAAAAAGAATTCCCCCCCTAAAAATTCGTGTCCATGATGTTTGTTTCGTTATATTAAATTTAGGTAATTTCAGAATTTTCACCCTCTTGCGCCCAGTCACCGTGTCAACGATGTGTCAGTATGGTCGACACAGAGTGGGAAATATTGGAGTTTCGCTTTGAGCCTTTGACGTCTGCCGTTGGTCGCTAGGGGCCCTGTACAGACTGAGAGTGTGAATCTGGAACTAGGGTCAGAATTCAGTAAGTAGTAACTAAAACTTACTAGCACTAAATTATTTAAAATTATACAAAATTAGGAATTTGCTACAGCAATTTGATTTTTAATTTCTCCGGATTTTGGGGGTCCCCAAAACCTTGTGGGGCCCTAAGCCATGGCTTATCTGGCTTATGCCTTAATCCGGCACTGATCACAAGCTCCCACCAGCGAAACTGAGACGAACTGTTACTATTATGCTGTTGTGGCCTCCAGAGCTTCAGTTCATGAATCAACTATTAAACTGGCTTGTCCCAAGTTTTTTAATGTTAGAGAAACAGAGAACAAAGCACCATTGGACATTGTCTATGGTAATTAATTAATTAGTGTGGTAGGTAATTTTAATTTATTAGTAACCAAAATTTTACTAATTCTCATTAAAACTTGTCTAATTCTAATTTAAGTTTTCATAATTACCGGTAGCTTTCTAATTACCTTGCCTGAATATTTCTTTACTTGCTTTTTGCTGGCTGCTTTCATTTTGACCGATTGCAAATCGGTGTGACAGTATTAGCAATCTTATTTTTAAATGCTCATCTCTTGTTTCTACATTTCATAAGTCATGTAAAGCTGTAGAACTACCGGATAGCAGATAAATTATTCATAGTTGAACACCCAAGTATGGTGGGGCTTCGCCAGTAAACAGGAACTTGACTCTCTGAGCGCGCTGGTCCGCAAGTTGGTACGCCTGGGTTTCCTACCTAAATCTTTCCCCACCTTTGAGGAGCTTTGCAAAAAGCTGATATAGACCTATTTAGAAACATCTTAACAAATACTAGCCACACCCTCCACGACCTTCTCCCCCTGTCAATTGCACTGGTCATGACCTGCGCCCACGCTCACATAACCGTGTTCTCCCTAGATTTGATTCCCTTACCAGGCGTGGCTTCTTAGCTAGGATGTTGTACAGTTAAACATGTTTTCTAGTTGACCTAATTTTCTTCTAATTATCGTTTTCTTTGTACATAAATTATTTCTGACTTTGTATGTAAAGCGCTGAGCGTTTGCTTGCGTTCAATAAAGAACATTCTTACTTACTTACTTACTTACCTAATGCAACGAGAATCAGATGGAACAGTAAATTTGCAATTGCTGGAAATCCGAAAAAGTCAGCATGAAGGAACATTAAAACAAGTTGTGTATAGTTATGACAATTTAATATTAAAACAGCATCAATCAAATGAATGACCACAATATTTCTCATGAGCAATTCATGTGCCAGTGTCTTAACAGCAGGAACACTGAAAATACGTAGTTTATTTGTCCTTGATTGTTAAAGAAAGAAATATGTACTTGTTCTTGCAGCAACCTCGTTTATTTGTATTATAAACCTAAGTACTTGTAATCATACTTTGAGACCTAAATACTTGTACTTGAAACCTAAGTACATTTTTGATCCTATTGTACCAATCTTGCCATACGGCATCCATATATTGTCCATCTAGGTCATCATATACAATGTTTATGGGCAGGCTAGTATGCAATTTGTTTCTGTTGCATTTTCAGGAATTTGGTGAATCTTAATCTATCACAGGCTCACAAATCCAGCGCTTCTGTCTGTTTAGTTGGTATGAGATGTTGGCTAATCTGAATGGCCAGAATGCACATTGGAGAAAGTGATGGCTGCACAGAGATATAACTTACTTTTTCTTTTTTATACTACCCTTCGGTAGTAGACCTGTGTAAGAGAAATTCTGATTCTCATTACAAACACTTACAAATAGGAGACCAGAAAAAGACCAGTAACCAGTGCTATGCTTTCAAAATGGGGAACCGATTCCTCATCAAGGAGAGAATAAAATTCAAGATGCTTCTCCTCAATGGTCGCCATCGCACTGGCTTCTGGGATAGTACGTGAGCCAGTACTTAAGTCAATGAGGTCGCAATTGCTATGTTCTGCTACTTGTGGACTGATAGGCGCTGTGCTTCCCCAGATCAATCCAAGCCCATTGTATTCTCCTGTGTTTGATCCTTATCTTGGTTGGCCATTGAAGCAAGGTCTCCAATCATGTGCTGTTCTGTTTGTTCAGCAAACAGTTTCAGACTTCCTTTCAAAGTGCCTCTGTTTAGATCAGTCATGCAACATATTAGGTACACTTGAAAGGTATCGTACTGTATTTAGTGTCTTCAGAAATACATCACTCGCATATTTGAGGGGTTCCAACTTCCAAGTGCTTTTGAGGGTTCTTAAAATGCGCTTTAGAAAAGTCCACATAGGCTACAGAGTACATACATTATGTACATACATGTTGAAGTTTTCATTGTCACTATTTGTAGTTCAGGACCCTTTGCTTCTTGGCACTCATGAGAAGTCGCTTACAATTAGGAACTGTACCAAATTAAACAATCTTTATGCTGATTTGTTCTGATAAATTTAAACTGACAAAATGTAGTTACTGAATTTCAAACAGCAGTTAGTCGTTCAAAGTACAATAGAAGTTTTTCATCCAAGCCTTTTGAGCTAATATTTGTTGGAGAAAGTACAGCAGATAGTGATTGAGTGGATGCTTGGTTTTCTTGTGGTGTCGGGTATTCATTTACAACATCAGGTCCTTTTCTTTGCTCAGTTACAGCATCTGTTTCTAAAACAGGCTCCTCTTGAATAGTTGGTAGATCATGTTGTGCTTCTTGATTGTCTTTCATAAAACTAGGAGCTGCTACAGAGAAAACTGCTGACGGAACTAATGAGACAATTGATGCTTCTTTAGTATGTGCATTTGATTGTCTGTTTCTTTTCACACATCTTACAGCTATTATCACAATCATTGTGATTATCAAGACAGCCAACAGTGTAAAAATAATAATGAAACTCTTGTCAAAACTGTTCACTTCTTCTTTGACTTCCCTGTCAGATAATGGCACAAGGTAAGACTTTGGAAAAATAGTGGAGACATTATCTGCACTAATTTCATGCTCGTCTACAAGTGCTTTGAGATCTAGTTGCATATATGCTTCTGTTTGAAACACTTTTATGTGAAATATTCCTCTTGCCGGTTGTACACTGCTTGCAGTAACAATGTACCCAAAGCCATCTTTCAGTTCCATTGAAGTAATGTTGTGATTAGGTAGGTATTTTATTCTTCCATTTGCAATATCACTGTGAGTAAATTGGAAAAAACTATCAACATAGTTTTGCCCTACCTTAAGTTTCTTTCCTGTCTGTTCTTTACCTTTATTGGGCCCATCCTCCATCTGGAGATTAAGTATAGAAGAATTTCCTATAAGGACTCCATGCACTGGACCATGAGTAACATGATACACTGGGTCACTGCTGGTCATTTGTGCTAATTCACTTGCATCAAGATGGCTCAGACTTATTTCAGATGCATTATTAATGACAGCAGAAAATGGCCTACCATCGATTTTCTTAATATTTGGCAAAACATTGATGTCCATCTTGCCATGAATAATATTTTTAATATCATAAAGCAAGAATTCAAACTCGTCAGCAAAGGTGCTAAGGTCATCCTGAAAAAAAGAAATTTGTCCAGTTTCAACCTCCATTTGACTGAAATGGCAAATTACAACATTGTCCATGAAGAGGCTGCCATACTTTGGTGGTCTTGTAATGTTATACATCAGCATTTCTTTTCTGCCATTTGTTTTAACGTTAAACTGATGTTGGGAAAGAATGGTTTGATTCTGACCCTGTAATATTTCTATGGGATTCAACATAATATCAACTACGAGTGGCATGATGAGAATGTTGAATACTTTATAAAGAGGTCTGTGTTTCCCATCTGAGACTTTGAAATAGAATGCTCCTGAATCTGAACTCCCATCATGAACAAACTGAATCCTCTTTTCATTAATATCTTTTTGAGTGAATGACATCACTGGTTCAAGCCCAAGTTCATTCAAACATACTAAGAAGCCATTAGTTGGAGGACTCTCAATTTCATATGTAACGTTTTCTGAGGGTGTATCTGGATCAACAGTAAGCAAGACTTCGTCTGTTATCAAGTGGTTTGAGCCCTGGACGAGCTCAATTGCAGGAACTGGAGTGAGTAGAACAAACTGCTGATCGTTGATTGGCTCAACAGCAAAAGGTAATACTCTTAAAAGATGTGGCAGTTGATGCACCTCTGGTTTAGAAAACCCTGTCTTCACTTTGGCAGCAATTTCAAATATGAAGGAAAATTCATCAGAATAAAACTCAGAATCATCATGTGAGTAGATAAGAAGACCTTGGTCAATGTCCTGCTGAATGATTTTGCTTCCTCGCGTCATGTTAACAACCCCAAGCGTCATAACACCATGACGAGGAATTTCCTGCACAATCAGTCTGACAACGACCTCCTCCAGTCCATAACTAGACAGTTGATATTCCATGACTGATGCATCTAACTCTGACCTTGTAATAACAACCTTTCCACCTTCACTGACCACAGCACGCTTACATGTAAAGTTCCAAATGGAATCATTCAAATCAATGTTGCTATAAGATATTGAAACATTAAATGTTTCAGATGGAAGATTCAGAGTAAAATTAGAATGAACCTGAAAAACAAAAAAATCATATTGTGTCCAACCATCCATTTGAGATGAATGATTATAAAGTACCATGTTCCTGTTAAGGTCCTCTTGTGTGAATTCATTGATTTCTTTATGTTGTCCATTTGAACTAAACAACAAAAGATGTCCTTTTGCCGGGCTCTTTATAATTTTAAACAGAAGTGAATGATCCGGAAAGTTTGTATAGTTCGATTTGGACTTCAGGTGGAAGGATGTTATAGGCTGAGTCTGACCTGGAAACAAGTCCAAAGTTTGACAACTATCCAAAGTCAAAATAAGTAAGATTGATTCCATTTCAAAAATTGTCACTTGGGAGGTGTTTACATCATCTGTGACTCTGAACCTGAAGTATGCCCTTTCTGTACCTGCAAAATACCAAAACAATAACATAATGCATTATTTGGGGGTCCATAGAGTAGTGGTAACATCACTGGCATGAAGAGCAGTAGGAGGCAGGATCACTTCCCACACCCTCCCAAAGGTCCACTTAGCCTATCATTTGCGAGATGGCGCATTGGTTAAATGAGATGTAGGACGTGATGGGCACCTTGCATGGCTGACGAATAGAGTTAAATTCGACTCCTGTGATCATCCGTTCATACTGAATTGTAATCATACTGTGTTTGTCAGTTTGAATTAATAAAGAATATGATTATTATTATTAGTAGTAGTATTATGTTAACATTATTAAATAGGCATTTTAGTTTTGCAATTCTTATGGCGTGGACTGTCACTTTATGTGGATACTTCAGAAGAAAACTGATGTTTTGAGGTCCTATCCTAAATTGATTGACACCTGGTCTCCTATGACAGTGGCAGAACTAACTCTGGCATGTTTTATGCCCAACTAGTGTATAATATTAATAATAATAATAATAATTTCTTTATTGAAGCGCCTGACAAACGCACTGCGCTGTACATTTACATGTTATGCAATTTAAATCTTAACTACTAACAGAACAGACAGCCTGCAATACAACGGCGCTAATAGCAGCTTACAAAAGCATGTCCGCCCAACGGGGCTCGAACTCGGTACCTCTCGCTCTCTGTGCCAGATGTTATCCAATGCGCTATCGCCCCCCCAATATTGGTACGATTGACAGTAGTGTGCCCCAGAGGCGCGTTTACAGAAAACGGGGCCCTAGGTGCAAACATTCTTGGGGCCCTTCCCAGCTTGTAGACTGAGCGTCTGAGACTGGTGGTGTTTAGCCTGTCATGTACAACAACCCACGAAGTTGAACTTGAAGCCATTTTGTGAGAGTTATTGACACTGTAATTATGATTAGTTATAGAAGCTATTTTCAAGGAATGTGAAGTTATTCATTTTAGTAAAAAAAGGACCTGCGAATCACACATTTTTAGTCGAATTGAATCTCGAATCGAATCGGGGTAAAGGTTCGAATTTGAATCGAATCTCAAATCGAATCAGCGGGTTCCAGTTTGATATTCATGTGGTATGTACTGGTATACCAGCTCAGGTGTACCACAGTTACACAGTTATCAATATATAAATGTAGGCCTGAGAACATTTCTGCAGCTTAAAATCAATTAAGCTAAAAAAATAAGTTATTTAAGTTATTTAACAGAATTAAAATTTAAAAAATTAAAATCAATTACACCATTCTGTTCTGGTTCCATGTTCATTAAATTCAGTCACACACTTTAGTGCCTAAATCACGATTTAGGCCTACAAATTCCCAGAGTAACAAATCTGTGTTATGTAATTGTAATTGTAATTAGCAACTTCTATTGTGCCGGTGTCTAATGCACAAGGCATCAACCGATGGCACACCAAAACCAAGCCGTAATCAGGTCAACATCCAAAAGATCAGTCCATAAGAGACAGAGAGACAGCCTACGGTGGATAAGCAATTTGAAAGAGGTAAGTTTTCAGCCGAGAACTAAATGACACAAGCGACTGAGCACAGCGTACAGACACAGGAAGAGAGTTCCAAAAAGTACGTCCAGCAACTGAAAAAGCTTGTTTGCCAAGAACAGTTCTTGATTTCGGTATGACCAGACAAAGATGATCAGACGACCTCATTGAATAATGATAAGTCTGGGGAATAAGAACTGATTTTACATATTGTGGTTGGCCAGAGTTTACAGTTTTATATACTATGAGATTACAACAATATAGGCTTACATTTATGTGAATGCTGAACTGTACAAAATAGAAAATAGGTTATACTAAAAACAATGTAAAATTCAAAAACATGTTTATTATAACTGAAAAAAATATTTTCATTCGTTTGGGGCCCCCTGAGATTTGGGGGCCCTAGGCGTGTGCCTAGTGCGCATAATAGTAAACGCGCCTCTGGTGTGCCCAGACTAACGCTAGTTCACAACGAAACCAAGTGTAAGTTGGCTAGTATGCATATTGGCATGCAATATGTAATAATATTCGCATATCACCCAAACTCATTTGTACCTTATTCGCATATAAATGCATGGTACTTCATGGTATGAAATATTGAAAGTTCACGAGGTAAAATAACATACTCATATATATATACCAAACACCATCACTGCTTCACACGGAATCTTTTCCACCCTGAACCCTTTACCCGTTTGCCCCGAGAATACTCGCTATTAAAACTAAAACTTCTACTGCGCACAGTAAGCCGTGATTGCACCATCACTGTACAGCGGAATAACGGTTATTAATAATCTTTCAAAAATTCAGCGCAGCCTTGCCTTTTATATAACGGACAAAATCATTACTGTATGCTGCTTCTACCAAATTATGACATAAAATTTTTTTTAAATCTTAAATAGTATGTTTCATAAAAAATTGGTGTCTATCGTTAATTCATTCATTTCCATTTGATGGTTCTGTTTGGTTCGCACTATATTATTTGTAACTGCAACTAATAAGATAATAACTTTAACAGTTTTACTGTGAGAGACTATAATTGTTAATTACTAGTTCCTCTCGGCAGTGGCGGTGCCGGGGGGGGGGTTATAGGGGGGCTTAGCCCCCCAAAGTGGGAAATCACTGCAAATCGCAAGGAGGAGGGGACAAAAGGGAAGGGCTTGGAGCTTTAGCCTCCCCAAACCTGAAATCCTGGCACCTCCACTGCCTCTCGGCCCACTCGTATTAACTACAGACACCCACAAAATTCATTAACACTAGAAGGACGGCTCTTTTCTACCACCTAAAACGACGGAGTGGGTCATTTTTGACCCATACAATTTCATTGATAGAAATCATGTATTTTTGAAGGATAATTCTTCTGTAGCGAAAAATTCCGCCCCAGAAGTTATATTTTTGATGCAATTCCGCGATAGAAGACCTTTGCGCATGAGCAACCTACGGCGCATGCACATTGTCCAAACCGCATTACTTCTATCAATTGGCGTAGTGAGGGTCGGTTATGGTGAGATTAGGCATTGTGAGGGTCGGTTAGGGTCAGGATTAGGGTTAATGTCGTCATTAGAAAAAAATGCTAAACACCTTCCGCCGCAGAAGTAATTTCTTCATGCACTGCGTGGCGGAATCTTCCGCCGCAGAAGCACCACACATTTTGGAACAATTCCTGACAATAACTGAATGATTTACTGATCTCATTGTAATAAGCTTTCAGAATGTTAAACTTTTAATTTATTTATGCTGCCCTTTAGTACCTGAAGGTACTATTTAGAGGCGTCAAGTTCCTCAAGCGATGCTGAACATGAGTCGTCGCCCAGACACGCTCGTGCTTCTCTTTCAGTGCATCGTTGTGATCACTCGTGGAGTCGTGGTATGTTAAAAACTCTGACGCATCATGCCTTCATCAACTAGAAGTTGAAAGTCGCTCAAAATAGAATCTTTTCTTATTCACTGTGTCGCAAACAGCGTTAGTCCTGAACTGCTTAGCCTTCGACGAGGTGCATCATCGGGTGAAATCACAATCCAGACAGTGCCGTCCCTTGATGTTTCCCTGGTTTCTGTAACTGCTGCATTTGTGCTGACACGATGTTGAAATGATGAGCGACCCCATCTGTTACCATGACCTTGTCCTTGACCACGAGAACCCCCTCAACCACATGCATGCACACTTCCAGAGACAGGAACTTCAAGATTTGGAATTCCTGACAATAACTGAATGATTTACGGTTCATCTTGTCCACCATGATCATTTCGACACTTAGAACAGAGAACTGCTTCTTGCCTCAACGGACAGGTTTTGTATTCCGGTATCTGAGACAGAGGACTCACTATCATTGTCTTCCGATTCGCAGAAGTGTCCTCACCGATTTCTTGAATCAAACGAAGGGCTTGGTTTGCTGTATGCATATAATCGTACACGACGACTCATTTTAGCGCAGGTATCGATAACCCTCAGATATAGCTGTTTTTATATCAATTGTGTTTGAAACAATAAACAAAACTGTTTACAAATGGTGGAAAGATCATGAGCTTTGCAATGCTGTCATAAATAAGTAAGGTTAATATAAGATATACACTAGAAAAATAGGCATTTGCAGTAATAGTGTCATGGGTCAAAAATGACCCCAATCCGCCCTTCTAGGTATTGGCTGCTCTAACTCCTATACCTGACCAGCTTTTAATAAGATTTTTCTTCTATGCCTTTGCGGCCACAATGCCATAGATGTCATAAAATATTTTCCTTTAATGGTTACTGGGTGCTACATGACACGCTCGCAAAGTGCGTTATGGGTCAAAAATGACCCATGCCGTCCTTCTAGTGTTAATTCATTCATTACGAATGAGAATGGGTAAGAGGCTGAACTCAGTGAGGCCTAATACAGGAATCACAGAGAAAATTGCAAATAAACAAAAGTAGGTGGTGCTGGAGCTATGCACCGATATTTTGTTTTTCCGCATCCACAATAGAAGCGGCGAGTCAGCCACAGTCACAACTCATGCAATAAAATGTTTTATTATTGTATTGTATTGTAACTGTATTGTATTTGATCATTTATAAAGTGCTTCTCATAGCGTAAGCCTTTCAGAAGCGCTCCCAGTGCGAGGTACTCCGAGGAAAAAGGAAGGTTTTAAGGTGAGAGAAAGAGGTAGAGATGCTACTACAGAGGATTGTAGAGCGTAGAGAAGGAGGAAGTCGATTCCATAGAGAGGGACCTATGAACACAGAACAAAGGATCTGGATTGAGCCATTGTGGTCCTAACACGGGGAACAAAAAAGGTCAAGCCGGTCAGAGGATCTGAGAGGACGCTTTGACATGGCAGAGAGGGGCGGAGAATTTGCTGATTTTTGGAGCAAGACCCAGTTGAGATTTGAGCATGAGAATGAGAACTTTAAATTGGATGCGCACAGAGAGAGGAAGCCAATGAAGTTGTTCAGCCATAAATGTAGAGATTTGATCGAATCGAGGGAGGTGAGCTATAAGTCTGGCAGCAGCAATGCAGCATTCAGTACAGACTGAAGAGGAGATAGACGAACCTTAGGTAAGCCAACAAGGAGAGAATTACAATAGTCAATTCGAGAACAGACAAAAGCATGGACAATTGAGGTGAAGGTAGAGGATGAAACAGATCTGTGAATAGCTCTAAGACGCCTAAGTTAGAAGTAAGAAGAGCGGGTAAGCTTGGATATGTGTTCAGTGAAGGTTGAAAGTCACGAACACTAGATGAGAATGTGAAATGTGGAAACTTTTCAGAGAGCAAGGTATAGTCGAGTTTCAGGAGTTGCTGGAGAAACATAGAAAAACATCACAGACTTTGTGAAGCAAGCTTACCTTGCGTATTTTGGAATGACACAATACAAGTCTTGGGCTCCTCATAACGTTTGCAAAACCTGTGTTGAATGCTTACGACAGTGGACAAATAAAGGAAGCTTCAGAGTGCCTATGGTGTGGAGAGAGCAGGCAGGGATGGGCAGTAATTTAATTGATGTAATTGAAATTACGTAATTTGAATTACAATTGTAATTGGTAATTTGTAATTTGTTGCTCTGGATCAATGTAATTTGTAATTTGTAATTGAATTACATTTTTCATGTAATTTGTAATTTCAAATTACATCTGTAAAATCAATTACTTTGAAAAGAAAACTAGAACCAGAGACTCCACAACCAGAGCAGTTTTGAAAGCATCTTTTCCTTATCTTGATCACCATCACTATAGTATCTCTGGAATGAATGATAGCAACACTGAACTCTTTGAATGCTTTCACAAAATTGGAGCCATTGTCAGCAATGGTAGCAGCAATTTTGTCAAGTGTTAGACCGAACTCATTATGTATTACAGTTTCGCTACTCTATCGTGCATGTATGCTCCAACAAAACATCTGCTTGCTACTAAGGCAACTGAGATCGCTCAAATGTATTATGTAGATGCATCGATCCAGTGAGAAGTAACTCCCTTATATATCTTATAACTTCTATGTTTTGTAGACCACACATAGATAACTGTAAAGATATTATTTATACTATTTAATGCTGCACTTCCTTCATCTGCACTGGTAGATCGACTCATTATAGTTTTGCAGGCATGATTGTAAGGTCAAAAAGACGCCGGTTATCGATAACTTGTTAAAATAGTTGCTACTTCTTAGACAAAAT
Source organism: Aporrectodea caliginosa (assembly GCA_020284085.1). NCBI lineage: Eukaryota > Metazoa > Annelida > Clitellata > Crassiclitellata > Lumbricidae > Aporrectodea > Aporrectodea caliginosa. The sequence continues at coordinate 1,742,921 of JACEVL010000373.1, forward strand.
TAAATAAACAGTTTCAAGCAGTGTAATATATATATATATATATATATATATATGAAAAGTGGAAAAAAGCATGTGTTTCCCGACTGAATTTTTTTATCACAATTATGTATGTAATTTGTAATTTGATGTAATTGAAATTACGTAATTTGTAATTTGTAATTTCCAGCAAATTTCTAAAGTAATTTGTAATTTGTAATTCAATTACATTTTCCCAAGTAATTTGTAATTTGTAATTCAATTACATTTTACCATGTAATTTGCCCATCCCTGAGAGCAGGAAAACCACCATGACAATTGTTATTTTTGTTTAGTGAACGAGAAAGGTGTCAATTGAATGAATTGATACAAGAAGCACAAGTGGGACTATACGGATTTGGAAACTGCAAGGCGACCTATTCCACACAGCGAAGACGTTCCCATACCAGTGTTTACCACACTGCCTGACCTTCCGTTGTCAGATGTTGAAGAAAATCAGAACTTACAAAGTAGCACAATACATAGTAGTGGAAGTGAATATGAAGGAAGCATTTCAACAAGAACTCAATGATCTGAATCTCAGTCTATCGAAGCAAGCACCTGCCTGAACTGTTAGCATCCAGACTAAAAGAAAAGAACTGTCTACAGCCAGAAGCTAAAATAACAGTTTATCGGACAAGAGAGGAAGAACTTCTTCCTTAATTCAGCCAAGATGAAGAATTGTGCTGTTCTGGTGTAGTTTTGCCTTAGTTGTTCAGAACTTTATAGGTAACAACAAAGCAGACACTTACGAAGAACTGGTGCAAAACTTGCTCACAAACTTCAGAAATATGGGTATTAATATGAGCATAAAGGTACACTTTCTTCATTATATCCACTTAAATAAAATTGGCATATAATCTTGGGGATTTTATCGAGGAACAAGCTCAGAGGTTTTACCAAGATCTAAAGGTCATGGAGGAAAGATATCAGGGCAGATGGGACAGACACAAGATGGCAGACTATTGCTGGAGTCTACAATGTGATTGTACTGATAACGTACATAAGAGAAAATCGTAAAAACAGCGTTTTGTTATGCATTAATAGAGATTATCTGAATCAGCTGTATGTTTATATGTTATTAGACTGAATAAAATGCCATTATGTATTTTATGTGTGCACATTCATTTTGTAAAAAAATTCAGATGATTGCATTGGGATTTGCTAATGGGCACCACGTAACCATTAAATTATCATAATTATGAGAAAAACTGAAAAACTAGAGCCAATCTAGCAAAACCGACTTCATATTCGGAATCAGCACCACAAGTTTACCCTAAAATCGCTCAAATATCATTGGCAATAAAATCAGTGTTGACCAGTGTAATATAGCCAATCTCATAGAGAAAATAGCATATCCAAAATTAAGTTGCCAAGGTCTGCATTTTGGGCCGTTGCCCTGGGCGGCATTTCAACTCCATACGCCATACAAAAAGTAAACAGGACTACAAACTAATACTCGTAAGAACAAACACCCGTAAACTAGCCATCAAGTATCAAGGCCCTCTACTCTGGAATAACCTACCTCCAAGTATCCGTACCTGCAACACCCTCCTCTGGTTTAAGCTTTTGCTACGAGCACACACACTGGAGCATGTATTATAGTCTTTAGTTTTTAGTTAAGATTATATTCATTATTGTATACCTTTTTTCTTTTTATTTACCGCCTCTAATTACACAAGTCAGTGTTCCCCTTATTCTGATTATCAATAACCTCTGTCATCTTTTAATTATTCTGCTGTATCATCTTAGGCCCCCTCTTAGTGGGACTTGTCCCTTTGGGGTGCCTATTGCTCCCACATCACTTTACTTTGTTAGCTTTTTTGTAACTCATGTTGACCTACTGTTTAATTGGTTATATTCTTCTTTGATCATTTATCTTCTTCATTACTCAAACATGTTGTACTTTTAACTATGCTAGAGTTGTGTTTAATCGTTTATGTTTGTTGTGTTCTCTTATCTTACACTGATCAACAAGCATTTTGCTGTTGGGATTCTAACACCTGCTGCATTACTTAGATCATCTATGCTGATTCTATATTTCCGGAAACCGTTTTTGTATTCACGTCCAGTTTTTAAATTTTAAAGTTTCTGTGGAGCATAGAAAGAGATAGACTGCTAGCTCAGCTCTAGTTTTATGAGGAAGGTATTTCCAGGCCACAGGACTGGCAAAGCTTCTGTGCCGTGTTTTTGGCTAGATTTTGGGCGCTGACAACAAACCTTCATCGGAAATCGAAAGGGACCTGCACGCCAGGAACAGTATAAATACACAGTGAGCCAAGATAAGATGGGGCGTTTCTCACCAAATAATTCCGCATGAAAGTTAAAATCTTAAATTCATTTGCTTTTGTGCTTGCTCTCAACTAAATTTTGGATGCTGATTTCAAATATGAAATTGAAATTTGGCTAGCACGTCAGGTTTTTGAGGTGCGCGTCGCATAGTTCATACTGCAAATGTACCGCATTAATTTTCGGTTATGTATAACCTCACTGATGCGTACCTAAAAAACCTGACAAGCTAGCCAAATTTTGATTTCATATTTGAAATCAGCGTCCAAATTTTAACTAAGAACAAATGTGAAAGCAAATGCCTGGCATTGTGTGATACAGTTTTGATACTTTGCTTTCGCTTACAGTATAGGCCTATATGAGCTGAGAATTCGCAATTGTGTAGAACTTCACTGAAGCGTAGCTGAAAAACTAGACCTGCCATCCAAATTTCGATTTCATATTTGAAACCAGCATCCAAAATTTAGCTAAGAACAAGCACAAAATCCTATTCTTCATACATTTTTAATATGAGTTGAGAGTTCGCAATTGTGTAGAACCTCACCTATGCGTACCTAAAAATCCTGACGTGCTAGCCAAATTTCGATTTCATATTTGAAATCAGCGCCCCAAATTTAGCTAAGAACAGTTCTAAAGTTCTGAGCAGCAAACAAAAAATATTATTTTGTTGGTCAGTGTTATCGTTGGGAACAATAAATTGAATTGAATTGAATATTGCTGCATTACTTAGATCATCTATGGTGTTCTATATTTAACCAACAAACATATTCAAACAGAATAAATTTTAAGCATTTGTGGAGCATAGAAAGAGATAGACTGCTAGCTCAGCTCTAGTTTTATGAGGAAGGTTGTTCCAGGCCACAGGACTGGCAAAGCTTCTGTGCCGTGTTTTTGGAGAAGAACAAGCCCGGGAACAACAAACCTTCATCGGCCGAACGAAGGGACCTGTGGCCAGGAACAGTATAAATACACAGTGAGCCAAGATAAGATGGGGCGTTTCCCACCAAATAATTCCGCATGAAAGTTAAAATCTTAAATTCAGTGCATTGAGGGATAGGCAACCAGTGCAAGGTCTCACGTATTGTATTGTATTGTATTGTATTTGAACACTTGTTATAGCGCCCCTACCAGATTGCCCATTCAGAGGCGCTCCCGGCTACTGCGCAGACGCTGAATCGGAGTTTCACGCCGAAGCACATGAGCAATTGCGAGTGAAGGACTTGCCCAGGGTCCCTACGCGGCGACTTTGAGGTGAATTCGTATGTAGGTAAATATGTGGCCAAATTTCGGGATGACACCAATCAGGTGAGCAGAAGCATTAAGAACACAGTGTAATTTCAAGGTAAGAGAGGAGCCCAGACCAGAACTTTCCAATATCAATTCTGGAGGAGATGAAAGCAGGGATCAATGCAGAAGCAGCCTGTGTATAAGTGCTCATCGTACGGCACGGTTCTGACTTACTGCATCAACCACTCATTTTGTCACGTTGTTCATGTACGGTGTTCTGAACCATATTGTCATCTGTAAGGGGCATGTCCATGCCATGCCCCGTACCACTTCAAATCATAAATTTACAAAATTATAAATATAGAATTTGAAGAGAAGTATTAACTTCCAGGTCACTTTTGTAACTTTTCTAAAAAATATTAAAAGTTACATAATTATTGTGCAATAAAATAATAAAAACAGTAAAAGAATTGCAAGAGATTGCCATTGTGGGTGTAAGCATGTGGGACTGCATGCCTAATAAACATGTAAACATGCCCTTTATTATTTACAGTCTTTACTTCCCCAATCAGTCGTATAGCTAATCACTTTGGAGTCCAATTACAACAGTACGTGAATGATACACAGCTCGTACATGCATATTGCTCTGTCTCACACCGAGCAGTCTCATAAACTAAAACTCGAGTGCCTGGTTCTGTTTCAATGGTTTGGCCATAAACCCAGACAAGTCTGAGGGAATTTTGCTCGGTTCACACCAACGACTGCGTTCTCTCCCTTCACTTCCTATTCCTACTCAATCAGCTGCATTGGCATCCTGTTGAGTTCAGGACAATTTAAATTGGCCTGTTTGACCTACAAATCCCTGAGCACCAATCACTATCTTCAGTCACTACTAACTCCTTACATTACTCCTTGTTGCCTACGATCATCAAGTATGGGTCTTTTAGCTGAGCCCGAATGCAGAACAGTTTTGGGCTTGTGTGCATTTCATGCCTCTGCCCCAGGGAATGGAATTGACTTCCGCTCTCCCTTTGTAGCTCAAATTCATTTCCTTCCTTCAAAAAGCGGCTCAAAACTCACTACTTGTGTATGGCTTTCAGGCACATGGATATCTAACTGCATCTTCCATTGGCGACTGACTACCTGTGCCTCAGATTCATATTTCGGTGTGAAATTGCGTACGTTACAAATTTAATTAACAATAATAATAACAGAACCACCATATTGTAAGTTCTTGTATATAGAATTATTCACATTTAAGTTATGCTAAGTTGACTTATTCACATTATACAAATTTGTACAATATACTCCACATTTTATAGCTAAACACATAATAAATTTAGTCACAGAATCAGTATTTAAGAAGCACATACCCTCATCTACATGCACAGTAATTTTCTTGCTGTCAATATCTGTCTGAGTGAAGTTCCACACTTTTTCAAATAAGTTGTCATTCTTCCTAAGTTCACTATTTACAACCTCAGTTATGTGGAAAACAATGTCATCAGGTTGAGTATCATTATCAACAGCATACAAGTGATTTCTGGTGATAGGCATCCAAGTGCCTAGAAACGATAATACAGTAATTCAGTTAGACATTATATTAGACATTATATATTATAAAGAGACAAGGCATAGAGGTTACGCAGCTATTGATTAATGCCCATCCTCTACTTGTCTGGTTGCAGTGGCGCAACGAAGGGGAAGCAGAGGGGGCATCCGCCCCCGGGCGCAGCACCAGAGGGGCGCAAAATTAGCTTTCAGTGGTACACAGCACTATGACAAGAACGTTTAAAAGTCAACAAGAAAATTAAAAGGGAGGCGCAGTAGGGTGGTCGCATCTCTAATGGAAAATTTTCAACTTCAGTTGTTTACTTTCGCCAACCCGGCATTCCGTGCCAATTGGTTTAAAAGTACTGTAGCCCAAAAATTATCAGGATCGAACAATATCTAGGACTGCCACAACGTCTTTGAAATTTTGATTTTTACAAATAATTTTTGTCATTTCAAGTATAAGTATTTGATTCGCATTTTTGGACCTATGTTTAGTTTTCAACAGAAAGGCTGGATGATTTTACTTTAAGCACAACTAAACAATAATTTCTACAATGTTTATGCTCTCGTTGATTGTTTATTATTTATTTTTATTGGCATTTTAGTGGTATTTGATCCGGGAGTTCCACGGACTGTAAGATAGGCGACTCGCCACTTGCTTCTAGGATGAAGAGAAGGCCACAATCGAATCTAGAATAGCTTTTACATGCTAACTTGTTACAATGATAATATATATGTAGAACAGAATCTCGAGTTATATATGATTATAAGATCAATCACTTTACATCCCTTTCCCAGCAGAAACTAGGCTGATATACAATAATACCTGACAACTGACATACGGGCTAGATGTCGCCCGATTCAAACAAAAATAATGTTGCTACTGGAAATCCCCAAAGGGTCCTGTAACGGAAGTTATATGTCATTACATATTTATGCATTTATGTATGCACATATGCAGGCATGCATTTATATGTGCATAAGTGTATGTATCGGGCTATTTATATATAATTTTTCTTGAATGAAGTTCTTATAATTATATGTTTACAACAGTCAAGTGTGGAACAGAAATAAGAAATTCAGAATTTCCGGCGTGCTTACTGTCTGACCAAAGATACCATATTTGTCATTTTGTTATCCATAACTTTCTGTCTGTTTAGTGCTCATTCTTTTTTAAGTGAAATAAGTGGGTGGCAAAATTTCCAAGAGGCGAAATGTGGGGAGCAAATATTTCCAGGGCAAAAAATTGTGGGAAGCAAAAAATCTGCAAACCATCTGACAGCTAACTGTGTTAAAGGTGAACTTACAATACAATACAATACAACTGTAATGTGATAATGCCCTCTTTACAAGTTCAGTAGGGCACATTGAGCTGGGCAGACATTAAGAGTCACAAGTAGACTGGAAGAGGTAAAGTATAAGTTTAGAGTGAAAGACAGTCTCGGTAGGAGAGTTGTGAACATGATGAGGTAAAGAGTTCCAGGTGGAGAGACTGGCACCTGTGAATGAAACATCGGCCAAAGACAAGACCAGGAGCAACACACTTTCCAGAAGATGCTGATTGAAGAGAGGATCAGCCTTTGACAGAGTTGCAGGGTGTAATCATGGAAGATAAGTAGAATGGCAGATGACTTGCATGTGCTTTGTACAAGAGGAGTGTCAGTTTGAAGTGAATACACTCAGATAGGAAGCCAGTGTGGAGCACGAAGAGCAGGTGTCATATGGTCTCTGTAGAAGAGTCCAAGGCACAGTGTTGCACTGTTGCAGTCTGATGCATTATTCTGGTTAGAGGAAGTAACGTGCGTGCATTCAGACTTCAGAGAAACCATATAGTACAGAGTTGCAGTCTTGTCAAGTCTTGTCAGAATAAGGCTGTGAACCAGTGTTTTCAGTCATACTTAATCCAGGGTAGAGCAAAGCTGTCAGATCCTTCTGAGGTGAAATAAGCAATGCCCGAGAAATTGCAGCTATTTGTTGAGCCAAGGATAATGCGAAGATCCCGAACAGTAATGAAGGACAGAGTAGAGAGGAGGAAGTAGAGAGTCAGAGTTCAGCACACTGCAGCAGGAGCCTAGTGGAACGATCAAACCATATGAGCTCGGATTTGTCAGAGTTACTCAAACAGTTTGAAGGACATGAACAGACGGACACAATAGCATGATGTCATCAATGCAGTCACAAAGTATCTTTGTAACATCTGCAACCTCATTTAGTCGCAGATGAGTCGTACATAGAGTTTGGCATCATCAGCACAGAGGTGGATTTCTACACCATGACAAGAAGAGGCAATGGCTGACAGCACAGCATATAACAGCATATGACAGCACACCATATGACAGAACCTTGAGGGACACCAAAGAGCAGAGCCGCGTGGATAACATGAAAAAGTTGATGCAAACATACAGAGTGTGATTAGGTGATGATGATGATGAATATGACAATTTCTACAGCGCCAAAACACAGCACATGCCGTTACAAGGGTGGTTCGACACAATCAAAACTTAGTCAGGATACGCTAACTTGAAATAATATATCTTGTGTCTGGACTTAAATGACTCCAAGCATATTGCTGAAGGTATTGAAGGTAGAAGATTGTTCCAACACATAGGTCCAGCAACAGAGAATGCCCGGTCTCCGAAGCAAGTTTTGTCTTTCGTACCTTCAGATCGCCGCGCACCTCAGATTGCAAAGATGGTCCCAACCTAGATGATGACAAGCTGATGCAGGTACTCTGAGGTACTCCAGCACTATACCATGGATGGACCACCAGCAGGGCATGTTTATGGTCTATACGATACTTAGCAGATGAAACAAGTTTTTACAAATTTGCACTGTTGCATAAACCTAGGTGAGAGTGGTGCCACCAATGCTTCAAATGACTTCTGCGATGCCTAGTCTCAGAAATGGCAGAACTGAACCAAGGCTGGGGTGTGTAATCTGGTTGTTCCCCCAACCAGAAGTTTTGTCTTTCGTACCTTCAGATCGCCACGCACCTCAGATTGCAAAGATGGTCCCAACCTAGATGATGACAAGCTGATGCAGTTACTCTGAGGTACTCCAGCACCATACCATGGAGGGACCACCAGCAGGGCATGTTTATGCGACTGTGGTCGGTCAAACTTTATGGAATAGGTTGTCCAACGACATGACCTTCTTGGTCTTTTTTACCTCTATTCCGTAATCTTGGTTTCTGTTGTTGGGTCATGAGCACCTCTGATTAGGGATTAGCCGGAAATCGCCTCGGACATTTGCCTCGGCAGAATATCCCGTTTTTGGGCACTATTCGCCTCGGCAAATACTATACATAAAAATAGTTGCAAATAAAAATTTTTTAACAAAGAATTATGACTTATAATTCTTTGTTTGTTAAAATTTTTTTCATTTATAATTTGCCTGAAAAATCACAATTTAAAAGTCCACAATGCAAGTCAAGTCCAGTGTACCCTTATTATGTGTAGGAAAGGTAATGAGCCATTGCATGTGAAACCCTTCTAACACAGTGTGAAATCGTAATCATAAACTCGAAACTTTAACAGTGGCCACAAAAGTGAACTCACGGGAACCAGATTATTCACAGGCACTCAATCAAAACAAAATCATTAGGAAGGGCTCAAAATCCAGACAGTCAGACAGGCAGACGGCTAAGGTGGGTGGTGTTTAGAGTTGAAACGGCGATGTAGGTAGGGCGAAGTGGAGGATTTGTGAAAAAGCAGTGTTTTCAGTTTCGAATGAAAGACCTGTGGAGGGATAGCGATAGGTGGGTGAGTTCATAGGATGTGTCAGATATTTGTTGTAGTACTGGCGGAAGGAAGTTTGTTATAAAGAGGTGGGACAGCAAATGGTTATAGAGCGATTTGCAAATTTTAGCGATGAGGTGATGGAAGGGCGGAACAGTGTTAGGGAGGAGGAGCAGGTTGAGTGAAGTGGCTGGACCGTGAACAACTCACAGACATAGTCCTATCTCTGTCAGTTGTCTGGGGGGATTGAAGTGTGTTGTAGGTGAGTGATATGACTTTATATTCTATTTGTTCAGGTATTTTGAGCCAGTGGAGTGATTTCAGGACAGGAGTGATGTGGTGGCGTTTGGGGGGTTTGGTGACAGCACGGGCGAGGGGATTCTGAATACGGTAGCTTGGAGGCGGTTTATTTGGGTGAAGTCTATGTGTTATCAAGACATCCAAAGAAAGAGAGAAATACAGTAGTCTAATTTAGCATGAACTATAGATGTTGCAATTGTAGATGCAGTTTTGAAGTCGAGCATAGGGTGGATTCTGCGAAGGTCGTGGATATGCATGAAGTAAGAGCTAGAGAGATGGGTGATGTGACCGGCGAAGCTAAGGTTTTAGTCGAAAATCACACCTAGGTTGTGGACAGGAGAATTTGCAGTGAATGTGTGGTTGGGTGCAGAGTCAAGGTGGATGGAAATAGATGGATCTGGGATTTTCTTAGGTTGCTCATGCAGGCCTATAAGTATGAATTCAGTTTTTTCAGTTTTTTCATTCAGTTTTAGAATGAATGCTGATGTATCCTTAGGTTACAGCCATGTCTCATCAAAAGTACGTATATATATGTAAGGAATGCTCACAAAGAAAACAATGCAAAATTGCACCTGATTGACCTATAACCAGACGCTGAATTCTAACCTGACAAGGGTTTATTTCACAATAACCAGTTGATAAGCTGATACAGAGACAACCCACGATATGTAGTTGAAGAACTTGCATCAATAATGAGACGGGAAATATTGTTACTGGCGCTATATATAGCAGCAGAACACATGACCGGGCCGGACCAGACCGAAACAGCATAGCCGGGACCAGATAAAATGAATGAACCCGAGAATTGTTGAAGAATAAACCAGATCACAGCGATGTATGTGATGTGCAAACCAGTAAAAGAGTTTCTGTGCCTCAGATTCACACTTCTATGTGACTCTGTGCATATTAACAATGTCTGTAATAACAATAGGCCTAATAATAAAAAAATAACAATAAGGACAGAGTTGTCTCCCTGGATTTTGCAAGAAGCAGAAACATGAACAATGTACAATGTAAAAGCAAGCAACATAATGAGGCAGCCATGATAAAAGTCGAAACTTCTTAAGTTCTTGTATTTATGACAATTTATATAGCATCGTCAGTAGCAAGCTCCTTGACTTCTCCAACTTCAATTGTTGTAACTATCTGACATTCTTGACTTCTCTTTTCAGCAATCTTTCAGAAATCTCTGGAAACCTCCAAGATTCTTGACTTAGAAGTTCTCAGCTTAGAACTTCCTGAAATTCTTTCCTTCTCAGCTGAAATCACTTTGACCCTCTGAGGTTTTTGACTTCCATCTGCAATCTATGGAAACTTCCAAAATTCTTGACTTTTTCTTTAGCCAAAATCTCTAGAACCTTCTGAGGTTCTTGACTTCTTTTCTCGTCTGAATCTCTGGTCCCTTCTGAGGTTCCTGACCTCTCTTTCCTGAAATCTCTGGTCCCTTCTGAGGTTTCTTGACCTCTCTTTCCTGAAATCTCTGGTCCCTTCTGAGGTTCTTGACCTCTCTATACTGAAATCTCTGGTCCCTTCTGAAGTTCTTGACCTCTCTATACTGAAATCTCTGGTCCCTTCTGAAGTTCTTGACCTCTCTTTCCTGAAATCTCTGGTCCCTTCTGAGGTTCCTGACCTCTCTTTCCTGAAATCTCTGGTCACTTCTGAGGTTCTTGACCTCTCTTTCCTGAAATCTCTGGTCACTTCTGAGGTTCTTGACCTCTCTTTCCTGAAATCTCTGGTCCCTTCTGAGGTTCTTGACCTCTCTTTCCTGAAATCTCTGGTCCCTTCTGAGGTTCCTGACCTCTCTTTCCTGAAATCTCTGGTCACTTCTGAGGTTCTTGACCTCTCTTTCCTGAAATCTCTGGTCCCTTCTGAGGTTCCTGACCTCTCTTTCCTCAAATCTCTGGTCCCTTCTGAGGTTCTTGACCTCTCTTTCCTGAAATCTCTGGTCCCTTCTGAGGTTCTTGACCTCTCTTTCCTGAAATCTCTGGTCCCTTCTGAGGTTCTTGACCTCTCTTTCCTGAAATCTCTGGTCCCTTCTGAAGTTCTTGACCTCTCTTTCCTGAAATCTCTGGTCCCTTCTGAGGTTCCTGACCTCTCTTTCCTGAAATCTCTGGTCACTTCTGAGGTTCTTGACCTCTCTTTCCTGAAATCTCTGGTCCCTTCTGAAGTTCTTGACCTCTCTTTCCTGAAATCTCTGGTCACTTCTGAGGTTCTTGACCTCTCTTTCCTGAAATCTCTGGTCCCTTTTGAGGTTCTTGACCACTCTTTCCTGAAATCTCTGGTCCCTTCTGAGGTTCTTGAGATCTCAGACTGCGGGGTGGGATGTATGGAGAGACTGGTAGTTGTAGGAGTGCTCATTTTCAGAGTTTTATAGATCAGACAGGCCAGTTTAAATTATTATTAAGTCAACAGGAAGCCAATGCAGCTGAAGGAGATGTTGGTATGAAGTCCATTGGGGATGATTTAGGGACCATGCCTTGAGAAGATTATAGACTTCGAAGTGACAGGTAGTATGTCATAAAAGACAGATCCAGCAAAGTTAGAGCAGCAGGTCATTCCATACTAAATTAGTGGTACATCTAGCAATTTTACATTTAAGATTGTTAATCTTGTTTATAAAAAAATGCAGCAAAGTTATAACACTTTGCGCAGTAATCAACAAAGCAACATTTCAGAAGTTTTTCTTGAAGTGTCACTACATAGATTTTCACTTTACAATAGACCATTATGCTCTACATAAATCTAACCTGAAATCTAATTTAAGTATGCTTGTACAATTACAAACTGTATAATCAGACTCAAACTCATGTTGTGCACCCTATTCTGAATAACAGGCCTCTGAGCACCTCTGAGGAGTATTTCTTGAAGTGGCGCTATATAAATTTATGATATGATTACAAACAGGTCAAGTATGTAAATACTTATTTATGTACTAATGAAACCAGAAGGTATGTAAAATGTACTGAAAAGAATGAGAAACTGCATGCTTCCATACCTGCAAATACCTTCAGTTTCTTGTTAATAACCAAGATTGGAGGTTGATCATTGATAGGTAAAATTCTGACATGTACGGTCATTACATCACTCCGTTTGTTATGCAGTCTTGATCTAGCAAAAATGTCAAATGCGTCTGATGTCACATCAGAACCATCATTGGCATACAGAATCTGTAGCATAAGGACCTGGCCAGCAGAAAATTGAGAAATCCGTGTTTCGGATAGATCTTTATTCCGAATGTTGCCATATTGTGGCCAAGAGACAATTTGAAATTCTATATCATCACCATGAAAAAAACGACTTTCAATGCTTAGACTGTGTTGAGTAACAAAGGTTACACTTCCTTCTCTTACTGTTAAATTCTGTACAGTTAGAGGTATTTTCAGTGGTATAACATCAATAAAAAAATTTAGTCCAGTAACAAAGAATGAATCACACTGGATATCAAAATGAAATACATCAGTATTGTGGCCATACAGTTGATGTTCATAATGAAGGTTTCCATTATCAATATCAGTTTGAGTAAAAACATGCAGTTCACTTGTATTCTGCTCTCCAGTCAACCACAGCTTTCCATTTGCTGGTGGAGAAGTCACAGTGTAATACACTTCATAGGCATTCACCGAGGAATTTTGATAATTTAAAAATTGTGATGTTAGTGTTAAAACACCAAATTCTTCAACACTGGCTCTGTTATTATAAGCTTTCATAAGATCCAAACGACTGTCATCTGTAACAAATTCTATTTTAATCCAACCTTGTGAATTCAAGCCATTAACCATTACCATAAATTTAAATTCATTGCATGATATAGTTGTTGAGTCAAATTCATAAGAAATCGATAAATTCTTTACATCTGCCAAAGTGAACCACGTTCTAATATCATTTACTTTTTTAAAGACTCCAGGTGAAGTTTGATTGATTATTGAGATCAGGATGTTGCTGTCATTGGTTTCTGCATTGGTTTCAATTCTGAAATAATGTGGAAACATAATAATCCTCTGGGTGTCTCTGATCAAAAGGTGAGTCATATTTGCCAATCGAACAAATGGATCTAAAACCTTTATTTCAAACAAATCCTTCACAAGGAAATGTCCATCTGTCACAGTGAATGCTGAAGAAGAGGTGTCATAACCGGAACAATGATTTTTCACGAATAGCCTGCCACTTAATATGTCTTTCTGTGTGAATCTATTCACCTTCACTTCATGATTACTGGCAAGAACTATTTCTCTGCTATTGTTCTTCAGCCAGTCATACTGCAACAGTGAACTGTCAAAGTTGATGTCTGGGTCTACAAACCATAAGTCACTTGGTGTTACGATGCTGCCTTCGTTGAGAAGAACACAAAACATTGCACTCGCCCATTTTTTTGGTGGGTTATCATTTTTCATTGTAATCTTGATATCAAATATGCCATACAATTCTATTATATTTTGGTGAGTACTTTCTGACTGATTAAATATGGAAACTGATTTAAAACTGAAGAAATCTGCATCATTTTCTGAGTCATCGTGATAATAATGAACCCTGTAGCCAAGTATGTCATCAGTATTGAATGAACTGTTGCTGTTTAATTCAACCAGGCCTGTCGCTCCATGTAGCATCTGTAGGACACCATGATAAGGGCCATCTGTCACAAAGTATGTAGTGTTAGGATGATAAGGTCCATCAGCGAAGAGTTCAAGAGACGTAATTGGCTTGCTCTGACCTTCAACTACACCAGTAAGGCCACTGTTAACTATGTGCAATCCATTTTGTGAAGGCTCAAATGAAAACTGGAACAAGCAAGCTTTAAGTCTGAATCCTGAAGCAATAATTTCAAATTCAAAGTCATCTGCCTCAGGCACATGTGGTGTCTTTGTCATCTTATATGTGATAACCTGAGCATTTATATCAGCCTGTGAGAAGTTCTGACCAAGAGAAAGAACTTTTCTAACATAATGTGGTTTTTGTTTACTTAGACTCTTGCTTATCAAGTAGCCTTTGCGCGGCAATGCTGTTATGCGGTAAAAAATATGGTCTGGATTATTGTACAAAGGAACTGAACACTTTGCTTGGAGTACATCAGTTGTCATGACACCTTCATTTAAACCTTGGAGATGCAAACCAGAGTTTTTAACTAGCTCCACTTTAATTTCCACAAACTCTATGTGGAATTCTGCATCCTCCACCTTCAATCCAAGTGCAGTGATCTGATAACGAAAACTATCTCCAGTTACAGTTGGAGAAGTCGTGTTGTGGAGGTATCGCAGTCGATGGTCATACAGGTTTTGCTGAGTGAAGGTAGAAGTGTCTACCCAAATGCTGTCTGCATAACGTTGACGTTGAATACTTCCCCATCTTGCAAAATGCGTTATTTCAAATCTCAATTCAATATCTTGAAATTGGGCATTTGTACTAAAATGAAGGTTGTCAGTTGTAATTAACCCACTAGAATAATACGGCAACACCAGTGCCTGATTGACAACAGTGCTAACTTTCAGTTCAACTGCTTCTATATTTAAAGTCTGCGAATTACTAACATCTTTTCCATCTGACACCTGCAAGCTCACTTGTTGAAATGATTTGCCCCTGTTTACATAATATACTTTTCCGCTATTAACATCCAACTGAGTGAAGTACATGACCTTGGACCTGACCTTTATAGAATCAAACACCTCAAAATATCCACCATCAAATCCATTTTGATAATGGACATAATATAACAGATCAGAAGGTTTATTATCTGCATCAGAAGCATTCAAAAGCATTCCAGTCATTCTGAGTCGGGTGTTGGCAATCACTTTAATTGTACAGTTTGGAAGCAGCAATTCAGGAACATCGTTTCTTGGAAATACCTGGATAGCCATCGTTATGTGAAAAAGCCTTTTTGTCACATTTTTTAAAGCAGATACATGTACTATGTGTACCTCCAAGTCAACAGAATCCAACGAGTCCTCAGAAGAATCGTGAACATAAACAATTCTGTTGCTAAACAGATCTGCTGCTGTGAAGTCCATAACAGGTGATTGAAAAGTGTGTTCTCCACTCACAATCAATTTCCCATGCTGAGCTGGTTTAACTATTCTAAACAAGACTAAGGAATCTCTTGCTCCAAATTCTTCATGACTGATATTGACTTTAATGTTGGCACTAGTAATGACACTATGACCACCTTCAGTCACTAAAAGATCATGAATTTCCATGAACTGATGCACTGTAAAAGCAACGTAAACATGTTTAAAATACTTTCTAAACACATTCACATATACATATTGCAGATCATAGTTTGAAATGCTCTCTTTAATTATTCACTCACATGAATATTAAATTTTACTGGATTTATTCGTTTTACAGCTGCCTCACTAATATCAACAATAAGATTTGAATTTTTATTCTTTAAACCCATTAATTACACTACACATCTACACCTAAACAACACCAAAGCAGAATCAAACTAAGCAGCAGTCGAGCAAACAATCATATATTTGCTGATAACATTGGCTTCCTAACTACACATTGAACACAACTACAAAATATAGGACTCAACACACAAAACCAGTAGAAAACGCGGATTACTGACACAGAAAAGTGACAACAATGGTTATAGAAAAAGAGAAAAGATGTCAAGCTCAGCAACCCAGAAGAGCATTATTGAACAAGTGAATCAGATCCTCTATCTTGGAGGTCTAATAACTGCAGCTGGTAATCGTAACAAAGATTTCCAAAGGAGAACTGGATGAACTTTACAAGCGTTTGGAAGAATGTTAAATAGAGGAAGTATATAGAGAAGCAGGAAAACAACAAAGAAAACAGGGGCAATAATTATATAAGAGATACTGATACAACCTTGCTTATATATTGACCGGAATGCTGGAAAATCGTAAAGCAAGATGAAAAGAATCCACACAACAGAAAGTAGTTGGCTGTCTCAAGACTACAAAATATTAGAAATGATAAGATGCAACAATTTAATTCAATTCAGTACTTGTTTGTTCATTATTCCAAGCTTGGACTAAGAATGAGAACAGTACTAAATCTGTGCATTGTTTTGCTAGCTGATTTAATCCTAGTTCTTGACGACAATTAGCTTCATTAGGCTACTGCATTAAACTGATTAGTCTTGCTCTTTGATTAACACTGTTTGATTACAATTACAAATACAACAAATGGCCAAAGACAAACATTTAACATCGCAACCTCTCTGAAGCATTGCTCCTTATCCAACAAGCTGCCAGTCATCTGTATTCCGGGCACGTCTGCAGGCCGTGTGTAGTCCGAATTCAGCAGGTGTATATCGTAGTCAACTACTCTTGTGTGAGATGGCAGCCAGCTCCTTTCTTCTAACCTAAGATGCCAGACATCATAGCTCCCAAAGCTCTAATAGGGACCTCTATGCTGTGTCCAAACCATTGATATACACTGTGGACTTGTTAACGTGCTCCTAGATAACGTGCTGTTACGCTTAATGTGAAGTGGTGTCATGTCCTCCAAACTTAACACACTGCATCGGTTAACATGCCGGACGGGCCTTTGGATGAACAGACTGACGGTCCACGGACAGTCAGGAAAACAGACTGACGGTCAGCTAGGATGGACTAATGGTCGGATAGGAAGACTGACAGACTGATGGCTGGTCGAATAGACAGACGGTGGGGTGGGATGGATGGACAGACGGACAGCTGGACGGATTGACGTACAGATGTAGACAATAAACTATTTCTGCATTAGATCGTTCTGCATGTGGTTCGTTTTATGCGTCATATTCCTAACAAATTTATTAGTGCCACTTCAAGAGAGACTCATCAAAGGTGCTTCTGACGTAACACAATTAAATGACATTGAACAAAGTGGTCCAAGCATTTCCAGGCAAAGGCAAAGAGAGGCTCATGTAGCAGATTGTTAGGCAGCTTGTTCAAGTGGATGGGCCGACCACAGCAAAACTTCTACGCTGGACCATGGAAGTCTGGACCGGTGGAACAACCAAGTCACCATGCATTGCAGAGCGAAGGAATCTGCAACGGGGGATGGAAGATAATGAAATGCAAAGATCCTTGAGGTAAGATGGAGGCAGGCAATAATGCACAAGCATCAAGATCTTAAACTTATTTCGCTTTTGAAATGGTATCCAGTGCAGTTCCTCTCAAATAAATATTGATAAATGCCCAAACTTAGGTGTGTCATGGATCAGGCGAGCAGCAGTATTTAAAACAGATCGCAGGTGATTGGTGTGAAAAGTAAGACGTGAGTAATTGGCATTACTATAACCAACCCTTATGCAAATGAAAGAATGATCAGAGTTGTGGCAGCTTGAGTCGTAAGAGAACGACGTTTTGTGCAAATCTGACATAGGTGATAGAAAGCATGTTCAACATATCTTCTTCACATGCTCTGAAAAGGTCAGTTCCTGGTACAAGGTCACACCCAGGTGAGTGGAGAAAGAGACACCAGGGAAGCATTGCTGCAGGCAGGTCAAATCAATTGTGAAGAGCTGCCCATGAGTATCAAGCCAGATGAACTGGGTTTTCCCAGGATTCAGCCGATGAGAGTTCAAAGACATCCAGGCACCAAGTGCCTGTGATGTCTGAAGCATTTTCTCCACCGAGGAGGTAGCCTTGACAGCTGGGTCGTGGACATATGCCTGAGTATCATCAGCATATTGGTGAGCTGCAACTCTCAAATAAGAGAGAACTAGGTTTAAATCAGCAGTATAGAGGACATAAAGCAGGGGCCCTAGAATGGAACCCTATGGAAGACCAAATGTGACCCTGGACCAGTCAGATCGAGATGACCAAAAAATCACTGTCTGGTTTATAACATACAGTTTCTATATTTAACTAGTCATAGAGTCACTGATCAGCAGATAGAAGTCTTTGAACAGAGAAGCTTTCCATCAATGCCACCAACAGCTGGTTTTGCTGCATCTCTGGTTGTCGAGTTAACGATGCTTCTTCTGTCTTTACCGATCAAAACATTCTTGCTTTACCCCATCGCCTGCATTCTTGCCCTTCTCATTCCAGCATGACCTTGCTAGCACTGCTGTTCCACTACCGTATCAAAACTGTCAAAACACTTAGAGTAACTCTGGAGAGCAATATCACATTTCAAACCCACATAACTTGGTCAATTTCCAGAACTTTAGTGACAGTGATAGGTAATCCACTGAAGTTCAGATGAAAATAACATAGAGGAGTAAACTGAAATTAAATAGAAACTGAAAACAACATTGTTTCCTGGTGAAAACAGTTGAATAGTTAACCAGCACATGTGTATTTACATTACTACATCTGTCATAAAGGGTTAGTCCTCATCGACTCAGTGCACCAAGTAGTTGTAAGTTGAATGCCATTTTGGTTGGAAACCTTAACCCTATCAAAAGGGACTGTCTTATTTTTCTTCAGACAGAATCTCGATTGTTGGTCGTATGTAGCGTTGTTTTCGTTAACTATAACTAAAACGAAAACCTTCGTTAACGAAAACAAAAGGTTATAGTTAACTAAAACTAAAACGAAAACTCGAGGAAAAACGATAACGAAATAAAAACTAAAACTAAACCAGTCAAAACTAATAATAACGAAAACACATAACGAAAACCAAAACCAAAACACATAACGAAAACCTAACGTCTTAGGATATTCAATGTTTTTGGATATACGCGTTTTATAATCAGCACTTTGTTCGGTAATCTTCCGATCTGTGGAATTTTATAAGATGTCCGAACAAAATTTAGGTGGTAGACCTAAAACTAGTGGTGTATGGGATTGTTTTAAGTATCGATTAGAAACAGATTGTAGCGAGTGAATCCTTTTGGTGCTAAAAGCTGTATGCGGGAAAAATATTGCCAGACTTGGCGAAATAACTAAAACTAATAATAACTAAAACTAAAACTTGGCGAAATAACTAAAACTAATAATAACTAAAACACCTAGCATGTAAAACTAATAATAACTAAAACTAAAACTCAAGGCAAAACTAAAACAACACTAGTCGTATGAGACCTTTTCGTTTTGCAGTCCCTCTTCAGTAATCAATTTTGTCTACCTCTGTGGACGATTTGTTACTTTTTGAACCACTTTTCATCACTTCAAACAAACAAAGACAACAACCAGAGACAACCGAAACAGGCACCAAATAAAGTCACAAAGTCACAGATATATGTTGGGGCTAGACCCAAGAACGTCCTAAAGGTAATCAGCAGAATTTTAAAGTGAATACGGGCATTAAGAGGAAGCCAGTGAAGATGTTCAGACATAAAAGTGGAGATATGAGAATAGTTAGGAAGGCGGACGATCAGACAGGCAGCTCAGTTCCACACCAACTGAGGTGTAGACAAAGAAGATTTAGGTAGGCCAACAAGTACTGAGTATGTATGTATGAGCACTTGTTATAGCGCCCCTTCAAGATTTCTACTCAGAGGAGCTCCCGACTACAGCACAGACACTGAATCGGAGTTTCACGCCAAAGCTCATGAGCAATTGCGAGTGAAGGACTTGCCCAGGGTCCCTACGCGGAGGCTTGAGGTGGATCCGAACCCGCAACCCTCCGGCTGCAAGGAACCGCGCCCCACAATAATCAATACACGTGCAAACAAAAGCATGAACCATTGAAGCGAAGATGGACGAGGAAACAGAGTCTAATGGCTCGAAGACGCCTCAGGTGATAGTAACTGGACTGAGTAAGATTAATTAGGAATATGCTCAGCAAACGAGATAGTGCTGTCAAGAACGACACCCAAGTCGCAGAAGAAGAAGCTAAACGAAGGAAACCGCTCAGTAAGTAAGGCAAAGTCAAGTTTAAGGAGTTGCTGCCGAGTAGGGCTGTCAAAGGGCCCCTGAATACCCCGGCCCCTGTTCATAGGGTAAAGCCTGGGCCCTTAAATAAAAACCCTAAAACCCGACCAAAGACACATAATACCGTAAGTGGGTTGAAGTTTTAAAAGCTTTGTCACGTTCAGCTGTGGAATAACAGACATCGTCTGTCGCGTGTGAAGCTTTGCAGTAGAACCCGATACGCGCTAGCAACAGTGGCGGATTATTCATCGACGCGGAGGGCTGTTGGAACCTGCACCTAATTGCGGGCTACCACAAGACCACCCAAGGACTCTAATATAATAAGGGTTATTATACAGAAGTCCTTAACGCCGCCACTACCCTACCTGTGGTAGTGCCAGTCCCAAGCCTGGAGAAAGGAGGAGGGCGACACTAATCATCTTTGTCGTTAAACGGCAACCAATAGAAGTCCTTGGACGAACCTCCCACCTGTTAGCTGACGCGCAAGCCAAAGATGACCAACTTTTAATTAGGCCCTAGTGCAATGACCTCCTATATATATAATTAGACATAGGCATGGAGGGGATTTGGCTGCCTCTTGGTTTAAGCCGGCGCCCTTCAGACCATGCAAGTACAAGTGGGCTATGGGCAGCCGGAAAGTTCCGCCCCTCTGGGAATGTGTTTCCCACGCAGGCTACTGTTCATCCGGAACTGGCCGGCGACAGTTATCAATCAGTGTAGCACTCAGATTACGAAATTTAAGCAGTGTAGCACTCAGATTACGAAATTTAAGTAGTCTCTAGGAATCAATATAAATTAGGCCGCTGTCTTATTTACCCAATGACGGACTGACGGGTTTACAGGTGCCCGCTCAGACTGAGCTCGGGCCCCGGGCCGCATTTACTAACATTTTGACAGCCCTACTGGCGAGTGCCACCCCAGATCAACTGAGTCTTAGAAGAGTTTAAAGAGAGACAATTAGAAGACATCCAAAGGTGGAGCTCAATCAATCAGTCGAAATTTATATAGTACCACTTCAAGACCCTTACTCAGAGGTGCTCCCAACCCAGGCCAGGCAGAAAAAACAGTCCTAAAGATGGTGAAGGAAGGACTCGAGAGAGGGAACGCACCTCTGGAGAAAACCATTCCACATCACTGGGCCAATAACAGAAAAAGTACGTTACTGCATTGTAGCTGTACACGCAAAAGGAACAATCAGAACGAAGGTGACAGCACTCACCATGGGATGAGACAGGGCAACAAAGCTCCCGCAAAGTACACAGGCGCATTCTCTGATGCACACCTCTACACCAGAAAGAGATCCAGAAAAAGATGCACTGGGGATAAGGAAGCCAGTGCAAGACCTCCCTTATATAGTGCGAGATGCAGTCAGTTGTGGCGAAACCTCCTATGCGACGTGCTACCACCTGGTGAACCCGCTCAAGCCGGTCAATCCAGACCCGTGGTAAGCCCACATAGATGGAAGAAGAGCTTAGGACGAATGCGTGGATGAAAGTTACTGCAGCACTGAAGGTCAAAATGCATCAGAGAGCTCTGTCGTTCTGTTTCCTGTCAGCCTAGTTGATAATGATTGTGTTCAGCAGACTTGCAGTCCTCTGCTTCCATACAACAATGCGGGCACATCCACTCTTTCATGCATTGAACCATCCTTTTGGACAGTAGCACAATTAAAAATACCCACTATTTCGTCGAAAACAGCTCAAGAAATATGTTAAAGCTATCTTAAGCATTCCTGTATAGATCTATTAGTTTGCCATGTTTAGTGCTCTTGTGAGGTACTTAAATGTAGGGAAGGACCGATTCTTGAATCTGAATCCGATAAGCGCCGATTTAGTGCCATAGAACGATTAATCAGAATCGATGCATCCTAGGACTACTGATCCGATTACCAAAAGATGTAATATTTTCACCAAAAACAATGCCTTTTTGTTAATACAAAAATAGTAACCTGTTTTGGCGACCTCCTACTGTAATATTTAGTAAATAAGAACAAAGAATATTCTATATTCAGAAACACTAGCAAATGCACAGCACTGTACATGGCAAGATCAATACATTCAAACAAAAAAATTTATATATACAAGCAAAGAATTGAATGGGAGAAGTTATTGTATAATCAGGGGAACCTAGGGGAGGAAGAGTTAGGGCTAGCCATAGAGGGAAAATGAAGAGCTTAAATAGACTGATCTAGGGAAAATATTGTTTATTTGTATATGGGCAAGGAAGCATTTCTGAGTCAAACATAGGAAGCTCACAGTTATGGGACAGTGGCCGCAGCAAGTTGCGAGATTGCTTGATCGGCGGTAACAATTTATGCAACACATGGCAGGATTGTGCAGAAACAGGCAAAGAGTTTGGTATCTGCATTGCTGCAAAGAGTCTCAAATTCATTCATTCATTGATTCAGTGCATTTATATAGCGCCCCTTCAAGAAGCTACTCAGAAGCGCTCCCGGCCCAGCCACGACTAAAGAAAGCAGACTTGAGGGACTTGTAAAACCCTGCCGGATGGTTCACAAGTAAAGAGCGGAGCTTAAGCGGGAGGTCATTCCAGATGGAAGGTCCCACAACCAAAAAAGCATCGAGCTGCTTAATAGCCAAGCGAAATTAGGGAGAAGATGGAGTACTTAATAAATGTATAATAATAATAATAATAATAATAATAATAATAATAATAATAATAATAATAATTCTCAACCTCTGATACTTAATAAATGTGTAATAATAATAATAATAATTCTCAACCTCTGACTGAAGGCTAAGTTAGATGTCATGATATAGAATATCCCCCTAAAATTATATCCACTTAGCGAAACGAAGTATCCAGCCAGATGAATCTGAACAGGAGGGACTATCCCCTCGTGCAGAAGTATCTCCATGAATCGTACAAAATCATTTCCCCATTCAAAAAGTATCCCTCTGCAACTTAATTATAAATTGTGCATACCTTAGAACCAGTGTTGGCTAGTTACTTTTTAAAAGTAATCAGTTACAGTAACTAGTTACTGGACTGCAAAAAGTAACTAGTTACTGTAACTGATTACTTCTTTAAAACAGTAACTAGTTACTGATTACAGTTACTTGTTCAAAGTAACTTTAGTTACTTTTAGTTACCGCAAACATTTGTTAAAGTCCAATATCGCTGCATCAGTGTATTCAGCAGGGTAATAGATTAATAATATGAAAACTCATGCTCTACTGAAATGCCAGATTAATATGTGGAGGTTTCTATTGGCTTGCAGGAGAAGAAGTAGGCTACCTGAAATTATTTCTTGCTAAGTCAATTTAAAGTTAATAATAAAAAATTAATAGGGCCTAATTACAAAATCTTAAAGTTCTAGTATACTTGCAGCTGGAGGGTTGCGGGTTCGAATCCACCTCAAAGTCGCCGCGTAGGGACCCTGGGCAAGTCCTTCACTCGCAATTGCTCATGCGCTTCAGCGTGAAACTCCGATTCAGCGTTCACGCAGTAGTCGGGAGCGCCTCTGAATGGGAAATCTGGTAGGGGCGCTATAACAAGTGTTCAAATACAATACAATACAATACAATACAATACAATACAATACCAAATCAGGCGAAACTGTGGCAAAGTCAACGACGCAATGATTAATTCATCAGCCTCAAATGATGGCCCAAACCGAGTTTGTAACCTGTCCAAAACTGTGTTGAGCAACAGAGACGCAAACTTAACCGTGTGTATTACCATGGACAATTTAGTGTGCAGAGAGAACAAGGTTGGCAAAACTGAGCCAAGACGACAGTTTCTGCATGCAATATGACTAAAACTTTAGGTAGTGCATGTTCCACGTTCACCAAAATATTGGTACGCCAAGGATCGCAAAATATTGATAGATGGCTTTAGCGCACTTATTATTCGCGTACACGATGCATCGGTCAAAAACGTGATTTTAAAGTAACGTAAAGTAACTATTTTTATTTAGTTACCGTTACCTCGTAAAAGTAATCAGTTACTGTAACTAATTACTTTTTTCAAAAAGTAACTAGTTACTGCATTAGTTACCAAAAAATAGTAATTAGTTACAGTAACGCGTTACTAGTAACGAGTAACGCACAACACTGCTTAGAACTATGTCAGTCATGGTCATGGGTAAAGCCATTTGCTACTTATTGTTGGCATACGTGGGCAAAGATTCCAGTGAAGTCAATGAGCCTCTCATTACTCTCTCTCTCTCTCTCTCTCTCTCTCTAATAGGCAAGTTGTGAAATTGTCTAAAAGTTAGACAATTTGCAGACTTGCATAATGTGCATGGTCTTCAATACAATTAAGATACAGTTATGAAAAGGGACTAATTGGGTGACTTGGTGATGCTAGCTTGACATCGGTCATTTTGTATCTATAGGTACACAAACAAAGCCTTTGAAGATATTTGAGGCAACTAGCAACATTCAAGGGCTCTTGTGTTCTGTGTGGTGTTGTAATCTCACACAAATTAAACAATGCCTCTTTTAATGGTAGTCTATTTTTACATTTAACTGATAAACTTCAATTGCCCAGTTTCTGTTCCTCATGGCAGCCTGTTAAGCTTTTTATTGCCATTTAGATCTAAAGTTAATGGTAATTACCCCTCGGGCTACCAAGGGGGGGGTGGTTGCCACCCCCTAGGTTTTTTTCATCTCAAACTTTTTCCGTATAGAATAAAAATTTGACCTTTTAGGTAGCTGTAGGGGTTCATTTACACACGTTTTGAGGTAAAATGTGAGATGATATCTCACACCATTCAAAAGTTATACCCAATATACCCGAGGTACCAGGGGGGTGGATACCACCCCCTAGATTTTCGACTATATCTTATCCGTCATTTAATATTAAGAGACACAAATTATACCATTCTATAGAGGGAATGTGGGGCTACATTTCTATGGTCACTGAGTTGACCTGAGACAACCGGAAGTGCTCAAAATAAATTATAATACGCGTAATATGCGTGAAAAATGGCTGAATGGAAGGACTCCCCCCTTAGTTTTTGTCTGTAGCGTATTCATTTGTCTTCCTGGAAGAGAAACAAAGATACCATTCTTTAGAGGGAATGAAGGGCTTCATTTGCATACCTACATCTTTGTCTTTTGAATACCGGAAGTGGTCAAAATAAATAATAATACGCGTAATCTGTGAGAAAATGGCTGAATACAGCGTTATAACGTAAACCGATATATATGTATGGATATATATGTATGGATGTACATTTATACTATATAAACATGTGTAGGGATGATTTTGTGTATCTTTTATACATAGATTAGTTTCAAAACACACATAATCTTATATTTGTTTATCCAAAAAGTACAAAATGTACGCAATAATATACAATATTGCTAATTAATGGGTTCCGTTGTTAAAAGTGATGTAATTTCGAGGTGCATTCACATAATGTACAACTAAATATACCATTCTGTGCAGAAATGAATGCTGAATCCAATGCTATATTACAAGTTATGATATGTAAAACCAAACACGAAATCCAGGGGGTGGTAACCACCCCCTTGGTAGTCCGTGTTACAAAAAAAGCTTGGTAGCCCTAGGGTTTTTAAGACTTGCTAATGTCGTTTAGGTTTTATATACATACATATATATATATATATATATATATACATACATATATATACATACATATATACATATATATATACATACATATATATATATATATATATATACATACATATATATATACATACATATATATATACATATATATACACATATATATATACATACATATATATATATACACATATATATACATACATATATATATATACATATATATATATATATATATACATACATATATATACATACATACATATATACGTATATATATACATACATTTATATATACATACATACATATATACATACATACATATATATACATACATATATACATACATACATATATACGCACATACATATATACATACATACATATATACATATATACATACATACATATATACATACATACATACATAGGCTACATACACACATACACATTTACCTTTTATCGGGAAAAAATAGGGCAAGTCAAAGGGTTAAGTCTTATTAATGACGTTCACTTCTACGCTTGATATCGGTCGTTTCGTATCTATGAGCAGGCCTACACCAGCAAAACCGTCGAAGCCATTTGAGACAATGAGCCAGCTGCAAGGGTTCTTGTGTTCTTTGTGGCAGGCCCGTCCCTAGGATATCTGGGACCCTACGCAGGTTTATTTTGGGGCCCCACTCCATTAGTACTTAGTAGTTTCAGTTTAATGACACTGTGTGACAACGAGCGTCGCCCTTCTCGATTATTTACTCAGGCGTTATAAATGTTGTGCCTAAGAAAATAGACTGCCCAGACCTGGCCTGAGTTTAAATAGCTTTACTGAGCACTGTGGACAAAATTAATATGATTATATTAATTAGTATTAGGTTTACTATGGCAGTGACAGTACATTTTACATAATTTTATAGGTTTCCCATTGCTAAGGTAATAATTATTAATCAATATTGATTACACAGACTTTATACATTTTTTCCATTTCATTGTAAAACAGTCTTTCGCTTGTCTTGCAGGCAATTCCAACCTCTCCTCTTCCACCCTAACACTTCTCCGCCCTTCCGTCACCTCATCGTTAAAATTTGCAAATCACTCATAGCCACAGCTGTTTTGCCTCTCTGGAATAAACTCCTGCAGCCAGATGATAACAAATTTAACATGAGTTAAATTTAACAGTGTGGCAGCCTGCAAGGCGCCCATCTGTCCTACTGGTAATTTTGCAGTCGACCCTAGGCAGTTGAAGGCTGAGTCAACCTTATGGGGCTAGCAGGTATCGAACTCGCATCCTTCTGATCTTCGTGCCAGCTTGTTACCATTGATCATCTCCCCACCACAACTGTTTGAAATGTGAAACGCTGTCTCAACAGTTAAAGTAGTGTGAATTTGCACTTGCACTGTTTAATTGTACTCACCGTTGCACCTTCCAGCAATGACTTGGAAAAGACAGCTTTATTTATCAATTTTATTTATTTAATTAAAATTTATTTGTAATCCTCTGTACACTCTAACGGGGTATCGAGATGAACTGATCTAGTCTCTCTTTCAACTCCGAAAGCCCGGACACTGAATAGTGATTATTATGCATATATGTAGGCCTATATGTATCATATATATATATGTATATATATATAGCCTATATATTATTACAGCTGTATTAGTAATTAGGTGACCGGAACTGACCCGTCTCTTATCTTTATGTCCCACGACCCTCTGTAGAATGATCAATTGCTCGTGTCACACACATCAAACATCCTCCGCATTGGAGTAACGAGGGGTTTCTGCGCCCAGGGGCAAAGTTTAAAAACTGCGCCCCTTCATAATTTTCTAGTTGACTGTTAATCGTTCTTAGACATATCATAGGTGTAGGGTTACCATACGTCCGGGTTTCCCCGGACATGTCCTCTTTTTATGCCCCTGTCCGGGCGTCCGGGCGGTTTTCCAGAATTTCGGCTTTTGTCCGGGTTTTCCACTTTGTCATTTTCTTACGTGGAACCCATACTTTCTTACAGATTTACTTGGAGCCTAGGACAACGATGTTTCTGGCTACGATAAAAACCAGCGGAAGCCATTTTCATGCTGTTGCCTTTTTAATTTTGAAGTTCATCGTATTTCCTTCTTGGTAAGCGGTAAAAGTACCGTAAAGCGTCGTAATTTAGAAAATTGTTGAAACGAAAGTGTTAATTTACAGATGCAATGAAAGCCAAAAACGCTGGCTTTCGTGCAGGTCGATCTGACTAGGAAGCTGAATGTGTAGCCTAACATCCGACGGTGGAACTTAGGCTGTATTTTAGTTGCAAATAAGGGTGCGCTGGATTGGAGGGAGTTCACCGGATTTGCATGGATGTTTTTAAATGAAGCTCCAAGTTGAGATGAGCCTGTAGCAGCAGACTGTAGGCCCCATCATACCTCAAAGAAAAGCAGGTAGTTTACGATGGCATATGTTTTGATCAGTTGTGCAACTTAAAGAGATTTGTCGAGGCAAACCATAATGAAGCAGACTTGAAAAAGTTATTGGCACACGAAGTGGGTGAAGTAGCCACCAGGTAGCGTGTACCTTATACGCTGTTGCGGTTTTGATTTTGTGTCCTCTTTTTCATCTGTGAAAATATGGTAACCCTACATAGGTGTAACATACTGAGTAACAGTGTTACTAATTTTAATAGGCTACAATTAAATTACGAATTTGAAATTACTAATCTTATTTCACTTTACCTTGTAACCGGTTGCGGCTTGTCAACGTTTACATTAAACGAATATATATATAATAATTATGATTCTAGTTTCCAGATTTTATTCACTGCTTTTTTTCCTCTGTAATAAGTAACATTGCAACATAATTTGCAAACGATGTTTATATGAAAAGAACAAAGCGGTCAGCAGTTAGCAGTAGTAAATTTTGTGGTGCCATGGAATAGGGCACAATTCAAGAGGGGGCACAAATTTTGAAATATGATAATATGAAATAATAATCATAAATGAAATAAATGTAATAAAATGAAGTAATAAATAATAGTGTGTTTGTATTATATAGTTTATAATATTAATAGATAGATACCTGTACAGACCTAGCCTATTTAAAACTGTCGTTGACGCGTTTGAAAATATTAGTAAATCGCCGTTCAGAACTGTTACATTACATTACAATGTATCGTAGGCCAATATCTATATATTTTTATTTGTTTTATCTAGACTATGTTCTCATAATTTAAATAATTTACTAAATACTCTTGGCACAGGGCGCAATTATAGCTTGCTACGTCGCTGACTATAATTAGAATCTTAGAATATATTGCTGCCACATTTTAAACTGAAAACTAAGTTGTGCTTGTTTTAAATTTAATTAATGAATTATTGAATTCAACAACAAAATTTCTGTCGCATTATTAGTACTTAACACTCAAGGCTAATTTTGTGCCCCCTTGGGCTGCGCCCGGGGGCGGCCGACCCCCTCTGATCCCCCTCGTTACGCCACTGATCCTCCAACTTGGATTTACCATGGACCCAAATCTTCTTTCAACACCCAAATTCACATCTGTTTGTAGCCTTCACTCTGCCACGGAGAGCAAGGTTTCTAGTTTCGCTTAGCTTTCTGACCTTTCTGTAAGGTCAAATGCTGACTTTTATTTCCCAACTGATGTGGCAAGCAATGTATTTAACCTAAATAATTTATGCATTGTTACTTTGCACATATTTTAGACTTAGGCTATGCGGCGTGTGATACCATTATTATTACTATTTTTCATAAATGGGATTTTGGGGCCCCTAACTTTCGGCGGAATTACCGGGGCCCTACGCGGTTGCGTCTTCAGCGTATGCCTAGGGACAGTCCTGCTTTGTGGTGTTGTAATCTCACATAAACTAAACAATGCCTCAAAGTTAGGTGTCATGCTATTCTAGAGACAGTCACAGAGCATTGGATTTAAAATCCAAAACCTGCTTTGGAGACCGCGCATTTTCTGTTGCTGGACCTAGGTGTTGGAACAATCTTCCACCTTCAATCCGTTCAGCAACATCCTTGGAGTCATTTAAGTCCAGACTCAAGACACATTACTTCATGTTAGCGTATCCTGATTGAGTCCGTTATCGTGTCAAAGCGCCCTTGTAACGGCATGTGCCGTGTTACGGCGCTGTAGAAATTGTCATATTCATCATGCTGCCTTTCCCCAAAATCCCTCTCAAGAGAAGGGGAAGAATGCCACTCCCCCGTGTGGTTATTCTTCCTAATGAGAAGGGGAAGTAAATGCCACTACCCCCGTGTGGTTATTCTTTCTAATGTAACTTCAGCCTCAGTTGTTCTGAACAGTAACTTTTCATTACCTATTTAAGACCTGCACCATAACTTTATATCACGTATTCTCTATAAGCATGTCTACTAACATATTTGCTCTGTGACTGTCTCTAGAATAGGCTGACCAGACGTCCTGGTTTTCCCGGGACAGTCCAGATTTTCTGCTAGCTGTCCCGGCTGCCGGGAAAGGTGCACGTGGTGACGCGTGCTCTATGGCGAGAAATATGTCCCGGTTTGGGAGCAGCAGACCGAGATCGCCTGGAAAACTGACCTGACTTTCCGATCTTATATGATGCATGTATTTCGAATGTGCAGGAGCGTTTGTCATGTGATCAAATAAAGCAAGATATACTTACTTACTTTATCAACGTCTCCTTGATTTTACTACTGGCATCTGGCGAGCCAAAAATTCATTTTAATATTTCATGTGCGTTTGTCATGTGATCTCACTTTTATTTATTACCATGCATAATACGGTAATACCTCTTCCGGTTCTCAACGTCATGTTGTCGTAGTGATAATATTCTGAGAATACACATTTTCATAAAACAGTTCAATCTTTTTATGCAACTTCGTTGGAATATTTTGACATGTGGGAAGTTAGTTATGCACCATTCAAGCTGTTCAGTTGGATGAATTTGAGAAAAACAATTACTTGGGATATCTTTGAAAGAAGCCTTGAGGATCTTATCAAAATTTGTAAGCCAGCTGGGTATGACATTGATGACAATGCACTGTTTGATGAAATGACATGCGTTTGTAATTTTGTTAGTCGAGAAAAAGTGGAACAATGGAATGAAAACAATATTGCGGTGGATAGCAGATGGGTGCAGATTTTCAATGATCTACAAGAAAGAGAGATAATTATTCCAAATTTGAAAATGATTCTACAATTCTTGTTATCAATTCCTGGAACTAATGCTCCAGTTGAGCGAGTTTTCTCACTCTTATTAGTCAGATCAAAAAAGTCGATTATCAGAAGAAACTCTTGAAACTTTTATGATAGTGAAAGTGAATATGGAAGAAACATGTGTTGAATTTTATGACAGAATATTAGCAGACAAAAAACTTTTAAGAAGCACAGGCATTCAAGCGCCAAATATGAGTGACTGATTTGATAAATTTAGAATAATTAAATTTAAATTTAAAAGCAAGATTTGTCATGTTAGAATATTAGCAGACAATTAAAAACTTTTAAGAAGCATACATTCAGGTGCCAAATTTGAGTATCTGATTTGAGAAATTTAGAATTTAATTTTAAATTTAAAAGCATGATTTGAATAAAACCTTTCACTTAGTATAGTCTTATAGACTTATACCAATATAATAAGCATAAAATAGATATTTGTGCAAGTTACAGGGCTTTTTTTAGCGTGCAGTTCTACAAAAAATGTGCAGTTCTAAATCAATTTGTGCA
This sequence comes from Aporrectodea caliginosa, assembly GCA_020284085.1. Lineage (NCBI taxonomy): Eukaryota > Metazoa > Annelida > Clitellata > Crassiclitellata > Lumbricidae > Aporrectodea > Aporrectodea caliginosa. Next base: position 1,774,077 of record JACEVL010000373.1, read on the forward strand.
ACTGTAAAAGCATTTTTGTGCAGTGAAAAATTGCTAAAAAAGGTCATTGTCATCGAATTGGGAAAAATTGACCATAGGTTTTTGAAAAAGAGAGAAGAGGTTGTGCACAGACAGACATGTAATTCTGTACAGAAAGTGTGAAATTCAATCGAGGGGACATTTTTGTTTGAACTCTCGTAACTACACTCAAAAAAATTCTTGGAAATCTCTTGTTACTACACTACCCCCGTCGAAAAATTCTTGGAAAACACGCATTACCACCCCGCCCCCGGTCGTCAACAACTTTTCAAATATGTTGGATACCCTCCGAAAACCCTCGATTTGCCCCCGACAGCAAGGGAGGTAGATTAAACACTGGGTTCTGCAGTTGTAAAATTTCCTTAAAAAAAGCCCTGGCAAGTTATATTATAGTAATTATTGACAACATCAAACATTTATTTTGTCATTGAAGTGTCCCGGTTTTTTTTTCTCCAATATCTGGTCAGCCTACTCTAGAATGACCCGCACAATAGGCCTACTGCCTCTTTAAGAATGCAGTTCTGTCAGCTTAATTTCCACAAATCAACGAATCTGATTGATTGATTGATTGATTGATTGCTTAGAACACCTAGAACACTTAAGAGTCACTTGCTTTACCTATTTCTGGTTTTGGATTTAGATTGAAGCATAGATTTATAAATAATACGCATTTTAAAAAATAATACTTTATACCTATGCATTTTTATCCATCCAGAGGATGATTTCACATGATGGGGGATGGAAATGGTTTATTCCCCTTGATATTCTATACCGATATATACCATCCGGGGATAAATTTATTCATTCCCCAGATAGTTTTAGGATGGATAGAATATCACAGGACACTGGCATACATGTGTTTAATACAGAATGCTTATGGCTTTTGACTTTTGCTTTAGAACTACATAAGGCCTAATTAACCCTTTCGCTGCGTAGGCCTTTTAATCCCGTACGCGTCATATAAAGCCGAAATCTATAGGAAGTATATCCAGAATTTTCACATTGTAAATTTTTATGCCGAACTGTTTTGCAGGCATGTATTGCTTGAAAAGCATAAGCCCTTTCCAAAGAATAAGCTATTCATCAAGGGCTATATTTTGATCGGGTGTGTTAGAAAACAACCAAAACAGGTGTTCGGAATAACTCATCTCTTGACCAATATAAGTCAACAAATCTATAACTTGTGCAGCTGAAAATCTACGTCTCATTGTCACCATATTAGTAACTTTATGTATAAAAATTAATAGATTTTATTCGTAAATTTATTTGTAAATTTTAGTCACAGTTTCTATAAACATGTTACAACAAACACATTGTTTAGCATAGATGTAGTGACTATGACATCACACAATGACTTCATAATCCATAATAAAAACAGTAGACGTAGCAGTATTATATCCGGTGAGCTTGAACTGTGTTTGTGACGAGAGGTTCTCGTCATCCGCCTACGGGAATACAATTTTATGACGAGACATACTCATCATCCGCAGCAAAAGGGTTAATATTCACAACAGAGTTACTGTAGTGGAGAAATAAGGCCTTAATCACCCAAAATATAAGATCATTTAAAGGATTTACCATGTGAAATGTCCTACTTCCAATTTAATTTATATGGCTAAAATTTCATTAAGAAATGTCGATTTCATTATATTTATACAGAATAGCCTGTTTTATGAAAGCACACCAACAAAAATCTGTTGAAATACACTGCACTGTAAAACAAGCTGATATTTTCCAGAGATTTTTTATTGACTCCAACGGACGTTGGAAGTTAAAAAATTGGAGTAATATGATCATATTTAGAAGAATTGTTCTAGCCAGTGAGTTCTGAAGGTATTATGTGTGTGCCTGTTACCTTAATATGTGCATTAAAATCAAATAGCTGTTACAATGAAACAGCAATTACCTTCTTTCATGTTTAAAATTATTGCCAACATTTTAGAGTAAATTAACTTTATGAAGCTGTTGAGTGCTCCTACTGAAAGACACATTTGCAACTATATCTGGTTTTCATTCTGTAAGTTAGTTTGCTTATAGCAAGTAATCAACTACTGGGAAACAATATATTTTGAACTGACCTAAAATGAGCTAGAAAAACACATAGGACAGATACATATATAAATGTACACAAACTCCACATTATTTGACAGAAACCTACTAACAGCCCAGCAACTGATGGTTAAGACTGGATGTTAGTTATAATAATATCGTTCTGCTTTCTGTATACATATGGTGATTTACAGGCTTCACCTGCTGTGCAGAAGAAAGGCATTTTGATTTAGGAACAATAAACATGAGAACCTGTATCACATGGAGACAATAATTTGGTTTATATGATCCTTTTACTACCGCCTGGGGAAAACAGTCAGCTTTATACTTATTTATTACACCTCTACAGTACCGTAATACATACAGCTTTCAGAAGTTCTGGTAGCAACTGTTGGGATTATTTTGCCCTTAGGTTCGACTCCTACTTTGTCTTGGTTGAGAGCCTTTTGGATTCACTGAGCAGTCTTTCAGCTCTGCATCTTTTAACACTTCTCTGTACATGCTAAAAGGCGGACTGCAAATGACTTAAAACCTTAACTAGGATCATTTACAATACAATAACCTAGGTTGGTATATTGAAGAAAAATTTGATGTAACAAATGCAGTAGCAAAATCCCTTTTTCATTCCGATGTGACCTACTACGTTCTGATTCCTCACAGGTCTAATGCAGAACAGGACTGTCTTGCCAAGATTACTTATTCATTACCATAGTAACTTCCATTGCAGCAGTGTCTAATGTACAAGGTGCATCAACACCAAGCGGTAATCAGGTCAATAGCCAAAAGATAAGTTCGCTGAGATAGAATGGCAGCCTGTGGTGGCTATGCAATTTGGAAAAAGTAAACCGAGAACAAAACGATTTAAGCAAGTGAGCAGAACATGCATATGCAGGGACTGCCAGGGAGAGAGTTCCAAAATCTAGTTAGCAGTCAGGTTTCAGAATATTCCACTCTAAGGAAACAGTCATTGCCCATATTCTATCGGATATCTTTACGGCTTTTGATCACAGACACATGACGCTACTTGCCCTCTTCAATATTAGTGCCGCCTTTGATAAAGTTGATTTAGAACACCTTGCAAAGTCATCTAGCATTACTGGCTCAGCCGGGGATACCAAAATAGCAATATTTAGTACTCCATGGCTCAGCTCTCTCATGGTTCACCACCTTTCTTTCTTACCATTCCCACCCAATCCATTATCTTTGGTTCAACTCGCACCATCTGGTCCTCAGTAACTATTGGTCCTCCTCTTCATTCTTTATAGTGCTGACCTGGGCCCTCTCCTATCTTCTTCTTATTGCCTCAATATGCCGATGACATGCAGGCATATATATACTCATGGTCAGGCTGAAGAAGGTTGGAGCATCATTGACCTTAGAGGCCTAGCTGAAATCAAATCGTCTTCGCCTGAACCCCAACAAAAGCCAGTTCACTCGGCTTGGCAGCTTTATTCAACTCTCAGAGACATATGCTGCAGACTTTCCTTCACATTAATTTCTCCACTTTGTCTTTGGTACATAATCTAGGAGTGACTCTGGACCGGGAATCACCCTCCGGGATCATGCTAATAATGTCTGCCGCATCTGCTTTTATCACTTGCCCCAAATCCACACCATCGCCACTCCCATTTGCCTCAGGCCTCCATTACGTTGGTCCATGCTCTAATCTGTTCCAGAGTTGACTTTGGCAACATGAGTTCAGCGGATCTTGGATCCTCCTGTACCTCCCAGTGTTAAATGCTGCTGCTCATTTAATTGGTGGCATTCCCAAGTTTGGCCATATATCATTTGTGCTGAAGCAGCTCCACTATTCCAGACTTTGGTTTTTGTGTGGAACTACCAGTTTTGCCTCGGTCTACGTAAAGGAAAGTGTCCTAATTTCCTCTGTCCCTGGCTGCCGTCCTCTGCAAATGGCAACGCACAGAGACCTGGTTGTTCCCAAGACACGAACTGCCGCAGCTGCACAGTTGCTGGTCCTGCCTTGATCTCTTTCTGTCTCCTTTCTTTTCTGAAAATGCTTGAAGACTGCCATTTCCAACTAGTTCTGGGACATCAGGCCAGAAGAATCTCATGAGTTCACCTTGAAGTGATGCTTTATACGTTGCCAGTTACAATTACAAGTATGTCATACTTCTCCTTCAGGCTACCTCTTTACGGAAGTAACGGATCTTCTATGACGTCCCTCTAAACATCATCAAAACCACGGCATTATTTTGTGGTCTATCATAGGGACTCAATTTCCACCAGATCTACTCCTCTTCCTATCCGAGCGGTTACTAGACCCTGTGCCTCTCCTCCTCTGCTCCTCTTCAACTACCGCCCAGGATCTTTTCCGCTCTCTTCAACATTATTCACTGAACTCTCCTCTCTTGTAGAAGTCCTGGTTACCTATAATTCTCAATAATTGATTATCACTGAGGATCTTAATATACATCTGAAGAATCTTGGCACCTCAGAGACAGCCAGTTTCAGCGACCTTCTCAAGCAGTTCGGTCTGACACAACACATTGCCGAACCTACACAAATTCTTGGAGGCTGGCTGGAATCAGTGGCGTAACGAGGGGGTAGTAGGGTTGCCACCTCCTAAGGATACGAATCCGGGAGATTCAAGGAATTTTTTTAACATTTGCAATTGTGGTGGTGTTTAACGCATAGGAGATCATATAGAAATACGGGAGACTCCCGCCCAATCCGGGAGAGGTGGCAACCCTAAGGGGGGTCAGAGTGGGGCGGCCACCCCCGGGCGCAGCCCAAGGGGGCGCAAAATTAGCCTTGAGTGTTAAGTACTATGCGACAGAAATTGTATTGTTGAATTCAATAATTCATTAATTAAATTTAAAACAAGCACAACTTAGTTTTCAGTTTAAAATGTGGCAGCAATATATTCTAAGATTCTAATTATAGTCAGCGACGTAAAAGCTTTAATTGTGCCCTGTGCCAAGAGTATTTCGTAAATTATTTAAATTATGAGAACATAGTCTAGATAAAACAAATGAAAATATATAGATATAGGCCTACGATACATTGTAATGTAATATAACAGTTCTGAACGGCGATTTACTAATATTTTCAAACGCGTCAACGACAGTTTTAAATAGGCTAGGTCTGAACAGGTATCTATCTATTAATATTATAAACTATATAATACAAACACACTATTATTTATTACTTCATTTTATTACATTTATTTCATTTATGATTATTATTTCATATTATCATATTTCAAAATTTGTGCCCCCTCTTGAATTGTGCCCTATTCCATGGCACCACAAAATTTTTCAAGTCAAGGCTACTGCTAACTGCTGACCGCTTTGTTCTTTTCATATAAACATCGTTTGCAAATTATGTTGCAATGTTACTTATTGGTTTAGTACTTATCTTAGTCCACGCACTCAATCAGTGTATTTAAATGGTAAATATTCATCTGATGCTTTGTTGACATGCAGTGTACCACAGGGATCAGTGCTTGGCCCTCTTTTGTTTACATTATACACCACACCATTAGGAGCATTGCTTGATAATCATTCGTTGAAATACCATTTCTATGCTGATGACACTCAAATTTACATTTCATTTGACAGTCTGTCATGTGACTCATCTGTACAGCTGTTGTCTGCTGTCTTTGATGAAGTACAGTCCTGGATGGCATCCAATAAACTCCTTCTTAACCCATCAAAGACTGAATTTCTGTTACTTGGCACTCCACAGCAACTTAAGAAATTTGATGGGCTTAAGTCGTTGAAACTGGGTGACTCAATTGTTGAGCTGGCCGATGCTGCACGCAACTTAAGCGTTGTTTTTAATTCTACCATGTCTCTCACTGGCCATGTAAACAGTATTTGTAAGTCATCCTATATGTTCATTCGTGATATACACAGAATTAGGCGTTATGTGCCCATGTCTGCAAGAATATCTCTGGCAAATGCATTGGTTTCCAGTCGCCTAGACTATTGTAACTCACTTCTTACTGGTATCAATAAATCAAACATACTGAAGCTGCAGAGGGTTCAGAACTCTTTGGCTAGAGCCATAACTCACTATTTCTCCTTGGCTTTCAAGGATTTAGAAACCTAAGTGCATCTTCATCTGGCGGCTGACTATCCGCGCCTCAGATTCACATTTCGGTGTGACCTTGCGCGCGTTACAAATTTATTTAATAATAATAATAATAATAATAATAATAATAATAACTAATACATCCAAATATGAACATATAACCCCTCTGCTTAAATCTCTGCATTGGCTTCCTGTTCATGAAAGAATTCGTTTCAAACTGGGGCTCATAGTTTATAAAACTTTGAACTCTAGCCAACCACCATATTTAAAATATGTTCTTATTCCTGTGACTTATCATTATTCAATGAGATCATCTGATTGTCTTTGTCTGGTCATACCTAAATCAAGAACTGTTCTCGGTGAACGAGCTTTTTCGGTTGCTGGGCCTGCCTTTTGGAACTCTCTTCCTGTATCTGTGCGCTGTGCTCAGTCGCTTGTGTCGTTTCGTTCTCGGCTGAAAACTTACCTCTTTCAAATTGCTTATCCAACTTAGGCTGCCTCTCTGTCTCTTACGGACTGATCTTCTGGATGTTGACCTGATTACGGACTGTTTTGATGCGCCATCGGTTGATGCCTTGTGCATTAGACACCGGCGTAATAGAAGTTGCTAATTACATTACATTACATTACATTACATTACATCTGCAGTGAAGGTGGGATGGGAAATAGGAGAATGGTTTTTAACTACGATAGGGACAAGGCAAGGAGATCCAATTTCACCCAATACATTTATCACTTACTTGGAAAGAGTCATGGAAAATATACAAGACAATGGAACTGGAATCTCCGTACAGGGAGAACTGATTAATAACCTAAAATTTGCAGATGACATTGACTTGCTGGAGAATAGTTGTGAGAGGCTGAAGGAAAATGTTTGCGCACTGAACACATGATTACACATCTGCACAACGGGCTGGATTAAAAATAAATGTGGATAAAACAAAAACAATGGTATTTGGCAAGAAGACAATAGACACGGAAATAAAAGTGCAAGATGAGGTGATTGAGAATGTAACAGAATTTGTGTACTTAGGTAGTCTGTTAACATGGAATAATGATTGTACAAAGGACATAAAGGCAAGAATAGCAAAGGCAAAGGGAGTTATGGCAGGACTAAATTCCATCTGGAATAGTAAGCAAATTAGTTATAAGACAAAGCTGAATGTCTTGAAAACATGCGTGTTTAGTACAGCTCTTTATGCGTGTGAGGCCTGGACAATTAAAAAGACTGATCATGATAAAATCCTGGCTTTTGAAATGTACTGCTATAGAAGAATATTGCATCTGAATTGGACAATGAAAGTGACAAATAAGGAGGTCCGAAGAAGATTACACATAAAGGAAGATCTAATACAGTCAGTAATGAGAAGGAAATTTGGTCTGTTTGGACATATATGCAGAATGGACAATAATAGAAAAATAAAAACTGTCATGATGGGTATGATGGATGGAAGTGGACGAAGAGGTAGATCCTAAGTTAGGGTCGTCCATTTAGTACGTACGCAAAATTCCGGGAAAAATTGACCCCTCCTTCCCCATACGCAAGCGTACTTTTAGCACCCCCCATCTGCGTACGTACGCTTGACACGCGCACCCCCCCAATCCTATAGAACGGTCTATATCCCGACTGAATATCCTGTATCCTGACTGAATGGGGCACAGCTGCAAGACAGTTAATAGCAGTAAGAGGTAGGCCTAACGGTCATACAAGTGTGTGGTCCTTTCCCACAGCCCTACTTAGCTCTATTAATTGCCTGATCACTGAACTGTGACTCATTTGAAGGAAGGCCAATATAGACACTCATTTGGAGGAAGGCCAATATAGACAGTATTATCGAGGTTTACCCCCCCTCCTCCTTCCTATGCGTACGCAAGCATACGCATTCAGACTGCATTTGGTTTATGATGGATGGAAGTGGACGAAGAGGAAGACCTAACAGGGAATGGACTGATGACATCAGGGATTGGTGCAAACAAGACCTACACAGTTTGAGTGTATTGGCGCAAGACAGAGGATTATGGAAACAGATGACGAAATTTGCATTGGACACCTACGGGCTTTCGGCCCATGGATCCTGATGATGATGATAGCTACAAGTTTTAGTTGTCAAAAACTAACTGGGGGGGTCGAAAATTTTTGCAGATTTCGAAGCTACACGATCACAGGTCTAAATTAAATTTTAATGTTGTTAATTTATGAAACAACTGACGACTCTTGGATATCTTAGTTTCTTCCCCGACATAACAAAGGAATTACATAATCATAGGGCGTAGCCAGGAAAAAAATTTCGTTTTAACTTTTAAGTTTTCGAGGTTTTCCATTGGAACGGTCGCATTTTTCTACATATTTAATTTTTAATAACATGATAATGCATTTATTTTGGGGGTTGAACCTGTAAAATCACCCCTAAAACGCCCATGCATGACCACATAGACAAAACACCTGGGATTCAATAACACAAACCATAATGCATAGGTTCTTACACTATACCCGGTAGTTTACAAAAATAATTTTGGACTATGTTTTGTAATTTCTTTTCTTTGGTAACCCAGTGGCTTTGTCAAAAGCACCATGTCTGCCAGCTTTAAGACAAGAAATAACATATTTTTCTACATTCCATGCAGCTAGAGGTGGACCATTGATGCCAATCATCAACAGATCATTCACTGAACTCACCAGAAGCCTGTTTCTTCCACTAGTGTGACATAAATTCATCTGACTGAATCCTCTTTCACACTCAGCAGATGAAACAGGTAGAACTTCCAACAAAGTAATAAGTAGCTGTAATTTCTGCCTAAGCATTAAACCATCGCTCTTTTTAAGCATAGAATATTCAAGCAAAACATCAGCTGCGTCAGAATTACTCATTCCAAACTCTACTCAATGCAATATGTCTTCTCCACACACTAAATAGCCTCAACCATGTGCTCGAAGAGGAAAAGGAAATAAACGTGTTACAGAAATTGGCTTTCACCTTAATTACATGTATGTAGGCTGGTTCTCCGCTCTCAGTCACAAACAATAACAGTAAGTAAGTAACTAAGAATTGATTCTTTTGTACTTGATGACTGGCAACAGCCAACTACAAGACCTAACCCCCCAGCATCATTTCAGTTACTTAGCTGAGGGGGTTGGAAAAAGAACATTGAACCCCCCCAATTATGTTAAAACACTACTTATTACAGAGAAAAAAAGCAGTGAATAAAATCTGGAAACTAGAATCATAATTATTATATATATATTTGTTTAATGTAAACGTTGACAAGCCGCAACCGGTTACAAGGTAAAGTGAAATAAGATTAGTAATTTCAAATTCGTAATTTAATTGTAGCCTATTAAAATTAGTAACACTGTTACTCAGTATATTACACCTATGATATGCCTAAGAACGATTAACAGTCAACTAGAAAATTATGAAGGGGCGCAGTTTTTAAACTTTGCCCCTGGGTGCAGAAACCCCTCGTTACGCCACTGGCTGGAATTTGTCATCACAAGGAATGACTGCACCATCTCAAACCTCCTGTCATCTCATACCACAGCCATGTTCGCCTCACATTTCCCCATCTTCATACTCATCCTATCTCATCATCATATATTCGTTTAATGTGTTAACAACAGACATAACGCTGTAGGTGTACCACGAAAAAAAATACATCTAGATATTATAGTATGAATTAATAATAGCTTAGTAAGAGTTCAGGAATAACATACAAGATATAAAATTTCGTGAGTCCTTGTCAGAAAGGTTAAAGTTATGTGGTCTGACCCTAAGAAAATAGGGCGTAAAATGTTGGTTAGGAAAAAGGCATCTGAGTGAATGATTCTCATTTAAGAGAACGGCTTTGAATAGTGAAGTGTCAGCTTTATTAGCAAGAACATTCGTAGAAGGGGAATCTGACTGAATAAAACCAGAGCGTTTTAATCTGTTATTCAGACGTTCTATGCGGGATTTGTCCTTTTCGCTCGCCAGTCCCCACCAGGCTGGGGAAGCATACATTGTTCTGGCTATGATGGTGGCGCGGATGATCAGTTGTAGAGAATCTGCAGATGCACCATGGTTTTTTAGTGTTTTAAGGGCGAAGATTGAAGCAGAGCCACTTTTGACGACTTTGTTGATGGGTTCCCTGACTGAAAGTTTCTCATCGATGGTGACGCCTAGGGCTTTTATTGAGGTAGAGTGGGGAATACCGGTGATTGAGGGTTTGTTGGAGAGTGAAGATTGATTACGCTTGACGACTACCATTTTTCACTGGTTTTGGAAGAGTTTATTTTTAGGTTCTTTTCCTCTGACCAGTTGTGGATATGTTGAAGTTCTGTTTCTGCGGTGTGAAGGGAGTTTGATCCGATGAAGAGGCAAGAATCGTCAGCGTATTTGGAGACACGATTTTGAGGATGAATGGGATGGAGGTCGGATATGCCAACAATGAAACCAGTTGGGCTGAATACTGAGCCTTGGATGACACTGGCGTTGATTGAAATTACTCTTGATTTTTGACCTTTGTAGATGGTGTAATGCTTTCTTCAGTTCAGGTAGTTGATTAGCCAGTTGTAGATGTAGTCCGGAAGGGAGAGAGATGCTAGTAATTGGGTTATTGCAGAGTGACTGATAGAGTCAAAAGCTTTAGAAAAGTCCATTGATATTATTACAACATGGTCGTTGGTTTTAAGAAGGTCAGTGACATGCTGTATGATGGAAATGATTGCAGCGGTGGTAGAACCGGTGGGCTTGAAGGCATACTGATCATGAAGGGATATGTGTTTAGGCAGATGTTCAAAGCTGGGATAGATATAAGCGTGAACAACTATGCGTTCAACGAGTCTAGATAGTACTGGAAGGACCGAGATTGGACGGAAATCTGATGGTTGGGATGGGTGGGGAGTTTTAGGCTTTGTTTTGCAACACATGCGCGGCTGGAAAAATCTAGACCAGGCAGCCTTTCAAGCCAGCCTTCAGAATGGTCCCCTCTGTGGGGATCTCTCAGGCATAACTAGTTGCTCTTCAGAAGAACTGTGTGCCATATATGAATCTGCGACACGCAATCTAAGTGGATAGCCTGCTTCCATTCTGATCCGTGAAGGTTCGTTGGAGGTCGCTCTCCTCTGGTTTGATCATGAATGCCGTGCCATCCATCACGACATGAGACGGCTTGAGCAACATTTCTGGCAGATGCAGAATGCTGATGACAGCTGTAGATGGATTCGTCAGCTGCAATGGATGCATGGTGAATTCTGTAACAATACTATTCAGTGTTGGATCTTACGATCATTACTTGTCAGATCAATCCTACATTTGAGGTTATATTGTGAATAGGCCATCATTATCTGTAATCTAATAATAATAATAATAATAATATACTATTAAAAATAACAAATAATAATAATACAAAATTAATAATAATAATAATAATAATAATTAATAATAATAATAATAATAATAATAATAACAATTATGCAGGATGATTACAAATCAGGATATTGAATCGGATGGATGATCACAAGTTATTACAGGAGTCGAATTTAACTGTACACGGCAGCCGTGCAAGGAGCCCATCACGTCCTATGTCTCATTTTACCAACGCACCATCTTGCAAATGATAGGCTGAGTGGACCTTTGGGAGGGTACGGGAAGCAATCTCGCTACCTACTTCTCTTCACGCCAGTGATGTTACCACTACACTATGGATCGATGCACTAAGTTTCCACAGCAGTTTGCCACAACTAGTTAAGTTCATCTTCTTTCAAAGTTTAACTTCACTTTACATGCTTGACAGATAGACAATGGTAGGCTATATTTACATTCAGCATATCTGCAAAGTGGGACACAGTGGTGTAGTGGTATGTTCTGTGCCTTGTAACTGGAGGGTTCGAATCTACCTGCAATGTCCTGCAGAGTGACCTTGGACAAAGTTGCTCACCCACAGTTGTCTGTGAGGAAGACAACAGTAAACCACCTTACTCATCTCATCCCCGGGCGGCATAAAAGCCAATGGACCTGCCTTCCAGCAGAGAACTTACAGCGGTCGTTTTAACTAATAATTTCCTACTTTAAACGTTCGATCAGGAGCTAGTTGCATGCCATTACCACAGACTGTCTTTAGTCCTCGGCAGCCAACACTCAACTGTCTTCCTACACAGTCATCTGTCCCTCAACCATAGCTTGCCTTCAGCTGAACAGACATTTAGATAATTGTTGATATTACTTAGGGGCTCAATATTCCTTCCTGTCATTTCAAACGGCGCTGAGGATTATTTTTCACCTGGAGGGCAAACAAAGTGGACCGTTTTCTCTATTTCTTGGTCCCTTCTGCCTTCCAGATACCAAAATCCCTTCAGTAACTATTAAATCAATTCTTCTAGGCTAATCTAGCTCATCCTTGCTCTAGCACTGGTCCGGATCTTCCCTTTGTCTTTCAGACAGCCGTTCAAGCGCCATTTGAAGTGGCAGGAAGGCACTTTGTGCCCTGAGTAACGCAACAAAGTGTAACATTCTTTGTAGAACTTTGTGTGTGACATTTATTATTGTGTGAAATTCAGAGTGCAAATGTACTAATACAACCAGGGGTCGAAATGGGAAACAAGAGGTGCCAATATGGATATAAGAACCATTCCCCTTCCCCAATATCAGTATGGATTTCTCGCCTGCAGAAGTACGGGTATGCTTTGAGCCAGCCAGGTGAGGTGCCTGTATGGCAGGTGTTTTCAAACTGTGGTACAGGGTACGCGAAAAATTTCAAAAAATTAAAACTTTCTATAAGTTTAATGGACTTCATGTCCATCTTTCTTTTATTAGCTATTCTACGTCCACCGTTCGCTTATTTTTCTGTACATTTCTATGAGTTTATGCCATGGGACGTAGTGTTGCCGGCTGATTTTTCAGTCCAGGAAAGACACCCGTTTGTTGAACTATCATGTTATGGTGGATTGAAGAACGAATTCAAGAAAGACATGTTGTGTGATTTTTGGCTGAAACGAAGAGCTGAATATGGATTAATTTCTGACCGAGCTTTAAAATTTTTGATTCCTTTCAGCACGTCATGTCTGTGTGAAACAGATTTTTCAGCTATGCTTGCGATAAAAAACAAATACAGAACAAAGCTTGAACTCGAACCAGAGTTGCGTTTGAAATTGACAAATATTAGGCTAAACCAGATATTGTAAATCTGTGCTTGTCAAAACAAGCCCACTGCTCACATTAACACTTTCTAATAATGATTTTATTTTTTATTTTTGTTGATATGACTACATTCTTAAGTTAAAATTATATTACTTTTAAAACTTTCTACCTATGACTAAATTTGCACCAATGATTAAAAGGAGTTGTTAATTGCAAGGGGACTTCATGCTCGCATGTTGTTTTTGATCTGACCTTGTTGGGGGTACGCCAAAATTCAAATTTTTTTACCTCGGGGTACAATAAAAATAAAGTTTGAAACCGCTGCTGTATGGCATACCGTTTCATACCGTCACACTTCAAGCACTGAATACAACATTATATTTTTGACTAACAGTTCCTTCTTTAAGAATATATACTAATACAACATTACATTTTTGACTAACAGTTCCTTCTTTAAGGATACAGTGTTATCAGATGTTCCCCCACTCCAGCCTGGATGCTTCCCCTATTGGGCCACATAATAAAGGCAGGGACATAAACGACAGGCTCCCACTTCACCAAAATCAAACTCTCTACTTCATGGACAGCAACAGAATGAAGGAGCCTCTCCTGCTGTCGGCCTACCTCTGCTGAATCACATGTGCCTGACCCTTGGCTCTCTGCTCCGGCCAATCATCTTTCATCTCAGTGCTCGGACCTCTGCATCATATATACTTTATACCGCTGAGTAGTCTATGTCAGCGGCGCTGACAAGCCGCCGCGTAGGGACTCTGGGCAAGTCCTTCACTCGCAATTGCTCGTGCGCTTCGGCGTGAAACTCCGATTCAGTGTCCACGCTGTAGTCGGGAGCGCCTCTGAGTAGAAATCTTGAAGGTGCGCTATATAAATATCTGAAATTAAATGAATGAAATGAATGACATACCCTTATTATTTGCCAAACATGATGCAAGTGGTCACCTGTATGTGGATGATGTTCAAACTTTCATGCATGGTTCACCAGCTAATCAACTCTCATTCGTCTCTTCTGCTGATGCGCATGCCCATGATTTCCACTTTTGGATGTCGTCAAACTGACTTTGTCTCATTTCGGCTAAGAACCAACTGATTTGGTTTGGGACGAAGTAGCAAATACTTAAGCTTGACCGTCCACTGCTGACTGATAAGTTTTCCCTCGTTTACGTACTCTTCCAGTGTTCGAGATTTGGGTGTCACCCTTGACTCCTCCCTTACCTTTACTGAACATACCTCGAATTTGACTCGCTTCTGCTTTTTCGTTTGAGGCAATTGAGAACCATCAGACGATCAGTCGCTCCCGCCGTCTTTACCACCATTGTGCATGCATTCATCTACTCTCATGTAGATTACTTCTCATGAGTCTTCCCAAGTTGTGACTCTCCCCCTCCAGGCAGTCTTAAACACCGCTGCTATGCTCATAGCACGCCTTCCTCGGTTTACCCACATTTCCAAAGGCGTGGCGTTGAGCAATGGCTGCGGTGTTACACTGGTTCCCGCTCACGTGACGTATCCAATATAAGATTCTCCTGGTCTCCAAATCTCAACTTGGCCTTACATCCAAATATCTCTCCGTCTTTATGCATAAGCCTCTCTGCAACATCTGCTTGCCCCTTGTGCTCTCCCAACCGTTTGGACCTCTTTTTCCCTCGTGTTAGGTGTGACTTGGCTCAATGCCGGGCATTTGTATTGTATTGTATTGTATCTGGGCATTATAAAGTGTCTCTAGCAGTAATGACTATTCAGAGGCGCTTCCAACGTGAGCACTCCAAGGAAACAGAAAAGTTTTCAAGCAATGGACCAGAGTGGATAAACCTCTTGTCAAAATTTCAGCCCGAATTTGTGGCGGATGGTTATTCCACGAAGAAGGACCCACAGTTGCAAAGGCACGGCATTGAGCAATGTTTGTCCTGACCTGGGGACGAAGAGGTCAAATCTATCACTAGAGTGAAGAGACCTGAAAGAGAGAGAGAGTAAGATCATTCTGGCTGGTGATTTTAATTTCAATGGACCTTCTTAAAATGCAGAACCAATGCCCCACACATACCTTTTTCAACACCATGTGTTGCTACAACTTTCAGCAAACCATTGCCTTCTACATACTCATACGCCGTAGAATAAATGCTGATTCTGTGACGTCACAAATCTAGTCCGTCGGCTTTCTTGAATAGTGTATTAATGGGTTCAGAAATTAGACACGTAGGCCTAATCGTAATCTTCAAATTTCTAAAGCGCCATTTCAATCTAAGTGCAGGGCACCAGCTTATTAACAAGCACTGAATCAAGTCAGAGGGGTTTTCCAAAAGAGGGTAGTCAAAAGAGAGGTCCGAGTTTGGTTTCCAGATCAAGAGAGGAGAGCAGCTGCTAAGACGGATGTTGTTCAGGTCAAGAAGATTTGGAAGGCAGAGTATCAGATAAGTCAGGGTTGGAATTCTTGAAAATGTGAGGCTTTAGTTTTGAGTGAAAAGCCCGGGGTGATTGAGGAGCCTGATGTTGGAATGGCAATGATGATGGAGGAACCGAGAATCTCCGGAAGTCAGCAGACTTGTATACGAGACATAAAACTCGAGACCGAGACAGTGGGGTCCGAGACCGAGACCGAGACATTGGGGTCCGAGACCGAGACACCAGGTCCGAGACAGTTCGAGACAGTTCAAAACGAATTAAATGCACACTGGACCCGAAAAAAAAAAAGTCATAAAAAAGGAACCCCCTACGCATTTTTGCTAATATTTCGGCCAAAAGTAAGAATTTTTAAATCAAATTTCACAGGCTGAAAGGCAATCTATTCTACGGCCTATGAGTATGTAGAAGGCAATGGTTTAACTCGATATGGTGGGCTGAAAGTTGTAGCAACACATGGTGTTGAAAAAGGTATGTGTGGGGCATTGGTTCTGCATTTTAAGAAGGTCTATTGGTCAAGTCACTGAAATCAGCCGATCACCTGTATTGTATAAACTATAAAGACATTAAATATTTCAGCCAATCTGATATCTTCTAAATGATTCTAAAATTTAAACCAACAAAATTCCATATAGGCCCTAGGCCTATTAGCGATTTTAGCGACATAAGTCACATCACTCACCTTGAGAAACTTAGTCAAAATGTTGTTCCAAGCGTTTCGCTTATGTTGGCTTTACACAAACGACGAAAACGGCATGCCATTTATTTTGTTTTTCATTGATTTCACTTCAAGATTTCAGGTTCTTTTATGAGACATTTTAAGATAATTGGAAATTTTGGACTGAAAGTGCAAACTTAAGACTGAAGTTGATTTTTTCAATACTCTTAAATCTTAATACCAGAAACACCGCTTTTTAAACTTCCTGTCTGTTTGGCACTTCCGATTAACTAGTTATCCGTTCGGCACAAGACAGTTTTACAGCGCAATACTGTACGAAGTTCAAAACAAAATACAGTTTGTACGAGAACTTTGGCCTATGTTGGCTTTACAAGCTTGAAATGACGGCATGCCATTATTTTGTTTTCATTGATTTCACTTCAAGATTTCAGGTTCTTTTATGAGACATTTTAAGATAGCAATTTGGATTGAAAGTGCAAACTTAAGACGACCGCTTCTACAAGAGAACAAGGCTTTCGCTTTGAGACAGTTTCGAAAAAGACAAGACTTTTGCTTCGAGTTTCCAAAAAGTCAAGAAATGATCTCGAGACCGAGACAGTGCGGTCTGAGACCGAGACCGAGACATAAAAAAACCTGTCTCAAGACGTCTCGAGAAGACGTCTCGAGACTGAGACAGTGTCTCGAGACAATACAACTCTGGAATTCAGGAAGAGATCTTTCCAAAGTATGATGCAGTTTTGTGTATGGCTCGATTGGAATGAGTATTGGGGGTCGATAGAGACTGAGATAGGATGATGATCGGGTGGAGCAGGTTGGCTGGATGTTTTTTATTGCATTGTATTGTATTCAAACATTTATAAAGTGCCTCTAGTACGCTGAACCGTTCAGAGGCGCTCCCAGTGCACAAGGCCACAAGAAAAGAAATAGGTTTTGAGAAAACCAAAGGTGGAATTTGAGAGCGAGTATATGGAGACAGCTCATTCCAAAGAGAGGGACCAATTGAGGTAAAGGACCGGGACTGAGCCATAGTTGTTCTAGTATGAGGAACAAGAAGCACAAGTCAGTTTGCAGAGCGAAGTAGTTGAAGAGATGAGGCTGAAAGAGGCCGGAGTAATACATCTGCTAGATATTTTGGGGCAAGACCCCTTTGTGACTTGAAGACCAAAATGAGGATTTTGAATTGAATGCGTGCAGCGAGAGGAATGGTGAAGAGTTCACAAAATTATAGCAATTAAGAAATAAGATGATACAAATTAGTGCTCAAAAGTGACACAGAATAATTACAGAAGAGTTGAACAGAATCTTTATTACATGCAATAAGATATTAAATGTTTTCACAAAGTTCTATATAAATTCTGTGCAAGTTCTATATCATAGGGCACTTGATAGTGTAGTGGTCAGTATGCTGGACTGTCAAACGAGATGTTGGGAGCTAAAAGACAGCTGAGATAGGAATTCCCCTGCCGTCCAGAATTCCCCTGCTGTCCATTTAGTTCTAAAAAATAACTTGCAAGTTTTGCTATATAGTTAAAGCAATTACGCCCCTATTCAGCGGGACTTGTCCCTTCGGGTGTGCCCTTTGCTCCCTCATACCATCTCTTCATAGATAAACTTCTGTAATAATTTGCACTATGTTTGTGAAACTTTATATACTGTAGTTTCATGCTGTTAATTTTGTTCTGTATCTGGGAACAATAAATTGATTTGATTGATTGATTGAAAATCCCATCGCGGCAAAAATTTGGTCTAGATTTCTCACCACCTGTGTCCCTATCCAACTCAGCTATAATGAGTACGAGACAGTGAGGGAGAGGATTGGCCACCCACTCTCATATGCCAAGGCTAAGAAAATGAAGTCGCTAACACATCAATGGCCAATGGCTGCCTCAGGGCTAGTACTGTTCACACTGAAGGTGAAAGTATCCCTACTTGGGAAGAAGTGAATTCGTTCTGTCTGTGGCATGTGATATATAATAATATAATCATAATTTGTAATCTCCAAATATCTAAAGCGTCACTTTAAGGCTAAGCGCGGCCACCAGATTATTCACAAGCATTGCATCTATTCAGAGGGGTTGTTCAGAGTGTAGTCGAAAGTCCCAGGGAATCCAGAGAATGGAGGCAGAGGAGCTGCTAAAGCGAGTTTCGTTTAAGTTGAAAAGAATTGGGAGGCT
Organism: Aporrectodea caliginosa; assembly: GCA_020284085.1. Lineage (NCBI taxonomy): Eukaryota > Metazoa > Annelida > Clitellata > Crassiclitellata > Lumbricidae > Aporrectodea > Aporrectodea caliginosa. The sequence continues at coordinate 1,792,583 of JACEVL010000373.1, forward strand.
GAGAATCAGATGAGTCAGGATAGGAATTGTTGAAGAAGTGAAACCTAAGTTTTGAGTGAAAAGCTCGAGGGGTGATAGAGGACCCTGACGCAGACAAGGGTGCAAAAAAAACTAAGTTTCTTTCAAAATGAAAAGTTGTTGTTTTGTTTCGGTTTTTTTAAGATTCCCTACTTTGGATCATAAAACTCATAAAAATGGCATGAATACCATTCAAATTAATCAGATGCATGAATGAAATTAACTAGAACAGTAGAACTGTAGAACTTCATGTAAAGAAAATAACAAAGATGATAAAACAATTGCCAATAGTTGAAGTGACACAATTTTTGGCATTCATAATTTATAAATTTATATAAAAAACAAAAAATTGTGGTTTTTTGTTTAAAAAACAACAGAAAACCAAACCTTTTGCAGCCCTGGAGGCAGATGATGCTGCAATGACAACAGAGGTACCAAAATTTGCAGAATCAGGAGGGAGATCATTCAAGAATCGAGGTGCAGTGTGGCATTATGGCTCAGTTGGATAACGTGAGCTGAGTAGTGATCGGGGGGTCGAGAAATATCGGGTCGAGTGGGGTGGCTGAATGGATTCTCGATCAGGTATTATGACTTCTTGACAGTATGGGATTATAAAAAAAATAACTGGGGGGGAGTTGGACGTTGATTTATGTGCAGTTTGGGTGTGAAATGTAGACTTTACTATGGGACCCTAAGAAAGACTAGGGGGGTTGAACCCCCAACACCCCCGGCAATTCTCACCCTGCTTCTTGATATAGAATATTCCGTGGACAATGACAGAGCTTCACGTGCACGGTTTTTCTGTCACTATACCCACATTACTCTCCCAGCAAACGCTCACACTTAAAAGTCCATTATGGCCTTCAGGTCAGGACTAAACGTCACCTTTTTCTGGACTAATTTCCTGCCTGTGCTGTTTGCGTGTCTTCTCAGGTAGCCTAATCCTCCTGGTTTCGACTTGACTCACCACGATGTAGGCCCTATAAAATTTAGCGCTGTACGTTTCGCACGGTGAAGTTATTATATGATTCCCGCATATAATATTTTTTATAATTATAGCCTATGCATCTCAATCTGTTGCTGATGGTTCCAGCCTATAGACTAAATGCATCTGATCTGTTGCTAGTGATTCCTGTTACGTGATACGACAGTGTCTGTCTGTCTGTCTGTCTGTCTGTCTGTCTGTCTGTCTGTGTCTGTCTGTGTCTGTCTGTGTCTGTCTGTCTGTCTGTCTGTCTGTCTGTCTGTCTGTCTGTCTGTCTGTCTGTCTCTCTGTCTGTCTCTCTGTCTGTCTGTCTGTCTGTCTGTCTGTCTGTCTCTCTCTGTCTCTCTCCTCTCTCTCTCTCTCTCTCTCTCTCTCTCTCTCTCTCTCTCTCTCTCTCTCTCTCTCTCTCTCTCTCTCTCTCTTGTGGTTGCATCAAGGTCGTGAGTCGGTCTAGCTTCTGTAATTCTGTTTATCAATATTATACTCGAAATGTGCTTAATAAATAATAGCACGAAACATGGTGACAGCGGTGCACACTAGTGCCGTTTAAACCAGCGCTCGAAGACATGAAGAAAAGACTACATGCTGGACATTTAGGCATCAACTCCTGTCTGCGGAGAGCACGTGATGTCATTTTCTGGCCTGGTATGAGTCGAATGACACAGGAAATAAGACAGTACATCGAAGGCTGCACAGTTTGTGCCACTTTCAGAGACAGACAGGCTCCCGAACCTCTGTCTGTGCATGAGGTCTGCAGTCGACCGTGGGAGAAACTAGGCACTGACATTTTCACAATACATAAGAGGAACTACCTAATAACAGTTGATTACTGCAGCCAATTCTTCCAGGTTGATTACATTTCAGACGTGCGACGGTAATAACAAAGCTGATCGAAGCATCATTTTGCACGACATGGAATACCTGACACTCTAAGTGATGGTGGTCCACAATATGCCTCAACTGCATTTCGGAAGTCCAGCCAACAGTGGCAGTTTCAACACCTGATCACTTCTCCTGGCAACAGTAAGGCCAACGGAGCAGCCGAAGCTGCGGTCAAAGTTGCAAAGCGTGTAATGTGGAAATGTCATGCCGCTCATGAGGATCCTTATCTTGGACTCTTAAACCTGAGAAATACTCCAACAGAAGGTTTTGAACTCGGCCCTGCACAGCGTCTGTTTGGTAGACGCACTAAAACGGTCATGCCTACTACATTCAACAACCAGCGACCTTCGTTTGACAACGGAGAAGCGAATGAACTCCAAAAAACAAACGGACAGTGGGCGAAACGCGTAGGACACCACAGGCGTGAACCCCGTCCATTGGCCATCGGTGAATCAGTGCGCTTGCAGCCCATCGCACCTCATCAACGCGAGTGGAGGCCAGCGACTGTTACTAGACAGTTACCACACAGAATATATGAGGTCACAACACAGATGGACGAATAATGAGGCGAAATCGACAGCTGATACGACCGACACGGGCGTCACAAACTCTGGAGGTTGACGCAGACGCTGACTGGGATACTCCTTCCTTGACTCCGGAGATGAATGGAAACCGGGGCTACGCACCACGAGCACAGCGCCGCTTGATGACTCATGTAACTCCTCCTATGATTCCTCACATGCAGCATGTATTATCCAGGATTGACTACTGTAACTCGATACTCTATGGTCTGCCAAAATCCACCCTTTCACCGCTTACTTCTGTTATCCACTCTGCAGCTCGTCTAGTCAAGAACCTTGGCCCTAGAGATCACATCACCAACTCCCTTCAGCAATTACACTGGTTACCCATTCAGGCTTGGATATCCTTTAAAATCTGTCTTTTCGTGTTCAAAATAATGTCAGGTTCTGCTCCTCCTTACTTATCATCTCTAGTCACACCATGTGCTGCTCTTGAATCAAAATGTGGTTTGCGATCGGCTTCGAAAAGAGACTTCGTAATCAAAAGAACAAATCTTCAATTTGGAAACAGAATGTTTGAAGTAGCTGGTCCAGCTGAATGGAACTCTCTACCAGAACTAATCCTAAGATCATCCTCAATTAGCCTAACATTTTTAAATCTAAACTTAAAACTTATCTCTTCTCTAAGTACCGTACTATGATTAGTAAGTGAGCGTTTCTATAATAAATGTCCATTTTGCTGTCTGCGGTATTTAAAATAATATTTAAAGCTTTTGTGACGACACATGATAATCCGTTGCGTAGATGCGTTTCAGACAGCCCAAATAAAGTTAAAAGAATTTTTAAAATGGCACGTGGATAAATTATTTTGGTGATTTTATAACCGCACAGTCGAAGAATGCCAGCCAAACTGAATTGTCCCAGATGTTTGCCGAAGTCATGAAAACCTGTTTATTTCCAATTGTGCATATAGCCAGACCAATCCATTACTATTAATTTTTAGTAACGGACTGTTTAGAACATAAAACATGCTTAATATATTGTGTTTGAGCGAACAATTGCATTTTAATCGAACAAAGTCATATCATTTTAAGTGTCCTAGATCCAGATGTCAACTCCATGACGGCCACAAAACTCGCGTCCAGTTGTAACAGCTAGTGTTCTTTACAAAGTTTAGCAGCTGATATTTTGTCACTTGTGGTTGCCAATGCTGCTGGTAAACATAAGAGGTTTATCTTGCCTTTAGTTTATTAAACAGCAAAAAGTTTACGTGATTGTTGCACTGCGTATGTTTAATCGATGTCAACTTCGTGACGCAAATATCCCAGGATACGTAAGTAAAACTTTCAATGTAATGTATTCTTTCAGTGTTGTGCACGAGACCAAAATTCCAAGACCAAGTCCGAGACCAAGACCGCGTGGTTCAAGACCAAGACCGAGACCAAGACCGCGTGGTCCAAGACCAAGACCGAGACCAAGACCGCATCATCCAGGACCAAGATCTAAGCCTCAAGACCATAAACGCAATTCTCAGTTGTAGTGTTATATATTCCCATTATTCATATCAGATGCTAGGCTATCATGCTTATTATAATAGAGTTATGGTTTTTATCCCCAAGTCTTCGAGGTCTCATGAAGAGCACACTACAGCTAAACACTCTCTCAGACTCTCAACAGGCGCAGGTGTTGCGGAATACAAAAAACTTTGCCAGTAGAGAAAGATTCCCACCAAATACTTGATCTGCATCGTTTACCCGGCTAGTGATTTTGCCTCGAGAAACTGCATCAGTGTAAGCTTAACTAGTCACTAGAGCACCAGAGGTCATGGTTTATCTGTGCGGCTGTGCCTCAACGTTCTCTTGTCGCTTCTGATAAGAAGCGAACAACGCGGTCATCTCTCGCTTTGTCATATATAGGCGGATCGTCGCATGAATTCGAAGCTATCTCAGAAGTCCCTGAATAACCGAAAATATCGACAGCATTTTAACAAATAATCCACTTAGTTCCTACCAAAAGCCAAACCAAATGCGCAAGACCAAAACCAAAGGCGAATGACCGAGACCAGACGCCCAAGACCAAGACCACACCCTTAAGACCAAGACCAAGACCAAGACCGCACCTTTAAAGACCGAGACCAAGACCGGCACATTCGAGACCGAGACCAAGACCAAGACCGCATTTTTTTGGTCTCGAGACGGTCTCGAGACCAAGACCGCGGTCTCGAGACCACATCACTGTATTCTTTGTGGAAGTGATAAAGTCTTGTCTTTGTTGCAAACATCATCAAACTTGAGCTGTTTCGTGTGTGCCGATTTTTGCTAAAAAATAAACAAATTGTCAACTCCGTGACAGTCACCTCCGTGACACGCTCACGTCATGGAGTTGACAGATTGTCATGGAGTCCATAATTTTCAAACACCTAACAGCATCTAAATAGCGCATTTAATAAACGTATGATAGATGTAATGAAGTCATCGTTTCATTCCATGATTTCCATCATTTTATAATCGTAATTTTATATCTTGCATATTATTTAAAAGCATCTACTAAATACAACATCTTCAACCTATGCCTCATTTGTCACATCAACCCACTGAGTCACTCACTAGCTGTGAGAGCTGCAATAATTTTTGTAATCTCAACCCATTTAATAAATAACTGCCAGAGCTGAGACAATTTTGCTACGTGATATCTGCCTGAAATATGTTACCAGTGGCTACCTGTGGGCTTGATGCCGAGAATAACGAAACTGATTGATTGATTGAGTGATTCCACATATTTGATGCATGATTTTGTTGGTACTGCATTTCTGCAGAAAGAACATGTTAAAAAAACGTGGTCAGCAGAGACAAACAGAAATGATGGAAAGGATTCGTGCAGATCCAGAAAGGTATGCACGCTACAAAGAGATCGAACGTCAGAGATGGCACAACAGAAAACAGAAGTTAAAGTCAGCTAAGCAAAGTGACATAGCACAACAATGTCAAAGGAAGAAATGGCGAGAAGCTCAGAAAAAGTGTCGAGATAAAAAGAAAGTCATTCGTGATGTGACAGCCAGGTACCCTCCATCCACATCAGCTGCTTATCAGTATGATGAGTTGACTTCCACATCAACAGACTGGTCAGTAAAAAAATTGCTTGGTCGAAGACGAGTTCAAAAGAACCGCAGTGCTGCATACTGCACCATAGAGAAACTGCATGCTCAACTGAGAGTCGAGAAGAAACGTTCTGAGCGGTACAGAAAGTGCTACCAAAGACTTATGATAAAGAACAGGACCATTTCTTCACCAGAGGCTCAAGTGAGGAATTTGATTAGAGGTACGACTGTGAATGAGAAAGTTCAAAAGGCATTGTTTTTCTCTTCGGCTTTGACTTCCGCTATTAAAAACAAGTATCAGTGTGCTTCAGAGAAGGGCAAGTCGACAATCACAAAGCTCCTAACGGAGAAGTTAAGAAAATACAGGCTGATGAAGTTTTCAAGCCAGATAATGGGGATTTCAGTGCGCAAGACAAGGTCGACAGAAGGAGCATCAATTTCTGCCAACAGTCGTAGACAATATAATTCTGTTGGAGCACGCATTGGCTCTCTCGTAGCAGATTTCTTATTGCGCGATGACAATTCACGCATAACCACAAGCAAAAGTGACACCATCACGCGAAAAGGTTGCAAAAAACAACGACGACTTCTTTCGGAGACAATGTCTCGTTTGCACAAAAAATTCTCAGACGAAAACCCAAAATGCCAGTTGAGTTACAGCTTGTTTTGCAGGCTGCGACCTTTCTACGTTGTTCAGCCAACCATGCGTGATCGTGACACGTGCTTATGCAAGCTTCATGAAAATGGTCATTTATTAATTGATTGCATGGTACAGCTAAGAATGCTACCAGATGGTCTAAATACTATTGAGAATTGTGTGCGGTCGTCGGTCTGTGAGGAACCAACGAAACTGTGCTACGAGCGCAAATGTCGAGAGTGCCAGAATAAGTGCCTACTTTCTGCGGATGATCAGAGCTCAGAAACTGTGAATTGGTTTCAATGGATGGCTGTCAAAGAACCACGCATCATCAAAGAAAAACAAATAATGGTCACTCGAACTGTCAAAATGAAAATTTCTGGTACTAGAGATGAACTGCGTGCAGTGTACTACAAGCTGATGCCAATACTGTGTTGGCATTTAATGGTTTTGAAGCACCAGTTCAGATGTTACTATGACCTAGAGCTGTACCGATTAAACGGCCATACGCGTAATCGGGCCGATTATTAGAACAATCGGCATAATCAGGTATCGGCAGAAATAATCGGTTAATCGGTGCCGATGTCTAAATTGTGTTATAATTTAATAATTTTACTTGAATTCTTGAATATTCCAAGTTTTTTTTATCGATTTTCATCTATCGTTTACGTCCATTATTATTTATGCATTAAAACATATAGTTAACAACTTCCCAACTTAATTTAAACGTCCACCTTTATTATAGTTATGACGATAGATTACTGGTTTATGCTACGGAACCGAACATTTTGACTAAACAAACAATTAAATATTCGGTCTCATATAAATGGGTATTGGCAGTTTAATAATCGGCTATACGCGGTATCGGCATATCGGCAATTTAATATGACCTTAAGGCAGTGCTGTCCAACCATGACACCGCTGGCCACAGAAGAAGTATCGGCATAATCGGCAACTCAAAAGCGATATTATTGTATTAGCTCTACTATGACCTTAAGGAAAGCAACAACTGCATATTAGCCGTTGATTTTTCTGAGAACTTTACTTGTCATCGCAACCGTGAGGTCCAGTCTGCACACTATGGAGCATCACAACATCAGGTTTCACTGCACACTGGCGTCATTTACATAGGGAAAGAAATATTGTCCTTCTGCAGCCTTTCTGATTGTTGTCGCCATGATCCGAGCGCAATATGGGCTCATTTAGAACCAGTTATCATGCACATTCGTCACCTGCTTCCTACTATTGCCTCAATCCACTTCTGGAGTGACGGACCAACGACGCAGTATCGCAATAAGCACAACTTTATGCTGTTTAGCCACAGTCACAGGCTTGGACTGAGAGGGTGCATCTGGAACTTCTTTGAGGCTGGTCATGGAAAGGGGCTGCAGATGCCATTGGCGGAGTACTAAAGCGCTGTGCAGATAGCGCTATAAACACTGGTTCAGAAATAACTGATGCTGAGACGCTCTACAACTTGTTGAGTGAAAGAACAAAAGTGAAGATGTTTCTAATCTCAGGCGAAGATATTGCAGCTATGGACACCTACCTCTCTCAATACAAAGTCAATTGTGTGCCAGGAACGATGAAGATCCACCAACTGATTTGTCAGCAGCCATCCACACTGCAGGTTTGGGACCTTTCATGTTTCTGTCAGACACCTCTCACATGTACTTGTTACGATGCCAGACATGTCCACTTTCCAAGTCCTACTTCATACAAAACATCAAGCTGCAAGCCAACCCATTCTTCGACAACTTGGACTGACATGTCAGCTGCGCTTGAGTCAGCAACCACAACGAGCAATTTAGCTGACAGCTCGACCTCATCCAAGAAAGCACGACGATCTGGAAAGAAACAGATAGATGACGGGGCTGTTGGTCTACCTACTCGTCCGCAGAGAAAGTGCCAAAGAAAATTTAACTTAGCTGAAGCTGTACGTTTGATACAAGCTGACAGTGACGAGGATTGTGCGTCCTAACTAAACATGAGTTAACTTTGATACCGGTAATGCTTTTCTCATTTAGTGCCTATATAATATAGCCTTACTTAGCTCCGCCAGCAAGCTGTGACATCCAGTTTACAGGTAGTTGTTGCAATTATGACTCCATTATCGGTAGTCTGAGAAAGGATACCTTCAGCTGACAGTGATTGATTACTTGTTTCCCATTCCTTTTAAATTTGACATCAACTACGTGACACGTCAACTCCAAGACGCTTGCCAACTCCATGAAGAATAAAAAGTGTTTTCTGTCAGTTTCCAGCAGAAATATTGAATTCTGTGCATTTCTACTTATCACACATCTTAGTAGTAGTAACATGTATAGATTAGAACTTTGAAAATAAAAAAAATCGTTTTTGAATTTTTCTTAAAAATCAGTCGCAAAAGTGCCACATATTGTAGAAACGGTCAAGTACAATGTAATGCATCCTTTGAGTAAGACTTTGTTTTATTAAGGTGCGTTATAAATGCAAGTTGTATTGTATTGTATAGGTGGCCCTACAGCAGTGGAACAAATGGTATCTGTATCCGAAAGCAAAGCAGGTTACTCTACATCCAGACTGATCCAGTTCCTATTATTTCTTTAACATATTTAATCCGTTCCCTATCAGATAAGGCCTACGCCAAAATAATTTAGTCAATCGCTAGATGGTTAGTTTTGGTTACAGTAACAGAAGTAACAGAAGTACAGAACAGCCTCAACCTGTATCCGAATCCTTGGCTTCCGAGCGTCGAGCCACACGACTTTAATAATTATCCCGAATTTACTCAACTGTATTGAAATAATGCAATGTCCTACCTGTCTCATTATGTACTTTGGTTACCGTGGTTAGAATCATTGCTGATGCACATATGAAGAGAAGTTTAAACCAAAGCGCCATCTCACAAAAAATTGTCCGCTTGCAACTTCGCTCAGCTTCAACCGCAGGCCTACGCGAATAATCGGCGGCTCAAGTCTTACATTAGGCCGACAATAGGCTGACGATTAGGTTAAACTTCGCTCTTCTTCAGTAATTTAGCTTATAAAATAATAGATAGGCTATATGAGGCTTTCCAGATAGCCTATAGAAGCAATTTGTACGCTCGTGCTTAATGCTTATTCTTCTATGTTATCCAGCTAGTTGTAGGCTAAGTGTTTTACCACGTTCGAAGAAATCGGACCAGTGGCTCAACGGCGGGAGTAGCAAGCACACGTTTATTTCCTGGATACACAGTGCGGAACAGACCACGTTATAATATTATAAGCGGTCGTTGGAACAGACAGCCCATTACAGTGCGACCACTCCTTGGAATATTTCCCAAGATCTTGGGATATTGTGGTCCGACTGGGATCTGGGGATTTTGCATTGCAATCTTGGGACTTTTTATAATCGTATTCGTAATCGTAATCTTCAAACTTCTAAAGCGCCACTCGAAAGCCAAGCGCAGGGCACCAGCTTATTCACGAGCGCTGCGTCTAGTCAGAAGGGTTGTCCAAAAGAGTAGTCCGAGGAGGTCTGAGTCCGGTTTCCAGAGGATCAGAGGGATCAGAGTAGCTGCTAAGGTGGGTGTCGTTTAGGTCGAGAGTTTGAAGGTAGATGATCAGTTGAGTCGGGGTAAGAGTTCTTGAAGAGGAGAGACTTTAGTTTCGAGTGGAAAGCCTTGGCGGTGATGGATAGAGAAGCCTGATGCGAAAGATGGTGGGTGATTGGAGATGATGGTTGAGGAACCGAAAAAGTGCGGAATTCAGGAGGTAGGTCGTTCCAGAGACGTGGTGCAGTGTTGGATATTGCTCGGTTGGAGAACTTGAGGTGAGTAGTGACAGGAGGTCGAGAGAGAGAGTGAGAACGGAGGATGATCGGGTAGAGCAGGTTGGCTGGATGGTGAAGAGGTCACGGAGATATCTGGGCTGGGAGTGTTGTAGAGAGTTGTAGGTTAGTGATAGGACTTTGAAGTGAATTCGCTCTGGAATTTTTAACCAATGGAGTGATTTGAGGATGGGAGTGACATGATGATGCTTGGGCGTTCTGGTGACGGCTCTGGCTAATGAGTTTTGGATGAGCTGCAGACGCTTTAGTTGGGTAGATTCGAGGTTGAGGAAGAGGGAATTGCAATAGTCGAGCTTTTAGTGGACAATGGAGGTAGCAATGGTGGAGGCAGTTTTGAAGTCGAGCATGGGTCGGATGCGGCGGAGGTCACGAATGTGCATGAAGCAGGAGCGCGAGAGGTTGGATATGTGATTAGAGAAGGAGAGATGTGGATCAAAGGTTACACCAAGATTGCGGACAGGGGCATCGGAGGTGAAGGTAAGAGATGAAGAGTCAGTGGATAGGTGTATTGAAGGGTCAGGGATTTTCTTGATTTGGTCAGGAAGGCCTAGGATGATGAATTCTGTTTTGGAAGGGTTGAGGCAGAGGAGGTTGGACGACATCCATTGAGAGACTAGGTTAACCACATTGAGTAGTTTTGCGATGGAGGTGGAAAAAGAGCTTGGAAAGAAGGATATGTAGAGTTGGGTGTCGTCTGCGTAAAGATGGTGGTCAACAGAAGAGGATTCAATGAGATGGCTTAATGGTGTGGTATACAGAATGAAGAGCAGTGGACCCAGGACGGAGTCTTGAGGGACACCACAAGAAAGTGGGAGGGGTTGCGAACAGTGGCTGGAGGCTTTAACAGAGAAGGATCTGGAAGATAAGTAGGACTGGAACCATTGTAGAGCAGTGCCAGAGACGCCAAACCAAGATGACAGTCGATGAAGAAGGAGGCTGTGGTCAATGGTGTCGAATGCGGCGGAGATGTCGAGGAGACAGAGGCAGGAGACTTGCTGATGGCTGACGGCAGAGACCAGTTTATTGTAGAGAGAGAGACGAGTAGAGTTTCTGTGGAGTGGTGTTTAGTGAAGCCAGATTGGTGGGGGTTGAGCAGTGAGTTTGAAGAGAGGTAGTCGTTGAGCCGGGTAAGGACAATTCGTTCAGTTAATTTTTATAGAAAGGAAAGATTTGAGATGGGACGGTAGTTAGAAGGGGAGAGACGAGAGAGTGCTTGAAAACCATAGGGAAGTTACCAGTGGAGAGCGAAAGATTGATGATTTTGGTGATTACAGGAACGAGGACAGAAGCACAGTCTTTTAGGAAAGAGGTGGGGATAGGATCAAGTTCGCATTGCTTGTTGGGAAGAGAGTTTAGGAGGAGTGACACTTCTGTTTCAGTGGCAGGAGAGAAAATTGGGAGAGATGATTGAGAGGCAGGAGGAATAGGGTTTGGAAAGGGGAGTGAATCAGTGCTGGAGGAGTTGGAGGCTAGAAGAGATTGTAGTGTGAAGCGAAGGGATGAGATTTTGTCCGAGAAGAATGAACAGAAGGTATCAGCGATAGAGGGGGAGGGAATGGAGCTGGGTAGTGGAGAGGGAGATTTGCGATGGAGAAGAGAATTTACAGCTCTCCAGAGATGTCTTGGATTTGAGGAGCTGGAGTGGATTAGCGAGGAGTAGTACTTTTTTGGCAGCAGCGATCAGTTTATGGTATCTATTGGTGACAGATTTTAGTGTAGTAGTGAGGGCTTTTGCTCTAGAAGTTGGGTCAGTAGTGCTCTGGTAGGCGTGCTCAAGGTGCCTGCGGAAGGTTTTAAAAGCTTGGAGGTAGGAGGTGAACCAAGGGTTACTGGTATGTGAGCTGTGCTTGGTTTTGAGTGGTGCGTGGATGTCAAGGAGGTCAGAAAGTGTGGAATTGTAGCAAGACAGGAGGTCGTCAAGAGAAGACGGAGGGTTAAGAACCAGTCGAGAGTGAAGGATGTCTTTGGTGAAGGCCTGATAGTCAATGGACCCGATGAGACGGAATGAGTGAGTGGAAGGAGGGGGCCGAGGAAAAGGCTTAATTTCAAGGTCGGCCATGATTAGGTAATGGTCAGTAATATTGAGAACAGAGTGTGATAGTTTGGGTGATAAGAGGGAGGAGGCAGAAGTGATTACAAGGTCGAGCGTGTGGTTTTTGATGTGAGTTGGGAAGTTGACATGTTGAATGAGATTTGCTGATGAGAGGAGGTTCAGAAAGTCGGATGCAAGAGAGTCAGAGGGATTGTCAACATGGATGTTGAAGTCGCCGGTGAGCAGGAATTCATTGGGAGTAGTGGCAGCGAGGTGTAAGGTCTGTAGACTAGTTTTTACCGTAGCCTACTTTCCAACAGAGGCAGCGAATCAGATTAGAAAAACTCGTTCAGTGGGACCCACTGAAAGACGTTTATTACTATTGTAATTTAATTTTGAACATTGTAATTATTTTTGTTAATTCAATGTTATGCTCCGGTTTTTTCTTTGCCAGTTCTTACCTCGGCATTTTTTTAATAATTGCGATTGTTAAAATGCATTTCATATTCATCACAACTTTTCCTTTTCAGTGACGTGGGATTTTGTTGGTACACAATCTTGGGATTTTTCTGACAAAATCTTGGGATTTCAGAAAATGGAGGGTGATCGCACTGGCCCATTGCTCTTGCTTCTCGCCGGGCATTTTCGTAGGGCTGTCTGCTATTTTGTGGTTTCTGGATTATTATGTTGTCTGCTCTCAACTAGCCAACATGGGTGAATCCTTGAAGTCACCGATACAGGCTGTTCTTTGGGCTCACATGTAGTCCACATAAATTTAATATTGTGCTACTGGTGGAATCTACTAGTTGTGTAACTTGTGTTCCTCTGCTTAGACTGAACAAAAGTGACAGTCGACTCTGACCTGCACTCCATTCGCCGACCGAGAAAATCGGAGAAATGGCTCCAAGATAGAACCGTCAATGCGTATGCGCGCTGTAACGTGTAGGAATTAGAGAGTTCATTAGGCCTACATGTACATTTACTGCCACTGCTCTCCTCTGGATTCAGTCCTATCTGTCTTCCCGCTCTTTCTCCGTTAAAACATCCGAAACCTCATCCCAAGCATGTCCTCTCACCAGTGGTGTTCCGCAAGGTTCTGTTCTCGGGCACCTATTGTTCATTCCTTTACACTACTCCACTCAGCTCACTCATCAAAGCATCCTCGGTTGACCATCACCATAGCCTACGCTGACGACACCCAATTATTCATCTCATTCTCTCCAAGCAGCTTCTCCGACTCCATAGATCATCTTCTCCATGTAGTTACCCAAATCTCCTCCTGTGACATCAAATCTCCTGTGCCTGAACCCCTCTAAAACTGAATTTATACTTGTTGAAGTTCACTTTAGTTCTTTAGGATTATTTAGATATAGAACTGATCAGAGTTTAAACATTTTAATTAGCACAACGAGCAAAGAAGAACGTAAACCGGAAGTAGAGTACATAGAGTACTAAAGAGTCCTCTTAGCACACCACCTATTGTCCAGAATGTGTATAACACAGGCTTAATTCCAACACCCCCACTTTATACACATTCTAAAAATAGATCAGAGTCTTATTTCAGAAACCCCATGCCTAAGATGCATTTTGCATGTACATCTTTAAACAGTCCCTTTGTCAGACAGTCAGCAACCATGTCTGTTGTAGCTATCTGTTCAACACATATATCTCCAACAGTGATTCTATCTCTAATAAAATGATGTTGGATAGCAATGTGCTTGGTCTTGGCTCGATATCCAGGATTTCTTGCGAGATCAATTGCACCTTTGTTGTCACAGAAGATCTTCACAACACTAGAGGCTTGAGGAACTAGTTCTTGATGAAGTCCCTTCAACCATACAGCTTCTGCAGCAGCCATGCTCAGAGCCATATATTCTGCTTCAGTGGTTGACTTTGCAACAGTTGGCTGTTTCTTAGAGTTCCAACTAATTGCAGCACCACTCAACACAAAAATGTATCCTGTAGTTGATTTTAGATCCCTTTTGTCTCCGCCCCAATCAGAATCACTGAATCCAGCTACATCTTCATCATTTTTCCTGTATACCAACTTTAAGCTTGCAGTTTGTCGTAGATATCTAAAGATTCTTTTAACTGCAACCCAATGGGCTTGGCCATAGTTGTTGTTGAATCTACTCATGACCCCCACTGCAAACGTAATGTCTGGTCTTGTAGCTTGTGCTGCAAACATTAAGCTCCCAACCGCTTCTTGAAAAGGAACCTTCAGCATATCTTCCTTTTCAGCTTGACTGTTTGGAAGAAGTTCTTCCCCGAACAAGTCTTGGTTTGGATCAAGTGGAGTTGATACACCATTACACTCATTCATATTGAAACGAATCAGCATTTCTTCAATATATTTCTCTTGATCAAGTGAAATTGTTCCCTTTTCACGATCTCTCTGAATGTGTATGCCTACACAATAATGCGCTTCTCCCAGATCTTTCATCTTAAGACATTTCATCAGATCCACTTTCAGTTTCTGTTTCTCTTTCTTATTGTTCGAGAAAATCAAGAGATCATCAACATACACAGCAATGATTAAGATCTTTCCATTTTCATTCTTGTAATAAATACATGTGTCGAAATTTGACTGCAGAAATCCAAGATCTTTTAGCAACTTGTCTAGTTTCTTGTTCCAAGCTCGGCTGGCTTGTTTCAGGCCATAAATTGACTTATTCAACCGACAAGTTCGATTATTTAGCCGATAACCACTTGGTAATTCCATGTAAACTTCTTCTTCTAATTCAGGATTCAAGAATGCCGTTGTGACATCCATTTGATCGATGTCCAAGTCATACTTTGCTGCAAGTGCCATTAGAAAACGGATGGATGTGTAACGAACAACAGGTGCGTAGGTTTCCTCATAATCAATGCCTGGCTTTTGTGAACAGCCTTTAGCCACCAAACGAGCTTTGTAACGTTCAACTGTACCATCTACTTTCAGTTTCGTTTTGAACACCCATTTACTTTTTATAGCTTTCCTACCATCAGGTACATCAGAGAATGTCCATGTATGATTTTCAACATGTGCCTTGATTTCTTCTTCCATGGCATGTTTCCAATCATCTGCATTCTTAGAACCGAGGGCTTGTTCAACTGTTAACGGATCGATGTTTCTGCATAAGGTAGCTTGATTTACCACAAAGTCCTCATTAAATATCCTCTTATTCGGAACATGAGTTCTTTTTGGCCGTCCATCATCCTCAGAAATATTTGCATTGCTCAGTGGAATATCTGCTGTTGTATCATCAACGAAATCAACATCTCTCAACTCTTCATTTTCAGTGCATGCGCCATCAGTAATGTTAGTCTTTGTACTGGTAGACTCCCCCACTTCAACAGGAGCCTGGATGAACTGGAACTGCTGTTGAGGAGGTATCAAAGAGTCTGTAGGAGAAACAATACTGTCATCAGAAGTAACTGGGAAAGGATCGAATGAAGATAACTGTCGAACTGAGAACTGAGATTCGAAGAAAACAACATCTCTTGATTGAGTGAGTTTCTTGGTAATTGGATGAAGAAGTCTGTATCCTGTGGTTCCTTCTGAATAACCAACAAAGATATACTCCTTTGACTTTGAGTCCCATTTTTTGCGAGAATTTCCAGAAATTTTTGCCAAGGCTTTGCATCCAAAAACACGAAGATGACTAAGATCAGGTTTTCTTCCCGTCCATGCCTCTTCAGGGGTCATGTTTGTTAGAGCTTTTGTGGGTGAGCGATTCTTCAGGTAGTTGGCAGTGTTAACTGCTTCTGCCCAAAAGTCTGTGCTTACATTGGATTCCATTATCATGGATCGAGCCCTTTCCACCAAAGTTCTATTTAGACGCTCTGCGACTCCATTCTGTTCTGGAGAATATGGAATCGTCGTCTCATGTCGAATTCCGCAGCTTCGTAGAATGGTCAAAAAAGCATTATTGACATATTCTGTACCATTGTCTGTCCGTATAGCTTTAATACGTGCACCAGTCTGGTTTTCAACAAGTGCTTTGTATTCCTTGAACTTGTCGACAACCTCAGTCTTTGACTTCAGAAAATAGACAACCGAGTGTCGTGTGAAATCATCAGTGAAGGTAAGAAAATACCGTGCACCACCAACAGATGATACTTGCATAGGACCACAAAGATCAGAATGAATAAGCCCCAGAACGTGTTCTGCACGTTTGACTCCTGTTTTCTTAAATGGTTTCCGATGCTGTTTGCCTTTCACACATGCTTCACAAGGAATACTTGAGACTTCGTCTGATTGAACACCAGACGACATCTTAATTTGCAACAGACGCATCGAAGGACGATTAAGATGTCCAAGACGACGATGCCACAAGTTCACAACGCTTGTTGACATTACTGCAAACGAATGTGATTTCTGGCGATCCAGGCAATATAGTCCATTAACTGCTGTGGCAGTAGCAATGACATTCTTTGAATTGACCTTCAACTGTTGGTTGATTATACGACAACCCTGTTCGTCAAACAAAACAGTTTTACCTTCCTTTGCTATCTTGTGAACTGCTAAAAGATTGATTGCTAAATCTGGAGCATGAACCACATCAAAGGCAGTCATTGTTTCTTTTGACGACAATGGAATGGATATGTTCCCTGTTCCAGTACTTTTCAATTTAGTTCCATTTGCAATTCCAACCTGTTGACTATCATTAGGAGTAAAACTCTCAAACCAGTCAAGTCTCGATGTTAGATGTACTGTAGCACCAGAATCAAGGTACCAGTCATCACCTGTCGAAGTGGTGGAATTCACTGATGAAACAGAAAAATTCGTGTGTGCTGACAAGGCACCAACATGTGCACTGAAAAAAGGTTTATTTTGTTTAGCACTGATCCTTTTTGAAGATTTGTATTGATCGCACTGTGGACGAGTATGCCCATACTGATTGCATTCAAAACATCTTGGTCCTTTTGGTTTACCCTTCTTTTGGAGTCTGGGCATGGAGAAGGCAGACTGAGTTGCACTTGCACTTGCACTTGCTCCAATATTCTTAATGCCATCTTGTAGCAAAAGACCTTTCACAAACTCCACTGTTGTGTCTTGTTTTGACCCTTGAATACCCAATATCAGAGGCTGAAATTGGTCAGGAAGGCCACCAAGTATTATACCTCCCACAACATTCTCCGGAAAGGGTTGACCAATCGACTCTAACTGTTCAGCAATTGATAAAATGTGATCAACATACTGTTGCATCGAAAGAAAATTTTCGAAACGTGTCTTGAACAAACTCGAATATAAACCAATTAGGCGAACCAAAGCAGTGCTTTCATATTCACCTCTCAATGCATCCCAAGCAATTTTTGCAGTTTGGCATTTCTTTGTGATTTTTGCCGCGCAAGGCTTTAGACTGAGATTGATTTTGGCTAACGCTCGTAAGTCCAAATCCGGATCAACAGACTGACCTTCTTTTGGCAAAATGCAACACCATAGACCAGCGTCTATCAAGAAATTTTGCATCCAGAACTTCCAATCACCATAATTCTTTCCATCAAGATGTTTCGCTTCCGATAACCCTCCAAGTGAACTTGAAGTTGCTCGAATGTTTTTCAGGCTAATCTCCGTCTGAAGTTGCTGCATTTGCAGTTGTAATTCTTCTAATGACGACATGTCGGAATGAACACGCGGTACAAAGAACACAATAAAAACAGCTTCTGTCGACACTGATAAGAAACGATAAATCTCGAAAAATATTAGTCGACACGCAGTAAACAGTTCTTTACAAGTCGGCCTGGGCCCATAACCTGTTGAAGTTCACTTTAGTTCTTTAGGATTATTTAGATATAGAACTGATCAGAGTTTAAACATTTTAATTAGCACAACGAGCAAAGAAGAACGTAAACCGGAAGTAGAGTACATAGAGTACTAAAGAGTCCTCTTAGCACACCACCTATTGTCCAGAATGTGTATAACACAGGCTTAATTCCAACAACCTTCTCCTCTGTTGTGCGCGACCTGGGCGTCACATTGGACCGAGAGCTCTCCTTTGCTCCCCATATCAACCTCCTTAGCCGTGACTGCTTCTACCAATTGCGTCAGCTTCGCACTGTCGCCCGCTCACTCACTGCTACTGCTGCTTCCACTCTTGTCCATGCCTTTGTCACAACCAGACTTGATTACTGTTGTTCACTTTATGCTGGCCTCCCGGCTGTTCGACTGGGGTGCTTGGATCGGATCCTGCGTTCTGCTGCCCGCCTTATT